>CM040631.1:72913219-74113219 GCA_022818045.1 Neotoxoptera formosana | reverse complement strand
ATAATACAAATGAAAAACATAATTTCGTCGAAATAACAGACATATTTTAACGAACAAATTAAATCGTTTGGAATTTAATGATGGTCCAAAATAAGTCTCAATTGGTTGTGAATATTTTCGCAAATGTAAATATATCATCGAATAACAGTAAAAAACAATGTCCCAGAAGAAAAATAATGAACTGTGACTGTACATCTATAGTCACATAAAGGCGCGAAAACCTTGAGAGCCAAAGAGATGACAGTAGAAAAGTTGAATGATAATTTAAGAAATGTGTTTATTATTTTAATATTATGAGTTGGAATATTCCTAAATTTTTCGTTTAATCAAAATGTTTAGTTACAATATTAAAATAGCAAATACTGTGAACGAACATCACATCAAAAATGGCTTGTGTAGTTGTGTCCAAATGTTTAGAACTGTAAATTATTTATTATATTATATTTCGTTTATAGCGTGCTACAGGGTTGTTTTGTTTTTATCGATTTTCTGATACTGGTGTTGATCGTTGAAAGTGAATGATTACTAAAACAAAAACAAAAATCTTTTTCAATAAAAAAATATATTTTTCTCAGGCCTTTAGTTTCTGACTCGAGTAAACGAGATTTTGACACTGACAGATTGTATGTGAATTTGATTTGAATATTTTGAACTTTTTTGGAAATCTAGAGTGTAATACAACATATACCTACCTTAAGTCCAGTACGAATCAAATTATGTACTGAACAACAAAAACATTACGTTTATAAATATCACACTCCAGACGTGGACCACCCAATTTATGAAAACTGTCATACTATGAAAATTAATTAATTCCTGATCTAACTTAATACAACTTTAAAATGTGTGTGTTACAATGCTTTTGTACGTAATATAGTTTCAAATAAATTACATTTGTTGTAAATTCTATTTTAATAATATTAATATCAAACGCCTGCAACTACTGTAAGACGTAAGTCTGTACGACAATTGAGCTACCATCGAAGATTATCGGTTCCACACTGTGGTTCATGGAATAATAATAATTGCACTACGGTAACAATTAAAATAATGTATTTTGTGTTGAATGGTTCTATACATTGTTTTTAAAAGTGTTTAAAACGAATGGAATTATTAATTTAAAAAACTTATCAAAATTATAAAAAAAAAAATTATGGTTGGTAAATGTTCGAAAAATATTTTTTCCGGGTACTGTATAATATTAAAATAAATAACAATAATTTTAAATTTAAAATAAACTTGTATTTTTTTCGCACAATTTTCAAAATATGCTTAATAAGCTAAATATTCCCTAACCCATAAAATATTCTCAAATACGGGAAAAAACAACTTTTTCCTAAGAACTCTGTGTTGAGTGAATCGTTCGCATTTTGTATACTCTCGTTCTACAAACTCAGTAACGATATGTAAAAATATAATATATTCCGGACTTTATTTATAAGTCATTTTCTATTACGTCTCATCATACGATATTCGTCGGTGATTTTCAAAGTCTCGCGACATTGCTTAAATCGTAAATTATGTGACTTGACAAGATTTCCGAACAACTCCCTACTGTTGTATGTAAATACTTTTTTTTAGAATTACTTCTCAGCCATTCACTCCATCGCACGCACACAGTATCCTGTTAGCCACGATCCTAACGATAATAATGCATTTGCCGCCGTGATTGGTGGAACGAGGGAAAACAAATCCGAAGCGTCGACAATCATAATCCGCGCGTGTGTCGTCTGGCGAAATTAATATCTTTGATAAACGGGGCTGCGGCGCGCAAACACACGGCGGCGGCAAGATTGAGATAAATTTACAACGCGATAATTCAGTGTGCGTTTCGTATTTCCAATGAGCGCGGAATGTCGAAGAAGAAGAAGAAGAAGAAGAAGAAGAAGAAAAAACAAACTAATAAAATATAATAATATATAATATTATTATGTAATGCGCCCGCACGTATATTATATTTCACCCGTCCAAAAGCCGGCAGCGTCGCGGCTTTTGTATAAATCAAAACCGGTAAACGGATGGCCGCGGAGGAAAATGTCGTTCGTCGGAAAATCGTACGTGCGCCGCCTCCGTTGAACACGAGGACGGCGGCGGCGGCGTGGTAAACGTACGTCGCCCGATCGCGATGGGTTTCCGCGGGGTGGGTGCGGTGGGTGTCGGTGGGCGGAGAGGGCCGTGTTGGACGGACGCCACGTGTGTGTGAGTACGCGCGCACACACCTTTCGTATATATATATATTTATATATATATTTATCAACGAAAAACGTCGTTTGTCATACGAGTCGGATGCCACGCGGAGACGGCATTCGGAATGGGTGGTCGAGGTGCGGGTTTAGGCGGCGGGTGCTCGCCCGCGCAGACACACACACGAGAGAGGACAATGGCCACAGCACTATGTATAATATATTCCACTACTACACAGACACAATAATATTCTGGAAGTGTGTTTTTGTTTTTTTTTTTGTTTTGCGAAATATATACTGCGGTAATCGGGTGACATCAAGTTTTTGGCGTTTCGGCGTAATTTTCGGGGCCAACAGTGAAATGTGTTCCGAGCAGAACTCCGCCGCGGCAGGAAAGAAGACACGCGTGATGAAAAAAAAAATAATAATAAAATCCCGAGAAGCGGGACAATATTAATATTAGTTGTTTGTATTTTAATACTATTATAATAGTATTATCGTTATGCTAACCACATCGGTTATTATATTAACGAACGAAATACGAGTCGGTAATTCGTTACGATATTATAATAATATAATATAATATTGATCGATAAGCGAGTGCGCGTTTGTGTGTTGTGAGCATAATATATAAGACGTATCGCCGTCGGTGCACATCGATACCATCCGCGTGTCATAGGTACGTTAATAGTCAAGGTAGTTAAATATTAATCGTAGGTAATAATTACCTACAATATTAGTAAAGTCTAGAGAACATTATTCACGAAGTACCTACAATAATAATTGTCGAGAGTCGCTTAAACAGTTACGCGATACGTTTGTATTAATGGCGAAAAGACGTGTTGACTAATAATGTTAGTCGAGAGAACCTAACAAACGTAATATCATACACCTGGCGAAAACTTAAAAAAAATCCACTGAGCTTCGATCGCTAAGCTCGAAACGTGTAAGTATAGTACATAGTACATAGCGTATTTAGGTACATCAATAAAATGCAAAATCTATAAATTATTCGTACGATTAATCGTGATTAATCGACGGTGACACAAAGAATTATTGAATGCAATACGTTTGCTCGAAATAATAATTGCCCGAAAAGTATTCACGGAATAGGCGTACCAGCGGTCATATTCAGATGAGATTTTCGAAAATTCAAATCCCAAAAGAAAGACCATAATATAATATAATGATTCATACTGTATGACCCTCGAGAGAGAGAGAGAGAGAGAGAGAAAATATTTTATTTGTACGTTTTAAATTTATTTTCATCATAATATTGTTATATATTGACATCGGTATGTACACACAATATATTATAATATGCGACGTGCATTTTGTGTGCACGTTATTTAACTGACTAAATAATAGACTTCTATATTGAATGGCGGTGAGGATAATAAACATTGTTTCTTTTTTATTGTTATATCGTGGTAATTTACGAGCTCGGGAATGTTGCTGTAATGCGAAAAAAAAACTTCCGTCCGACGGACAAACGCGTGTATATCTACAGAAACCTCAATTATCGGACAACTTGGTTCAAATATTACACATCGATATTAATCGGATACAAAAGTCACAATAATAATGTCCCATAATGTTTTTATTTGTTTGTTGCGTTTATTCTTCGGGAGACACGTATAGTTCGGTTCAACACAAGAATGTCTGACGATTGCACAGAATAGATTTCAATACGATTTCCAATACCTGATATTTTCCGGTTACTGCAGCATTCGTAAATTGTGTTAAATTTTTTTTTTTATCGTATTAATTAATGGTCGTTATTGTGATGGTAATGTAAAAATATGTACCTACCTACTTCGTTTTAGGTTAATCAGACAAAAATAAAATCAGTTATTTGATGTTCACTCTGATAGGTATAAAAAATAAACATAAAGTAGAATTTGTATTCTACAGTACTGTAGAAAACAACTGCCGTTACACGAAAATTAGTATTTTATTCAAAACTACAGATAAAAGAACTACAAAACCTGTCACCAAAAGCATTTCGTTATCAACCAAAAACACAAATTATTAAATTAATTTTTTTAAATTACGGAACGAAAAAAAGAACGAATGTTTAAATGTATAAGTACGTATAGCACACTTATGTTGAATATGTATTTCCACAAAAAATTCCTGATTAAAAATAATTACGTCACACCTAAGCACCTTACATCATATTATATACTATTGGTAATATAAAATATATAAAATTCCTAAAAACATATTATTAATAATATCTTAATAATAATTTATACATTATAATATATATATACCTAATTAATGTATGTTTGTACATTTTTTTTATTATCAAGAAAAGTCGAATGCGTAAAGCAGAAACTACAATTGTAAGTACAGAAATTTAATGACATCTGACAAGAAAAAGACCCAGAGAAAGACCGAGGAAGCGATGAATAGTGACGTAGTAGGTTACTATTTGAAAGTGACGAATCGGGAAGATGAAAGCCAAAATTACGAAGATTGGAGAACAGTGACGGTGGCGGCAAAAATTCTTATAGAATTATGAAGCCAGAGAAAAAAAAGAAGATAAAGAAAAGTCGAGGCAACTATTGTACATTGTCAGTCACAAACAAATGTAAGGTATCTAAGGGATTGCATTTGGTAAATTATATTATTATTATTGAAACACATTGAGATGTACAAGAATTTTTTTTTTAGTATTATAATATGGTATTTTGTGAAATGTGGACGAAATTTAAAATTGTAATCGTTACCGTACAATTGCCACTAAATTAAAGTGTTAAACTAAAATCATTTGATTATTAAAATTAGCAAATCTTTTTAACAAAATCTAACTTAGTAAACTAAATAGGAAAAAACTGGATTTAAAATCAAGCAAAGTATACCATTCTTGGTTTATTATTCTATATACAATTTACAAGTAACTAATGGCTTTTGTGGTGGAAACGCTAATAAAGATCAATTTAAAATAATAATAATTACCATGGATTAATGAGAAAAATTATATATTTACATAAAAAAAAAACTTCTACCTCAGCCGATTTATTATAACAAGAGCATAAAATATTAATTTGTTTCATACTTCAAAACGTATTTATTTTATTTATTTTTGTAACTCGATGTAGCTGATAGATAATTTTGGTTTACACTAAGTAATTATTGCACTTTATTTTTAAGTTTTTTTTCTGAATACACATTGATCATACAGCAGTTTCGAAACGTAAAGTACTTTTGCATCTTTGTCCTACATTTAAGATGTTTCTAAGTTTTCTCATTTCCCCCGAAGGTCGTTGAGGGTTATATTGCAGTAAACAGAGGAAAACACAGTGGCTCACTTGTAAAATAAAATACTAACCTGACACAATATTTTAACCTTAGGACTATATCATGATTTAAAGAGTTTTTTACGTAAACAGTAAAATATAGGTCCTATACGTTTTTATACCGTCACTATCAATTTGGAACAAAAATGACTACTATTATATAAAATGATAAGTATTTTTATTTATTATTCGTATACACTATACATCATATTTTGATTAAGTATCTAAAATAATAATATACAATAGACGATTTGAATACTTCAACGGTTATATGAGATGTTTATATTTTGTTAAGTTGGTTCTATGTAGAATATTAGTTTATCGAAAAATTAATAAAATCCAAATTGTAGTATTAAGTAGTAATTGAAGTATTAACAAATAACAAGTAAGTCTGATAATACTTCTATGCTTATTTAGAGTTCTTAATTGTCAGCTTGTCACATAACATTGTTATATTAAAACCGTTAAAATTAAAAGAGAATGCTTATCAAATAATTCTTGTATCATTATTGTATACTTAAAATGTAAAACATTATCATACCAATTACCAAATCGTAGTATTTACACTTTTATTAATGCATAAAAATGCATAAAAGTAACAATGTATGTTTTGTTATTCCGTTAACTTTATTATTTTTTCACACAGAAAACAGTTTTAATCATTTTTTAAATAGTTTAAAATGTTTGTATGATTAATTTAAATATAAATATAGGTATATTAATGACGATGTCATAACAAAAATTATGAAATAATCTTAAATAACTCTGCCGCTATCATCATTTTGAACTGACAGTCGTGTTCTACAAGCGTTTTTACATTCATTTTTATTATTTTTAATATCGGTGCTCATAATAAAAATGAAAATGGAGTACATACCATCGAAAATACGAAAATAAAAGAGACTTAGCGGCGCTGAATAATTTACAAAATATATAAATGTACCTATATAGAATAATATATATGTACCTACTCAACTCATCAATATGCATGCTCAATGCTAATGGTATTTTTGAAGAGTGTAAAGGAACATTCGCTTTTTGTGTTCAAGCTTTAAGTTGTATTTTGTATTATGTACTTTTCCATACTTCATAATATAATAATATAACTATAGCAGTCCCGCCCGGCGGCGTTGTCCGTGCCAAATATTTGTTTATTTTATAAATATATTTTTAAAAAAATCTACTTATCGTAATTTTAGTAATATTATAGTTACACGTAACCGGTGGCAACCCATTGGCAATCCTGAACTATCCGTCGTTGCCGGGTTTAAGTACAGAAATGTATGTATTCTATTGTTATGTGGCAAGGTTTTATGAAAATTATTAGTAAATATGTGTACCGTATCATATAAGTCATCGATCGCATATTATTATTTTATTACACGACACACGCAATACAGTTTACTATAGCTCAGATGCCTTAGAACCTGCAAATAAAAAATATGATATACGTATAATGCACAGCTAGAAGCTCACGGTGTATAAGCGCTTACTCGCCTAATACGGGTACACGATTTATAGGTAAAATGTGGTTTTTTTGTCGATTTCGCCCCCTTAAAATCAAAGTTTTGAAAAAATCATTTCTCGGTGCACGGCAAAATCATAATATTAATCTACCGTCAAAATTTCAAATCGACAGCGCTTAGAGGTTCGGCTCTCCGTCGATTATGAATCAGTCACTCGGGACACTCTCGGGTAAATCTTTCCGGTATATTTTAATAGTTATTATTCTATTCGGGGCGGAGACGAATCCATCAAATCAAAAATCATCAAAATCGGTCCAACCGTTTTTGAGTTATAAGTGGCGTGACCAACCCGACTTTGTTTTTTATATAATATATTGCATATTATTCTGGAACGAAGTGATAGAAAAAAAATGCACGTGTCCTTATATAGATGTGTCTACAATCTGTCTAAAATATGTATGCGTATTGTTATTATTTTAGTTCCTGGCTGAAGGAGATATACTGACTACGCGTTTTCGTTTTGTTTGTATTCTTAAATATGTATTTTTATTACACCATACAGTATGCATTTAAAACAAGACTAAACTACATTTTATACCGTAGGCATTAAATAATTCAAAGTTGATGCGCTAAGGTGGATTATATTATAAATCATATTTTTGACATTTTAGTAGTTGGTACATATACTCGAAACACGTTTCTTGACCCACAGAGTATCCAAACTGAGATTTTGAGAAATGATTGTCAAGTACTCAAAACTGTATAATAAAGTAAATATTATATAGTATGAGACAGTTTTAAAGTATAATATTACCAACGCAATACAACAATTCAATATTTTTCCCTTGAATATTTACAACAAAATATCATCATTTGTACAGAATAAATATGTTGAAAAAGTTTTTAAAAAAGTGTACATAAAACAAAATACACACCTGATCAAATTAAAATTACGATTATGTCAATACATTTTTTTTTTTTCTAATGTTCATTGAAACGACCTCAAGGTCTTCGTCAATGCTTATCACAAGTGGGTAGTAGGGAGATCATGTGATCTATTTATCTATGTATATATCACTATATGCATGATACTACCCCCCTTCTCCAAGAGGAGACATGTGTGGTCTTCACTCCCAGTGGAGTGGGACCTAGTTGGAAACCGGATGATGCAATCGGACGACAGCACGGGAAAATGGTGATTGCGTAGAATCACACAAATTTTTTGCACTTGCTATGAATCGAACCGATGACTGTGTGAGTCGCAGTCAACTGTGTGACCACTGCGCCACTCCGGCCCCGTATTTTTTAATACACTAATTTTGATATCGATTGAAGACTTAAAAAAAAAAAAGCAAATCTTTGTACAATTGGTTATTTACAATAGAAGTTATGTATGTTGTCCTTTTGTGTAAAGTTTTTCGTCAAAAATGAGTGATTTCAATGTTTTGAACAATATTTGAGTTTAAAATATTACGCAATCTTTAAGAGCTAATCAACATTTGGGATTTTCTCTTCGGTTGCTTAATAGAAGGAAAAAAAATACTAATAACCATAGGAAGAAAATAAAATGCATAAAATGGTTTCTGGTTTTTATGAGTCAACTCGTAGAAAAATAAACAAGTCGTCAGACATAATATAACTTTTTATAGTGTATAATTACACCAATATTATATAGAATGCAGTTCTGCCGATGGAAGTGACAATATTACTGTAATGATAATATATTTACAGTGTACGATAGTAATGATATACCTAGTATATTATTGTTCATCGTTGATTAGTATATTATATCAATTATGCTATAATATCGTCTGTCAATTAGATTTTCGTTATAACTATTTAATCGATTATTTATTGAACAAACGTACTATTATAATCAATAGAATGCCAAATATTAGGGCACACGCACAATTATAACGTCGGTCGAACACAATATAATAGGTCAGTTTATGTGATCAACCGCATACGTAATGACGTGACACAGACAAACACGGTCTACTTTTTAATTCCAGTATGGACAAAGACAATAATATTTGTTTCGATTGGTTCATTTCGTAATTTACACGAGTTTTGATATTAAATTTGTTTCAATCATAGTTCCCCAATTAATATAATGTAGTTGTTTATTCTCAATCAATTATTTATTGTAATGAAATATAATTATATAATAATAACTAGCCGATCCCGTGCACTTCGTGACACGAAGTATCAGCTATAATAGCTGTCCTATCCTAGCTGTCCCTTCCAGCGTTGCCTGAATCATATGCCCATATATTATGTTAAGATGAACCTCAAGTGATTTACATACATCTAAGCCACCTAGGTAGGCAATCCACTGCATCGAAACGTGGATAATATATGCGAACAGTAGTAAATTATCAGGTAGGCAATCCACCTGCGGTCGATTGCGGACCCCATGAGATGCGTAAGTAACCGAAATCAGAATTGGGTACATTAAAAAAAAAAACAACAACCAAGTTAATAGATTGTAACCAATGGCAACCATTTATAAACAAATATTTCCATTGTAAATCTCAAAAGCCCCGTGTGAGCACCACTTGAGGTCAGACCTCTACCTTTTTAAATGATCCTATCTTCTTCCCATTGGTCTAATCTATCTATGTCCCAAATTTAATCGTAATCGGTTAAACGGTTTGGGAATGCATAAAGGACAGCCAGACAGACATTTATTTTTATATAGGTATATATTATAGATTTCTACTAATTATATAATAGTAATGAAATCTATAACCAATGGCAACCATTTAAATAAATACAAAAAACTACTGTGTGAACTACTGTTATTGTGCACTTAAGAGGCGATAACTCCGGAACCACTTATCGCACAGCATACAAACTTAGATAGTAGCCGATTCTCAGACCTACTGAATATGCATATAAAATTTCATAAAAATCGGTCAAACCGTTTGGGAGGAGTATTTTAACTAACATTGTGATACGAGAATTTTAGATATAAGATAATAATAATAATTTATAATATTAAAATATAACCAGTACAAATTATTTTTAGGTATTCATAATAATATGTTGTAAACAGCATAGGGTTTGATATTAATCGAAAGAACGTACATTAAAACAGTATAGAGTTATAGTTTAAATATAAATACAAGCAAGAGGTCTGATAATATTAATCCACAAATATTTTTTTTTGAGGTAAACAAAATGTGCAGACTCTGTAAAAGTTATAAGTTAATAGTTTTAATTGTGTTTAAGCTCATTGCTTTTAAGCACAATTTAATATAAAGTTTTTTACTATATCCACTGGAGTGTAAATATTACCATTACATTTGTACCCGCATTTTTACAGTAGGTATTATTTATATTTTGTGTTCGCGTTTTAAGTATACGTATTAAGTTTAACACAATATGAATGTTATACTGTTGTATTTTATGCGTAGAAGTATAATATTTTGAGACTTTTTGAATATAATATCATATCGAATTGTGTAAGGACACATATTATTATAATTTCATGTGACTAGGAATTTCTTTAGTTGCAAAAATGTTCGTAATAGTCTAACTTGAAAATTGTTAAGAATAGGGACTTTTATAATTTATTAATCATTTTAGGGCAACAATTCCAATAGGAATCATTGGATATCAAGCACACAAAAGAAACCGTTGAATGTTGCTCGTCACATCTCACTAAAATATACAGGAACCAGTGAACTACACTAAATTCGTATGTGTATGACTGAAATAAATTCCTCTAATAAACTAATAATAATGTGTGAAATTATGCGACACTTCTTATAAATAGATTTTAAAAGTGCATCGAACAATTCGGTGTCTAATTTGTTTTAAATATTATTTAAAAATATCCAATACAATTGTTTTGAGACGGTGTATTGTATATTACGCCATTTTGGTACAAAGTTATAAAGTGAAGACAATCAAACTACTCGATTTTATGTGTCATTATAAGCCACATATTATATACTGTGTTGTAAGATATCAACAATTAGTTTAAATAATTTATTTTTTATTTGTAAAATTAAATGAATTCAAACAATAAATAATAAAATCGTGTGTAAATTTGAATGTGAAATTATTCAAAACGTTTATTTTGCACACCGCTAAGCGAGTCGTCAAATTGCATAGTATGTCTGTAAAATATTACAACATTCGCGTGCGAATTGCCGGAAGATCAGAAGTTTCTGTTAAGTTGAAAAACTTTTGCCTAAGTATAGTAAATATACATTCATTCGCCATGTCCGTAATAATACACGACACACAAATAAAATATCTGAATTTGGTCAGAAAAAAAAAAATTAAAAAATTAATATTCGAAAACGCGTAATCGAGCTCAAGCTTCGAATTTGGTAGAAAAAAAAAACAACGAGATCAGCCCACGTTCGAAAACCGCATTGACCGTACAATAAAACGAGTAATCGCCTGCTGCTCCGGAGCACAGTTTTTTCGTGCGATATTTTTGAAAAAATAATAGAAAATAATTCCGTCGAGAATAGACATTCTGCAGCGGCGCCGGCGTTTAGTCGGCTCAGAGTTCGAATGAAATAATAATATTTGGTCGAGGACGACGCGTCATAATGTTTGGACGGTTTTAATAGGTTTATCGGTTTAAGCCGAACCGTGGTTGTATATTATTATTATACCGCGGTAGCACACCGTAGGTACACCAGAAACGGTTATGATCTGACGATCGGGGAGTGCGAACATAATATTATTATAACATATCGGAGCGAACAGAACACAGAACGCGCACGGTGTACACACGTCGCGTCAGGTTAATCGCGGCGATCGGAATGTTTCGCGATTTAGGTGTCGCCGAGATAATCTATACATCATCCACGAGTCAGGGGTTAAGACTTCGAAGTGCAGACCCACTTCGGCGACGAGAACAATATGATTTTTGCCACGGCGAACGGTTTCCGACGATGACAGTGCATTATTATTTATTACATGATATCGCGTTAATTTCCTGCAGGTTCAGCGCAGCGCGTTGTATTCATATATTATTTTGACGAAACCGTTTTTGAGCATCACCACGATACCTATATCGTCTTGCGATTGTTGATATTGCGTGTACAGCCCCGTAGTCGAAAAAAAGTTTCGGGGGAAGGGTAAAGTCATCCGCGGGTCGTAAACAATAATAATATCGCGTTTTCAGATCAGAAGTGGTGCGATACGGAATTTTAGGATCGTTCGACGTCAAAGGTCAGTGGTATTTTTGGTAAGCGAGTCTAGATAAGCCCAAGTCAGGTACCGAAAGGTCGCAAGAGATGCTGCGCGTTGTTAGCGCCGAATTTTAAATTACGCTTCGCTAATCATTCGATAAAAACAATAAAAATGATCAAAAAGTGAAAGTACCCGTGTCGGGAAAATCGTTTTTTTTTTTTTTCACCACTATAGTAGACGAGGACCACCGCTCCGTTTGTTGTTGTTGTTGTTGTGTTTTTCTCCTCTAAATATTAATTTATTTATAATCGCGTGCGACGCGCCTCCAAAACCGAAATACCTACGAAGCATTCTCGTCGGCTCGACCGCGATAATAATATTATATTAACGGCGGACCGCGTGCAGCACCGGAAACCGAAATTCCGACGGCGCGGCGAGTGGGCGAGGATTATAATATTTTATTTCCGCACAGCGCGAACGATACAGCGAATTCACTGCCGGGCGGCGAGGGGGTGCAGGGTAGAGGGGCGACATTGCCCGGTATACGCGGTATACGCGGTATACGCGCGAAATATTCCCATATTATTTGTTGTTATTATTTTCGCGTCATTATTCCGTCGTCCGGACGTGTGCCAGGCGCGCGTTTTTTACTATTTCATACATATCATAATATTTCCAACCCCCTCGATGATGACCGCCACATAATAATATTATTGTTCGGCGGTTTTTTTTTCAGCCACACGCGTTCACGTATATATTTAATATCGTTATCCGGGGATCGGTATCAACACCGTGCGACGTGTATGATAAAACGATGGCTTTTAGGTACTGCGATCAAATTAATACCATTCGCACAGGTATATTATAATAATAACAATAATAATATTACATTATATGCGTTTATTATTACTATTATTATTATTATACACGTCACGCGCGACGATGTGCACTGTGTATACCAACACTGAAATAATTGCTGATTCTATGCGTTTCATTGGCCGCCACTCGACTGCTCTGTACACTATTCTTTTGTTGTTTTTGAACTACCGCCAATCGCCATATCATTATACGTCATCTTTTTATTATTATTATTATTATTATTATTGTAATACTGTATAATTATTTCCTTTAATACCTTTCATAGGAATTCTTTAGGTGTGTTGTTTATAATTAAATAGAATAATCGCAGTATTTACAATCGTTATATGCGAATATACAATTTAAATATTTTAAACCGTAAAATATAATGATTTTTGATGATTGACGTCCATTGGCTACCACGTCTACGCATACGGTAAATATACACATTTTACACGGTTTGGAAAATAATAAAAATTCTGGAATCTCATAAGCTCAATACATTATTATAGGATATTTACAAAACAGTTTAATTTGTTTCACTGAATGAGTTGTCATATCAGTCTACCACACTTTTATAAATATTAAGTTTTTATTTTACATTTATATAAAGAACGTAATAAAACTTTTTCTAAATCTGTTTTTTTTTTTTTTTGAATTAAATAGTTAAATTTGTATAAGAACTTTCAAAACTTAAATTCAGCGTTTTAAAAGTTATTACTCATTCAGAGTTTTTAGTAAAAACGTCAACGTGTTTTTTTGGTATTATTTTCTCTTTGTATTTGAAAAACTTCAAACTTATTAATGGTATTAAAAAAAAAGTTTTTTTTGAATGTTGTATGAGTTTTTAGATATAATGCATTCATCCAAGTATGATGGATTCGATTTTAAATATACTACATATATGAACTATTCACTGACATACGAAATACATTTTCACAGTTAGTTGACATTGTTACTCTGTAATATTGCGAAAAAATTTAGTAATTATTAAATTATAAGGAAATTCCATATGATTTGGATAATAATATCACCTATTATACTTTTGTAAGATTATTAATGTGTTTCCTATATTTTTTAACTTTGATTGTATCTTGCTGCAGAAGAAAATGTAACTTAATCATTCAAGTAGCACCACCATTGACTATTTGATACATTAAACAGATTTAATGATCTAATTTTTAAAATAGAATAATACAATAAATAACATATTTAGCACACTTGCACGTACAGAAGAGTTTTTGAATCAATATAATAATATGATCTAACATTTTTATTAAATTTAAAGACATATTAATATGTACTAATGATTTGACAATTTTCTATATCTCATTGTATTATTTTTATGAATCAAAATGTATTGTTTTTTATAATAATTTTTTATTTTGTTTCATTACTTATATGCACTACACAATATATTTAAACTTCATACTTTGAACATTTCCATCGCATGTCAATAGTTTGCCATGCTGATATTATTATTTTGTAAAAGTAAATTGTTTTTTTACATTTTAATATGGTTATAAATAGTAACACAATTATTCCAACGATTCAAGGTAACTTGTTAGGTTAATGTTTCATAAGCTCAACACCAGGGCTTTTGATAGTTAAATTAAGAAACTATTTATCCAAGCAACAAACCGTCTATTATTAAATAGTATTATACTGCAGTCTTAACTTGTACTTCTTGAGTGCAATCGCCACTTTGAACGTTTGACAGAAATATATAACACGTCATATATCTATGCGGCTCACTAATTCCACTACATCAAATTAACGGTTTGTTAAACCAATATTATGTAAAGCCTTTAGAGGATGATAATAATTTGCCTAGGAAAATAACGATCCTCGTCGTCCATCGTAAAGTAAATATAATGTAGTTATGAAACAATATTGAAATACAAGTGCCTACTATCTATATAATATTATTTATCGACGGTTCGCCATTTTACTGTTTTAGTAATATTTCAAGTAAAAATATAAGACATAGTATACAAACGTGGAATGGAATATTTCTGAAATAAAATGAAAAAGCACGATTAAAATTGATATGGTCAGTATGATTTTAAAAACATTATTTAAATAATTATAAATTTACAAACGTAAATACCATGGCTATCTACGATATTCTTAACAAATTATAATCGTACAGCTGCAAATGGAGAACTCGGATACTAGAACTCGCAGGTTTTTTTAGGTATGGATTTATTTTCAATAGTTTCTTTGATAGTACTTTTTATCTAATTATAATAATTATCATGAACGGTGTTTTTCAGAGAATAACAAATTCAAGAATCTGCACAAAAACTGAACATAATAGTTCCATTTACGATATACCTAATAGCCAAACGTGAGTTCGGTGTTTCCTGGATAATAAAATGTTGTATTTCAAAAAAAAAGTCGAAACAAAAAATGATCAACAGCTACTGGCTCAGGAACCAAGATTTGTTATAAAATACAACAAAAAAATAAAGATCTAAATACATTATAATATCATATTATGATAATATTTGTAATGCGTTATTTCCGAAAAATAATAAAAACTGTTGATTGTGATATAGGTAATTGTTTATGTTATTTTATATGAAATTATATTTGAACTTAAAAATGAATTTAAATATTTTAAAAATGTCATTGTGTACGTAGTCAAATATAATAATAAACGTAAAAGTATCAAGTCCACACGAATATTATTCAATTTACTTCAACATAACTAAAAACATATTTTTTTGTTGAAACACCCTACATGGTAAATATTTAAACTTCAAATGTCTAAGAGAAAAGCTGTGCAAATACATTTGTTAGATCATTTTAAAATAGCTTTAAGAACAACTTTTGTAAGATTTACCTATTAAAGTTTCAAGTCTTATGACTGAGCGTAAATTACTTTTTACTCCTCTAAAATACTCTAACTAGATCCAATTTACTACTAAAAACCAACCTCAAAGTTGAAAATCTCAAAACCTAAAATCAAGGTAAATAATAATTAAGATCTATAAAAGGGCTTTTTGAAACTTTTAAAGAAGGTACTACTAGCGGATAACAAAAAAAACATATTATCTTCGTTCGGAATCTTAGACATCGTATTTCATTTAAGTTCCGTTTTTAATCCCTTTATTCTGAAGTTAATTAAATTATACTGATATTAGCAACAGTATAACAGGAAATTTACTATTATTATTACTATGAGGTAACACCATAGGTTAAAAGTAATCAAGTTGCAATAACAATAAGTAGAGAACAGCGCAAAAAATGTTTTTTCTGTAGTAATAAATGTAGTTATATTTAAATAGTATTTACTAGAGTATTCAAATAAGAATGTAGACTATTCTACATTGGATTTTTATCATAAAACTATTGAATATTTTTAAATATATCCTATTAGTTTGAATTATAACCTAATACGATTCGGATACATATAGTAATAATTGTGTACATTAAAATAATGCTCTATATGTGTAATTTATAAAGCTTAACTAGTGCACATATTCACAGTTAAATTTCCTAAAAATATTTATGCTTTTCAAAATATTTTATGATAATTACTGAAATTTGTATAGTTTAAAATAATAAAATATAATCACATTAAGCGCCTAATCTAAACAATCTAAACTTTTGTTTCAAATAACACATTAGCACAAATTAATTTTTAATATAACTAACGTACAAATAAATAAATAAAATACATTAAAAAAAAAGTAATTTTATGACCTACCATTTTAGGTAAACATAAAAAAAATACGCTTTTATATAAATATAGGGCACTTACATAAAATTTAAATGTTTGAAGGATAAAAGGCTTTTTTTTTTAATATAAACGGTTTTCAATTAATATTTAATTGCATCAGGCTAAATTAATTATTGATGAATCATTTATTAAAAATTATAAACGATGTTTAATATTGAAAATTATTTGGTTTTATTCAACAAAAATGCAATAAGGAAAACAATATGTAGGTTTATACATAATTCAGTGGATATAATATTATTACATTTACGGGGAAAACTATATTCATCCGCATTAAACGACATATTTTCTTATTTTTGTTATATTTTCGATTATTTTGTCTTATAATATATAGTATCAACAATTTTACATTTCCTGGCGTACGACGCAGTTAGCTATTAAGGTTTTTCCGTACTTACAACTGTTGTTTTTTTTTTTTGTTATTACAATTAGAAAAAATCTGACATACTGCGATTTATTATAAGCGTGTAGATGTAGCTTTGGTTAGAAAACGTTGAGCTCGAGCCAAACAAGACGCTGCTGTAGTCAATTCATCGGAGAACAAAAGCAGAACAAAAAAAAAACAGAACAAAACAAACGAAATGTAATAAAACTGAGCAGTTGTATGACATTTGTTGTGTGAACCAATCAGTTCGAAATACTACTCTTCACCATATCATTTCCCCCTCCCCCACATATTTCCGTCCTTTCATTGCACTACAAAAAGGCGGTAAACACTTTAAAAAGTGCACTTAAAACGACGGGACTCGATGTGTACAATATATTATATTATAAAGTCATTCGGAGGAATGCTCACCTCTGATTTTCTTATAATGATGAATGTATTTCATTTTCGACTTTTGGAATTTTTCAAGCATACTTGAAGACCATAATATTTGCAAATACTCAAGTTTTTTATAGATACCATTTGAGTAGTGTCGTGGCGTTACGAGCAATTTTTTTTCTATTAGTTGTAAAGCTGTATGCGTTTTTTTTTTATGTTAACGTATAGAAATTGAAATTTGAACTAGTATAGTTTTTAAATAACTATTGATAATAATGGCTTAACTAAATTTCATGTTCTAAAGGATCTGTTATAGTCCGCGATGGTTTAAAAGTATAGATGCTATGACGATTTGATGAAAATTAATAATTATATATTAGAATTAGTACAATGGTCTGAGCAACTAGTACACGACTAAATATTACATGTATCTTATATTTTATGTTAAACCATTAATTAAGGATTATTATATCCTATGATATTATAATATACAGCTATTAATAACTCAGATTTAACTCGTTTGAGTCTAAATTTGGGTGCATCGACATTTACCGAAAAATCCTCAGCTATTTATCAATTTGCAGTAAGAAATGGTGGTTCTCATTTGGATTATAAAAAGTTTGTATTGCCATAAAAAAAACTTCTTAAACTGTATGTAAACGCTATACACTTGGAAATATGGCCTATAATACGGCTGGAAATATGGTTGAGTATACTTAGCAGTTCCAAAAATCCGGAATTTGAATTTTAAATAACTGTATTATCAAAGAAAACGAGGAAGCTTATGAGCGAGCTCGGTGATACACTCTGTACAATGAATATGTATACAAACATTTAAAGTAATATAATATTTTTCCGTTCCATAAACCAATCGTAAAATAGTTTGACGACGACCGGGAGGACGTATTATACGCTGCATGACCACCGGCAAGTTATTAAACCGGCGTTTTATTTACAGGCGACAAATCGAGTCCTGCGCTGAACGACAGGACGTAAAAAATAAATATAAACACACAGATAGCAATTTTTTGAAAGCAACCACCGCAGAAGCAGAAAAAAAAATTTAAAAATAAAACGACTATTATACAGAGTGACCACTTTGTCTGCAGTCGACGGTAATTTTCGTGGTAAATGTGATTTTAAAAACTTTTTTTACTTTATTATTTCAAGTCATTACAACAGCACACTTTTGAAATACCAATCATAATATTTATCAATTTATCACTACTACTTTATCATTTTTTAAATGACAACGTACATTTTTGATGTTGAACGCACTTCTGCTGAATGTATAATGTATTGAGTTTTACAATAATGTAATCTGGTGGCAAATAAGATCGAGTTGATACTGTAGAAGATAAAAAATAAAAAATAGTCTAGTAAACACTTAAAATTCTGTAAAAAACAGAAAAAAAATGAAGGAAAAACTGGTATTTTTTACAATACCAGATTTCCACAAAATTGTTTTTTTTTGGGGAATATTACCTGCTTTAAATACTTTAATTATGCACAAAATATTCATATTAGTGTTTAATAGACTTGATATAAATTTCAAAATACTTTGGTTCTTTTTTATTCTATTCGTAGTTAATCTGCATATTATACATTTTAAATTCTCTAGTTTTATTTGATGTTTTTTTCCATTAATTATGAATGATACAATTTGAAGAATAAAACTATAAAAGAAATGTAATACAAAGCTCCTTATACATTTTTCTTATGCCTGTTAATCATATAAAAAATACTTGGTCACAATTTTTTTTTTTAGGCATATAAAATTCAAATTTTTAAGAGATTTATCAAAATCATGAAAATACTATGTGGATAACTTTTAAGATTAAATTGTGGATACAAATTAAATTTTAACAGATAAACCTTGAAAATGTAATACAAGATTTGTCATGTTTGTTTTACTGGAATTGAAAAAAAAACTTTTTCATAAAGCCACAAACATTTTTATGATTGATTGAGTTTCGAATTTTGACGACATCGGATATTCATGCGTAAAATATATATTTTTTTGATCAGCCCGCGGCCATCGTAATCATTGTATACAATGGAATGAAAATAAAGAGCAAAAAAAAATTGTTCAAAACACACGATTTTCGTTTTGTGACACAACAATGTTAGGGAGAGATACATCGGGTATATTCGATATTATATATATAATACGTACTTTCTCAGTGAAATGAGTATAAAGTGTTTTATTTTCGATTAGTTTTTCGTGCGGCCCACGCTCCACACGGGATAGGACTTATCGATTGTATTTAATAGTTTGATACTAATTTACGTTTGACATATTTTCTGCTCCTACAACTTGTACAGCAGATCGATTTTTCCGATTATTCCAAAAAAATAAGGATATACCTTTAGGAAGTTCTGTGTACACGATAACTGGACTTTCAAACCCGTAGGTAATAGTGGTAAATAATGACGAGTCGAGAGTCGAGACGAGTCGTCGTGATTGTATTATGCGCGCCCACGCGGCGTGGTGCGGACGACGGAAGTGGCGCGTTTATCGTTAACAACGACAACAACCGTTCTGCGGTAAGTACCTATATATTATTATTGTAAAAAATAAAAGAGACACTGCCGATAGCGGATTTTTAGTGCCCCGGCCGAGACGCGATATCGCGTTATTGCCGGTGTGCGTATATAATATTAAAGTGCCGGCAATAAACCAGATGGCGCGATATCCCTAGGTGCCCGTCTCCGAGAGTATGTCCCCCCCGACGACGAGAGATGATAAAAATAATAAAACCTAGTCGAGTCGATCCTCGACGTGGCGGCGGCGGCGTATTTTTATTCTTCGGCGACCCGCGACAATCGTTCGCGAGAGCAGCTGCGCTGGGAATCGACGACGACGGTGGTCGTGCTCGCAGTACGCCGGCAGGGAATCCGTCGCGACGGGCTACGACGCGATTGCGCACTTTTTCCTTTTTTGTCCCTACTAAGTTATTACAACACTATTGCGCACCAAATGATATGTGTATACCTACTGTATATTAAAGTACTATATACTATGCATAATAATTAATATATATATATATATATATATGTATATTATATACATATATATATATATATATATATGTATATTACATACGACATAAAAATATAAAATAATATATAGGTACGATAGTTACATATTTTCTATATTGTTTCTCAATTATTACATATCAAAAACAAGCTTAATAAGACTGACAACAATTTAAAAATTGTTAAATATTACTGAACTATATATAAAGCCGGTCCCAAACGACTCGGATTTGAAAATTCAAAAGGTATTTCAAACTGAAAAGGGTAAGCCTTGCATTTTAGTCGATGGACATAAATATGGGGAATTCGACATACTGAAAAAATGTGGTAGTATCCGATACCGGTGCACTGATAAAAATTGTTCTACTAGTCTACTTGTTAATAATGATGTTAAATAAATATGTATATAAATTGCACATAAGTTATTATACATTGTATATACACATATATCATTTGGTGCGCAATCGTGTTGTAAATTTGTAATTATAGTCAGGTCAAAAAAGGAAAAAGTGCGCAATCGGCGCAGCGATCACGACGCGCGAAGTTTTTTTTTGTTTTTGTTTTTGAGGAGAATTTAGAACATAATAATATTATGTGAGTCGCAGGACTGTGAGTATGTCGTGTCTGTCAGTAATGTAACCAGAGCCCGCCCCACCCTCGAATTATTTTTTTCAGGAACAAAATATAAATTATCTGACCTGACTGACCTACAAATGTATTACTAATAAAAAAATTTCAAAACCCTTACCGGCATTTTTTTCCTGCATTCGCCCCTGTGCACAGCCATAAGACAAAAGTACATGCGTGTAGTAAACACTTTATAGACAAAATATGTCAATAAGTTATAACTGATAGTGTAGTTGAACTACCGTTGCAAAAATGACAATAAAAAAAAGGTGCCACCCCCCAAAAATATATATCTGAATACGGTACTGAAGTGTGTATAGTAGATTAATGACCAATATTGATTTATCTACTTGGTTTATACCCTATGAGGGTATGCCATAGGTACCTTATAGCTAGTACCATTTAAAATTGTTGTTAAACTGTTGCACTAAATGTTTGCTCCCCCTGAAATTGTAATGGATTTCCGCCTATAATAATATAAATGCATAAATTTCATTAGTTTTACAATTATATTGAAACGCTTACGCCGGGTGGTCCACAGTTCCCATCCGTCTGTCGTGTCGTGTTATGTCCAAAAGTTGAGCTCGGCCCAATTTGGACATTTTCCGGTGGATCGTGGTTAGTGAACGATACCATCATGGTTACATCGGTCGATCAAAATAAGATAAAAGCCACATGTCAGGACAGACGACGTAGCTGTGAACTCGACTTAGACTTATCCAAGAATTACCCTTGAACGAAAATCTTTGCACTGATAATTTTGTTTTTTAAGTAATTGTTTTCACAAATTAGAATAGGGCGTGAGGCTAAATATCAAGTTGACACGTTAAAACGTACAGAAGGCAGCCACTAATTAAACGATATTTATTTGTGTATGTAAGCAAGTGATCATACCTAATGCAAAATAATGTTTAATTTTTTAATTTTTTTTTTTTAAAGATAATGGGCTCCACTGTTTTTGTCGTTATCGGTGACTTATCACCACTGAATAAGTCACGCGGGGCCAAATATGACGTGTACGTTTTTGTTATTAACATTAAAATATAAAAACATAAATTATTATCACTGAATGCACTCAATCGACAACTTTAAGATTTATAATTTATTTCTATTATGACTATGATACGTTACAGTCTTGAGGTATTCGAATTCGGTTGTTATGAAAAAAGTAAACGATACGACACTAATTTAGATTTAATTTAGTGTTCTATACTCTATAGGTAGTCTATAGTGTTTATAACTGGAATTTAAATATCAAATACACACCTATATAATATATATTATTTTAATTTTTAATAACATTTATAGTCCACAGTAGTAATATAATATAATATTTTATAAAAGTTGAACTGTGTAGAACTATTAATACTTTAAACATGTATTTAATTAAATGTTCCCAGGTGACGTTATAATAGGAAGGCTGAATGTATTTATGACATAAATCGTTTTTAAGATGACTTTTTCTGATTGCAGTCGATTTGTACACCTGTCAAAAGTAATCATCAGTTTCCATCACAGAGATGAACGCCAATTTCCGTCCACAACGTTTTTATAGAGAACACTATTTTCACTTATGTTTGAAATTCGCAGATTTATTAAGGTACTCTATATTTTTACAACGGATTTGATTTGTTCTAAATATATTCTGAAAATTACTTTATTTTGTCACAATCTCGACAAATAAATCTTTTATTTTCATTTACATGAACGCTGAGCTGTTTTACAAAAATATGAATTTTTCACTAGAAAAGTCACTTATATATAACACTCAATAAAACTCAATTATATCAATCATAATATTTTGTCAGGTTATATTGCAACTTACAACAGACGGATTCACTACAGTCCACGCCATTCTATTGAAATGACTTTTCATTTAATGAAATATTGAAAAATGAAAATCCTACTTTGTCTCCATTTTTTTTTCTGATGGCAATAACGATAATAACAACTTAAGTATTTATTTTTTATTTTTCTTCGCCTGCGGAAAATAAAATAACTAATCTTTAAATATTTAATACACACTACGAGATACGTATACACAAATAAAAACACAAGAAAATCCTCTTCAAAAAGTATACAATATATTGGAAAACAATAAAAAAAAAAAAAACCTTTATGGTTTTGAAGAGCTTCTTATGCTTTTATTTTTATGAATGGCTTAAGTGCATATAGAGCCATTTAAATTTGTGGATATTCTATATTTTCGTCCTTTGTTCTCTTTACACTTACAATTCAGTTCTAGTTATTCTGCACGATCTTCCATAATACCACATAAACTGGATCAGTTTCGCAATAAAACTAAGTATATTTAGTGGATTCGGTCGAGATAAATAACCAATTTCGTTCAATACAACCATAAATCGTACTAGTCAAAACAAATGTATATTTTTAATACACACGTAAATAGAATATAGAGTAAAAATATTCCACCTTTCAAAAGTTGTCAAATGTTTCGTAGTGAAAATAATATTATATACATTTGCATTTTCGGTGTATGATCGTAAGTAAATTGGTCACCAAAAAAACGTACACGTTATTATGTACGAACAAAAATATAAATTTTATTGATCATAATTTTATTTTATTACTGTATTATACTAGAAGCTTTTTGAAAGTATTATGAAATTATAATAATTTAAATATGACAATATTTACGTATACGCACTAGACAATATTATTAATGTATATATCGTACAATTAATAATTAAATTCACCACTAAGCTTTCAATTGTTTACCATACAGTAAATGAATAATAGGTTAAGAAACACACAAGTTCTATTTTAATCAGGTAAATTGAAAATACAAGTAGACTAAACAAGTGTCGATATACTTAAATTTCGTAAAATAAAAATAACAACCGCGCAGTTAATCGCGCAAACAGTTTTTGTTTTTAATAATCAAAACAAAAACGAATTTAATCGGTTTAATGTGTTTTAATGTGTTTGTATTAAATATTAAAAATGTAATTATGAACGAACGGGAAACACAAACTCAACGTTTCTTTTTTTAGTTTATAAGTATACTCGTGCGTAATATACAGCTTGACAGGTGTAAGAACCTCGTAAAGTTCGCCCGTTCACATACGTATATGTAGGTACTTCTCACACACACACACACACACACACACACGCGCGCGCGCGCTTTCAAATACTTGACCAATTTAAGGGTTGGTAGTGCCATCTAAATATTTGTTTTTTATCAATAAAGCGGTTTATAATTAAAGTCGAGTGAATAATACATACACAAATATAATATTATTTTTCAATAAACAAAAAAGATAAAACAAAAACAATGTGACGCCCGACGGCGGCGGGAACAATCGCTTCGTAACTATATTATATATTATACTGTGTGCAGCGAAAAGTTCGGAAAACAGTGGCAGCCGGAAATTGGAAAGTGAGAGATAGAGAGAGAGAGAGAAACAATGCGATGGACGAGATGTGACAGCGGATACCCCGAATATCGTGCTGTGAACTCCGCGAGTGAAGTAAAAAAATAAAAATGCAGAAAGTCTCGCGACTCGCGCGTAGTATATCTGTGCGCGGCAGCTGCGAGAGTATTCCGTCCTAGAATTGGCCCTGACCCCCGAAGTCCGATGCCCGCCACCCTCCCCGTCGGGAAAAGTCGGAAACTCGGGGTGGGGCGGGTGGGGCACACCCGCGTCGGGGGAATACGCGGCGAATCAAAGAATTAATATTATGTCCGACGAGACGCGTCGGAGCCGTTGTAAACGAATTATTGTGCCCCACAACTGCAGTTACCGCCCCGATTTCGGCTTTTCCGCCGCGTCGCGAGGCCCCACGACCGTCGGCGCGTCGTGTACAACAGTTGTATAATAATTATAATGAAATTACGATGCGGCGAGGGGGCGGGTACGCGACGTATAGCACAATAATTTGGTTACTCGCCGAACGCCCACGCGTGGACCGCGAAGTCGATACCTGGTACAGGGGAGACAGGTCGGAAGGTTTCCGAAAGGTTTCGCAAATAATATATTATTAGGTGGGTACGGGATTTCGATCGGAAACACGAAATAATAATAATAATAATAATAATATCGTGTTTTCCTACAGCTGCAGACGACATCTAAGAAATCTCGAAATGCACGACTGTAATATTAATACCGTAATAAGCGCCGCCGTAACATTAATACAAATCAACGAACGCCGGATATGGTGTCTTGCAGTGAGTCTATCAAAGGTCGGTTTCACGTTCACGCAAAAGCTTTCAGGTTTGGTAAATTATATGCAAATGCTCCTTCTAAAATATTAACGGTGCTCTATTATATTTACCATAAAGTCACTTTAATCCGGATCGAGTTCATTCGGACTAGATCGCCATTCGGGTAGAGTGCGGTCTCTCGGACTGGAATGATTAATTTAAAAAAAAAAAGGTCTTTCGGACTATCGAAACAATCGGGTATGGGGAATGAACACAAAAAAGCAAAACACTAGTAAAACAAATAGCTTTTTTCGGTAATTTGTCTAAATAAATCTAAATATTAAACAGTATATAGGTTGTCATATTATTATGAGCTGATTTTGCACATGACAAAACGTGATGGCCAACGTTTAAAATACATAATAATATTATTATCTAAACGTATTTGTTGGCAGATTTTGTAGTCAATTTCAAATAAATTATGATATTATTATTATTGAACTTTATTTAAAACCGTGGAAAACCGAGATACATGTACGAGTGTACGACCCCGCGATAAACGCAAACTGCGAAAAAAACTACCGAAGTGAAATCGTCGTTTCCGATATTGCACGGCGTGCGAAAATATTTCAAAATCGGTAAAGGAGGTAAATCTGCATACATAGTAGTAGTTCGGCTGCAACCGTGCAGGTATTACTTTTTAGATCGTCCCGTCCCGCGATGACTTCCGCGAGCGTCGATATGTGACCTTGGTCCTTATTATTATATTATCTGGAATGAAGTAATAATTTATTCACGGTTCAGAAATATTGGAAAATGTTCATTTTCTCTAAGCACTTATGACGTGTATAATACGAGTCGCGAACGTGTACTGACAAATTATCGATCGAACGTGAGTTCTACTTTAATACTTCTACAGCCAATATTATAATATAATAATAATATTATAATACGTGTAACCATGGGCGCCGACTATTGGGGTGCTGCGGTGCTCGAGCATGGTTAATTTCGAAATATATAAAACATATAAATATTTAATACGTTAATATTATACATTTAAAATACATGTAGAAATAATAATTTAAAATATACACACATATATTATAATTGAATACTGTGGCTCTGATTTCGATGGGACAAAATTAGAACTGCATCGCAATATTATGTTAGATGTCGCTAAAGCAAACAATTTTAATATATCATCAGTGTCAGACGCAATTGATTTTTTAAAACAAGAAGTGTACTTACAAGATTTGGTACCAGAAATTGTAAAATTAATTAAAATTATGTTAACCGTACCAGTTTTGTCGTGTACTGCTGAGCGTTCTTTTTCTGCTCTTCGGCGTTTAAAAACATTTTTAAGGTCAACAATGACGCAAACACAGCTTAATGATGTAGCATTATTAAATGTACATACCTAAACAAGAAGAAATAAATATTGAAAATATTGCTAACAAATTTATAAAGACCACCAAAGTGAGACAAAATACCTTTGAAATTTGTTAAGCTATTTTAATTCATTATTAGAAACTTAGACATTTTTGCTTACCTATTTGTATATAAGTTATAATTTATTTGTCTTACGCTGTAAAAATGTAGAAAAATAAAGTCAATAAACGAGGAACTAATTTGTTTAATTTAACACTCTTTGTTGATTTTTTTTTTTTTTTTATTAGGTACAAGTTAAATAATTTAGGATTTTAGGCATCCCATGAAAATTGGAAAACCTGGCGCCCATGCGTGTAACCATCGTTTTTCTGACAATTTTTATCGACTGGATATTTGTTGTATTTTAATCTACCAGACCTTGTGCGATATGACTTCTCGGATCACGACGATAATAATTATATCATTCGTCTCCACGATCGGCGGTCAGTTCGAATAATTCTTTTGCAATCCGTCTAATTTTTTTACGAATATCGAATATTGTTCGTAAATTAGGTACACATATATATTATTATATGAGCCGCCCTCGGAAAACTGATTCGTGAATATTATTTTTCGCAAATATTTACTGTCTTATCGATAAAACGGCGTTACGGTAAACACTGACCTCTGAATATTGATCACTGCGGATCGACGTGCTTACTATACGCGTGGCGGTAGCTATATCGTAAGTGAACTTGTTTTAAGTCACGTGCCAAAATTTGGTAATAGTTCGAAAAAAAAAAATTGCACTTGCCAGTAATATTATGTTGTTTGTCGGTACCTTTAAAATGGGTTTCTTTGGATAATCAGTAAGTATTTACAACAACAAATAATCGCAAACGTTTGTTTATCAGCTGTTTATTGTTTTGATAATTTTAATGAAACACTAGCCAATTATTAACTCCATCGGTCCAACGTATTTTTCTACTTTCAGCCCATCGCATTAACTGTAGAAAATTAACTTGCACAACTCTTTTATGTTGACTGATATTTATTATGTAAAATATAGAATGAGCCACTGTTTTTTTGTAAACTACCAGTCTGGAAGTGAGTTCTAAACGTTCAACATTTAATAACTGGTAACCTTATTATTTAGAAATAATAAAGACATTTTTTCACTTATTTTTCATTAAATGCAATTTTTAATCAACGAAATAAAATATGTTCCCGTGCCGTTGGAATTTGACCGACATCCCGCTATAGGATCACCTAGCAAATAGGATGCAAATTAATTTAAACTAATTAATAGATGTTAATACTTTTTGATTAAGTAAAAACAATTAAATTTTAATAGAAGCTATGAAATCTAATATTTTTAAATATTTCACTATACAATATAAAATGTAGTAAAACCAGAGATTTCCCTTAACTCATTTTTCGTCATCATTGTCGTAATCGTATAAAATGTCTTAAATATTTATAAATAATTTCCCTTGACGTTCTGACTTTTTTCATAAAGTGAGAGTATAATATAGAAACTTCATTAAGTAGTTTTTTAAGTTGGTAAATATTGGAATATCCAACAGTTTCAATAAAAGTGTTTGTTTTTTTTCAATATAAAATTGAGCTATGTACGTTAAAATCATTAGATAATATATTTCCAAAAGTTTTATTTTTATACTTTTTTACTAAAGATAATATAGCATTCATTTTAATTATATATTGCTAACAAATTAAAATAACACTTCAAATATACTCTATTATATTTATAATTTGTTTTTACGAGTATTACATCAACCTGTAAAACATGTAAATACCTTCTATAATTTCCTCAAATCGTTACACCTTTACATTATAATTTATTAAAAACCAAATAATTCGATGGGTGTGATTTAATTAAAACCACAATTGATTAGATTAAAAACATCGATAAACGACCATGTATTCTGTGTTAATTGGTTTTATTTGAAATCTATTGACGAAGTAGATATTATACAAAAGTTTTCAATTATTTTTTTTAATGATCTAAAGTTAGTTAGTGTTTTAAAAAAAAAAAATTTGAGAAAACCCGCTTTGTGAATAATCATTCACTTCGCTTCTATAAAAGGTCTACACTCAAGTATTAAAAATAATTAATTCTTTTCATGTTTTGTATAGACTTCAAGTTACCTCAAGGCCATGGATCTTCTGTGCAACTGAAACGTTATCAGATTGTTGTCACCTTCCTTTGTAGTCGACCTGCGCGTTTTACAACTAAAGCTAACGTATATTTTTTTGTCTGTCACTTGCCGTAGCAAGCACTTTAAAATCCAGTTTTTTTACATATTTTAATAACTCGGTAATCCGATTTTTTTTGAAATTTTTAATTGAATTATAAAATCAAAATATTACGAAACTGAGTATATACCTATAGCGGTCATTGAGCGAAGTAAACGTATACAACGCCCATTCGTTTTGTTGAAAAATTAACAATAAAATTTAAGAAACGGTAACTTCATAAAGAATTATTTACTTTGAAATCGACAACAATAAAATGTAGGATAAAGTAAACGGTTTAACTACAAAAGTAAGTTCTCGTTGACTTTATACATAAACACCTATGTGTCCACAATTGGTTAAACCAATTTGACGTTAGTCGACCAGGTTAACGCCATTGTTTTACATACGTTACTTAATTAAATATTTAAAAACATCATTCAAAAAAAGTCACAAAGAGCATTTTGGTAATAGAAACGTGAACCAAAATATGAGAGTATTGAATGACTTAGTCCCCCCCCCAAAATTCACTCTACGCGATTTAATTTGTCTATTAATCATTGAATATTAAAACGTTTTATACCGAAATAAAACTATTCAACACCCTTCACCATTAAAGTTTAAGATTATTTGCTTCTATGAAAACGAGTAAAAACCACTCCTTTTTCCCACTAGACTCATCAAATATAATGGATTTTTTTCTCATTACATAATATGTTCACCAGATTGTGTAACCATTAAATCACTATTAATTAATAATTTATTCATTTGACACGAGGTATCTAGATTTAATCCTCTCCTCGGAGCATCGAATTTTCGTGTGATATATTAAATCTTATGTTTGGTAAAAATCTGCGAATAAATGTAAGTATAATATCAAAGGACCCGACAGGGTCGTACTGAAGAGACTTGCAATTTTGCAATAATATTGTGTTAGTCACTCGTATCGCTTCAAATCCACTCAGAACGGAATCGTAGTTTTCGGTATTATTACATTTCAAAACAAATAAATCTTTGCGTTCAAAAAAATGTATTCAGAGCAGTCCTTAGTCAAAACCTAACATACTGGCATTTATTTAAAATGTATTGTCTGTATTTTTTTCTTAAGTTTAGGTAACGTTTTGAGATAATAGAACATAACATCATTAAATAAATATCTATAGATTAAAATATGTCCAATCCATATAGTGGCATTGTTTGAATACTTATATTATGTACATTTTCATTCAAAATGAAATGTGTTGACTCACATTTTCTTTAGTATCGAATATTTTGAAAAATTTAAGAACTATGACGTGTAACTTAATTATAAAAAATAAAAAAAACGATTGCAATATATATTTTAGCCAAATGGACATTCATATTTTAATTACAACAATTGTATAACATGTATATAATATTATATATATTTTATGTGAATATATGTAATAAACTTAACTTAATTTTAGAAAAATATAATAAAGAAGGATAAAAATAATTTAAAATTAAGGGGATCATATTAATTATTAAGTTCTAGTAATTAATATTATTAACTTGATTATGTCAAATTACGATTTATAAATGACATAACTATTGAAAAAAAATTATGAGTTTCTATCATAAAATAGGTAATAGATTATTATTAATTGAATTTACCTACCGAAGTAAAAATGATTTTAAAATAATGTACGATATGAATAATTTAAGTAAACAGTTATATTTTATCATTATTACTTATTAGTTTAGATATTATACATACACATTATAATTATACCCGATTTTTAATTTTCCGGATTTTAATTTGTATAGATATTTAAAAATTGTAATTTAATTAATTTTTTTACGATTTGAATAATTATATGCACGTGGTTTCATTTACCTCAATATCTTACAGTTTAAATAGTTAAGTTAAATAATATATAACAATATTATATTCAATCTTCAAAAATACTGAATTTTACAAATTGAAATTAAATTTATATTTTATAAAGTGTTTTAAAACAAAAATGTTGTTAAGTTTCAATCGATTATAACCATTAAAGGTTTTTAATAGATCTCAAAGACAATTTAGTACCTACCTTACACGGGTCATAGGTAAAAAGATTTGAAAATAAACATAGATTATACTGTAAATAAAAGGTATATGTGCCTAAATATGTGCACTCCAATTTTAACAAAATATTACCCATTTTTGAATAAACCAAATTCCGTTTGAAATTATTAAAATACTAAAAATGAATTAATATTAACTTTAAGTTGAGGAAGCATACACAAATTCAGTTTTTATTTACTGTCTATTTACTTTTGAATACTTACACACTTCAAGGCTCAACAAATATTTAGGCATCTGGAATGTAATATATGTATCTAATGCAAATAAAGAGACATTTTATTTGATATTTGATATTATTAAAAAAAGCAATTGTGAAATCAGACATTTCTAATAAATAAAGATGGCATTGAATGAAGTTACAAGATGGAATTGAACACGATCGTACAGAATATTTCATTATATAATACAAAAAATGAAAAATACTAAAAATTACATTTCACTGAATTACACAATAGTGATAGGTATACTACAACCATTCTCATATCATATTTCAATAAGTTAAATATAGCTTCGAATAATTCGAATTATGTAATTTCCCGAAACAGATACGTATATCCCCGAATCCTTCTAATAAACTACACGGATACTGCAGAATACACCAGACAAAAAACAACAATGAACTACACTTAATAGAGTAAAATTATGTTATTCAAATTAAACCGCGTAAGCTTTATAGTATAATATATTGTACTATATGTATCGGTTATTATAAATTAATATTAAATTCGTGTAAAATGATTATTATGCACAATGTTAAATATTGTTTCCAAGTGTTAATAACCATAATGTTAAAATGTAACATCGAAAAATCGAGGCTTAAACAGTACCGATATATTATTAAAAATATAGATTATATTTTTTATCGCGTATCGAAGGGTGTACAATGATTTAAGATTATCGTATTATAATGAATTGGCTCGGGAATCCAGTGTAATTTTTTTTTAGTATTGTCATTATTTATCGTCACTGCGCTTAATTATTGGTACCGTTTTACAAAAAATTCTCTATTTAAGTGAAGCTTAACGATGATTCTTCATATTGAATCTTAAATAATGGTATATTATAAAATATGTAAGACCCATACTTTTATTATAATAGGTGTGAAGTAAATTTTGGGCGGTGTGTTTCGTCGGCGTATGTAGGTATTCCTCTACAATCTCTCGAGACTTACAATTATATATTTATGAGTATCGTATGAGTATCTCTACTCTTTCATGTGATCCCAATTCTATTCCATCGGTTTCACTGAAATATTCATAGGAATACTAGTACTATTAGTTTATCTTTTGAATTGAATACTCGCCTAAAGGTATATTATTATAGTTGCTAGATGCTAGTTTTACTTACATATTATTAACACAATCGTGTGTAGATTTAGTAGATCCACGAATTACTTTAAAAAAAAAAAAACTAACCGTTTAATAGTAAAAAAACAAAAAATAATATTACAAATCTATCGCATCTTTATTATTATAGTAACTAAATCGTATTTATTAACCAATCATTTTTAATCGTCGACAAATAAAAATATCATAGTTTTAAATGTATAGTTGATAAGAAAAAATGGTTCAAAAAATGATTATTATTTCGATGTGTGATTTTATTATTCGGCTAACTTCTAAAATGATTAAAATAATAATAATAATATGTATACCCTTTTTAGTTTGTATACAATACTTATGGTAATTGGTGGACCGCCCCCCCCCCTCTTGGGCTTTTTGCCACCACTATACATTATTACAATATTGGCTACAACCATTGATTATAAATATTTAAATATTTATATTGGTATTTGGTGTTATCTGCTAATTGATTTTTCAGTTGTACAATATTTTTTTTCTCCATGAAATTTTGGACAAGTGCCTGATGTGCCCCATATAGTATGTTCTTTGGTATCACTCTGTTTGAAATTTCACCCCCCCCCCTGTCAGAACTTGGATATATCCGCCACTGACTTATATATAGTTATATGATATTATAATATACTCATTGTGAAACGACACAGACGAAACTTCGCACCTTATCGCGATAAGTCGACACGGAGACGAGTAGTTAACGTCTCACGAAATCTGCAATTGACTCGGATAAATACGGTACTATTGTTTTCTTAAATTAGCCGGAGAAGGTTTGACGAATTATTAGCTATTCTAAATAATTCCTCATCAGTCATCGCACGGCCTGTGTGTAAGACTGAGTACGTCATAGTATTTATATATTATTAAAATTAAATGTTATATTAAGACCTAATAAAGCGCTCATTAAAATATGAAATATCAGACAAATATTAGATATTAATCTAATAATACGTATCAGTTAAACGACTATAATGAACTATCATGGTCCACTATAGTTCCCCCACATTGTGCGTATTAATAAATTAAAGTTATTAATATAATGGAACTATAATATATGAAAATGCAAAGGTATTATTATTATTCTCTTTATTTTTAATTTAAAGAGGTTATTCGTTCGATTGTGTGTAAATTGACCGTAACTTTTAATTAGTTATTACTCATTGGTTTGTAACAGAAATATTTCCAAACAAGTTTTCATTTATTTCAAATATATATTTTTTTTAAATCAATATAATATAATAATTGAATTAAAAAAAAAAAAAAAAATATTAAAACAGAACATTTATTTTTCTTATCGTCCGCTCCTTTTAAGCCTATGGTTTTGTATTTCAAAGTTCACATTAATAAGCACTTTAAAATATCTGGCGACTATACTAATAGTGTTTGTATACGTATATATATATATATTATACACTGTATTTCTAAGCTTTTACTGGTTCATTTTTTCACATTTCACACAAAGTAAAAATTATTCGAACTTGGCCCTGTACAGAAATTTTATGACCATGTGGCGTGGGCAATAGCCCGGAAAGATATTACTAAATACTTTTAACGCCATAGTTTTCGGTTTAATAATAATATTTATAATATAATTTTATATCGCAAGTTTGTATTCATTAATAAATCGATTTTCTATCCAAAAAAACGTGTTGGTCTTGATTATTACGAGTATATTCCGCCGAGTACCTGTTCAAGTTAATATTGGATATTTTTTTGTCAGTGGTGAACATATCTTTTGAAAAACGACCAACTTCAGACTATAGAAATAATCTTTTGAAATTATAAAATGTCAAATCCACCGCACAATATTATATTAATGTGACGAGCTTAAAAACAGTGCTTTATGAAATTCAATTACATTATATTATCATATTTTACATAATTTGTGTGTGTTAGTGACAACAAATTGTAATTTTTTTTTTAAATGCGGAAAAGTAGGTTACCACTCTTTTGTACAGTTGTAGGTGTCGAGTATACCTCATCGCTGAGTAAACCATTTTGATATATGTGTTAAATTTAATTTGAAATCAATAATAAAATATCATCATACATATTATGCGAAAAACGATTCAGAGCGAAGACGTTCTTTTTATATTACTATAAATATTCGCATATTTCATGATATGTTTTTTGATATTGTTAAGTAATTTATTTTGCTATTATAATTGCGGTAAGTTGATTACATTTTTTTAATTTTTGTTATTATTTTTATACTTTCTTTCAGACATTAATAATTGTGTAATAACGTTCATTGTTCTTATTTATTTCAGTACTGGCAGCTTATAAGAAACCGTGTGTTCAATTGTAAAGCTTTTTCACGGAGCGAACAATTTTTTATTGTTATTATTATATAAAAAAATCAAAGACCGTCTTACTTTTGGGTAACCAAAGTTCTAACCCATCCAGTTCATACCGGTACTCGGTAACCATTACGATATTTAAAAAATGGTGGTCCAAAAAACTATACATTGTTTTGAATAAAATATATTTTTTGGACTGCTATTTTTTTTTTAATTTTAGAGTGCCAAAATAAACTAGGTGGGTTATACTAAATAATTAACTATGGTAAAATTTTAACAATAGTTCATCTTTTTTGTTTGTACTTCCCGATTGTTTTAAAATGTTTTGGTAATTTTCAATTTTGACCTCCCAAAAATACACCAACTTTAGTCAATTTTCTGCCAGAAATATCACTATGGAAGTTGATGGTTGGAGCATTTTTTTCAAAATTGTCTTGGGACATAAAATATAAGACGTCGTTGTAAAATCAATACATTGATCGCTTCGCTCAGAATCTCATATAGTTCTATGTATATCATACTATGCTTAGATTATTATTATTATTATTAAGAGGATGTCAGAGCACTATTTGTTATCCCTCACTGACTTATTTGCGTTTAGCAGAATCAATCTTGTGTTGTTAGCTTTAATAATAAAGTGAACTTGTATCTATTATCAAACTTTAGTTCGGAACATTATCTGTGTTTGTGAGTCGGCTTTTTAACGATATTTAAATACTCGTGCAATTTATGAGTACCTATGTAAAATATTACAATTTGAAAATGCTCGTATTTCGAACATTTGCTATGTCGCTCGCGTGAGTCGGAGAAAGAAGACGAATAGTCTGTCGTCCTCTAAACTATTTTATAAACTGTAGTACAGTAAAATATGGTTTAAAAACAAGGCCAAAACTGTAAAACGTTGTTCGTATAATTTAACGCCTTACATAAAATACTAAATGTATTATATTAATTAATATAAACTATAGAGTAGAGGTTGAATTTATCGTTTAACTTTAGCTAGACAGTTAAACTGATACAACACGCCTTTAACGCAAATAATTTTATTTAATTCTGACTGCATTGAATTATTTTATACTTATAGGTAATAACAAAAAAACTTGCAGATTCGAAACAATTTATTATTCAAAACGCAAACAAATAATATAAAGTCATACGAAAGTTCTAAAAACATTTTATATTAGTTGTAAATAAGTTCGATATCCCACTGAATTGGAAATCTCAACGGGTATTGAGTGCAACGAACTTTGCGAGACGAGCACATATCGCTGGGAATTTTGAAATATTAGGGTCTGAAATGTAATTTGAAAACGATAAATCTGCTCACTGCCGTTGCCAAATAGCCGACGGTGAATTTTAATTATTCAACGTTTGTATACGAACCTGTGCCAAATATATGCTAGTTAATACACGGCAAATTAACCATCCCTTGTAAATGTCTCAACCGTAATAGTTTGAACGTTTTGAACGACTAGAAAAGAGAGAAAAAAAATCGTTACGCGTAATATGCCAAAAGTCAGCAACAAACGTAGGTTAAACTGGAAATTTATATAGGAAAAACTGTTGAGCACAACGCCGTAACAATACGGTTGTATTGTTAACATTTCTCCGGACATTAATATTAAAATAATGTCTCCGCGTACATCGCATACTTCGCAATGCGAACTGCGACGTATTGAAAAATTTGCTTTCCTCCTCTGTCGGTTCGCAATCAAATGATTTTAATAATTATTACAGAAAGTCTTATTATATAGTTTGTAACAAATCAACTCGTCATCGTTACACACGATATCGCGAGAACAGCGATACGAACACGATATTATATTTAATGAGTCGAGTCATATTATTTTCATCGGTCTTCGTTCGACGACACGTCTTGACACATGCCTGTATCGAATGCTCGATATGGTATACCGAATTATTAAAGACGAGACATAATTCTACGATTTCCTTGTTTTCGTCGAGTCGATATTTCTAAAACGTTCCCGTTGAAAATCGCGCTTATTTTATAATCGCATTACTGCAGGATTTATCGAAAATAATCTCGAGTCGAATCCATAGCCGACGACGACATATTTTATGGACTCTGATTCAATCGTGTTGATTGTACTTTGACGCTCAAGACGTTTTTCCCGTGTCCTTGACCGTCGTGTTGTATTATTTCGAAACTATTTGATACGTACCTATATCGTATAACATAATATCACGTTAAACGGCGCAATGCGTTTTAATACGATCGCACACATATAAGTCATAATATTATAACCATATTATTATATTATAAACGTTTATCGGCTTGAAACTCGCGATCTCCGCGAAAAAAAATCTTTTTTTGATTACTCCAGCCAGCGCCCCCGGTAGTGTATTATAACGATCCATTCGTTCTCAAAACATTTCGACGGACAAAGCCCATTTATTGTTAAACGGTTTTATTTTAAGAGTCGATAGCAAAAACAAAACGTATAATTATTATTAGTTGGCGCCAAACACGTGATTTTACCGAAAGTCGGTCGTACGCTATAATATAGATAAACAAAAAGCGTGTTCGATTTCTACGAATATATTAATTAACTAATTAACTACAAACGCAGCTCGTGGCCATAATAATAATATAATATGATATAAACAGAATCGAATGTGGTTTTCACACATACCTATTTCGCGAGGAACGCTATTGTACAATAATATCACAACAAACGTGGGTGATATTCCGTATTTATTGCACGTGTGCAGGACAGAATTAATGCATACCACACAGGACACTGTTATTGACTGACTTTTAAATAATATTAACGAATTGTAAACTTATCGGACGCCGTGTGTTTAGTCTTAACGTGCGTCGGGCGACATAAAAGTGCGATAATGTCCTTTCTCGGTTCCACTCTTGATATTTTTCGTATAATATCTATTATTGTTTCGTCGTGATTATTTGAAATTTTAAATATTTAGACTCGGTGACTAAAAATTAATATATCATTTACAACAGTAAAAAAAAAAAAAAACAAAAACCAAAATAATAAATGATTGTCAAATAAACCCACGACGCGATACTATGCTTTCTCGATAAATAAAAATATGTCGTGTTTAACTTAAACGTCCATTTGGATAACCAAACGATTTATCGTTACAATATTATTATATTATAATATGTTTTAATTGTTTTTTTTTTAAAAAAAAGATAGAGAACTATAATAGTTATGCAACTCCTATACAGAACGATTTATCAAAATAACGAAACAAACTTGTCCAAATAAGTTAGTGTACTCGTAGTCCATACATATTATGATAATAACATATAATACAACTACTGACTATTTATATTTAAGACAGATCGTTTATAAGAATTTCATAAGTAGGTACACTGTACGTCAGTGCACGTCTTATTTTATGATATTATAACATAATATAATAACTTGAATTGTATCTTGATTTACAGTTTTGTGCACAATATATTATATTACTCGTTATACGGGTAATGGATAATACATATTAATATTATACAGTCGGACACGCTCGTTTATTATTTCGATTATTAATACTTGATGTTTTTAATTATGCAATATCACATTTTTGTCTATTCGTATTTTTTATTTAAATTAATATTCATTTTCGATTTGGTACTACGGATTTTCAATTTTTATTTTCATACAACAATCCGAAAAAAGGTTTTAAAATTGTTTTACGTTCTGTATTGTTTCACGTCATAGATACATCTATCGTGCATATTATATTTAAGATGTCTAATTTATCATTAGTAACACTCGTCAATACAAATTATTTATACATTATTAAACGGTAAATGAACACGCTGAAATAATACTAAGTAAATTTATTTAATTTTTAATCTTAATTTGCATTTTTTATGTATCATAAAAGAACATTTTCCATTACTATTGATATTCATCAAATACGAATAATTATAAAACATAATTATTTGACTTTTAAAGGTTAATTAATTATATTTTTTTTTAAAGGTATTTAGAAAAAAAACTTTTATTGTAAGTAAATGATTCAATTAATCTCATTTAAAATGTAAAACGTTAATAACTACTAGTTATAAAAAAAAAATATAATTTATGTATATTTTTCTATTTAAATATTATGCTAAAATATTTTACAATCACTTTCAAACAAATATTATCCGAACGTAAAATACTTTGCAAACATTTCGAACGATTTTCAACTAAACGTTGCAAGTGCTCATAAATATTTGAAAGACCAATTAAATTTTAATTTTATAAATCATGATCGTATTAGGTATATTGTAATTGAATCGTCGCGGTATCTTTAATGATTAGTTTTTATTCGTTATATAATCTCCTCCTAAATGTATGGACAATGGTGTAGCGTAATTATTGTACAAGGGAAGAATATGGGAATGAAAATCAAATTACATCTTATACAAAATACTTATCTAGAAGAACTCTATGGGTTGGTGTTTGGGAGATAATTGAACGAATATATCAAGTTGGATATGTGTAAGGGATTTTGATGGGCAAGCGGATACGGGAGGGAATCTTGACGTTTTTCGGAATGAGCTCGTAAAAAGAAATTGCCAGAAAACCAAAATGAATGATCTCGGCAATCAATTGGCTTTTACTAAGAACCGATAATGAATAGCGGAAGTCTGGTGCCGTTGTTGGACAAGAGCCCGCGAAACTTGTGTAGGCCATTTTGTAATTAATCGATTTTTCGGTACATTGGTTGGATGTAAGTACACGCAAAATTCCATTTGATACCGATCAGAAATAACCAATAAGCGTTTACCGAAATTATCGGAAGTGAAAATGCAAAATATATATATCTATGCCCGTTTAAAATCCCGTGATTATTTTGTGACACATACATTACCTAGTTAAGTTCTTCTGTTCCCGAATTAATTTTATTTTCATCATTTATTTACGTCTAAAATGAAAATAAAACTAGAAATTTATTGGTTAGCTTTTTTTTATAACCTTATTTTGGACTATGAAAAACTCGGCCTCTATAATAGTCGTTGGAATTTTTCATTGTTGGTTATCTCGATAGTAGTATTGAGAACAAATCTATGCTACGAAGAATTTTAATCACTCAGATTCAGAATGCGAATTCGATGATCTATCGTGGTTTTTAAATTGAACATTCACAACACAAATCACAATATTGTTCCGGTTTTCCTCCCGTCCCCCACTTTGGTACATAATTTTTAATATCTTCACCCGATTGAACCGCAATACAAATACCATTTATTTCTAGTGCATCGAATTAACCGATAAACAAATAACAATATTATAAATGACAACAATAATCGCGACGTATTTCCATACCATACACTTCGGGTCTTTTTATAAAAACACCTATTACATAATATAATGGTACGTCATGTCGTTGTGCCCAACCGCACTAACGATTTATTTTGACTTTAATTATTGTTTGAACTCAAGTCCGCGTCAGCTCATAATATACATTATTTCGATAACAGTCGAGTATGTATAGGCACGATAATTCAGCACGACTGACGATAAAGAAACGAATACATTTTAGGCTAATGGCTCCAACGCGCGCGGATGTAGGTCAACGGTCAGTAAAGCGTCGTCGGTGGAGGCTGCCCCCGACACCCTTTCTTTTCGACAAACGGTTTACACCAGAACGTACTTTAGTCTGCTTTGGGTCGTCGTTATCTCGGCAACAAAACCAGAAACCTCATTTGTCCTCCTGCGCTTAATACAAAATGTTACACACCATAATGTTTAAAGATATAAAGAGCTACATTATGAAAGATATACACAGTGAACTGTGCGCGCCGCTTGGCAGACAGGATTATGTTTTAGTAGTCGAGAAGAAACTACGAAATCCTAACACGCGTAACCGTTAATTTTCATTAGGACATTATAATAATTGGCACGAGCGAAAAAGAAACGTTTTACCTTGTACTTTATGACTATAGGTCAGAGATTCCCAACCAGGGTGCAGCGAAATTTTTTTAGGGTGCCGCGAAATTATTTGAAATATTTTTTAGAAAAAATAATTTCATTAAAAATATAGCATTGTGAGTAATAAAACGGACTATAATAATATAAAAAAAACAAGCCCAAGTGTCACATTAGTTCCAATAATAAATAAATAAATAAGTTCCCTAATTTTAAATTAATATTGTAAATTAAATAATAAATAAAAATAAATAATAATTAAAAATAAAAATAAATACAATGTAATAATTTGTTTATAAAATGTAATATGTATATAGTATGCACCTACACCTTACTACTTTTGATTATAATTATGCACTAATAAATAGAACCTAAGTACTCTATAGTATAGACTCTATACTATAGAGCATAGGGTGCCTCCGGATTTTTAGAAAATGTCCAAGGGTGCCGCGAGTCAAAAAAGGTTGGGAACCTCTGCTATAGGTACTGCAATGTGTACTGCATGACACGCATATTTCATTAAATAATATCATAAGCTACAATCAATAAAAATACATATATAAAAATTAATTTATCATTTACCTAGGTACCTAGTCGTATATTAGGTTACATCAATTATGAATATAGCAAGTAAAAGTTGTCTCATCGTCAATTCATGTGCTTTCGCGGACCTTTGAATATTTAATTTAAATTAAAAACTTAATTCATTTCATTTCATTTTTTTTTTTTTACATACCCTAATTCAAGGTTTTTTTTTATTTACAACCTTAAACATAAGTACTGAATTGATAAAAAAACGGTAACAATCTTTTTTTTCCTCAATAAAATTAATTCTGCTTCATGTTTCAGACCAAATATAACCATATAAAAGGTGCTATAGAAATAGCTGACAGATGTACCTATACTGCAACTAACCATGCGTATGACTTGAGTTCCTATCAATATGAATTTTTTTTTACGTCCGACAAGTCTTTTTATTATACTCTGTATATTTGTTATATTTGAATTCCGATTTTGAAATAGGAATTATAGTTTATCCAATATTTCAAAATGTTCAATATGTAAAGAAGCCATTAAAACCATATATAAATATACCACGTTACTATGTTTGGCATATTATACGAATAACAATTTCTATTATTAAAATATACATATATTATGTACGATTTAGTAATATTAATTAGTTAACTACCGTATTAAATAAGTAATTCATTTTATGATTATAAAATATTAAATAATAGTAAAGTTCGTTCACTTCGAAAAAAAATTTCGGACAATTTTTCCCGGTATAACTGATAACCGCATGTACTTATTTAACGAATTAAAAAATATTTTTACTCAAATCATGGTCTAAAATGTAAGCAAATACAAATAATTTTTGTAAGTATCAGAGAAAAAAAAAGTGAATTACAGGAATAGATAAGTCATTAATTTTAATAGGAATGGTAGATCATGCAGCAGAAAATTTTTTCCGACCTCGATTTACTAGGGTATAAAAAAAGTTTTAAGATTAGCGGTCGTAAAAAAATGCTGGGCTTAGTATGACTACCTATACATAGGTATAAAATATGACGTTTAAAGTGAATTTTTTTTATCTGATAATGAAAATTATAATTGTACTAAACTGTGAAAGATAATTTAGTTCTTAGTGAACATAGGTTTCCAAAACTATATTTTGTCTTAACTCGAATCAATTTTAAAATTTCTATAGACGTCATCCTAAGTTTCAGAGATTTACTACAACTCAAATAATAATATTACTACAGAAAATACAATATTACGGATTCAAAAGCTATAATATGCATTTTGAGTTATCTAAAAATATATTGATGAATACTTCCTGTGCTAATAAAAAAATTCGAACCATGTAATAACGGTTGTAGCGTTATTCCAGTATGCCTTACTGAACACTTGATTTTAAACAGTTTTTAAGTTGAACACTGTAAGAACAAAATCAATTTATATTGGAAGTATTATCTATGATAATTATTATAGACTACGATCTAGTCCTGAACAGTTGAGTGACATTAGAGTATTAGATAGATACGAGACACCTTATATATTTTACCACAATATCGTATTTTTAACAAACAATTTTTGTAAAGCTTATCCAAGACTAAGACGCTAACTCAAGACTAATTCAGTCGTCGAAATCGTTGTTAGTGTTTCTCGCTAAATCATATTTTTTGAGAATCTAAAATTCACCGTCATGTGTGCGCTGCACGACTACAACGGTCGTAATATTATTTGGGACGAGCGTCAATAATAATTACCCATAAATCGTTCCGAATAATATGACTACGGCTTACCCAGAATCGGCACTCGAGTCCATTTCGGACGATGACGGTTTTTTATTTCCCAAATCCGCGGTCAATTCGGACGACGTTACCTCGTGCTGCTATAACACGATAATATTTTATGGAGGCAGCAATATTTTGACGGACGCGAAACGAGAGTTGCGATGGCCGCTGTGACTCGCGGGGGGTGTCTACAACGGGTCGCCGGCGTCGCGCTGCACACCCAAACGCATTTTGAACGGTACTGAACGTCGCGCGGCCACAACGCGGAAACGACGAGGCGGCGTGGCTTCTCGGGAAAACGGCCGCTTTCAGCGCTCACGCGGTTTGAGCGTATGCGGCCGAGGAGGCTGTTACGTAACGAACGAGAGCACATGCGAACCGGCCGCCGCATTATCCGCCCCTAATCTAATATGTAATAATATCTATTTTCGTATCCGATTTGATCGGAATGATTATTGAGTCTCCCTCACCCCCCCCCCCCCCACTCGACCGCCACTCCCCTCGTGACGACCGTAATACATTTCACGCCGATGCGGCGCACCGATGTACTCACTCGACCCATCACGGCGTTGAGACTTGCCTAGATAAAAATTATCTCGGTAGATATTTAGTTATACATGGTTTATGTATCGTCTAGATCAGTGGTTCCCAAACTTTTTCGGCCTCGGAGCCTTTTTTTGAGGAGAAGTTTCTCGTGGAGCCCCAAGAAATATTTAACGTTCATTTGCATTTGCCTGTGTTCTATATGAAGCATAATTAACCCGAACCGCATACATGCGGACAATAAAGGAAACAATAGTTTAAAAAGAACTGGAGAAAATATTGTTTATTATTGAAATCCCGCCTAAATTAAATGATAGAAATTATCTAGTTTCTAGTATTATCTAAATTCTAAAATTAAATAATTGTACACAGTTTTCTTATCGGGATTTTCCGTAGTACACGTCATATCGGTGAATAATGATGACACTTGAGTGTTGACGAGATTTTTATGAAATATATATTCGTTTTAAATAATTGAAACAATTTCAAAATTATTAAATTTTTGTGTAATAATAAACGGAGCCTTTGGGAAACCATCCGCGGAGCACAGTTTGGGAACCGCTGGTCCAGATAAATAGTTACGAGTCATCTGGGCGAACAAATTATCTAAGATAAATAAATTCACCTATCTAGACGAATTCGTCTATATAAATAATCATATTTTAATACTATAAATTCATATGACGTATAAATGATAATATTTAACATCGAAAAAATAGTTATTTTATTCATTATTATAACACAATAATTATCGTGTTTAAACCATATTCAAGTGTACTCTTAAAAAGTTAGAACCAAATGAATTTAAAAAATTCACCGTCGTGCACTGTCGTCTACTTCAACCGTTGTAATCAGACCCAAATCTATATGAAAGTGCTGCAGGGTATTAATGGGCATTAATGTCAGTACACTAGTACCTATGTTATAACTACACGACAAATTATTATAAACGACTATGGTACGTATACTTGTGTACAGCTGGTAAAGCAATACTGGCTATGGCGGTTGTGCAGGATCCACAGTGAAAATCTACAGGAAGGGGCTATTGATTTAAAACGTATAGTATCACGCAAATAGTTCCTTGTACATTTTTGGTCATTAAACTTTCACATAATATATAATTATACGACGTCTCTTCTTTGTGTATGATTTATTCATAAACATTTTATATAAAAAATTCATGGATGGACTGTTCAATTATTGAATTATTATGAGTTTGTTCGAAAAAAAAATGGTTTGTTTGGTGCAGGAGTCAAGGTCTGTTTTGACCCCCCCCCCTCGGATTGGTCCCTGCAGTAGTAGGATGGTAGACTTTTAGACTGCACATTTTCAAATGTTTCTTTTTACATTAGGAAAAACGTCATATTCTATTGCATTGTTTTTTTTTTTTGTATAAATATTTGGTAAAAAACATTCAACTACAAAGGTTTCTAGCGTACAATGAACTAGAAATAAATGTTAATATACGCATTATGTCCTTATACATATTATGTTCGAGAAGATTTACAATTTATGTTTTAGATGTATTGTGTTGAAAAATGTACAGATCGCTCCATTATTGGGAAGATGGTAAACTGCGGCAAAATTTACCTTTTTTTAAAAGTCGATATGTAAACTGAGGCAAGAAAAAAATTAAGATTATACAATCTGCGGCAATTTATTTTATATACCTATTACCTACTATATATACATATAGTTACGATAACCTATATACACGTTTATCGTTTAATTAGGTATAACACATGATATGACAGCTATTTATCTAGAGGCTATTAGAGTATTAGGCGTAAAAATAAAGAAAAACCAATTTTTAAAATTGAAAAATATTATTAATAAAAATTATTTTAAAATATAGTAGGGATAATCAAAAAAAAATTGTAATTTAAAAAATAAAATAATAATAAAATAGAGACCTAATTAACATTTTGTCGTTTATTCTTAAATGATATGATATGATATGATATAGAAGGTATATAAAATAAATTGCCGCAGTTTGTATAATGTATCTTATCGGTTTTGTCACAGATTGTAAAATCTTAATTTTTTTGTTGCCGGAGTTTACATATCGACTTTTAGAAAAAGGTAAATTTTGCCGCAGTTTACATACAGCCCATTATTGTTCCCTTTGTTGAGGGCTTGGTGTAGTGAAAATGGGTTATCTAGGATTTTGCTGGCTTCGGCGTATTTAGGACTGTTTTGTATTCAAATGTTTGGTCGAGGTAATCTTGATAACTACTGGATCGATATTCGTAAATGTTACGTCAAAATATTTTTCAGGATCTTCTGAGTGTCATAAGCTATGTTACGTCAAATTTGCGTCAAATTCAACCCCTTAATGTGTAAAATAGAAGTTTTAAGACGATATCTTTGGACAGCTATATCTGAAGTTATATCCCACCGATTAGCGTGGTTTTTTTATTTAGAACGCAATTGTTTGGAGGGAAGAAGGGTCATTTAATGAGAAAAGTTCTACTGGTTAATTATTTAAATAGAAATAACGAAAATAAGAATACATTAGTGGGGCCATCTATCAGTATATATAAAAACGGAATGCTGTTTGTTTGGACGAGCACAACTTAAAAACAGACAGACCGATTTTTTTTTCAATGGTTGTAACAGTTCAAAAAATATTTATACGGAAAGGAAAATTGGAAAAATTGAAAAATTCTGGAAAAACTGAAAGTGTATTTTTCGATGGGGTTTATGTATAATCTCTGTTTATTTTTAGGGTTGTCATCGGTTATATATTTTTTTACTATTATAATTAGTAGACATGTACATTTTTTTGCAAATAAATTTATAAAAAAAAAACAAATCTTTCTGACGGTCTACCGTGTTATAATTTAAGGTTAGGTTAGGTTAGGTTAGGTATACTTAGGTTCGCCGCGGAAGTAATGCGCAAGCAGTCCCCGCGGCGTCGTCGGTTACAAACTAAAAAAAAAAAAAGGTATACTTAGGTTATAACATAGGTATTACAACAACCGTCGCGATGTTTTTCGTGTACCTAAGTCTGATTTCACTTACATACCGCAGGTGGATTGACTACCTGATAATATACTGCTCGCATATTTCAACACAGTCGGATCGCCTATCCGTTATTAGTTGCATGCAATTCGCTTGAGGTCAATCTTAACTTAATCTGGGCGACTGCATTCAGGACAGCTTGTATATAATAATATGTCAAGTGTTATATGTTGGCGTTATTACGTATAAATTAAAATATGTACATATCTTCGGTTAGGTTAGGTTTCGGTTAGGAAATTCCGTGCATTTCTAAAAACCAACACGTCGTGTAATTCAATTCAATTACCATATTTTGTTGTCGTAATACGATGACTATAAGATATAAGAAGAAAATTATTTTTTCAATGCTTTGCAGTTTTATAAACGTTGAAAAATGCATATTACATTATTATGGAATAAATAGCATATCATTGGAACTGTTTTCGTTACTCTGAACTTACTAGTTGCATTATCGTGCACATGACTTGTACATTTTACAATAGTATAAGATATAGTGAGCCCGTAATTATATAATGATTTTATAAATATCATAATATCTGTGTCCATTGCAATTATAATTTATGCATGTACATTGTGTGCAAACCTCATGAATTTACGTAGATTGTAAATAGAAATATAGAATTAAGTGCTGTGACATGAAATAATTGAAATCAATTAAATCTCAATGTAAAACACTTGCTTTGTTTTATGTGAAACTCCCTTATGTAATTACCTACCGAATTCATCACAGAAATGTACGCCAATATATGTAGCGATTAAGTATCGATCACTTGCACAGAACACCAATCAATTTTAAAGAACTTTTACATTTGCTTATAATAATTATATATTATGTAAGACTTAAAACGTACGAACAAATTTAATAAAGTGAAAATTGACCAATAGAAATTACCTACTATAGTATAAACTCTATAAACGTAATACAGAAAACCTTTTTAGGACTCTTCTATAAAAAAAAAAAAACGCGTTAAACAGAGAAAAAACAAAAATACAATAAATCATAATTTTAAAACAAATAATATTTGTCCACTTCACGCAGAATATAAAACGTAATTTAATTCGGTTTTTTAGAAATATGATTAAAATAGTTGTAACGTTCCAAATTCCGTGTAGCAATACTACGGAGACAAATTCGCCATATTATAATGCATAATATAATTACCCAAACTAGATTACAAATTACTACTAAAACCCATATGGTCATAATATGGTATACAACTTTGGGGTTCAGCCAAACCATCAAACATAAAGAAAATTCAAATATTTCAATCTAAATGCCTTCGACAAATTATCTGCAAAGCCCCATTTTACGTCTCTAACAATACACTCCATAAGGACCTCTCTATTCCAACAGTGCAACACGTAGCCAAAACTCTGTATAAACGACTCCACTCGAATCTCTCCAACCACCGCAATCCTCTAATCTCAAACTTATCTACTCTCAGCATTCCAGGTGACCCCGAAAGACGTTTAAGCGAAAATGGTTTCGGGACCTCCTGACTGAATAAAACCCATCCACAACTTCAAGAAATCCCATCACTGGATGGATTCTTCGCTCAAGTCATCAGTCCCCCTTATTTTTATTTTTATTTTTTTTTACTTTTATTTTATTATTATTAATATTATTCTACTTCCATCACTTATACTTATTGTAAAAATAATATATTTACAGATTGTATAGTAAAACAAATTAAAAACAAAAAAAAAAACAACTAGGTTATAATATTATTCTCCTCCTCCGAGTCGGTCTCATGACGACCGCCGCACTACAGTTCTACATCCTCTCATCACCCCACCGTGGATTTCCGGTGTTCGATGCACCTATTGTGTTATGAAATGTAAAATTTATATATAAAAATACCAGCCAATAATTACCTTAATCATTTTTAATCATTTTCACCGTCCGCCGTTTTGTCACGTCGGTTTTCCTTTCTTCCTTTCTTACACCATCACGGAATCAGCACAGTGGATGTTTTCTTTTTTTTTTTACTGACGTTGGTCCATACGAATGGAAGAGTGAAGTCATATCTTCCCGGTGCTACCCTAAAAAGGGCCACCGAGACTGTGCGTCCGAGCACCGCGTAAGTACATAAAACATACTAATATTATATATGTACACATAAACATAAGCACAATTTTTCACCTTGGCCGGTACTTGTTTTTTATCATTTATCTTGTTCAATGTTTTACTCCTTTTATATTCATGTGCATATGTATTTAATGACACATTTGATGCGATCTAATGTACGCAGCGAGTGACAGCCCGAGGCGTGCCGCAGCCGCAAGATACGGTCCATAGGAAATAGGATGATGATATATTTATATATACCAACTTCTTCTTATACCGTGGTCGGACGCCCGTGGTATGGCCAATACTCACCCCCGTACGACTTTTATTACATATAATATATATAATAATAACGGTGTTTATATATATATATATATATATATATACCGTTATTATTAAATTATATTTCATGTGTGAAGTTTTTATGCATAGAGACTTTTCTACATACCAACGTTAATTAATTGCATAACATTATAATTCTATTTATCCCTTAATTTGTCTTTTTCTTTATTTATTTATTATTTCCCATACTCAGATTTCCATATTCTTAATAAAATCCAGGGAACTCCGACTTCGGTCTCGGTCCCTGGCTGGCGTCCTTACCTCATTAACCTAGTCGTCATATAACACTCCACAGAACCCGGTCAATGACATGTGTACTTTATACATCATACATAACAAATAAATTTATAACTATGATATTTAACTTTCAGACACCTAATTGGATCAAAATAATTTAAAATGAAAATGGTTTTGGCTTGAAGGTTGTCCAGATAAATCCAAATTGTCTCGACATTGTCACTAAATCTGTTGCGATAGTAATTTTTTACAATATAAATAACCGATAACCTAGTAACCTAGTACCTCTATACTTCTAGTATTTATACGGACAATTTATTCAAACTCGTCTATTTTCTTCGCTCTGCTCCATAATTGTGGAAGTTATGCTGATTCGTAATGCTAAAAGCCTATAAAAAAAAAAATGCATGATTCAATGTTTTTCCGTGCAGATGAGATATTAGATTTTTTTGTTCTTAAATTAACGAAAATATGTATATTCTTATTCTATAGTTAAACATACAACTAATAATGGAAGCCCTTAGAACAAACCAAGAAAATATTTTTTTTAATTTATTTAATATTTTAAAAAAATCTTTATTTGTCGTCCATTATTAATTTGAACTTTGTAAAGTCGAACACTACAATTGTATATACTATTTTAGAATCGATATGAATACTACTCAAATTTAATCAAATGGGAAATAGTTTGTTGATAGTATGACATGGAATAGCTGTTAGGTAAACAATATAAATATATATATATTTAGAACAGTTAATAAAATACACCCAAGGATAGAAGTTGTAAACCTTTAGTAGTATCCTGTATGCAAATAAAATTATGTTCACCATCACAAATGGTCATCTCCGAGTTAACGTTTTATGCTGTTGCTTAATTTACATTTGAAATAAAATGTATATTTTTTTGGAAATGCATTTGAATTGGAATTCAAAGACAATTTTATATAAATATATATATATATATATTTAAGTATTTAACCGGGGTGAACGCAGGAAAAAATTTCAAGGGAGGTTTTGAAAAATTACTTATGTAAATAATACATTTATAGGTCAGTCAGGTCAGATAATTTATATTTTGTTCCTGATATTTCGGGGGGGGGAGCAACCCTGCGTTCGTCTCTGATATATAATATATATGTACTTATATACTATTGTATTGTGTGAAACGCGTTGAACAGTTTACTTATGATAAGTATAAATTAACTTAAAACAATATATGGGAATGGGGGATTATTGAAACTAAAATACAATACCGTAATAAAATCTACATTATTACTACAAAATTTTTATGCACATAGTAAGTGTTAAAAATGTTTCACTGTTTTGCTATAATGGTAGTCCACTCTACCTTACATGTTACAAACAAAACAGAACTTTTGAAATATTTTAATTATGAACGCTATGAATATTATCGTATATTATAATTTAATTGCGAATATCTTAAATAATAAATTGTATACAGAAATTATGAAATGTGAGTATGCGACTATTGGAAACACATTTTTAGAGATCTATTTTACACGTACCTTTTAAATATCACAGTTGACGAACGTATTACAACCAAAGTAATAAATAATTTTAATTTAGTTTTCAGTTATGTTAGTATAATGGTTTTCTCTTAACGAACACGCGAATTGTTCGTGACCAAGGTGCAGGAATGAAATGGCAAAGTTGATAAGTCTTCAAAAGACCGACTGGATTCGTTTACAGAGATAAAAGACGTGAATTTAGGAACGTCGGGTGCACTAATCGAAATGATTAAACACTCCGATAACGTGTTGAATAAAAACGTCCACGACCTTGAAAATAAATTGACTCCCGTTGAAAGTAGTTATATTCTTAACGATATTATTATTATACATTACTTGTCCATCAACAACACGTATAAGACATAATATGTCGTCGTGGTGAAGCCGCGTTACCGGACGTATAGGCACGCTGAAGTCGAGTTTTGAAATCCTAGAAAGTAAAATACCATAGGCCGTCTCTATGTTGGATCCGAGAAATCAATATTTTTTTTTTACTCACCACGTCGTTGTGCGTTTTTTCGTGGTAGAGATGTAACGATGACCGTCGTTGGTATATGGATCATTCGTATACCGAGTTGACAATACGGTAAAGTTTCGGGTCCCTTAGAACTTTCCTCCGCGATAACCGTGGTCACCGTCGACCAGCTGCGTTCTAAACTCCATCGCCGCAGGTCATATTTTATGATAAACCACCAGTGTCAACACGGACGGCTCTGTTTGTGCCCACTGCACCTCGGACACCATCGTCTCTGCCGTCACCCACGGATCCTAGATCATCTCCACTGCTGCCGCCCTCGATGATCTCGGGCAAACCATCCTCGGGGAAGGATTCGCGGCCGGAGAAAAAGTATATTACCGCATCCCGATAACAACGGTCGAGTGGAAATTCTCAAGTCCGTTGTCCTCAAGCGGCCGGGCGAGAATTAGGCGCTTAGAGTGCCGAAATCGCTGACGACGAGCCGACGGTGGGGAAAGCAAAATACGAAGAATGTACGACAGACGTTGTTCGTGATAGATAACAAATTAGGAAAGCTCACTTTACGAGAGTGCTGAGTTTCCGGTTTCTAAACGTATTTTAATACAACGCAATAAACGATAATTCCATGTACAATATTTGTAACGTTTATATTTTAGAAGCTATTTTTTCAATATTGTCTAGTATGTATTTTCTTTGAATAAAACCGTTATAACATCTTCAAACAATCGAAACTATGAACTGGTAACTAACAACCGGGGACGACGGGGACATAAGGTGCTCGTGTTTAGAAACCTAAAACTTAATATACAACTTGACATTGAAATTATTTCAACTACGCGAATAAATATAATAATATTTATGTTATTCGATGTTTATAAAATCAATTTATGTTTATAAAATAACACTATAGACAGTACGGGCTATTGTATAAGCCACTCGTAGTGTTTCCGTTAATTTAACAGACGTTTTATTATCGGTTTAAAACTTGGGCCATTACGCCACGCACGGCTAGTAAATATTATAATAGGTATGCGTCTAAATATTATCTTCTAGAGGTTTTTTTATTTTTAAGATACATTATCTTTAGTGATACGTCTGATATGAATATTTGAATTCTATACTAATCACTCCGTAGGTGTTCCTGTGGAAAGTGAGTAATCGGCTACAACACGTTTTGGGACCTATTTTTTTCTGATGTCTCAACACATTTGAACAATAGCACTATAGTTTATAATAAATAAGTACCTATGTAATAAGTTTTGTAAAGCGAGTACCTTTTATTTTTACGTAAGTTATATAATATAAGCTTATAAGTTGGAAGTTATAACACTACCTACATGTTATGAACACGAATTAAAACTGAAAATCGTACAAACTTCAACAATGTAAATAGAAAAACGCTGCTGTGAACTACTTAATACGATTATTATAGTAGACTGTGATAAAAAGCAATTTCACAGATAATATTGAAAATTTCCAAACAATTTCATTTATGTTTTAACGCTTCTCATTTATCTTACTCCATAATCAGTCACTCGTCGTGTATGATAGGCATTATACGAAACTTTTAATTATTAATTGATTAACTAATTTGACGTAACACATTTTTCATTATTGTAATATTGATTGTAATATATTATTGTTCTATTGATTAGCATACAGAAATATTCACCAAGCATACTCACCTCCATTTTTACCTTTAACGAAGAATTTATTCAACTTTTTGAGATATTTGTTTTTACCTACATAATATGGCCCTGTGGTGATACAAAAGTTTTATACTGTTCATAAACGAGACCACATGCTTTTTTACTGTAAAACCATTAGGAGTTCAGTCTTAGAAAAATGTAGATGTACCTTATTATTCAAAACTGTAATTTCTCAAGTTATTAAAAATGTTTTAACTAAGGATAATAATCCTGAAAATGGTTTTACAAAAATATAAAAACATAATATGTAATATTTGATCCAGGCCAATAAATATATTAGTCATTTTTTTTAGTTGTTTGTAAAATTACGTCGCAATATTCTATATTAGATGTCTCCATACTAAACAGTGGTTATAAGTAGGTTGCTTAATATTAGATTATTATATAATATATAAAAACAATAAATATAAAATATATATATAAACAATAAATGAAGGAAAATATTTTAAGAAAAAATTAGTTTCGTAATTTATTGTGATGATTATGCGCGCATACAAAAATAATAAGTTGGAGATTGAAAGATCGAAAGAAGAAAACAACTAACAAGTACAAATACAAACTTAATAATGAATATAACACAATATTAGTAAACTTTTTTAAAATCATAATCGATAAGTCATATTTTGTATTATGTTTTATTACTGAATAGTTGAAACATAGGCAATCCATTAAAATTTCAAAGGGGCGGCTAACATTTTGAACATCAATGTGAGCGGAGGGGAGCGAACTCTCGCTCAACTAAAAAGCTGTCTGTTTTTTTTTTTTTTAAGGAGTGATTATAGGATATTTGGGAGGCCAAGACCCCCTCCCCAATTTCCGCCTATGACTTGAACATATATGAATGCAAGACATGATCGTGCATGTATTTTCAATATGAATATACCTACTAAGTGTAATTAATTAAGTTATACATTTTCTGTTTGTGAAAAAGCAAAAAAGAATCAAGGAAGAAGGTCATTGATAGAATGCTTCTAGTTGGTCGCGAACAATTAAACATTTTCTAAGAAGGGTTTTTCCGTAAACAGTTTGGAAACCACTGTTCCGCGTTATTATTAAATATATCGAATTCCTAGCATTTTTTTTTTTTTTGTAAGTTCTATTATTATGGGTTCACGCATAATGTACCGGGATAAACTATTGGCGGACATTGCTTTTCCTCCGCATCACCGTGTTTGCACAGTGTCGTTGAGATGATAATATTATTATAAGGAATAACCGATTCGTCGACAATATTCGTAGTGCGCAATCTTTACACCGAAAGTACGCACTGCGCGAGTTGTACGTATTATTCACTAGATCTCGCTATCGATTGTCCAAAAAAAAAAAATATATCAATTCTCTCCCGATGATTAATTATTTACAGTGGTCTTTTTTCACATCGCGTGTTTCGAACGGTAAAAAATATATGACGTTTTTAAAATATTAACGATTGCATATTAGCTATTAGAAGTATAATATTATAGACGAACACTAAATCTACCTTATTTATAATACAGAGCTCAACTTGACACGCAATCCTATAAAACTTCAACGATGTCACAATAAAAAAATCATTATCGTTCAATGGCTGTCAAAGACAACCAACGAAAATTAACGGAAAGAAAAAACTTTAAACGGCATAATCAATATACAAAACATTATTAAACGCTAGCCTATAGAAGAATGAAAGTGAAACGCATTGTAATAAAATAACACTATGGGTGTCTCTCCATTTCTAATCGTTATTTGAAAAACCGTTCATAAAGGCATGATAAATAAATTCATTTGATGAAATAGGAAGTTTGATATATTAAACAGGACGATTCAAAACATATGTTACAACAATTTCATCACATAAATATTCAAAATACAGAAAAATATACAGTACGAAAGTTTTTTGATTTAGAAATATTTAATATGATTTATACATTTTATAATTTTTTAAAATATATTAGAGGGTTTTAGGGGATAACTTTAGAAACGCAAATGGGAACCTATACTATTTTCGCAAACATAACATGAAGACATTTTTTTAATACATTTTAGTGCGTGTACAACATTAACCAATGCAAAACTCTACGTATACTTGAGAGATATAATATGATGTTTTTATAAATTTCTAAAGCTGACCACCCAAAATCCCCCTTCTCCCAAAAAAAAAAATACTGTAAAAAATTTTAAGACGAACAAATCGTTTTAGACGATTCTAAATCAAAAAACTTTCGTATCAAACATTTTTCTCTGTTTCGAATCAATAAATTGGCCGTAATATAAATTTTTAATCGCCCTGTATACACACATAAAATATATTATTATCATGTTTTCGAATGAATATCGAATTATTATTCATCGTTCAATATGTAATACGTAACAAAAAAAAAAAAAAAAAACAGTGAAAAATACTTGAAAACTCGACTCTCCCGCGAGAGCATCGAATCGATTACTCCGTTACTTAGTAAAATTACACGAACAAATCATCATAATAATATTATGCATTAACGGGATTACCCGAACCAACCAACCATCTATACTATACTATTATATTTCTACCAATATATTACCTATATCGTAAGTTCCTGTATATTTTGTGATATAATTATATAATAATAATATCGTTATTAGATACGATTTTATATTCCAGACGAATATAAAACCATATAATATTATACTTGAACCGCGCACTGAAATAGATGTGAATTAATAGTTTATAAATAGGTACGCAAAGTTTAGAACAAAACAAAAAAATGTTTCATTATTTATGTTTTTCTACCAAACACGTAGTAGTTATTTCGTATCGATATACATCTTTGTCATTATACTGTGTTGCGATTTCACAATAAACTATATAATGATAACGACCTGCAGGGGCGATGTATAAATATATTGGCGATTTCGGAGCACCACGTCGTTTTTCCGGTATATATTCCGTGACAATTGTATTTTTTCCCCGTTTTTATTTTTTCAAATATCGTACAAAAATAATTATAATTATTTTTTTACACGCACACACGATCACCGCGTGTTCAATCTTGCACATTTGTAAAACGAATTCGCCGGCGAAAAGTGTTGTTTGTGTTCAAACGAGTGAACGTCTATAATATAACCACTATAATAGTATACCTACACTCGAACGAGCTTAGTTGATAAGTTAGACCAGCTAATTCGTTAGTATAACATATTATAATAATATTATGAAGGAGTACAATATTATTATTTTTAGAACACGTAATAATATTATGCTGTTGACGTCATTGTATAACAGAGATAATAGATGATAATAAAACGTACCTGATTTTATTGCGTCGGTCGACACTCGTCATAACGAGAACTAATCATTAAAAAGTATCGAATAATAATAATAATTATTGTACCGTGACTGTTGAATAAACAGAAAAACAAAGCGAACAATATAATATATAGTGACTTCCGTTCCCACACTATCGACAGAGTCTCAACACGTCGACGAGCCTTTCGTAATGCTTGCACACGTCATAACAATACGGTTTTCAGTTAAATTTTCGACGTTTTCCGTCAGTGCTTCTTTCGCTTGTTCGGATGTTTCGCTCGGATGAGGTTCACTCGGCTTAAAGTATAAGCCACGTGTAGTGGAAATTCGTTACACGATCATAAAATGCATAAGTTATGACGGCGTGTAGAATAATATAACGACAAAGTAAAACATGATATTACGCTGTTGTAAACGTTCGAGAAAAAGATTATAGCAACCGCGTGGCCGTACGTCGTATTATAATAATTTTAAAATGTACAAAATACGACTTGTACGGTATTATTGGGTAGTACGATGTTCAATTGGGCCGTTGCAGACGATCGACTTTGATTGGATTTATTTTTAAAAATAATATGTAAATTTAATAATAAATATAATCTATCGAATGGGATTATACGGAGAGATTATACAAAATGCATTACTTATACATAAATGTAGATTTAGTCTACCAGAACGCTTTGCCTAGTACATATCGTTCGTGATATTATTGCAATGGCTCGACAGTTATTTAAGCGCACTAACAGTTTGTAAACACCGAAAATAAACACTAATTATCAAACCGAAATCCATTTGATGAGTTCACAATTAATACAACTGCATACACATTGTTCGTGTAATTAAGATGCGCATTTATATTTTAAATATTATACTATAGGAATAATAACTGTTTTGATTCCGTACGACTTCGCAATAAAAAACTGTATCTATGTAATACATTTTGTAATTTTTTTACTGATAAACCTAAATAATTTAATTTAATTTATTGTTATTTGGTATATTCATATAATAATAGTGGGGCCGTAAGTAGAAGTACATATTAAAATGTAAACATTTTATAATAAACAGATAATTTTTCAAACAACAATATTGCGTATACGCTTTGCTGTGCAGGCGTCAGGCATTGTGCTAAAAGTCAATAACCGTTTTCTATTAAATTGTGTGAAACCATGGCATAAAACCATTGCTATGATCAGAGTTTATGAAATACAAGTGCGCCAATGATATAAGATAATATATATATATATTATGTGTGCCAAAAAAGTCTGATGTAGCGCAAATATAAAATTGTACATGATATATGACGTCAGAGAACCTTCAATTTATACAATCCTGAAATCAAATTTTCTTTTTTAAACTACAATTAATAGAAAATTAATACTCATACATTTACATAACGCAACTAAACAGTAGGTAATTTTTAAAGCAATTGAAAGTATGAGCAACAAACAATTTTTACTTTAAATTGTACAGGTTTAAAAAAATTATATTTTTACTTTTTATTATTACCATACGTGTTTAAGTTCAAGGCAGAATATTTTTCTAAAAAATCCAATATATAAAAATTAAAACATATATAGTAAATAACCTAGTTAAAACTTCAAACACTATAAACTCAATAACCATTGATTTAAAATTTGATTTTTGATTGTTGAAATGCTTAGGAAGACTTAGGAAAATATTTTGCCTTGGGATAAGATGCTAAAACAAATATACTCTATTACTCGAAATTAGTAAAATATTTAATAAAGAAAAAATGTTTTTTAAATTTGACTCCAAAACGTTACTACATTTCGAGAACATAATACTATGTGTATTTACTTTTAAATGAATCATCTTGTATAAGTAGTAAATGTATATTAAGAATTAAGATATATTAAATATTACTTTTACAATTATAAATATAGATAGGTTTTATAATAACGCCATTTGTTCAATTTAATTTGTTCTAACTTTCAGTGTAGAACATATTTAACATGGTCTAAGTATTGTTATTTAAAATTTACTTATTCATCAATAAGTTACAAACCTATTTATAGTAATGATATAGTAAATACAATTTTTTTTTTTATTTTGATGTAATCTTATATTTAATTACGATAATTTTATTTTGCATTTAAAACACTTTTGTTTGGTATAATTTAAAGATTCGATCATAAACGTATTAACTTATTCATAATAAACTAGATTGACAAATGCACGTAGTTCAAACTATTATAATGATTAGGACCAAATCTAATATTTTTAAGCCGGCGCACTGAATAGGCAATTCAGCTACATATGTGAATACAGTGTTATAATAATAATATTATGTAATAAATAAATATTAATTATTTTTATTTATCTACATTATAGATGCACAGGACAAATGTCTTTGTGTACATTTTAGAACACACAACAGAACACTAATTTATACACAATAATACAATTAAAACAAAGAAAGCATAATTTTAAAGATAACCAAAAGATAAAATGTAAATATGTGTATTATTACTATATTATTAATTTATAATATTATTATACATGGTTTTAACATTTGCAAACAATCAATATTTAAGTAGGTAGTATAGTATAGTCTGATATAATAAGCTGTAAGATATTTCATAGAAAATATTTAAAATTGTATTTAACACGTATTTATTCAGTTAAATAAATTAAAACATGTATTTTTAAATTCAATTATTTTTACAAAAAAAATGTATGTTTATTTGCATAAAATATGTTAATGTAAATATCGTTTTTATTTATCCTTATAAGCCTTAAAAACCAACATCACAATTTCTATCGTTATAAATATTATTTTTTCTTTATAACAATAATTATCAAAGTATAATATTATAATATAAAACTATAAAATATAACCACCATTTTTTTTTCTAAAAATCGACCCATTAATATGTATGTACATTGTACATTATACATTACACAAATACACATATTAAGTAAACATTTTTTGTTTTCATTCATTTGAGGATTATTGTGAAAATGAAAAATTAACAAATACTGGAGCAACCCAAAACCAACATAAAAAAGGTAAAAAATTATGTAAAAAAGCCGTACTTACTTAATTATAAAAACATTCAGTCAAATAAATGTCTGAAATAAATCATAAATCTAATATAAAACAATGGAAAAATAAAATATTACATTTTTGTACACGTAAATTCATAATATTTATTTAATAATCAGATAATGGCCGAAGCGATATTTTTACTGACAAACAAATGTACCTACATAATAATTTAACCAAATCAATTGTTTGCTATTTTATGTTCAAATAATATGTCAGTGTCAATTGTATTATTACTTTCAGTAATATATTTATGTAATATTACAATAATGAATACTTAAGACAGTGGTGTAAATGGGATTGTACATTATCTAAATTGTAAGATATTATTCGTGAACCATAAATGTAATTTTTAGTATAAACTAAGATTTTGTATTTTGAATTAATATACGGTATGTCTTGGTTTATGTTATAAATTTAAATTGCTCGAATTATCTTCTGAAACGTTTACAGCTTAAAATAAGACAATAAAAGTGTATATGAACTCGAATGTATTTACTGGTAAAGTAATAATTTTTGATATCGTCTCTCAATATCTTTATTAGATCATATTCTAAGAAATAAGGCAATCAATAAAAATAAATATATATACTACAGATTTTATATTAGATTAAGTTTTATTTTATTTTTATAAAAATGGTTTTTGAAATTGAAAAGAATAACGTATAAAATTATAGCCTTGGGTATATTATATTGTTCGAAATTACGAGTATAGTGCAATAAAAAATGTATACAATGGTAATTTTTAAGTTGAAAAATTATATTTTCGACAACTTTTGCGTAAATATTTTCTGAGTAATAAGTACAAATAATAACAATGTAAAATATTATCAGCCATCAATTAATGAATATAAGTTTTCAAAAATGTGTTGTATTCTCTAAAGAACAAGGTATAAAGGATGTCTCATGCCATTTAACCTTGTCTATTCTCACCTACCGACTGGCATACATCTCTCTATCAACACTTAAACTCACATAAATTATCATAAAAAAAATATTTGAACCTTTAAAATATTAACATCAATTAGCAATCGAAAATGTTTCAGTGACTCGTGTTACTGCTTTAGGAAGGTTTAAATTTAGGTAAATCAAAAACAAAAACATTTTAATAAATGTGGCCTAATATAATAATTAATAAATAATAATTAAAAAAACACAATGAGATATCTCATACGAAATACAGCTCATAACTGAGGTGTTGTGCGATGTTACGTCCCAACCGATGTTGATGTCATATCGTTCATGGTTTGTAAAAAACCATTGTATGAACCTGAAACTTATGTGCAATTTATGTTTTAGATAATCGATACAAATTCGATATTGACTTAACTAGAACCACAAATTATATTTATATTTCATATCTACTTGTAATCGTTTCAAAAAAGAAAACAATTCGAATTAATAAAACTGTTGAAACATTTTGGATCTTTCGTCGATTTTTTGGTTTATTCTTTACTTCCATGACATTAATTCGATCTCAAAATTCAATGATAAATGTATATTATCTACTGATAAATTTCAAACTTAAAATATTCATTAAAACGTATTTATTCGAATTGCAATTATTTAAGATTTTTTTTTTTTTAAAGGGTGGCATTTAAGAATTATTTTTTAATATCAAATACGATGTCACTTGTGGTTACAAGGTATTTCATTTATATTTGTTTAGTAAAATATAGTACTGCAAAGACACTTCAAGATTCATTTCAACTCATTGGATTTCTTGACTTTTTTTATGAATCTTGCAAAAATAATAATATATTGTTTATGAAACAGGCAAAACACTTTGTTCTATTTCAGAAGAAATAAGGTTTAGACAAATGTATTCCATAGTATATGTATATTATATTGTACAGTTTCTCAGTAGTGCTGTATAATATTTATTTTGTATATAAATATAATAATTTATGTTTGATAAAACTTATTGTATATTTGTATACCATTGAAAAATATAACTTATTTTCAGAAAAATAAATGCATTAAATATCTTCAACGATATTAAAACAATTATATATTACTAAAATTAATTAATTTTAAAGATATTAGAGTAGTTTTAAATATAAATTGCTTAGTATTGACTCAATATACCATTGTTTTAAATTAACTATAAATATACGCAAATAATAAAATTATTTTTTAATTTTTACTCATTAAAAGTATTTACTTTATTTAATTTTTTTTTAAGACATAATTTTGCTACAAAAACAAAATTAAAATAGTCTATAAAAACGAATAACCGCAACGTATACCAAGGACTTATATTTTCCATATTTTTGATACAGTTTAACTTATTAAGCCTTAATAATTTCTATGGGATGCATATTGAAAAATAAAATTTATTTATTGTTTATACATTTTATCTTTTTTCTTAAATTTCTATCCAGAAAGCAACTCGGCAATGTTTAAAACTGAAATATATATATTCACCGTTGAGAAAACTAGAAGACACTTTGTGCGAAACCGATAAAGAAAGATTAAAACTCTTCCGCTCTCATTTAACCGACATTTTCTAACACCGTGACGACATAATTGAAATTACATTCTCAGAATATGTTGGAAACTGCCTTTTCATCTCCACTGCTGCTTTATTTACCTCCTTAACAGAATATAACTGACGCTTTAGATTAAAATTGATTTGGAAAAAATGCTGTTCACCTATACTACTAGACGTCGTCCAAGCCTTTGACTGGGTATTTCACTCTGGCCGGGTGGTGGTCGTTTGGGCGAATGAAATCATTTTTACCCGTGTGAGCGATACAGACATTGTGATTCTATTATTTTAATATTTTACTGTATTAGACATTGCTGCATTGTATTGCTGCACCAAAATCGTTTTTCATTTAGAGTTTATTAAACGTATGTGTTAACTATTGACTATATAATATATCGACGTGATTTATTTTATTATTTTTAATATTATGCCAATATACATTACCATAACATAATGCATAATATTATATTAGTTAATTTAATTATAAACGTCCTATATTCATACTTGTTCGCCCAAACGGTATATTTTATGGAATAAACGCTCACCCAAACTGGATATAACTATATTCAAGTGAACAGACCACATTTTGGGTAGAAACGGTCTACGCCCCTCTGCTCTCTTTATAAACTAGAAAATAACACTCTATCCACATTATTACCCTTTTATTAAATCTCACCTTGAAACGTGCGGTTATGCCACAAGCGTAGGCATTGAAACGGCATAATTAAACACTATTTTAGCAGGTGTCCATCTGAGGCGCTACACGTTCTGCTATCATATAATTTAATGTATACGCTGTAGACCAATCAACCAACCACCCACCCACCGAGGGTAACACCCCTCGCTCTTTACTTTAGTGGCTGAATTTTCTGATAATATAATAGCTTATAATACACAAGAAGATCCGACTAATACTAGACTTTTCCTTCAAAACCATTTAAATGCTTTACCATCATTGTATTAAAAATAGAAAATAAAAGCCATTGGCTATTAATCTTTGTACCTGCCATTTACTATTTAAAACGAGGTATTTATAGTACCGCCAATTGCACTATGCGATGAATATATCCGCCAATGATCCTCAGTGTCCGTTATTTACGTTTAAAACTCTCAACATACGTCCGACCCGGGCGGATCACGTTAAATCTATACGTCCCATATTACATTTTATAAGAAGGTCTCTTTACTAAACGTTAGGAAAGCACTCAAAACTTAATCTCCATTTCGTATTATTAATTTACAAAACCTTACGTGCGGCCATACAAAGTTACTGCATCTAATTATGCGGTGCAGCTCAGCCAAACGATCAAATATTTAAATAATACAAAGTTCCAATGCAAAATTCTTCGTACGTTTACGAAAGCCCCATAAAATGTATCCAACCACACTTTACACGCGGACCTATACATTTAAAGACCGTATCCATAATAGCTTCAATTATGTATAAACGTTTTCGTTCCCGAATGGTAAATCATTCAAATCCCATAATCTCCCATCTAAACTCAGACACCGTACCTGGTAACCGTAAAAAAATGTGAAAAGTATGTACCATTTAGGTACCATCACATACATTAGGTGTCATGAGGATCACTGTAATGTAATATGTGTTTAATTTGAATTCAATGATATAAAATCATTGTACATGACGGTTCCGGGTGAACACCGTTTGCTAGCCTATATTATTAAGTATATTTTAATAAATCTGTGGCTATTAAAGTAATTTATTTTACTATTAGTAATACCGCTATACCGTATGTTGAATTAATTTTTACCAAAAACACTGAATTTGAAAATGTTATTGTGTTTAATGTAATAATATACTTTCAATATTTCACGTATCAACGAATAATATTTTTTAATTACAAGAAAATAACTAAACTTGATATTATTCTTCGTTGAAATATCTAATTTCGTCCAAATTTGAACTTAAAATATCTATTGAAAACAAAAAAACTATGTGTATATTTTTTTTAGATTATTTGATTACAGTACGAACAACTAACTCATCATAAATCTTGTTTTAAATTTTCAATAATAAGCTATAATAATTGAACATTTTATAATTTTTAATTACAAAATAATTTACAAATTTACGTGATTCTGACGAGTCCTTGTTTCTCCTTAAATTTTTTTTTTTTTGGTTTTTCCCGACGCTTTTGAAAACTGTTGGGAATTGGTTTTTTTATTCTTCTCCCCCCTCCAAGTACCAACTAGATTTTTCTGCCAGATAATATGCTGAAGTAAAAAATTAAAGCGTTTTTACTGCCCTAAAAGGTGATGACTTACACAAGAAAAAAAACACACATCATTATAAAATCAATATATTCATTGCTCCGCTAAGAATCTTAAATTTACCTATTATTATATTTGGAGAAAAACGAGGTTATAACAAGATTTAGACTTATTTCAATATAACTATTATGAACTGACAATCTATATAATATTATCATATTATACGAATTAAAATACTATTCAATAATTGAATACAGCTGTACGTAATATTGTAATATTATTATCTATATCAAGCATACATCGAATCGGTAGTCCAAATAATAATTATCCTTTACGTTATAGATAACGGCAAAATTTTTATGAATAGAAGTTATAAAAATAAAAACATTTAAACTTTAGTTTAAAATATAGAAAAACAATAATATTATTGTTCATACATTCAATGATGTTTGCAATAAACATTTTATTGTTCTAATCAATTATAAGGTTTTAATTTAAAATATTATGTTTTATGTGGCATGGTTGTAAACTGTTTAGTCGAGTATCAATTTTCGAAATTCTCAATAGACCATAGGAAAATAAACCGCCATGAAATTCCCTTTACATTTAAGTATAATAATATGCTATTTATTTTTCAATAACTTGATTTTCTTTTTCCCCTCGGGTTCAAAGTTATTGAGATTTTAGTATGCTGTATATAGCAGTAAATAAATGTATTTATTTACACTGTACTAAAAAGTAAAAACTGTCTATGCATACTAACATAATCATTCGAATGGGGTTTTCTTACTAAATAAAAATGTAAATTTATTTTACCTACACATGATTCACTAACATGGTAAAATATTTACGGTAAATAATTGCGCATTGATAATGCTTTGACTTGCACGTAAAAGTAAACGAAGTATCTACATAATATATGATTTGAACACAATTTGAATTGTGAAGATTTTTTACATAGTATAAAATATTAAATTTAAGTTTAAATATATGTTGTATTTGTATACAATAAAAAAATGTTCCTACACGTGTATTTTCATAAAAAATCTTTTCCGCCAGAATAAGTTTGAAACACGCATCTAACTACAGTATTAAACTACTACAAAATGAAAAATGCATTGAAACGGTTTTTTTTTTAAATTCTTTAATTTTAATTTTCCTAAAAAATAAAAATTCAACATATGTCTATATTATAGAACCCCTAAACAATCGATACATTTGTGCTATCTTAATAACATGGAAATAACACTAGAAGAATATTCAAATAGTCATCAATAATAACGATTTCGAAGGGTGGAAATAAAAGAACACTGTTGTTGTTCTCAATTCTAGTGTCATGAAAATGTAAACTTACAATTCTCTATTGTGAAATCGTATTAATACGCATTCATTTGGTACATTTTGTTATTAGAGTACTAAAATAGACTACTCTAAACCTACTATTATTTATACCTACTCTACAACCGATCGTATCTTTTCTCATTCCAAAAACATCTGTTTAAACATTCCCATATCAGTCATAAAGACCCCTCCGTACAGTTTCTAATTGAAAGAATTATATATTAATATTACGACACAGTCTTAAGCAATTTACTTTTATGCGATATGTTTGTACGTCGTAATATATTACACACGTAGGCGACAGGTCCTCGCCATACGTTATTCAAACACACATATTCCAAGACATAAGAGCTGAAAACATACAACATCAAACGTACAAATATATTACAAAAAGTTAAATCGACAAATAAAGTCGGAATTTTGGGGAAAAAATGTATCACAAACATTTTTTAATTTTAATATAATATCACAAAAAAACTGTAGTGATAAGTGAGGATTTCAAGTTATTGATGACAAATTTAAGTATTATAGCAATAAATTTGGAGTATTTTTTTAAGGCCAGGTTTTTTTTTTTAATGTAGTATCTAAAGAATATGAATATTTTTTTTTCGATGATGAAATATTAACATCAAGTCTGTGTTTATGATATATTTGAAGCAGAATAATACTATTAATTAGTATAACACATACAGATCTACTGATTCAGAATCGTGAGCTTAAAATCAAAATTAGATTATTTATCAGGTGCTAACTGTTTTCAAACGCAAGACGTAATAGCGTTCTGCGGCGTACGAAAGGGTTCGAAGCATAAGCAATCAAGCCCTAACACCTTTGCGGGGGATTTTCTACAATACCCTTGTTCTTCCGATAGACTTTGACTGCGGGGGCTTTGGAGGAAATAATATTACGACCACCGAAAAAAAGTAAAAAAACACACACGCGCATTCGTCAAGAATCGATATAATCATATTATATTATTATGGTCTGGTATCACTAAGAAATCATTAAGGCGAAAGAAAATTAGACGAGTGTGTACCCCTCTACATACGAGTGGTTGCTAAACGTTCCGTGTGGGTGAGCTCGACGAGTGCGCGTTGGTAAATTCCGTACCGTTCCGCCCCCGTTCGGCCGACATCAACGACTGGCGTTCGGGACTGTCGACAGTGTTCAATGGGCTCGCTGCCGAGCGGCGTCTGTAGTGATACGCGCGAACTCTATTGCTCAGATCGCGCGGCTGTTGTGTGAACGTAACGAAAAAATTATTCGATTCGTCGTAATATAATTGTACCTACCTACGCCACCACACTCGTCGTCACCGTCGTAAACGAGATCTGAATTCTCGTTAGTGTGTAAACAATAATAATTATCATTATCATTGTCGTCGTCGTCGTCGTCGTCGTCGTCGCCTCCGCCGCCGCCTTCTATCTACACGCGGTGCAGTACAAATCACGAAAAATCGTAAGTAAAAAGTATTTTTTTTCCTATTTTAAAAATGAAATGCATACCTCACACCCTTGTCGAAACGGTAAATAAATGTAGATTTCAAAAATAAATCTACTAAAAGTAACGTTGGGCGTATATCGCCTAGATATACATTGAAATATAATCGTGTTGAAATACGCCGTTTGTTTTTAAAACACTAAATAAAATCGTCATCGTGTTGGACATGAAGGTTTATTTTGATACATAAATTTACTACGAGTATGACAATTACAGTAAATAGTTGAATTCCTTTAAATAAAGTTCAATGATATCTTTACAAATATTACTTAATGTATTTCATATTCAAAAATAACGACTTTAATTATATTTTTAAAACATTATATACCTGCACTATTTTTAATTGTAATACTTTGTACTTACTAGCTTGTTAGAATTAAGCACAACGAAATGCGTGGAGTGTAGCTCAATAGATGAAAACGATCGGGCTGCATTTTTCATAACGTCAAAATGTATAATTTGACTTTATTTGGTGTTGACCAACCTGTTAACAAAACGTAACGTACAATATAAAATAATGTTCCACAATTCAATAAAGAAAAAACATCTGCAAAACGTGAGAATTTTCGAGTATTATAAGAATCAAACAAAATGTCAAAACTTTATATCAATACGACGTTTACACGATAATAAGACGTAAGTAATAATAAGAAATGCGTTTGCTAAACGGTTTGATATCTAAACTACTGATTGATAAATCTATCCATATGATACATTGGAGGTATAAAATAACATACTTTAAGTAGAAAAAAAATAGAGTGCGGATTCCAGAGTGATAAATATCTATTATTATAGGTACCTTAAAAACAACACGAAAAAAGGCTTGTCATTTTTCTTATTGTTTGAACGATGTAGATTGTAGTTTCTCGTATGTTTAAGCACACATAGTAGGTACCTACACTGTTATTTAACTTCTATAGTTCCTATTGCAATGTTCTGTCATGGATTGTGTAAGAATACATTTGAATTAGAGCCGTTTATCGCAAAATAAAGAAAATGTGGAAGTAATTTTGTAACTGCAAATTTCAATGTACAGGTATAATATTATCTTTATGTCAGATATATACGACCCCCGTGGTCGTACTGACGATCGCTATATGGTGGGGAGAGGGAGGGGTAAATTCCATTGCCTTTTTTTTATATTCAATATTTTTTTTTTTTAATGATTTATTTAAAATTAACATTGTTGAAATAAAATAAAATTTTAAAAATAATTTTTATTGTATTAAAACTAGGTCGTTTTTCGGGGTGAAGGGCACTAATCTGCGACTCATTTTAGAAAAAAATTAATATATATCATCTCCCTCTCCCATAAAAATTCCTGTCTATATGACTTGACTTGATAAATCACGATAACAATCGTTTTCTGCAAAGATCCATTTCCATTCTTATGTCTTAAAATAATTATTTTCACCGCGCTAAAATAGTTGAACAAATTAAATTTAATTGGGTACCTCTATGTGAATGTGTCTTAAATTAAATACCGTCTAGCTAAAAATTCAAACTAAAGGGTTTGTAGTTCTGTTTATGTATGTAAGGGTAGAAGAAAAGGACTTAAACCTTTATTTTTAGTTATCGATTTCTGCTTTAAGTCATCATCATATTATACTTACTCGTACTACAATATTACATAATATGTAATTAATAATAATGTAAAATAATTAACATTAATATCAGCTTAGTTACATAGAAATATTAATATAAATTGTAAAACACACTCATAGAACGTAATTTAAATTGTAAATCTACACTATTTAATTAAGACTGTTCAAAATTCTTGTGGCAAATTGTATTAATGTTATATTATTCTAATTAAATTACATTTAAGTTTTAAGATGTACAATTTCTACAATAGTTTGTTTTATAAGCCTATTTAGGTAAGACCGAGAACTAAGAAGTGTAGAGTTTCATTTGGTTGGTACAGAATTTCTATGACAACTTGTAGAGAGAAACGCAGCTTAATTAGTTGATAGAATTTTACGATTATTTGACTACGATAAAGTCTCTCGGAACAATTTAAAATATGCATAGTTTTTAAATGTAAATTCCCAAAAGAGTTTATTGAGATAGGCCATCAGTATCTAACAAAATGTATCATAATTATTATAAAGTACCTAATTAAAATATAATGTATCAATAAAATATTTAAATTATGTAAAAAAAATATTCTACAGTAAAAAAAAAACTTAAATTTCAAACATTAACAAATATGTGTCACTAGTTATTAAATCAATAAGTTTAATTGTTTCTTATTATTTTAATCAATTATTTATTTTAATTTTAATTTCAATAGAGTAAAGTTAATTAAATAATTTTATGAATGCTGATTTAAAATTGTGACCATAATTATTTTCGTTTTTAATTCAATAATAAAACTCGTATTTTAAAGTTTAATACACGGTAATCAAAAAACGAAAGACCAGACAGGATACAAAGACGGCTTTAATTTAATCAAAAACTGACTTTGAGCTGACCTTGGTTACTACAGTGTTCATTGGACTATTCAACGATTTTAAACTACTCACCAAAACAACAAATGATTAAAGATTTTTAAAATGTGTTGAAAATAATAACAGATTTATAAGTAACATTAAATAAATACCCTAATAAATAACACCAACTAAGTTGTAATACTTAAAGTTTCGATTAAAATAAATCTTAAAAATATTATCGTTTAATTAAATAACTTTCATTCAAACTTTAAATCTAATAACGACGAATAATTATTTTTTATTTTTTTTATAGTTAGTCGTATGCTAATAATATGTTATATAATACGTAATGTTATTTACCCTTTGTACTAAATTTAAAAATACAAAAATCGCAAATTGTATACAATTATATAGTAATAAATCCATCTACGATTCTACATAAGAACGAAAAAAAGTAAATGACAGAAATATCCAACTTCTAGGAGTATTATTTTCAAGCTATTAAAAAAATACTGATTTTATTAAAATAGGAAGTGCGATGAATTTTTCTTTTATAGATTCTAAGCACTCCAATGAATATGTATTGATTTCACAATGATGGGGTTTTTTTTTCTTATCGTCACTATTGGAGCAGTAAAAATGCTTCGATTTTCTGCTTCAGCATCCTTTCTGGAATGAAAGTGAATCTAGATAGTACTTTGGGGGGGGGGGGGGGGGGGGGGCAAAAGTTAAAAAAAAGAAGCTCGCAGTAGTTTTTAAAAACGTAGGGGAAAACAAAACAAAAAATTAAGAAAAAACGGGAATTTTCACTCAAAACTAGTATTTGACAAAAACGATTTTGTTTGAACTCAAAATTAAAATAACCATAGATACTTAACATTTTAACAAAATGTGTATACGATTATTTTCATTACATAATACAATTTTCAAAATATTTTAACTCTTTTTGAGCTATTTGTAGGCATGATAAATGTTCGATAATTTTTAGTTTTTCTTCAATTATGGTCGATAAATAATTTCTCCCGGTAAAAAGACTTGAAAATTGAAAGCGAGGTTCCTCATAAATTGTTAAGAGAGAAAAAAAAATTGAGCGTAAACGCAATGTCTTCGGCAAAAATTGTATCAATTTACCATAATACTAATAAAAGTTCCTCTAATAACAATAATATGCATCATGAAATATACTAATTGGCGCAGGCTGACAGACCGCATTTCTTCTCAAAACCGTTTTTTATATAGGTACAATGATATTATATTATCGAATTCAAATTTAACACATCCATAATGTATGTCACTGCTATATTGACCCACTCGACACATACTGTACAGCTAAAAGGTACCCACCCGCTCACCTTTTTAATGAAAATTATTTTTAAACAGAAAAAATCAAATCACGGTAACTTCGTACAGAAGTACAGAAGTACGAATAAATATTAAGGATAATTTTGTTTTACTAACTGTATCAGTATTATTTTAATTTCACTCATTCATGTCTCCATATCTGTGTATTTATTTTTCAAAAAAATTAATTCTAATCATCTACAAACGTAACAATGTTGTAAATGTAATATCTGGCAATCCTTAATGTCCGTATAATGTCAATGGTATTTTTTCTCCTACAGATAAACAAATCTTACTATTTTTAATCAACGATCAATCATGAATTATTTTATGGTTGCGCTGCTACGTTGAAAGTGCTCAAATAAATAGTAAACCACTCAATCGTGCTCTGTTTTTCAATAAGTAGAATGTAGATTTATGTACAACTGACAAAACCAATATAACACCTAAATCCGGGAGCCTATGTTTATAAAAAACAATAAAATGCATTCACTTATTTGACATAATGTTATTTTTAAAGTATTTTTCCTGCAAATGCCTGTTGGCTTTTCTCCTGAAATAGGTGTTATATTATTTTTATCTTTGCCTAATGGACATTTCCCTAAACAAAACACATAAATACTTAAGAACAAACTCAAACGGGTAAAATAATATTTTGTTAAAATTAAGTATTTTTACATTTTATTTACAAATGTAGGACCAACAATGACTTTGGCTTGTGTTTTTTTTAAAATAAAGAAGTCTCGTCAAACGCATTCGGAATTTCGGCATTCCGTTCTTAAGTAACAGACGCACATTTTATTTCATTGGCAGTGATATAAAAGTGTCTATCTCGAATCTTTAAATCTTAAAGATTCATTAAGGGTTTCTACCAAATCAGAGAGATAGTTCATTCGATCTAACTGGAAAAAAAATGAATGAACTGATTTTATCTCATTTATTTTTTTTCTTCGATACAGTAGTATTAAACCCTAATGATTGTGAAAAGAATAAAACAAAGAGAGAAAAAAAATAGGCTAAAAAAATAAACGTATAATACGAAAATCGCGGTACAATCGTTTTATAAATTTTATTTTTATGGTATTTATTTATATACAAAAAAATAATTAATTTATGTTCTTATAAACCAATCATTTTCAACATATATATAAAAAAAAACAATACAAGTTTTGTATAAATATATAGTATTTTAATTATTATTTACTTTTTATACTATTATAAATCTATTTTAATAATATTTGTTTTTATAGCATATTAAAGGAATATTATATTATACCTATGATAGTCACACGATTTAAGAACGTTTCCCATGTGTGCGTAAAGACAACACATATTGCATGCGATTGGATTCCAATAAATCGTGAAGACAACGACAGCAAAACTATGGTCATAAAAAAAAAAATCAATAGTATCAATTTGTCTTCGTCGTTTTAATAATACTATATTTTATACTACAAGCAATGCTTTATCGTATACCTACTGGTCATTTCTATATAATTTCGTTTTCATTAAAATATCGAAGATCTGAATTAAAAACAAATTGTCTCGTAAGTTATGAGTTTATATGACTCTATATTTATATTTTATATTATATTTCAAATGGCCAACATTTTTTTTATGATTACGTGCGATAGCTGAAGCGTAGTCCAGTTTTTCACGCAATAAGATCTTAAATGTACCATACATTTTAACGAGCTATTTAAGAAAAAATTATTTCATTAATTAGAGTTATTTGTAATCTGAGACGAATTATAAATAAGATAGTGTTATTGCTGCAATATTCAGTTCAAATTCAGTTTAGAAATATAAATGACGATTTTTGCAACCTTAGAAGCAATAAGTAATGTATTTTAACCATCTCGTATACTTTGTATAAAAGGTATTTTCATCATTTTTTTTTTTTTAATGACACTGTTATGTATATAGCCAATAAAGACAATGATAATGTATGCAAAGCGATATTAAGCTAAATAGACACAAGCTTATTAGATAAAAAAAAAAATATGAATTTTTAAATTGCATGTTATAAATCTATTTTAATTTAACAGACCTGCACAGCGTGCAACTATATTTTGCATTGTAACCATTGTATAATATTAATAAAACGTAATATAATAATTATCAAAACGCAAATACTAAATCTACTCAATAAAACTGCTAACTACTAATTGTTACCTATGACTGAAATGTTAGTTTCGTTGATCCAGAACATTATGCAAAATACATAAATGCATGTCGCACAATGTGGCCCCGAGAGAAGTAATACCCGTAATTAGTAATTTTCCATTACTAATATATAGTATAAGTCATTGTTAAACGATCGACCACTGATCTGCAGTGACCCGTGACGATTTGAAAATCATTTAATTCGAAATAGCTATTAGAATAAACGTAAAAAGTTGATAGGATATACGGTAGTATGTTAGAATTAATTAATATTATCGGGCACCGCAGTAGTAGGTAAATTTGCTAATAATTGCATTTTAATATGTTTTTGCGTTTGAAATCATTTATCGTCGTTTTATATTTCCGCGCGAAAAGATAAAAGATATTGTTATTTTTAAATTGAAACGAGAGTTTAAAATATTAAATATCCACGAGGTAGTAATAATAACATTTCAAAAAAAAATGTACTACATGAAAATAAACTGCCCTACATATTTATACGAATACGAGTACAGGTAGGTTGTACCAGTTGCAGGTCTGAAGTTGTTTTTGCCTTGATCACACACAAACAGTTTCGATTGAAAAACTGTATGTACATTATATTTTCTTCCGATTAAATACCGAAAACAACGCGGTTTCCGCACTAAATATTATGTTTTACTCGTTGAATACGGTTAGAGATATTATGACACAACATTTCGTAAAAAGCAAAAATAAATAAAAATCGTCCGTCATTGACAGTGCGAGGCAAAAGTTAAATCCACCCGTTATCGATTTTAATACTGCGGCATAAAGGTTTGTTATTTTTACTCGGCGTATGACTAATAAGCAAGTGGCCGCAAAATTAAATTACTAGCCGCGTTTATATTATATTGTATTATATATACAAGTAACCCGCCGCCGTGTAACTTGATGAATTAATATCATCATGACCGTGTAATGCATCAAATTCCGAACACTTTTAATTTGACAGATCTCCCCGGGTTCGGGCGTTTTATTATTTTTTTTTAAAGAACGCTCTCGACGTTAACTCGTTTTGTTTATCAAAAAATAATTCAAACACACGTAGGCACCTATAATTCGTTAAACTAAATAGGTAGTGTTATTTGTGCGAGCGTTTCTGAAAAGTTTTTGCCGAAATTTTAAATTATTATCTGAAACGTGTATCAAATAACAATAGTAAGTCTTGTACTTTTGTACAGGTAGGAAATTAGATACACACTAACTATAGTAATTAGACATCGTATAATTATGTGTTAAACCCATTGAGTACGCGTCAAGTGGTAGAAGTAAGACGTATCTACATTTTCAGATAAAGAAAGTGATTTTTATTTTTAAGTTTTTCCGAGTTAATCTGAGTCGATAAAAAGATGTCTTACTGAAAAATAATGTCACGCCTATTCCATAATATTAGAATAAAACACTGTGATATATTAAATCGCGATTAGAGGTTATTTATCTCTGATATTGCTACGGCACACGCCCACCGGCGTTTATCTTTAGGATATGTTTTTATAACAATCTTTCGTGTACTTGTGCAGTATAAATAAGTTTATTTAGAAAAATAATCCAATAATAATAATTGCATACTTGGAGTGCCATAATTTCATTTAAAGGGTGTTTCTGTGAAATTCAACACCTCGTGATAGAACAATGCTGTACCGCAATGATAATTTATAAAGTTATTCATCTTGGGACACGTGAAATTATAAAATATAATATAACTAGATTAAAATATTTTCTAGTTTTAAATTCGTAATAAATTGATTGCGATACCCGTGTTTATTACATACATTAAATAATATTACCATAATTAAATGTTTCTCGAGGCAACTTAAACTCAATAATAGACAATAAACTTTTGAATCAACAAATGTTTCATTTAACAAAAATATAAACTTATAAAATATGTTTTGTAGTCTAATTAACTAATTTGGTAAACTGTATAGACTGGCTATATGAGTATTATAACATAATTATTAAAGAAAAATGCAACCAAACTTAAATTGACCAATTTTTATCAAACATATTATCACAGAATATAGAGACACACAAGAGGCTCGTCAAAAGTTTTACAAACCCGAGCACCTTTACGGCGCACTTGACCCCGACGAAGACACCAATCGATAAACTTAATTATTTGCAGAACATATTAATTTGTACAATTTAATTTAAGTAATTTAAGTATTGAACAAGCCAATGGTCCAGTTATTGAGGCTTGAACCTAATAAATAAAAAAAAACAAACAGACTTGTAAGACTTGAAGTTGTATACAAAATGTTTTTCTTGTGTATTACCACTTGAAGCATGTCAAAATCCAAAAACTGCAACAAAACTTCACTTAGGGTCGTTTAAAAAAATACATAATTATTTTCAAAATATTCCTTGACAAGGTTAAGCAGATGTCACCCTAATGATGTAAAGTTATCAATAACTATTTACTTTTTACCAACGAGTTATGAATTATAGTAAATAGTATTTTAAAGAAAACCTCTTTTCTTTCTTATTAAAATTAAAGAAAATTGAAGCAACTAACAGAAAATCATTGTTTTTAAATTAAGACCTTAAGTCAGATACCTTATAGTCTCCTATATCTCTGTACGTTATTTTGATATCAAAAGGGTTTAAACAAAAAATAATTTGTTAATATTTTTGTACGTTTTAAAAGTTTTTTTATGAAAAAAAAATGTACACTATTTCTGTTACAGTGAGTACTTAAAATTAAGTTTCTTTTTAAAATATATTATAAAGTAAAGAACAAAAATAAACCATAAATCGTACAAACGGACATCTGAGGTAAAAAAAAAAAACGTGCTATAGCGAAAACCCTTCGAATAGGAAAAGTTCAATGATGGATTTAATTAAGGATATGTCAGAAAACTGCAAGATTCACAGAAAAAATAAAAGGAAGTCTCGAGGAAATAAAAGTGGTTTCGTTTAAAAGTAAATATTATGGACACTAAAAAAAGGATCAAATACAGAGTGTTTGTCGTCGTCGTGCCGGAGAGAAGGATTCCGAGTTTTATGGATAGTTAAATGGCATGCGAACACTGTGCGCCGTTCTCTGTCGACTGATGCGAGAGAACACTAGAATACATGATCGCGAATGATTATTGCGAGGTGTTGGGACAAAGGGTGTAGTGTTTGGTTTCAGGGAAACTCAAGCACGATCATTTCCACGAAAGAGATAATTATTTATATATAACCAAATTATAACGTGACCCGCGTCAAAATATCTGACTTTGCACATATTATGCCCACTGTTTTCGAGTCAAGTAAACGTGCGTCGTCGACGACGATAAAACAAAATGACGTATCAATAGATATAAAAATAAATGAATAATACAATATTTTAAGCAGCTTTCAGTATTAAATAATAATAATAATAGTTGTAATAATGTTCGTCAATAATTAACTGATTTTAATATGGTCGAATTCAAAATAAAATACATGATACTATAATCGGTCAAAAAGCACTAATCGACATGTTTCGCGACAACCATACCAGTAACATGTCATAAACTTATAAACTTACTTTTGAATTGCGAGTCTATACATTGTACTCGATAATCTCGCGAGTATAATATCACGCCTGTCGTACCTTTCGGTCGAAAATTTCTACTTTTTATTGAAATTATCGTCAGCAGTCAGAAATCGAAACGTATATAGTATTCAGACTCGCGATATTCCGACTACGGCACTCTAAAGCAGAATCGACTATGCGCACGAGGTGTCTGCTAATTACCATTATGATTAGTATGAAACCTAAACAACCTACCCGTTCGTCTAATCCAATCGACGCTCTTCGTATTATAATTTAATCACATTGTTTAACACTAAACTTAATTGCTTTACTCGTAAATTATAACTGCCGACCAAAATATTATTAACTATGAATAGCTATTTTACATTTCTATAGAGTGCGTTTAATGCATTTTATGATTTTACGTACCTTCACTCGTATAGCTATATGCTTATTCTATTCATGCGTTCGTCGTGATTTAGTTGTCATGGTTATTCTTACCATTGAGAATTATTGTATACGAAAAATATTGAGGCTAATGTTTGTTAAGACCGTGGACTTATCATAGACCCCATGGTATTTACACGAAATCTGCCAAAATGTACATACATATAGTGATTATAATTGTATCTTGAAAATTTCTTATTCTGATGTGGTTGTACTTCATTTTTTCGTTTTTAATGACATGGTATAAAAGTTTTTTTTTTACATAAACATTTTTACTCTTCAAAGTTCAAAAAAGTGTAATGCTCGGGAAATCTATATAACATTATCCTATGAGAGTCAAGATGAGAAAAAAAATGTTCTCTTATCACAAGACATAAGTGAAAATTCCATTTTTTATTAAGTAAAATATACTATTTAAAACTCATTTAAAAATGCAATTATGACTAAAATAGCAAAAAAAAAACACATTTATTTGTTAATTAAAATTAAAAATATTCTTTTCAATAGCTTATATTAAAAAAAAGTTGTATCTTACATAAATGATTTACTGTTATAAGTTTTTTAAACCTTGTAAACAAAGAAGTTAATTAATATTATACTCAATATTTTGTGGCGAAAAAAAAACGCTGTTTCTATTACCTCTCCATAAGTAAGAATGCTTAATGAATCATTTTGAATAGTTACTATAATAACAATAATAAATAATTATAAAAATTATAAAAGCAATAAGGTATTATAAATATAAATTATTTTAAGCGATTTAATTAAGTATACATAGTTTTAGTCACTGAAGCCTTAAGTTATATTTATGATGCAAACACGGGTATGACTCATCAAACATAACAATAAATATTAAAAATAAAAATGCAATAAATACCTATCATTAGAATGACAGATACTAACATAGAAATAAATGATCTATTTTAAATTGCTTTAATAAAATCCTCAAATTTTAAATAATTAATGAATATTATCTTAAACTAATCAGTAATCGTGTTTACACTTAAGATTATTTCATACAAAGATTTTAATAGGTTTTTTCATAAACATAATTACATTAAATCATATTTCAACAATACTATTTTCAATCATAAAAGAAGTGATGAGAATGTCAGAAAACTTTTTTTTCTCTGACCTAAACACAACATGGCAAATTTTGTTCATCAGAATCAATCTTTGGTTTTGATATTTTATAATATAGTAAATTTATCATACTTAATCTTAATTCAAATTAATATGACGTATTGATCCTAAATGTAGCAACAAATAAAAACAATGTATTTCTAATCCAATTCATGGTGCTTAACATAATATGTAACAATAACAAAAACAGTTTTTGAGCAGCAAAATAAATCGAGAATTTCATAGATCTGCTATACTGGTTTAGAAAGATTCAACAATACTGTATTGTATGGAATCCAAACGATTTAATTGCATTCATTATTTAATATCAACTAATGTTTCTAATACTTTATTATGAAGTAGGTAGCCACTTGATAAAAATAAAAAAATAATTACAACACAGAAATGTGATTTCTTTTCATTTTATTCGCCATTACTCATTAGTAATCCCACAGCAACACTGCAGCTTGATAATTCTATATTCACATTTTCCAATTAAAATGCCTACTCAAATATTATTATACAATATTCAATTCCACATCAACGATACCTTTGGAATAAACTTAATTAATACACCGATGTAGGTAAATAATAATGTACCCATATCTCTCACCGAAATTATTGTTTTCTTCAATAATTTGTTTTTAATTAATTACTAACTGTGGTTTTGAACATAAATACATTTTAACGACGTAGTGGTAAAGACTTTGGGTTAGTACAAAGAGACATGCAATACAGTATGATATTTATGTGTATATTATTATTAATGCCGTATAGAATAAAATACAAATCAATAATGAATATAATTACGAATCAATCGTAGAACCATGCCAAAATTAATTCCGTTAAATTGTATACACTGAGTCTACAAATCAACATAAAATGTTAAGTATATTAAAGTATCTTAAATACTCAAATAAATTGGCAGGCATGTTTTATTGATCTACGAGAGAATATAATGTTACGGTTAACATAAGGAACACAATATTAAATATTATAGTTGAATCTATTATTTTTTTAAATATATTCATTTTAAGTAATTCATTATTTTGAATATAATTTATACAAACGTAATTAATGTATACATTAAAGAAATAACATTTATTATTAGTACCTGTGTGGTTTAAAAATTGTTTTCACTGCAATATTGTTTGTTAATTTTTTTATTCCCACTATGTTGTACTTTGAAAACAAACGTTAAAAACATTGAAAATATTAATAATGGTATTTTTTACATTTAATACAACATAATATTATACAACCTATACGAAGTAAGTAGGTAGACGTAAGACGTATGTATGATATTGGAGGTTAATAAAGCTTGAGTGACTTGAATAAGAGAAGCCGCACACCAATGACACTTCACGGAAAATTCATAATGTAATTTGATATCAACTTCACAATAAAATATCGTTAAAAAGTAAATTCGTCAATGAGTAGGTACTATTACTTGTTTGGCAGAGTAATGACTTCAATCGATAGAAAATTAACGAAAATCATGATTTTTCTTCTTCAAGCTTCAGATTCAATAATCCGATAATAATTATTTCAAATAAAAACGCTGATCTATTAAAAAACAATAGAACAGTACATAACCTATTAGTTGCTAGTGCGTTCTGGTTAATAGTTGGCCCTCGACCACTGACGAAAAAAGTCTGATAATTACTAGAATTATGGCACTTATCAAATTTAATCGAATTTTTAGTTTGTAGTTCATAGTATATTCTACTTGATAATACAAAGTGGAATTAAAGAAGCGAGATGGAAAATGTTTACAAACATGCAGAATTGTTAATAGCAGTGACCCTAACACTGATAACAATAAAAAAAAAAATTTTAAAAACTAACAACAATCAAAACGGCATTTGAGCCACAGACTGGAAAAGCTTTTGGTGTTTTATTGGTTATAGGTTTAAAACGTTTTTTTTATAGAAAATCGTGATACGGAAACTTTAATTCCGATAACAAAAAAAAAAGCATTGACGAGTTCCACAATAATCTTGGCTGAATGGAAATCTTATACAAATTTAAAACGAATGGGTTTTGATTATAATGAGGTTAAAAAAGTATGAATCGCACAACAAAATCATTACTATTAAATTACCAAACTAATAATATTGGAATGAATATTATAAAAACAGTAACTTTTCTTCGTATATACATGCAATGCCAGCTGGGTTTTTTAATAGGTACTTACCTCGATATTGTTAAAGAGAGATTAAATTAAGATTTAATATAGATCTGTTGATTTAAAGAAAAAACTGCATTTATTAAACTCATGAGTAATAATAATAAAAATACGTATAATAATAATATGTTTACACGATAAAACTAAAAATAACTTGTGACAAAATAATTTAGGTTTTTTCATTGATTTTTAAACTTTAATTACAATGGTTATTAGCTTATAATTTTGATAGTGCTACGTTTTTTCAATATTTTTCAAAATTATTATTCTATTTTTTTACTCACAATAATATATGAATGTATGAAAATAGTAATATTATGAAATTATAATCATACATTTTAAATCATAATTTATTTTCATAAACATTTCAAAAATATTAAATGGTTAAAAAAATATCTGATTTTTGAATTGTATTAAAAAGTATATTTCACCTTTTTTGGAAGTTCGACTTTCAGATTGTTGCTTATTCGTACATCTTCAATCTAATAAATATAATAATATTTTAATATTTTTTAAATAATACGAAACGTCTATGATGCACCGTAAAAAACGTAAGTCATTACGTTATGTATCTATAATAAAATACGATAGTAATTAGCACTCGGAAGATGTACTATTGGCTCATCTTTAAACTTACCTGCATATTCGTTTTTCAACAACGTATTACTGTTAGAATAAACAGTCATATTATTATCATACGTTGCAGCATGTTCTGTAACACTAAACTTAAAATATCGCAACGAATTCGGACCACTTTTCGTTAAAAAAATAAAAATAAATGAAATAAAATAGGTAGGTATACTTGTTGTTCGTATCGCAAACAGACGGATAATCGATGAGCGCAATAATGTGATTGATCATATATAGGAGGTAATGCTATTTGGCTAAAAATTATATATACATAAAACGTAATGCTTCTTTTGTTGACCAATATAATGCTACGCATTGAGGTGAGTTATGACCTTCCGAGTCAATATATTTTAAGTCCTTTAAGAAAACGTATATTTGTATTGTTGGCATAATAATAATATAGTCGTTATAATGCGATATTAAATTTATGATACTAACCACTGTATGAATATTATATCGACACGTATTTCAAGGTTGGTACGGACAGACGGCGAAGACCGTTTTTTTAAAACTTAATACAATTAACAATATTATTCTGACATGAGCATATTTCATTATTCCATCGGACGTTCTAGTGTTTAATTCGGATATGTATCATGACTAGGGAAAGGACTTTAATGTTTTAAAAAAATAAGAAAAATGTCCTTATAAAATACGACCTTATGCCTTAAAAAAATGCTTTACAATCAAAAAAATGCACTGAAAAAATTCACTAAAAAACATTAAAAATGTTATTAAATTCGATAAAAACAAAATTTTGAACAGTTTTGTGTATGTATAATAATATTAAAACTTAAAACTTATAAAAAATATATTTTCACCGAATTCTTATACGCACGCAAACGACAACGGTCGGACGGCTTAATTTTCGGCATCTTTCCCACTTATTCGAATTACGATAGCGAACACGAGTACACGACTAACGACTAACGACTCTACGAGTACCTATACTAATAATTGGACACCAATTAGTTTTATATCGCAAATCGTAACGTTATCGAGATTATTTGATGGGAATTACGTATAGCCGTATAGATAGATACAATCAGCCGATCTTCGTAAAAATAACAAACATTTTATAATTCCAAGCAATAAATATATATGAAAAATGACCTAAAAATGGAAAAATGCTCTAAAAATGTCAAAAAATGCAAAATAAAAGTTTCATTTTTAAATTCTCTGATGTATGAATCGAATTATACACTTAGAAAGCATTGCCCTATATTCTACCCACTAAAAAATGTATTTTGCATCAAAGTCCGTTCCCTAATCATGACATATTAAAATATAGTCCTATAACATTGTATGTGAAAATCGTGTAACGATGTTAAACATTTTGATATCTCCTTTGATTCATCAAAGGTCGTTACGATTGTTTTGACTAAAATGTTATAACACAATTTACATAAAGTTTTTTCTTAAGTGTATAGACAAGTAGTAGGTATACACTATACAGTTAATACATAAAATCGTAAAATTTGCTATAGGTATCAAATACGTTTTTTGGTGATCCCACGCCAAATCTACTTATTGTTTTTAATTTTAGAGACAGTACATTTTCTTATTTAATTTTTATTAATTTTAAAAAAAAAAAACAAATTTAAGCACGCACACACACACACAAGCACAAAATATAAATATGGATATTATTGATCCGGATAAAATCTACTGTTTCTATCTTAGTAGACGAATAATAAAATGTGTATCTGACCGTCGCCGATGATCAGAAACACATCTACCAGCCTAAACAAATATAATATGTATCTACATCAATCGAGTTATACTCTCTAATTATTTCTTATTTTGATTAATTTTTTATTGCATTTAATATTGTATCGTGTTTGGTGTACCAAACGGAGTATCTCGTTCAGATAAAACATTTGTTCACCGTTCCTGAATATAAATTCGAGTAGGTATGGATTTATTTTTGTTTATCGATGGTATAAATAATACAATACCTACTTTATGCATACACCATCGATTGTTGATTGGTATTTACTAATTGTTATTGCTTTGTTTGCGGTGTATTGCTAGGGACGGTGCGGGGTAATCATAATTACCTTGTCTATATATTTAAAAAAGGAATAAAAAATTAGTTGAACACGCGAATACGCGAAGCGCGTTGTACACAACACACACACCCACACTTTTGTATAATACTATATAACCTTTCTCCGGAAAATATGTTACCCTGCCGTTATTTATATGTATTGATTAAATTATTATTTACCATAATATGAATGTAATTTCACTGTGGGTATGTTTATAATTTATGTATCGCTATACCTACTTACTGACAATATATTATATTTTAATTAATATTTTTTATTTTTCCACAGCGAAACGAAGCAATGCCCAAGTGCCAACTAAAAGTTTTTACTGAACTAATATTATAATATAGTGATGAAATAATAAAAGCACAATAACTAAATATACCTAAGGAACAGTTCGTATGTATTTTAATCGAAACATTTTAAATATCCATCGTGTTATCTTCATCTAAATAAAATTGAATTAAATCATCATCAGCTGTATTTATATAATTAATCATACCGTTTTTTTTTTCGTTTTATCATAAAACAGTTCCGATAAGACTAAATATAAAACGATAATACAAAACGTCTAAGTAGAAATTTGAGCTATTCCCTTCTGAAAGTATACTTTATTTATCTCGTCATAGACGTCACACATTTTTGTAATTCATTTTGCGTGGTCTTTGTACTTGCGTTTAATGTTTATTGTATTTCGTGCGATTAAAATTTTTTTTTTTTTGTCTGTAACCGTGTAACGAATTTCCTCCGTTTTAAACGAATCCATCATTTCCATATAGTTGGATCGGATGCGTCGTTCAAAGTCCAAAGTAAATACAATCCTTCATCAGAACTATGTTGATGGTATAAACCCTATAGACTGCTCTTTAATGAGTTTAGAGCACTGCAGACTAAAATAGATGACGATGACGATTGTACAACTTAATTATTACTCATCAAAGTTATCACAGCGTTAAGAAAAGTGTGCGTGTTGCAAGTACGCGTGTCAAGTGAAACTTCTTTCGGAAAAATCCTATTGATAACTGAAATAATCACGGAATTTGAATAGTTATAAACGAAAATTATAAAATATTCGTCGTATAGTGAATAATGACAAAAACAATCAATAATATTATCAATTAATTCCTCTTAGTAAGGCCCATGCAAACCGTGTACGTTAGGTTACGTTGATTAAATGCAGCTGGACAAAATTTACCACTACCATGGCAACGTGTGTTTTGTTTTATTTTGTGACACGAGAAATCTGTCGATTTTTTTTTTTTTGTTTTTGTTTTGGTGTCTACCCTCCATCAAGAAGTTTCTATTTAATAATAACTACTTTTGTAGCCATCATTGTATATTTTCAGTTATCGTATTTTGAGTTGGACAGACGAAATTCAGTTCAATTCAGGTTGTCAACTAGTGCGCGTGGACAGTATTTTATTGTTTAATTTTGTCAAAGCGTCGTCGTTTGAATCAATCAAACGTTACAAATGATTATTACATAGATAATTTTAAAACAAAAAAATCGCTTACAAAAAAAAAAATAAAAAATATTGGCTATACCATTGATTTTATTATAATGTCAATGGTTATACGTACCAGTTTTATACATATTTTCATGTTCACTGCGATGGAATAAACAAAGCGCATTATAAAATAACTATGAGAACTCATAACTTTTGTTCGCGACCGATTCACCGGATACCCTCAAAAGTCGGGTGTACCGCGGGCAGAGGACTCGGGCGGACGGTCGCAAGTCGTTGGGAGACACGAGCTCTTGTGTCGAATTTATAAAGAATGCAATATTGTAGTGTTTATTTTTTTATACATAAAAAAGTGCTTGGAAAAATTATTACACATTTTTTTTTTTTATCGTCTATAGCATCTAGATGTTTGTAACTTTTGTATATTTATATTATGTTTTTTTGTTTCTTATATAGCTACTTATATGGTATTTACAGCGTATAATAATATAATAATAATATTATGCTTATAACTACATTTTTTATTTTTGGAATTAATATCATTCGCGTTTAAAACTATAGATACCTACCCGAAACAATCACTGAGCAACTCATCAACTATGCAAATGTCATGGACTATGTTTACTTACTGGTATAGCCTGCAAAATTGAGTATGAAATAGATTTCCAGTAATTGGATAACGGTGTCGGTAGTCCGTTATTATTACTGACGGAGATCCACTCGTCATTTGCTTGTGTAATGAATGATTTAAGCCTAAAAGCCAAACGACTGCGAATTGTGATACGTAAATTCATATTACACGAAAGAAGATGAACAGTTGATGTGGAGATAAATTATTTTTAACAGACTTCCAAACGCCGGATATTAGAGATATTTATCTCCCCCCCCCCAAACACACACACGTTACTAATATCAATTTATAATCAATTTTTAAATAATTTATACTCGCTGATACTGCGCGCAGCACACGTCAAAAATGGCAAAGCTTTAATTTTATAACACGATAACTTCTTTAAACGGCCTTTTTTACTGGGTTAAAAAAAATACTGTGATTTTTTTTTTTTTTAATTAAACATAATAATTTTGAATGGAAATATCCACTAATTGCTTGAAATATTTTTGTAAGGCCATTGACAAACTACCGTAAGTTAACACATACACGTGGCTTCAAAAATAAAATAACTGTAGCATGCTGTATAACCATCATAGGGCCTGCGTAACCACTAATACACTTCCAAATTAAAGCTTCAACAAACATGAAGTTTTTGTGGCTTGTCGAACTATGTTCAGCAACACGGGGAAAACTTCTAACAATGTATAAAGTAAACTAGTGCCATGTCAAATTGAATATGTGAATAAAGTGTAGTCACTTATACGCTTATTTTAGGAATACAGTTAAAAATGAATGCTCTATAATATGTTTGGGTGCCCTTTGAAGTTTAAATCATTAAAAAATTTTATAATGTTTAGGTACATAACATTTTAACTTATAAGTAATAGTACGTATACGATCAATATATTTAAATATCAATAAATTAAAACCAAGGAAAGCACTCTGCTCTAATAAATTTGTTAATTTCGAATTCAGTGATAAATCATTTATCAACGATTCTGAGCTGGAGGCGGTTAGGTTATTCTATGGAATGTTTACAAAATAAAACGCAATTTTAAACCAACTTCGTCAAAGTTCGAAATCCAAACGTTCATAAAATATTAATGTTGCTTTAAGTGTAACTTTTTTTTAAATGTTTGTATGAAAAACTTATGAGTAACATGTATTAAACTATCAAACCTGAGGTATAAGTATTAAAAAGGGCGGTAAGTGGGTACCGCTCTGTTGTACAGTGGGTGTCGAGTGGGGTAAATGTTATGAATTTTCAATCCTAAGTTATAAACACTGACCATTTTATAAAATTTTAAATACAAAACAATTTGCAAATGTTCGATATTCTGATTTCTGATGTCCGAATTTTAACTTACAATGTCTATAAAAAATTATAATTATAATATATTTCTTTGATTGTTTGGTTACGCTATAAGCTATTTACGTAAAACTTTGTTTTGTATTTTCAATCCTTAGTTATAAAAACTAAACATTTTATACATTTTTAACTACAAAACAATTTGCAAATGTTCGATGATGAATTTCAGTCTAAATTTGCAGTTAAAATGTTTAAAAAAAAAATTGTGCCTATGTATTTTTATTATTTTTGATCTGCTACTTTAGCAACATATGGGAATCTTGTATTCAATTTTCAAGAAATTTGACAGAACGAAATTTTTTTTATCAAAATTTAAAGAAAAAAACATAAAAAATCAAACATTTCAATTTTCTATAAATAGCTAAAAAAAACGTCAAAATATTTTAATATCTATACCAGTTGTAAATAATGCTCATTTTAATGCTTGGTGAAAATTTTAGTTTTTGAGTTACAGCAAAATAAAGAATTGGTTTTGTCAAGAAGTGGTTTTGCGTAAAAACACCCGTTTTTTGGTTTGTTTTCCCTTACTCTGTTGAAAATTACTGGGAATTTTCAACTTTTGACCTAGCCAAAGTACCAACTAGATGAGGTTTGCAACTAAAAGGTGAAAATCTAAGCATTTAGACTGCACTAAAACGTGATGACAGAAAAAAACATAAAAAAATCGCTCCGCTCAGAATCTAAAATGTAATTAATTTTAACTACAAACTGATTTGCAAAGTTTCTGGAGTTAAACAATTAATGTTATGGACATTTAATATTTGACCACTTACTAAAAAAAAAAACTGGAACTCGTTATTGTTGATATTGTTTAATTTCTGTATGCAGAGCTTGCAAGGAACCTATAAGTTAATTTTCAAGCTGTTTCAAATTCAAGCACAAATTTCATACCAAAGTCGAATATAAAAACTAAAAAAAGTAAACAATTTTAAATGTTTATAAATAACTCAAAAAGAGCAAAAAAAAGTTTTAATTATATCGTGTCTAGAAAATGCAAAACTAAATATTTGTTGAAAAATTCAGTCAATATGCTTATTCTTTTTTGAATAACAACAAAAAAAGAACAACATTGATTTGGTCAAAAATAGTTTGAGTATGTATTCCCGTTTTTCGTATTGTTCCACTCCCCCCAATCAGTTTCCCAGTTATTTTGAAAAGTTTGGAAAAATGTATACTTTTGACCGTCCCAAAATAAGAATTAGATTCAATTTGCTACCAGAAACATTCTTCTTAGGATTTTATCTACTATTAAATGCATTCTGACAACAACAAAATAACACACACATACACACATCATTGTAAGACCAATGCATTCATCTTTCCTCAGAAAATCATATTAGGTTCTATACTGTAACTATTTTTAAAAAAAATGAAGTTCATTAAGCAAATTTAATTTAATTAAATCTAGTAGCCACAAAATACTTAAGCTAGGTATACAAATAAAATTATGTACTGGTTAAAATAAAACTTTACTAAATTTAACTATCTGCATGTTTAATTGCTGGTTAATTAAATTAAATATATTATATTCCACCAATAATTTTTTCATCACATTTTTTAATTTCTTAAGAACAAATTGAGTTGGTACCTAATATTTTATGTGTACCTACATAAAATGTATATAAAATAATACATACATAAAAAATGCACGGTATTTTAAGAATTTGTACCTAAATAAAATAAAACCTTCCTCCGTCATTTATTGTCGAACAACATTAAATTTATCATCTCTTTTTTTATGTTTTAAAATTCCAATATAACATCTATGCAGGCACTTTTAATTAAATGTTCTTCATTAGGTACCATAAATTACCTACATTTTTAGCATAGGAAAATCGTTACCTTTTGAGTTCAAAATGCATTGCACATCATTTAAATGTTGTATATTATGTTGTTTAAAAATCACTACAGAATATATTATTTATGTAAATACTAACATGCTTGTATATAATAATAGTATTTTCCCGAAAAAATTGTAATTGAAATATATGAAATATAATATAACAGGTATGTACGAATAATAGACAAAATTTAGTAAAATGCTTAAAAGGGTAGGTAATGCTCCTACAAATATCCAATATAACCACAGTGTCACTTACTGTTGGGACGAATAAATAATATTTTCAAAAAATCACACCATCTATGACATAACTATTTCACAATATTGTATTGCCAGTAGGTATTTTTTTTATACAACAATAAAATATAATATTCATATAGGTATATTCATCCTGACGGTATCGTTTTAAACATTGTCGAAATTTAATTCAAAGAAAAAAACGAATTCGTCTTCTCATCTATTGCGCACGTCACACAACGGTGTCGGTACCCAAGGCGTTTTTGGTACAAAAACTCGTTTTACCGAAAAATACGGTAAAATGGTCAAATTTCAAAAAAATTCTTTTTTTTTTTTTTGAAACTTTGCAAAAAAAAATTCGTTTTACGTTATACAAATTTTGCATTTATCGTTATTCTGAATTTAAGAGCTACACGACTTTTGCGTTTATCGTTTAAAATAATATCTAATGCGGGAATGGCCCGGATACGGATTATAATTTATTAATTCTTGGATTGATTGCTAAGATAAAAATATGCAAATCGCGTGGAATAAATATTTCTATACGCGTGTCCAATATTATGATTTTTAAGTAAACGGGTTTTAAATTATAACGTTTTGCGTTATGTTTTGTTCAATGATATATTTTGTTAATCGTTTTGTTTTGCTTTGTGATATTAAGTAATTTTCGTTTTTATTTTTGTTGTAATTGCGTTGACGATTTCGTCAATCGTTTTTTTGTCATTTACAACGTTTGCGAGCCCTGAATTTAAAACGTTTCCGTATCCGAGGATTTTAATTCTTCACTTAAATATTTAGAAACAAATAAGCAAACGTATTTACTGTTTTGACTACACCGAACGGCTAACGATGTCTTATGCAAACGAAAAGTTTATCTCCAGACTACGCGAAAAATAATCCCTCGGCGCGTATCCGGAAAATGACGGGACCGTTATTGCACGTGCGTTGTAAAGGTCATTCCAATTTCCAAGGCGCAAATGAAATTCCCTACGCCGTACCTACGCCGCCGTCGTGTTTACACAGTATATTAAACGGGATGAAATACACGGGAAGGACCTGCAATGTCAAGAGCGATTTATACGGCTGACGTCGAACCAATTTGCTGTTATTCGGCGCTAGGCGTGTCATTAATATACTGCAGTACACACGTAGTATACCCTATATATATATGTGTGTGTGTGTGTGTATTCATTTTATCGTGTAAAACGTGTGTGTTCGATATTGACCCGTGAAACGCGTAACAATATTATTATCTGTAGGAAAAAATCGTCCAATGAGTGATTCGCTGGTTTGTTTGTCGCGCGGTAGTAAATCGCTGCGCGATAAAACAACAGACGCTCTTGGAATATATTTTCGTATATATTATATAGAGGTGCGTAATATTAATTCAGACTTAGTTTAATATTACAAAACCAGCTATTATAATATACCAATTTGCTGTTATTCGGCGCTAGGCGTGTCATTAATATACTGCAGTACACACGTACACTCTATATATATGTATTCATTATATCCGCAGCAAACGAATTGCGTCCCAAGACCCCTTTTTCATACGAATTGCGTCCCGATAATATTTAACAACTACACTAATTGCGTCCGATGTATAAACTGCTGAATGGAAGAGATTAACAAAGTAATCCAAACAACGTTAAGTTGAAAAATATTGTTTTTTATCATTTCGTAATTATGTAGGTACATAAAAATATTGTTAAATCATAGCTGGTCAATGTCGAAACGTCATTTGATAATTCCCTATATGAATGAGTTTTGAGGGCTTATTATAGAGATCGTCTATTGCTTTTCGTTTTAAATTTTTGCTTAATGTGTGTCTGTTTAATATTTCTACAGAATCGTTTTCGTGGTTATGTTCAGTAGGACGTTCCAACATTTCATTTTTTTTCGTTTAATTTAGCATTGGACTTAAATGTTTTTTTGAAACACTTCCAACATTGAACATCATTGTTCAGTAGTTTATGAAAACAAAATTTAAAATCGCTTATAAAAATCAATATTTTATTTTTTTCACTAATCATAACGTCACTCGCGATTAAACTCATATTTTCAAATAGAAATAGAACAGCTCACAATTGTCAACGAGACGAGAAAGACACACTAACCGATTACATTTATTTCATAAGTACCTACTCATATAGCCGTATCGATTATTGATTGAGATCATCAAAGGTATATTCTGATATCGGATAATCGGGACGCAATTAGTATAGTCGTATCGAAAACCCGGGACGCAATTAGTAGGTCACAAATCGCAATTTTTAAATAGGGGACGCAATTCGTATGCAGCCATTATATCTTGTAAAACGTGTGTGTTCGATATTGACCCGTGAAACGCGTAACAATATTATTATCTGTAGAAAAAATCGTCCAATGAGTGATCCGAAAAGAAGCAATAAAACGGGGGAAAATGGTAGGGACAAAGATGTAGGCGTAAAGCAAGATAAATTGTAACGTATTTAATTATGGTGAGCGAGTGCGCATATGGACTAATATCAGCTTATCAGCTTACCTACTTTACTGTTTATTTTTATTCTACTACTGAGGATATTTTGTGAATGCGTAATTCACAATTATGTGAATATGTATTTGTATTCACTTACCTTATATTTTCTCGAGTGGTGTGTCTAGATCGCTGTGGTGATGAACACGTATTTGATCGATGTGGGTCGATGCACGTTATTGACACTTTTGATTTTACTTTACGACACCCTATCAGAATTGAGCATACGTTTTTTTATTGTAAGCTGTTGATTTATGTTACTCGTGAAACAATGCCGTCTGTACTTGTATTTTAGGATATCTGGGATTGGGTGTGGTAGGATTAGGAATGTCTCACGCAGTAATTATACTTATTCTTCTATTATCTGTAGGAAAAAATCGTCCAATGAGTGATTCGCTGGTTTGCCGCGCGGTAGTAAATCGCTTCGCGAAAAAACAACAGACGCTCTTGAAATATATTTTCGTATATATGTATATAGAGGTGCGTAATATTAATTCAGACTTAGTTTAATATTACAAAACCAGCTATTATAATATACCAATTTGCTGTTATTCGGCGCTAGGTGTGTCATTAATAAACTGCAGTACACACGTAGTATACCCTATATATATACAGGATGGGGCGAAACAGGCAGTGCAGTTTTGAAAGGCTATCAAAAAAAAACTACGCAACTTACAGAAATTATATTAATTTAATTTTTTTTAGTACATCATGCCGTTTTATGTATCGAGTTTTAAAAATAACATCAGAAAGATGATGGCCGCCAGCAGCGTACATCGACGAAGGCGATTTCTGAAGTTTTCGGCCTCATTTTGACACATTTCGACTGGTATAGCGCCGATTTCCTCCCGAATTCACTCTTTGAGTTCTTCCAAGGTGTGAGGCCGATGTTTAAAAACCTTTTCCTTCAGGTAGCCCCACAAGAAAAAATCACAAATGCTCAAGTCCGGTGAGCGCGCGGGCCACCTCACATCTCAGAGAGCAAAAAACGTACAGACGGCGAAGCCCCGTTGTTCACCAGACCAAACCATGGTAATGACTGATAACGGCATAACCCGCTGCTCGACGAAATGAAACCATCATAATTCATAATCGCACTATCCCCACCACACAGGAAGTACCGACCTTTCAAAACTGCACTGTTTGATTTTCCCCACCCTGTATGTATTCATTATATCGTGTGAAACGTGTATGTTCGATATTGATCCGTGAAACGCGTAACAATATTATCTGTTGGAAAAAATCGTCCAATGAATGATTCGCTGGTTTGTCGCGCGGTAGCTGTATATCGCTTCGCGAAAAAACAACAGACGTTTATCTTGGAATATATTTTCGTATATATATAGAGGTGCGTAATATTAATCCAGACTTAGTTTAATATGACAAAACCAGCTATTTTATGTACCTACACGTATTATAAAGAACGTCACGATTGTCTTGGAAAGAAAAATAGGTTACTCGAATAAAAGTCGTGTTTTAAATAATCCATATTATATTAAGATCTTACGAACGGTTCAATAAACTATAATGCCAATCAACAAATGTGACGTTTAATTAAAGATAATATGCCATTAGCTCAAAACTGAAACAAAATATAAGCCTGATCTATTTTGTTGCTTTTATTAATTTATTTTAAAATTAATCAAACTTTAATTTTTAATAATGTATTAACTTGAAAAGTATGATTAAAGTTTATATTATAAAATGATATACTTAATACTTTCTCTAAACAATAATGTATATTACATTTACTGAAGTTCATTGAAGTTTTTTGAGTTAATCTAAAAAGTTCTGTAATAATCAAAAAATAACCTAACCTAGCCTATTTATAAACACCACTCGTGTTTAATAATATACAACGAAAGCGGTTTAGATATATTAATAAAAAAAAAAACGTTTAAGTTCAAAACACTCAAAATGAAAATGAAAATACACATAGCCTAATACTGAAGCGAATAAAATATGTATCAACAATGATTAAAGTACCTACTTGATATTTTTTTTTTTTTAGATTTTATTAACTTATTGCTTGAATATAGGTAGGTACTATAAAATAATAAATACAGTTTTGCACCAAGATATTCATTATTGGATAAACATTATGATTAATATACAAACTATATCATTATGCATTAAATAAACAAAAATACGAAACTTTAGTTATTTCAAACGGCGACCCGAAATCGGCGAAACCTATACAATAATAATATTACGTACGTATTATTATTATTACTATACTACACGTCAAAATACATTTTCATTTTCACATTATTAAGTCAACGGGCATATTTAAAATTTACGACTGTTCACGATTCGGGACATACGAATGGAAAAAAAAAAACCGATCATAAACTTTACCAGGCCATTTGTGTGTGCGTATGCGAAATCCCATCGTAAAACCCACATGTATGTGAAATTACCGAAACGTGCTCGATCTATTGCAAATCCAACGCGATGGCTCACGGTTAGTTCCTCTTGGGGGGGGGGAGGGGGGACGCAAAATTCGCAGTTTCGTTGACCGTGTCCAATGTGCACAGTTCAATCAATCTCGTGGGTGTGAAATTACTAAAGACGATAAAAATACTATTTGACTACTTCTGAATAATGTTTTTACGACAATCGAACAACGAAAAAGACCCCCCGTACCAAATAGTTCGAGTTACCTAATGAAATATTATACACTTCTGCAGAGAATATTTTTACTTAAATATAGAGAAAAACGTACGCTTATAATGGATAATTGTAATAAATGATTATGATATAATATACCTACTTAAAAATATAATATAGCAGATACCTACTTAAAGAGAGTGGTGTTTCAACCAAACAAAATGTTATGAAATGAAATATGATTTAGGAAAATTATTAATGTATAAGACTATAAGAGAGTCAACATTATTATTAATCATAACATTTTTTTGGTTTCCAAAAATAATAAATTCTATTTTATTTTTTTTCTCGTTCTTTTCAAAATCTAATTGTACTCAAGAGTAAGTTTCGAGTGAGTGTTCAAATAGTGATGGACGATTTTAAGTAATGTACCTAAAAAAGTGGTTAGAAGTATAATATTATAGTAATAATATAATATTATTATATTGTCAAGTTTGCACTAGAACAAACGCTGTGAACATACAGTAGTTCTTAACAAAAATGTGGATATTACAACAAATATAAATAATATTAAAAATATTTTATAATAACTATGCATGGATATCTATCAAAAGTAATAATTATCGTTTATATTACATTTACATTTCTCATTCAATTACGAACAATAATAACATTTTAGAAATTATTCAATAATCATTAAAATACGCAATAAATAAAAATAATATACTAGAATTAGTAAAACTAGTAAAAACTTAACTTCTTGGCTGTAAAAACGTGTTGTTAAGTGGACTTGAGTAAAAATTAAATATTTTGATGGTATAATTTACATTTTTGGGCTTACGTTACATTATTTTTAATCTTCATAATTTATTTGTAGGTACCTGTACATAAAAATAAAGGTTTTTTTTTGTGTAAAGATATTATTTAACTAATCAAATTATACACATTGTAAACTGTAGACCTCAACTCCCGTATATTAAATAGTGGTTGTTTAAAATAATATATAACATATTGTTAGGATTTTAATTTTTAATCCCTCTTTGGTATTAAACTTTTTTTTTTAATAAAGTTTTCTAAAATTCCATTATTCTCTTTTTATTAAAATGAAATACACTTTTTATTTTTAACAAAAACAATAGAATTTATTCAGAAAAGAATTTCCTGAAAACGTTAACTGACATAAACCAAATTACCAACCAATGGACAATAAATTAGGTATTTTCAAAATATTTTGCTTATTTAGTTTCAAAAATAAAATAAGAAATGGTCGACCAATTGTAAACAAAACTCTACTCATCTTGTCTAAACATTAAATTATTATTATTATTATTTAGCAAACCTGCTACCTGTGTTTTTATGTTCTAATATAAACCTGCATTCAAACAAATTTTCAAAATGTAGTTTTATTTAAAATAAGTTTTATATATTTTTTCTAAACTTTATTTTTTTTTTTTTTTCGTAAAATATGTCCAACTAAAACTTAAGTCTATTAATCATAGCTATTAAATTGTAACATTTATACCTTCACACATTTTAGAAAGAGTTTAAAGAACTTCAACGTTTATTTCATATATTACGTGTAATATTGAGTGGAAACGTTTTGACTGTCATTTTATTTTTATTTTTATGGATGGTAATCTGTTCAGCGTTCGAAAAAGTTAACTTAGAATCATGAGTTTCGTTAAATTTTTTTTTTGCAAACGATTTTTAACCATGAATATTTAATACTTTGGAAAATATTAATGTTTATCGGAATGTAATATTATGGGCACTGTATCTTCATATCCAACCACATAGTAAGACATATTATTTAAGCCAAACTTAAGCTCGGAATAGGTTTCGAATAATAATATGCTAAGTCATCATCTCTCTCATTTTCAATATCATAGCCCATAGCACCCAACTGTCCCGAGTCGGCTCTTTGAAGTTGCACATTGTTTGACGATTTAGAAATCTATTTACTTTAGAAATATAAAAAAAAACAATAACGATTACATTTAGTGCCTAGGTAATATTTACAATTCTTCATAGCATTTATTTTACAGATTATAAATGACACATATTATTATGTCTATCATTTAATTAAATGTTGTTTTTTTTTTTTTTTGCAGTCTATTCGTTGTATAAATATTTCACTGAACTGAATGTCGAATGCCACTCATCAGTATTTCCTTCATAGACCTTCAGTTAGAAAACTGTAATAAATCAGTGGTTGTTTTGAAAACAACTTGTATCTCATCACATAAATTGAGTTTTTCTAATGTTATATAAAGAAAAAAAATCCCACTTTAAAAGGATTTAAAACCACTTTTCAGATTATTAAATAATTCCATACTTAACCAGTAAAAAGTCACTTAACCAATTAAACTTGTTTGTGCATTTAAAAAAATGTATGTCAATAAAGTTATGATTGTTTACAGATATTTTAATTAAAATAGTTTTAAAGTCATAGAAAAATATTTTAAGTACTTAAACATTATATTATACAATAAATAAAGATATTTTTCTATTAAGTTATTTTTTAAACATAAATTAATTTGAAATAACCATATTTTTTTCATTTTCATTCAATTCAATTCGCATTGTATGAAATAATAAATAAAGTATCTAATTTTTAATCCAAAATATAGAAAAATCAATAAAAAAAAACATGATAAATAATAACATAATTCAAAATTATTATATTACTATCAAGTTATAAAATATATACTATAACTCTAAGTTTCAAATGTTTTATAATATTCTATAGGTGCCCTAAGTGAATAAACATAATTTTAAGTTAATATAATTTGAGTGGAGTATAAAATGTATTGGGTTTATAAAAAGGTTTTTTTTTTTAGTTTGTATGACAATGAATTTTAGTAGAATTAACGTTTCCTGAAGCATTTTATACGTAGATCAAACATTAATTTATCCAGATGGTATTTTTATCGATGTTCTCATAATGTAAAAAAAATGTGAAATTTACGACCAAACACTTTTCAACATAATTTGCTATTAAGCCAGTGTAACTTTATCAGAAAAACCATATGCATAAAATATAAAATAATCAAATTATTAAAAAATAAAATAAATATTTTAGTTGGATTTTATATTGTTAACAAGAAAAATAATGATTATATTATTCTAGTGATATAAAAAAAAAAACTCATTAAAATTAATAATAAAAACTTAGCATATTCCTACTATAAAAACCTATATATTAATATTTCATAACTCATAATCGCATAGGTACCCACTACATTTATTAAAACCATTAAAATTTCAATAAAATGGTATTTAAATTTAACAAATCGTTTTAAAATAATTTATCCTTTTTACTGCTTTCTCAACTTAAATACACAACTTTTTTAATAGCACATTTTATAGTTACTCTTAGATATTTTATATAAAATCCATACAAATTAAACTAAATAATTTTAAAACCATGAGATAAATGTATTTATAATATTATAATAATAATGTTATTCTGAGTTATAGTTATTATAATAAGTGTTTTTTTTTAAATAATTATATATTAAGTTTCTAAAAATGTATAATCACATAAAGGGCGTTTAATTGAAAGTCACAGAATAGAATTATTTTCAATTTTGAGTTTATTATCCAAAATAAACAATTTTGAAAAAACCATAACATCTGTAAAAGTTTGTTTATTCATTAGTACAATTATGTTCTATACTAAATATTTTTAGAAAACAGCTTGTTTAAAAATTAAATGGTATAACAAGACGAAGTTAAAATTAAAACACAAGGTTCGTATTGAAACAAATATTTACTTATTTTGGAAAACTAATGAATTCATTGCCCGGTTCTATTCATTAGTATTATATTGTCAATTAATTCAATATTTTTCCAAATAATAAAATACAAAATGTCCCGTGAGGTCATTCACAATTTTTCTCGAAACTAAAAATAAATATTAAAAATCAGGAGATTAATAAAAATAAAATGTTGGTACGCGAACGATTTCAGAAAAATGAACTCTACAAAATGACTATCTTCGATTTTTTTGAAACCAAAACGTTAAAATAAACTAAAGCATGAAATATTTGGGGTTCTTGTCCCTGTGAGTCTTATTAAAAAAATCAAAATTATGATAACTCCATTATTTCAGGAGATATCGCAATGGGTAATATCCTCACGGGACACCCTGTATGTCCCACCAACAAAGTTGACAATGTTTTTTCACATTATGACTTCAGTCACAAAATGTATAGAATGGTTTGATTTACACGACTAAAAAGTAAAAAGTATTCGTTTAACAATTTTAACAATAAGCGAAAATAAACCTATGACATACAGAGATAGCGAATACACACTCTTTTATTTAACAATAGATATTGAAAATCATAGAAATGGTTAAACAATACAAAATTCAACCAAACATAATATAGCGTTCCTGATCAGAATGTGTTCCTACCTACATCAAATAGAATAGAATTATTTCTTTTAGCTCGTCCGTGGCGAATGGGTTGTATGAGTCATGACCATAGTGTGGATAGCATTAAGAAATGTTGAGCCTCCGACGAATTATTTATGCCGCCCAAAAATATCAATATCACATTTTTTTTTATCCATGCTCGGGAGAGGGGATACAGGTCTTTACCACATATCCGACATGTTTTAAACTCGTAATATTTTAAAGCAACTAGCACACAACACGGATAATATTTTTTTAGTTTGGAAGTACGTTCAATTCTAAAAAAAAAAAAATCGTTAATGGAATTTTGCTTTTATTCACATTAGTCATCGAGAATTGATACAATCCGCGTGACATTAGTGAGCCCGATACGGCACGATTTCCTATCGTATGCGTAAAAAAAATGTTGACTTCAATAATAATTTACCTACTTTAAAATTCTATCGATTTTTATTTTTTTTTATTTTATGCACATTTATGTACTGAACATCATAAAACTAAATCAGAATTGCAAAGCAATTTTAATTTTATTTTTTTCAATAGGTACTTAAAAATACTAGAAGAGTTATTTTTGATTAACACCGCTCTGGGGCCTGCGACCAGTGAGCACCGGTAGCACCCGTAGCTGTTGCGCGTTGTAGTGGTTTATTGACTATGGTATAGTAAATAAAACCTAACCGTGCATGGTCAACTAAAGAAGGTACTTATGTTTTAACAAGAATTACTGTTTAAGTTAAAAGTATAGAAAAAAAATAAGCGCTGTGTCTAAAATGCTAGTTCAACAATTTTCTTCAGTTTAAAAATACACATCAAGTAAAAAACCGAAAAAAAATCGAGAATACAATTTTAAAATAACTTAACCCCATTTAGTGTGAAATGGGTAACTTTTACATATTGTGTATAAGATATACGAGTAGGTCGTCTGATGTCCGGACAATTAATAAATTTACTCGGCGCATCGAAGTAACCTCTCATTCCCCTTCCCGAAAATATTGAAATTTGCAACAAAAAATGTCGGCCAATATTTAGCGTGTAATTAGGATGTATATTAGTATGCTAACTTTTGTAGTAATTTGCATGCATAATTAATGTAGCCGATTTGAATTTGTCAATATCTCCTAGAATATACATTTTAATTTTTATCGGATTTTTGACAGATCGTTGTGATAAAGGCTTATCACACTCATATGCACAGTAAATTAAATAACAATAATTTTAAGCAAAAGAATGTAATTGGTGTGTTCTTAAAATCAAACAATAAGTTAATGAATTACGAGCATTTTTGTTATATTTATACAATCATAGTTAAGTAAAAATAATTTTTTAAGAATATTAGATGAACATGGTTTTGTATGGTATTCATTTTGAATACTTTCAATTATTTTGATTTAACGTGTAGGAAAGTTATAAAAAAAAAACGTATTACTAATGGTTAAATTTAAATCTACAAGGAGCATTACATTCAGATGTGCATTATATTATGTGCGAAGTTCGGGATATCAAAGACTTGAGAATAATTAACATAACAATGTACACAAATGGAAAGCGTCTATTCTTGTTCACAATAATTGGAAATGCAAATAATAACTATTACTCTTTAGACGAAAACTATTTGAAAACCTAGATGATGAGTAAATCTAAAGATTTTCAGAAAATGCATACCTAATTAATTAATAACTTTTATTAAAACACAATGGTAAGACATTTGTATTACCTCTCAGTCTGATACAATTAATAGTGGTTAAACAATAATTATTAAAAAATAATAGTCTACTAGAGATCCTTACGATGGTGGTTTTATAAATAGATGTATTGAAATAGTAACTATAAATGTCTATTTATTAACATTAATATGAATACGTATAATAATTGTACGAGTAAAAGTGTGAGTGTGTGTGAGTGTAGATGCAAGTGACTTGAAGGCGCCTTGGACCCAGCGGCTATAGTACATATTATGCATAATATTCTGTCATTTGGGCTCCCTTTTATACGGTCTTCCCCCCCCCCCATTTTGCTTTCCGTGAGAACTCGGCCAACGCCATTGTTGTTGTAATCGCCTTTTGCAGCTGCGGTATACTTTCGGTACGATTCTAAGAATTGCGATGGTAACTCTGCTCTAGTCTTATATTGTTACACTATTAATTAATTTATAATTAATATAATATGTTACGCTAATATTTAGTACCCGGTATATATTGGTTATAGGACCCGAAAAGTAGATCTTGTCTATAGCGATTTGGCTATTTGCAATAACCCTGCTGAAGCGCATTTATATATTTAATATAATATCGGTTTGGTTTTCTAGGAGTCGTAGCCCGTAACAAACGTATATAATGTATTTGTTATCTGAATACAGTTGGTAAACTACTATCGTTGCCTGATAACATGGATAAATTATACATCAAAATGTATTGAATTAAGATTGTATAAATTGCTATAGTTGCAAAATTATTTTTCTTATATAATTTCTTATACTATCATAGAATATTAATATTGTAAACCAATATAATTTAAGAATAACACTTAGGTACAGAAAAAAAACAATAATAAATAAAATGAATTATAACATACTACAGTATTGTCAGTGATGTTAATGAACAAGTCCATTATTACTCCAAAACGTAGTCCGACAACTAGGTAGGTAGATACTGAGGTACTGGGGTGACTAAGTTTCTTGAAAAAAAAATAAACCTACTTCAATATGTCGATCTTCGACAATAATGACTCTACGGTTGTAAATAATTACAACAAAAAAATAAAAATTATAATATTTTTCGAAGAAAATTGAGTTCTGCGAGATTTTCAATTACACGAATGAGGAATAATTATTGAACTTTTCTATGCTTATAACTTAACTTTAAGTTTCTAAGAAAATATTACGCGGACATAAATGTAATAATAATAATAATATTTTTACTACTATAATAACGGCATACAATCACTATACAGGTACATAATATTATAGTAATAAAACTCAAAAAACGAGGTAACAAACTAAACAGTAAACACATTCGCGGAGGAAATGATGACTAGAAGCGGATGAATTCGTATCATTCTATATAAGCAACCGGTGTAGACAAGGAAAGAAAAAGTTTAACATTCGGTACTTGATTAATGAGCAGACATATAGCTTTGGATACCACGCCCTTTGTTCATACAAAACGGTGACCTCTCGTGTCCTGCATTATAAGTCGGTATGTGTCATTTTGTGTGCACACATATTGATATATCACACAATTAGTTCACTATCAAAACATATTTTTATACACTTATCGTTGTTTTTTTTTTTTTTGAAAAACTATGTATAGTAATTTTAACATATACATTTTTTTTTTCAAATTTAATAAAAAATTATTTAATATTTAGGAATAATAAAAAGTAATTCAACACTTTATGTTATATAATATTATTATAAACATTGGTATTTACGTATTTACTAGTTAAGTGCCAATATGTATACTCTTAATTGTTTGAATGATACAGTAAAACAAAATGTGGTATTATTTTTATTATTATGATATTTTAAGTGAAGTTAATATTATATATTATTATTATTTCTTATTGAAATTAAAATATAAAACTTAGCTATTTCTTAATAGTAAAACTAATGATAATTTTGATTTTTTTTCCACTCATATATTATTACTCATTTATTTTGAAAACTTATATAAGATTACTTGAAATTGGATAAATATTAATTGTTTATTTTTTATTAAAAAATCATTTAAATTATATTTTACTATTATTATAGTTAGTATAATATAATAATAACATTGTAAATGCTTTAAAACATTAATATTTCAGAAAAATAATTTAAATGATTTAACAAGTTTGATTAAATTATTAATATTTATCTTAATTAAAAAAAACCTATTATGAGTTCTCGCAATAAACTGTATTATGAATGAAGAAAAACAAAGTATTATTTTTTTAAAAGCTTCGTAGGTATACGTTATCCCGAGGGTAATTTAAATATTGTATGCTGAACAAACGTTATGCTCATGACAAGTTTTCTTCTAACTTTCTGAGTCACTCAACTATTGTATTTTTAAATGTGGACAAATACAATATCATGCATTTTAACGTGTATGAATTAAATAAGCAAACATTATAATATGGCTAAGGGATTTGAAATCAAATTACTATTTATATTTACAATATATATAAATTATCCTCCATAGGTTATTCAAGATAAGTAGTTGAACCAAACACTCGAAATTCTAATTTGTTATTGGAAAATAGATAATGTTTATATAGGTACATATTATTCACTGTTGTATAATATAAATAATATTTAATTGAATTAATACGACGTTCTGATAACTCCCAACAGCAGTATTGGTTTTTCAATACCTAAAAAGTGATTGATTAAAAAATGTAATTAAAAACTGAAATACAAATACCAACCTCAATCTCTATTCATATCTGATGCGGTACCGAAATAGGTACTAAATAACTGAACTACTATAGTGACACTGTATAATGCTATAAATATATATAGTATTGAGTTTAAGGGTCTCGAACTATTTAATTAACATTTGATACTTGCACCGAAATGCATTCCTATATTATCAAATACTTTGATTAATATAGTGCGTGTGACTTAACTGTTCGCCTTCATTAATACAACGTGAAAATCACTCTCCTACGTTTCACAATTTCAATGCAATGTATATTTATAATATTATATATTATTATGTCGCATAAATTTGTTGACGTTCTTATCCGTTCTGTCAAATGGATAAAATGTCTATCCGATCCATCAAACGTCTAATATTACAGAATATGGACAATTTACCACGAAACGGACACGACAATTGAGTAGTACCATGAACTAAGAGAGTGTACTATCTTAGTTCATGGTAGTACGGAACTTGTTCCGTTATCAATATACATACGCATAACGAAACAATATGATACGGTTTATAAAAATAAAGAGCTCATTTATAACATATTTTCAGTTCAACTTAACCAAAAAACTATTAATCAAAGGCCATTATACATTCAGGTAAGTTATTAGGCACCTAAACAAATAGTATAAATTATTAATATGTCAACGAATATTGCTTTGAAAATGAGTAGAAGTATGCCAGGAGGCTATATTATTTTATTAATAAAAAAAAACGTCTAAACACAATAAGTGTGTTTACTTAATTTTTTAATTTTTTGATTTGTATAATAAATATTGCCTTTCAAAGAGCACATAATATCAAACAATTTGAAACATTATATTTAAAATGCTTAAAATTGTTTACATTTCATGATCTGTTTATAAATACGTCGAACAATCAGTAAATTTGATGATGTGTGCAGGAAAAAAGGATAGAGTAGGTAGAAAAAAATCGAGATGAACTTAATTTTTTGTATTTTAATAATTTGTTTTGATAAATCGAGTGTTATGTTTTTGCAATAGTATTATGTTTATTTTTGTTCTTCAGTGCAATTTCTTTATTGAATTTAATTGAATTAATTTATAGTGTGTATTTATTTAGTTAATAATTTACTAGAATGTATAATTACCTTTGTATGATTGCCTTTAATAAATAGTTTTTAGTTAAATCTTAATTGAGCTTAATAGTTTGACTTTAATTAAAATCTAAAATGAGTTTCTATTTTTATACGTACCATTGTTTCGTTATGTGAACGTACGTACAGATTACGAAACATGTTCCGTACGTACTACTAATTTTCCGTGTTCGTTTTCGTGAAAACGTATCCATATTGTGTAATTATTATGCGATGTGTAAAAAATTAAGTTTCGTGAAATGGATAAAGTGTCTACCCTTTTTGGTGGAACGGATAAAAACGTCAAATGGATGCAACATATTACGTTATATACCTACTAATAATATGTATTAGGACGTTTGCAATATCTGCATATTAAATATTTGTTAGACACTAAAATGAAAATATATTGATGTATAATATAATATAAAACATACCATCGGTCCAAAACATAAATTGTAAGCCTTCCCTAACATGTTATCATATATATACAAAAACATAATACATACTAATAATATTTATTTCTATTTATTAAATGAATGTAAGGTATACACTTTTGTAGTTTACACTTTATGTACCAAGTATAAAAAAAAATTATAATAATAATAATATAAAAATCAAACTCTAATATGTTATTCATATAAGTTTAAGTTTGTTGAAGATAAAAAGTAGCTGAGCAGAAAATTATGAATGATTTCATTTCAATATTAACTTAAAAAATAATGTTTACGAAGTCGGAGTTATAAAAAAAAATTAATCTATACCTACAATAAGTTTATAATTAAAGTTTTACACTGTGTACATATTCATTTTTTTTTTTTTTGCCATAAACACCAAAATGAATTAATAATTATTTGGTAAGTACTAGTTGTATAATGGACATGGGAAGTAATATTCCTTTTTATTTGGACAGTCCAAAGATTTGAAAATTAAAAAAGCATGTATATTTATTGATCGGAAAATGTATTACAAAGTACTGCAGTTCTGAAAAGGGTAACATTACACAACAGTTTTCATGCTAACACAATTCAGGTGTTTTTTGTTACAAAATTACACGACACAAATCATTATGTCATTTTAGCTATTAAAATTATTTATTATCATGCGTTATAATAATTTTATGTAGCTACCTACTAAAATGTTCTTCTATTTATTAGCATAAAATCTAATTAAAACAATTCTTTTATCAATTTATTTACATTTTTTTTTCAAAACGTTAAAAAATATATCCCGGTTGGTAAGGCAAAGTTTTTTTTGTGAAACGACCTTTAGTCACAATTTTATTATAATATCTATGAAAATCAGGCATACAAAACATACAAACCTGGTGAAATTTAAAAAAATGTATTCATTTCTCGTATTAAAATTAAATTAGTCAATATGTATTTTTAATTATAATAACTTAGAACGATGTAGTACTCGATTTAACCACCAGTGAAAACAATATATTTTATCAGCAAAACGTATCAGAGACTTTCTCCAATTCATTTTGATCAAAAATACTTGTTTTCTGTTTATTTTGTTCAGTTACACTTTTGTCCAAGTTTCCACATCCAATATAAATTTAATTAAAATTAATAAATAAACATCTTCAAAAGCCAAACAGAATTCAGATAGCGGGTGTTGTGTACTCCAGTACCCTTTCTACTTAGCTCGTCTCGACACAGGGATAAAAGGCATGCGTATTAGTGCATAATATTATGTTATACTTATTGTAACTTTCAACGCAATGATAAATCATCACATTATTCACATTCCAAAAACGATTTAAATTAAAACGGAATTTGAATCAAATTAGTTTAATATTTTCGTCGGTTAAAGATAGTTCAAGACTAAATAGCAGATACCTCTTCAAAGTACAATAAACTCTCGTTATGTCAAAACTTGAGGGAAATAGAAAAAAGTTCAAGTTTTATTGTAATGGTAATTATTTCAACGGAATTTCAATTGAGTTTGATATTTTTAAACAATTTGGGATATCGACGTTTGACATGGTAAGATTCTACTGTACCCACCAAGCGCCGATATTAAATTAAATGCCCGATCTATAGATAGCATCACATAAAACTTTTTCGGTGCTCAAAATTATTATAAACATAAAATAACAAAAGAAAAAATCGTTATAAGACTATTTAAATATTTCATGCGACATTTAGGTACCTACTTAATTTAAATATTAATCTTAACTATTATTGTACATATTTTTTAAACTTGATAATACTTAAATACCTATTATTTTATTTCAAATTCATAATGAATGGCCTATGAATAATTCAATCTTAAAAATAAAAAGCTTTTATTGTTTTTATCGATATCCTTTACAATATCCTTCAGAATTGTATAGGACCATTTTGAACTTGAAAAACACTGTTATTATGTTATTATGTACATCATATAATATTCAAATAATAATATTTCTTCAAGACTGTAAGAAATATGTAGGCACACATAATAACATATAACTATCTATAGTTGTTGACTTGGAAAAGATACAGTAGACTACTAGACTCTGATGACACACAACAAAATGTATAACATAAATTAACTAATTATTATAAACCTATTATATATAATATAATCATTAATCATAATATAATAAATATATAATCATGGGGGACTTCTACCCCCCCCCCACCTTTCACACACGCCATCCTTTATTACACCCGCAAGCATATTATTTTTTTTTTTTTTATACTTCCACAAACTAATAAACATTTAATAACCTATTATACCTATTTACTTTAAAAGTTTCGGCCATCATACGCGTGCGTAGATGGTAGAATTGTTCAGTCAATCGAGGTTATATACCTAGGTTCTGGTATTGTTTTTAAACTCATCAATAATCAAGTTTAGTTGAAATAATTTTAATTGAGTTAATTATTTACAATAGTATTACATTCTATGTGCCTATATTATACAGAGCTATATGTAAAGGCAGTACAGCCAGTAGCCAGTAGGTAACGGTCCCAGTGGCGTACACACAGGGTGGGGGGGTGTTCAACCCCCCCCCCCTCCTTTAACTGAAAAATAATTTTATATTTGTATACATAGGACAGATTAAACGGATTGACAATGTTGTCGGTGTGCCGTGGTACACATTTAACTACTGAAGAGGTCATTGACGAGTTGGCAAAAAAACCAAGAAAACTAGATCTTGTACTGTAAACAATTAAATAATCATTTTGATAAATATATACATAATATTATGTATGTATGTATGTATAATTTTTAATATAACCCCCCCCCCCATTGAAAATATCTGTGTACGCCACTGATTGGTCCAATGTGCTACCTACACATAGCTATTATAACCTACACTGTATTCGCAATAGTAAAAACATATTAGTAATTTTAATAATACCTTATCATCGTAAGTATCATTCCGCGGAGAATTCATATGAATAATTGTAATTCATATCATTGGTGTTAGGTTTTAAAGCATCCTTCGTGTCCGATAAGAATTCGTCGCATATAGTTTGCTCGTTTGGGCGAAGGTGTCTCTCGAACACTGCTCCTCAAGTTGTCTCGATAATAATGGAGACGCGCTGTTTACTTTTATTTCGTATCGCTTTTTCAGTATTTTCCGCCAGCATTCTATAGCTTGAGCTTTGACATTTGTATCCTGGTCGATAAACCATTTTTGATGATTCACAGTATTGTGAATGCATCCCCCATTATTTAATGACGGACAAGCTTTCCATTCGTCGCTATGGATTATAGTTCCTGATTCTACTTCATTTTCAACTATCGGAAGTAAGGTTGCTCTGTCACGTTTATCGACGATAAATAAACGTCGTTCTAAAAAAAAAATACCGTATTTTTTACAACAAAGTTGATAGGTACGCTAAAATATCTAGAAATTTACTTTGCCCCCTCCCCCTTGGCTGAAATATAGCTGAATATAAGTGAATTTTATTTGCTCGTCAAAGATGATTGTTCATTTTTGATGTATTAATTCAACAATCTGAATACTTTTTTTAATTTTTATTTCACAAAACTCCAATAAGATGAGAATTATTCATTCTATGAATCATGATATCTTTTTTCTCTCTCTCTTACATCATCACATTCACTTATTGTTCGATATTATTATGTTATGTACCTGTAAAATAAATAATTTAAAATTTCATAAGAAAAAAAATATTTCACGAAATAGGTAAGTAATGAAAGTAATTTCATATGACAGTTTTTAGCACGCCAGCCATTATTACCGTGTAGTGATTTTAATTATAAATAAAGTCCACTCATACAAATAGGTAACTACCATACATTCACAACTTCGGTTGTGCATGGTCATACCTAATATAATATTATAATGATATGGTAATAATTTAATAACATATTTTTCAGTTTTCAAGTAGGTGCACATTACTAAATATTTTTTTTATAAAAATAAAATATTTGAAGGTATATTATACTTAGTTTATATATATTAACTAGTTTTATTTTTCAAAAAAGTATTTAAAAACTGAGAAACAAAATCTTCAAAAATATTAAATTTAAACAATTTAAGGAAAATATGTTTATATTTATATAAATTTATATACTATCATGTAAATATAATATTAAATTATTTCAAATTTCGCTTTTGGTAATTACTTAATTGGTATCAGTTGTACAAAATATAATAATAAGGATAACCGAATAAATATTCTCAGACTAGTAATTTATATTTTTAAACATTTAATTTTTTTTACATCTGCTCGTATAATTAATTATACCCAACATTTCCAATAATTTAAATAGAATTTCAAAACTAAAGAAAAATAAGCTGCTGTAATTATTTTTCAAATACTTAAAACATTTTTTTTTTTTATAATAATACTTCGCTAATGTCATTTTTCTTGCACTTAGTTGGTGAAGTTAAATAGGTTCCAAACACCCGATCTATATATTGCTTTGTAGATATCACTTTTCACTTACCCCTATATTTGTTATTTTTCAAATGTTTGCTGAAATAGATATTGCAAGAGTCAACAGATTACTTATTAGCTTAACATACTCTATATAAAAACATGGTAAAATTGTGTTAAAATAAAATTGAAGTATAAAATGTTTGAATGTTTGGATAAGTGGCCTAAAATTGAAACACTACCTTAACTGTAACCATATATGACTAAACATAAAATATGATATAACATAAAAGATACATTTATCTTATTATTATGATTGACATCAAAACACAGTGACTTTAAAAACCATAAAACAATTTTTCACGCGTTTACAATGTTAAATATTGAGTTATTTTTTTTGAAAATATTAATGAAAAAAAATTATGAAAATTAAATTGTACTAATATTTGTTAACTTTATTTTGTGTTTCAGATAATTGTAAATTGAAATAATGATATTAAAATTATATTTTCATAAAATCAATTTAATATCATCGATTCTCATATTGTATGGTCGTCAACGAGAAGAGTAACAAACATCAATATGCGTAGTTTAGTATGATACTGTGGCAGATTTTTTGCATACTATATGGATTTCAAACAGTGTGTAAGTATGTCATAATTTAATATTTATTAAATGGTTAAGTTATTTATTCAAATATTGTGTATGATATTATAATATGCCTAAATTATTCACATTCTACTGTTCTGCGACCAAAATCAGTGGTGATGAACCTCTATAACAATTATCCGTTTTTTGTTAATAATCCTTTGAAATGCAAAATGCAATTACTGCACTTAATACAATTAAGTAGGTACACAAATATTTAATCACCGGCTACATGCACATACGCGCTATTATACTGTTTTAAGTTTGGCACCACGTGCAATAATGAAAACATATAAATTAGCAATGGCCATTCTATTTTCACTCGGCGCGATGGTGCATAAAGTTTAATTAATTTTTCTGTCCATTTTTTGTGGCTGTTATTTACCGCGGTGGTACCACACAACGGTGAAACTTATTTTAATATGAATATCTTCATAAATTCAAAATAATGTGTTTGGTTGTTTTTAATATTTTCTGAGGAAAAAACGTTAGAAAAATGCATTGTATCGTGAAACAGCGGAGTTAATGCGATTTTGATTATGTCAAAAAACTAAAAAGTCGTTTAAATACACACATTTTATTATATATTATGTAAATTAAATTATCAAATGTGTCAATGCCAGAAACTCGACTCACAAACCAACATTAGGAATATAATATAATATGATTCTTTACCAATATAATATTATCAATACTTCATAAAAATAAAAAATTGATTTTCCCATTGAACATGGGAATATTACAGTAGAAAATAAAACGGGATATTTCAAAGTTAGCCTTCTTCCTAGTACCAACCAGATCTAGTTTTCTACCAGAAACCACTCTCAAGGTTGAAAACCTGTATATTTATGAACAGTATATAAACGGCACATCATCGAGTATTGTACTTAAAAACAAAAAAACTCTACGGATAATTGTTATTAGTTTACAAGGAGTACAAGATATAGCAATAATTCCCAAATTGCATAATTTATGAAAATCGTTTAATGAAATATACATTTGTATCCACAGGGTGTATTTCTGCCAGCCAAGCTCCTGGCGACATCACGGTCATGTTCATAAGTCCAACCACTGTCAAAGTATCTTGGAAAATATCACTCATAGGTATTGAAAAATATGACGTCATGTACAAACCTACCAACGCCAGGTATGACTACCACCATTTTAGATTTATTACCATATTTTGAGTCTTAATGTCATTAAAATACAATTTTTTTGACGTTATAAAAAAATAGATATCAATAATTATTTACAATAATTTACAGTATTTAGGGAAACATAAAATTAATACGTACGTTAAAATTTTGATACGATTGATATAATTATAACAAAGAAATATTATATTAGTAATAAAAATAGTAAACGGTGTGGTACTTAAAAAATATAAATAAAAATTCGATTACAAGACGTGTTATAAGACATGGTTAATAATTATGATTATTACTTTTTTTGTTTTGTAATATTATTATATTAGAACATCATGAGGGCGTCCTCGTTTGAGCCGACGGAGAGTATAGGCTTGTTGCTTAGGTGATAATATTATACATGTCTTAGTTGGTAAAAAAAATTAATTTATAGATTTTTTATGTAAGTTTTGATTGTAGATAGTTTGAAAATCTGTATAAAAAACCGCAAATGTAATTTATTGTTCTTAATATTTTGGATTGAAAAACTTGAATTTTGTTTGTAAAGAAACAAAAATTTTGTTTGTATGTGTTTTGGGAGCAACATAGAGTACCGTAGAAAGTAGAATTCGTTTGTTAAGAATGAGAGAGCACTTCCAACTTAGAAAAATAAATCAATAATCGTATAGAAATTTTAGTTGAAGTTTTTTCAATACTTAAAATGTCTTTGTGTTGTCCATCTATAATGTAATTTTATCTATATGAATTGTTTCTACAAATTCTTTTCCCAGATTGCCTGATAGGATTTAGATAGAATACCTATTTGATAAAAATTCCCTATAGACTATGTAAAATCGAATAAGGTCCCAAATACACATTTTGCCATGTGTAAAATAATCTAAAATTATGCTAAAATAAAGAAATAAAATACAGATTTTGTGTTTCATTATTCCATAATATATAACTTTTAATCATACACATCGTTTGATAATAACTAATTTTAAGATCAAAATTGAATAGAATTTTGCATTTTACTTAACGTGTATTATAAAATGTATAATTTCGTACATGATTAAATAAACAAAAACAAGTTCTTGACACTGTATAATAAAAAAAAAAAATGTATTTGATTTTTTGATTTTGAAGGATGTAATTTTTTTATATCTTTGTATTCAAAAATTACGTACAGTCATTTGGTAAGCAGAAGTTACAGACAATTTAAATGAAAATAACGACGAATATAAGAGAAGAGAAACAAATAAAATAGGTACCACCTAGGTTTAACAAGCTCGAGAAGTTTTTAAATATACGTATATATTTACAAAGTCGAAAAACACAAAACAACGAAAACGTATACATATTTATTATTTCTTCAGTTGAAGAGGTGGAATATGCTTGACTAAATTTAATGAAATTAAATAAATATTATTAACATTATGTGACTTTTTTCCAATTGGAGATACTTTAACTAAACAAACATCGAACATCCTTAATTTCATTAAACTTTATTTATACTGTACGTAACGCTTAATAATGTAGGTACCTGATAACGCTTCACATCGCGCATCGTTGTAACGTAGAATAAGTTTATCGGTGAAAATACAAATATCCCAAAAGAGCGTACAACGCAGACAAATTCCCTTGGATAATATTTCAAACCGGGAAATATGGTCCGGAAAATTAAACTGCGGGCATACCGAGCAAGGAAACGTTTACCTGCCCAACTATTTTGTGACGAAATCAACGACCGGCGCTCGAGGCCAAATAAATATGAATTTGGTACCGCTCTAACACGCAACGTGATAATAGAATAAAACGAGGCATTGTATGATTAATTATTAATTATATACAAATATCGAAACGTGATAGTAACGCAAACTGCGAGATAATACTTACTGTCGTTCGCCTACGGGAGATTTACTAGGTACCGACGATGTCTGTGATAATATTCATGAGAAATGTCTCAACATCTTAACACTTACGAGAGGTTCGTGTTTGTATGTCTTATACTATAATAATATTATATTTAATTATACTAGTATCCTCCGGACCTCAACCGACGTCAAAATATTGCCATCACTCGTATTAGAATCGGCCTCACCTTTCTCACACACTCTTTCCTTATCAGTAAAGATCAACCCCCTATATGCAACACATGCCAAACCCGTATCACCATAAGACACATTTTTTAAGAATGCCCAACACATGAACCAACCCGCACTCTTCTCAACCTCCCACTCAACATCAAAGAAGCACTAAATGAAGAACATACTTTAAAAACCATCGAATTCATCACCAAAGACAACCTTATCAATAAAATATAGTTTCAATATAATTTAAATTGTAAATCTATTTAAACAAACTTTGTAATTTTTTAATATTGTAATTTACTCTTCTTTTTTTTTGTTAAACTTAAACAAAATGTTGGCTAATAACCATTGTAGTTGAAGCCTGTAAACCTTAAATAATAAAAAAAAAAACTAGTACCTATCGTCCATTGGTCGTTGATATGCGACCATAAAACCCGTTTGAATTGTAAAATCAACACACTCTAAAATATTGCATTTCATTGGTTATAAAAATTGGTTAGGTCACTTCTTTAGCCCAGGTCACCCAAAACGATTTATTATTTTAATAGTTATATTACAGTTTTAACAAATGTACAAACTTTTTTTTGTTTTTCTCGGTTATTTTAAAAATGACCGAGAAATTTCTACTTTTGTCCCACCAAAGTACAAACTAGATCCAATTTTTTACCAAAAACCTCCCTCCAAGTTTATGGTTGGAGCATTTTTCTTACTACCTCCAGGTACAAAAATAAAAACAATTTGAAAATTTGAAAAAACACACATCGTTGTAAAATAAATGCATTCTTTGCTCTACGTCCGAATCTAAAGTACACTATTAGAAAAGCTTTCGATTCTGCATATACGTTATTTTGTTTGAATTTTGAATCAAAATTGTTACACAAATAAACGTAAAAACTACGGAGACGTTCAACAAGTAGAAGTAATGTATAGTCTATGGATTAAAACGAATTGAACAAAATATTTACTTTACACGGTAGGAAAAGTATTCGAAAGGGGAAGTTTTCGAGCTTTGTGTGTGAAATCCGTTTGGAGGAAGTTGAACACAAGGGGACATTGTATAAATAACAAAAATACCGAATAGCAACATTATAATATTTCACGATTTTTTCGTTTTCTATCATATTTGGAAATTAACTAGATTTTAATTTAATATCAGCTACCTGCTACGGCCCTATTCAAATTAAAGAATTGTATACAACCATATTTTTACGTGGGCACATAATTTTCTCTAGTATAATTAGTTAAAAAAGAAAAAAAAGTATAACACGGGCAACTACTTTGATTTCCCTTAAAATTAAAAAGTCTACGCATTACGATGCTTCACGTCACCGTAATTTTGCGAACATGCAACTATATAATTTTATCGAATAACTCCTTCCTACTGCCACCGGGTCACGATACCCATCTTATAGCCATATGTATACTGGCAGGGTACGTTATATGTTATTATATACAGTTGTGGGCCAGCCAACCACCAGTCGCCCGTCGCGATTAAATATGTAACGATTTGTGTATTTGAGTGGGTGTTTTTGCCATTGGTCAGTTACAGGGTAGTAGCGGAGATAGCGGTCAACTCTGATTCCGTGACACTCGGTAACTTGATGCCAAACACACAATACCAAGTAACCGTGACTGCGTTCAAAGCCGGTCGCCGATTCCGCAGCAGACCAGTCATATTTAAAACACTAGGTAAGTCATAAACTCATATAACGTTTGGAATGATAATATTTTTAATTGCGTTATTAAACAATACACGTATAACACTCAAAGTTCCGAAACATTATCCAAAACTAAGAACATAATATTTCTAGTAGGTACTGATCTATCGCTTTTGAAATGAAAAATAGAACTTAACGACGGCAGAATATGAACGAATACCTATCTTTTTACCACAAGTTAAACTAGACAATTATTATCAAATGGTTTTATAGATGCCTCCGAGACACATTCGTAAACCCACTTTAACAATATTTGTATGGATAATTATTGGTATGTCTTACAAAATTTAAAAATGTTTAATTATGTATTTTAATGTGTATTGTGTATCAAATAAAAATAAGGTGGGCAAGTGGGTACCCCTCTATTGTACATTAGGTTTCATATGGGTCACTGTAATTAATGTGTTGGATATGAATTCAATGATATTATTATATTACCATTGTATACGAATAACAATTCTGAGCGAAGACAGTCGGTCAGCCTATTTTATAAGTATATTTTATGATAATCCATATAACTAAGTATATTATATTTTATAATCGACATTTGAATAATTTATTTTACTATTAGTGATAGAGTAGGTTGCATTCATTTTTTCCGAAAACATTGCATTTGAAAATGTCATTGTGTGCATAAAATATAATAATATACTTTAAAAGTTTGAAGTAACTATGAATATTATTTTTAAATTACAACAAAATAACTAAAATTGTTATTATTTGTTTAAATATCTAGTTTTGTTAACATTTGAACTAAATTATCTATTTAAAAAAAACTGTGTTGATGAATTTTTAGGGTTTTTTGGTTACAGTATAAAATACTTGTAAGAAACTTTGATTTACATTTTCAATCCTTAGGCATAAAAGTTGAACATTTTATACATTTTTAACAACAAAATAATTTGATGGTTTTGAATTTTTCATAGACAATTATTAAAAATAATAAAAAAAATTTTCTTGTGCTAATAAAACCTAAAAAAGAGTGGTTTTGAGTGCAAATTCCTGTTTTACCTATTTTTTTTTTTTTGAAGCTTCAAAACTTCTGGAGATTTTCAATTTTGATCTCTTAATAGTACCGTCTAATTATACTCTTCCATCAGAAAAAATACTGTAGTTGAAAATCAAAGAATTACTTTGACTACAAAATAAGTGTAAACATACAAAAAACACATCATTGTAAATTTCAAATTTTGCTCTGCTCAGAATCTTCTAATATACTTTTCCAAAACATAAGTTGGCAGGTGTTATTTAGTAAGAACCTTAATTTCCAAACAGGTAATATTACATAATATCACCTCTTTTAGGGTTATCGCACAACTTTGACTCTTTTGTGTCTAACTATTTTGCAATTAAAAAACGATCTCATTTTTCTTCCTTTTACTTATCTTTTGTAAAAAAAATTAAAAGTATTTATTTTTTATATTATTTTTTATTTTTATGACTACAAAATTAAATGTAATATTAGATGAAACACTGTCGTTTATGTCTGTGGTAGGCTTCGAAACGCATCGACCAATTTTAACAAAGGTTTCACAGGTATTGTATTACCTAGTAATTAAAATAGTAATTACTCTTGGATATCATTTTAGAACTGTATTTTATATTTAATCAAAACAACCCAATTAACTGTGTTGAAAATCCATACAGGTTAAGTTTGACAGAGTTTAAGAAGAGGTAAATCTATGGACATTTAATTTGTCACAGGTGACAGCCATGCAGGATCAACTAGTACAATTAATTTTCTTGAAGTAAATTTTTTTCTAAATTAAGAATTTGTAAAAGGGAAATGCTGATTATGTGGGTTTTTAAGTAATCGCGCTCTGTGTCATTAAATTATCTTGTGTGTGCGCTTAAACTAAACTTGAATTTACACAAAAGGTCCATCGATGCTCAGCCTACGGGAACCTCATTTTATATTTTTTCCATAAAATCGACTGGTTAAAAAGTACCGTTTATCAGCATCACCACTGGTTTCGCTACCATAATGACTGCAAATGTTTACTGCAAATTATTTAGTGAATGAAATTTTGAAAACTTTGATTTATCTAAATCAAAATTCTAGCTATTGAGCAGTTTCTGATTTATTAAATAATTTTTAATAAGGATAATCAGAAAATAATAATAATTATTATAATAATCAGAAAATATAAAGTATATGTAATATTAGGTCTGATGTAATATTTAATATACTTGGACCATTTTTACGAATTATATTAGTAGATCAATAGTAATTATTAACATTTCAAAACCATCTTAGCCCCCTTATCTACCTAACCCATTAAAAAAGACATAATATTATTATTCTAGCATACAAAGTTATACATCTCAAAAACTATTCGTTCGAATTTTGATATAGATAATTTATAAAATGTTTATACATTATTGTTATTGCTTATAACCTATTCATTTTATTTTTGAAAAAAATCTCAATTTAATTAAAAATTAATTTATAAAATAAATGACAAAATAGATTGTATCATCACAATACAAACAAACCAAGTTAAAGTTTAAAATAAAAATTTTTTTTAATTTAACATAATAAATAGTTACAGAATTACAGGCTGATTGTTTTTTTTTTTTTATCAGCTAAATATACATAGGTATATTATATATGCTAAAATAAATAAAGTTATTAAAAATCACACTGTCCTACACTTTTTCATAATTAATTTTTCTGCATCCAATCCATCAATAATAAAAATATTCATTATCACATTCTAATTTTCAAATTGAAAGTATGATATTTTGATAGTTATAATATATTTTATAAAACAAACCAAACACAGTCCTGCACTCCTACTCACCTGAGGTCTAAAATTTAAAATTACAAATATTTACAATTATCAGACATATTGAATGATTAAAAATTAGTACATATTGACTGATTGAAAATTACTACATATTATATTTTTAACTCGCTTACAAGTTGGACTAAATGTTTTTTTTTTTTACTGAAAGTTTTATTTCATAAGCTTATAAAAACTATTTTGATATAAAACATATTGATACAGTGTGCGCGTGTACTATTTTATGTAATATTCTATTTAGTTTTTCTGAAAACTTGTTATTCTTAAATTAAAAAAATACTAAATTTACTGACATCATTATTTTTAATCTAAAATTACACTCTGTATACTTTCATTTTTGCTAACGACACCTGTTATTACTTAATTGTATTGATTTAATTAATATATATATATATATGTTACTAACTGTATAATCCGACTTTTTGAGTTAAAAAATGAACAAATATAATATGATACGGTTCCATATAGGAGTATCTCGGTTTAAGTTTACATCATGAGCAAATCGGCACCTGTGTACTTAGCTTTGTAAACTAATTTGACTTAGGTGGGCAATTCGTCTATAGTAGATTTTATAAAGCACTTGCGGTATCTTTGTTAACGTGGTTTAAACTACTCTTTACATTTTCCTGACAATTTTCGTAAAAATTGGTCGAAAAGATTTTGATTCTATACGAACATTGCCTTTTGATGTACATTTGAATAACAAACAATAAATTAAATAGGTATTAGTTTCTTTTATTAAAAAAAAAAAATGTATATTGTGTAGATATATTACGTAACAAATAACATAGTAGGTATAATAATATGTAACTATTTTTCGTGTTAAGTATACATTAATACAATGCCTACTGACACTGTATACAAATTGATTATTTTAAAACAGAACACCATTCATAAATTTATCAAAACCTATTTTTCTTCAAAATATCCTATAAAAATTACAACTTTATCAAAACTAAGAGCCAACTTTTCTAATTAAAAAGAAGCTATCTTTAAATTACTTGCCGAAAAGTGATTTTAATATACCTACCCATCATCTAGTCACTTTATAATTATTTGTTCAATATCGTTCAACGTAAGTTCAAAATTAATATTATTTTATTCAATACATTTTTTTAGATAAAGGTGTGTCGTGGCCAGATATTCAACATTCACAGATGAATACTAGTGGTGATGTTGATATATCACCACCGGATGTTGTGGGTGGTGTTGGACATTCAATACCGCCAGAAGGTTCTACTTCCCCTCCTTATGTACAGGTAATAAATTCATATTTATTATAACCTTTATTCTATTAAAAAGTTTCTGAAAATAAGAAAATTATAAAAATATTTGTATTTTATATTTACAAATACAAAAAAAATATCTGTTTGTAAAATATAATTTATATAATAACTAAACAGTTAATTATACAAAGTATATGGATGAATATGTCATATAAAAACTATTTGCTGAAAATACCTATCTCTACGACTCAACTTGATATTTAGTCATTTTTTTTCTCTGTGTAAAATATATTAACTTCGAGATAGTTCAAAAAAATTGTAACTGACATAACATTTTCAAAGCATCAAATAAATCTAGTAAAAAACTTAAACATCAACAATGCCAATATATCATTGATTACAAATACTAGGAACTATATTCAATCAATGGAAATACATATAACTAGAACTCGGAAGTTATAGCATTTGTATAATATTTTTGATAAATCAAACATCCTAAATAACATAAGGATACATTTTCATTACAATTCTGAATTCTTATATTGATTATTTGTTTGCTAATTTACTGTTTTTAGAGCTATTTTGCTGCTCAAATTTTAATAACTATTTTAGATCCTAGATGCACGCATATTCAGACCAGAATAAAAACATAACATGCAAAAGCTGTGTCAAACGAAAATTCACCTTCAAAAATCGTCTCTATCATTTTATCATAATTCATTTCAAACATAAATTAAATTATCAGTCCACTAATTTCCTTTCTTTCCTCTGTTCCAAATTCGTTTATCGTTAAAGGTACTATTTCTCCCCGGTCTATTAATTTTTAATATTTCCACACTTATAATTATCTTTATTATCAGTTCTTATAATTTATTAATTTATTAATTATTTTAATTTTAATTTATAATCTTTCATATGAATAAATGCAATCAATCACATTTTACTTATTTTTATCCTATATTACGTATCACCAATTTCTATCAATAAATATAGATTAATATCAATTTAAAAATAACTAAATATTTATTTCATACATAATTTAATTTGTACACTACATTAAAATTTAAATGTTATTTATATCAAATATATTTGATAATTTTAAGTTCATATTATAGCGCTACAAAGTCATTTTTGAGTGCTATAACTTCAGAGCCCTTCATATAACTTCATATACTTACTATAAGTGATATACCATTAACTGCATAACCAACAAATTTAACGTTTGTTCTATTGAAATAAATTCGAAATATTTTTAAATAAAAAATGCATTTAATGAAATAGTCATAAATATTCCATAATCAAAAAACAAAATTTAATATTTTCCTGTTCATATATTATGGCTAACAAATATATAACTATTTTTGTTAAATTATTAAAATTTTGAACATAATCACAGACTCTGCTAAATATATATCACTAAAACAGTATGAATACATAATAATTAAGTATGTTGTTCTTTAATAGTTAAAGTTAGGGTTAGGAATTTGTAGCATTTGCATTTTTTTTTCATAGTACTCCAAGACATAGCTCATCAAATTCAAAATTCGATTCATACATCCCAGAGTTCAAATATACATTTTTTTTGCATTTTTTTGTGATATTATATGTAAATAAATGCACTTTTTATACTTTTGTATAAGTTTTTAGCTTTTGTATTTAGTTTTTGTTAATTATATGCATACTTGACATTTTTAGAACATTTACGTACATATTTATCAATTTAATATAAAATTACAATAGATATATTTCTTGTTTTCGTATCTAGTGAAATGTTATGGGCTTATGGCCTTATCGATAAATATTTCTGAAAATAAATTCTTCTTATTTATAGTATATTAGTATACAGCAAATGTCATAAAAAAAAAAAATGGTTTTTTATTTATACAAGTATTGTCTACAACTGAAATAAACAAGTGTAACTTTAAAATCACCCGAAATCAACACTTGTTTAATAGGTTTTTTGTTACCGGTGTCTCGTGGTTTGCACCGACCCGTTGGGCCAATTTTTCCTTTAACTCAAAGTGTTGTATTTTTTAAATACATTTCAATAGGTAATACAAATATGATCACACGGCGTTATAGATAGTCTATTTGGGTACATCACCACATAGATTTTATAGGTTTATTATAATATAAGTAATCTTAAATAACTGGGATACAAGAATCAATAGTTTTTATTTGTTTGGCAAAATTTAAATTGTATTTAAAATGCACAAACGACCAATAATAAAAACAAAAGTTTTATGAAAATATACACAACACCTAACCATTAGTCACATGAATTATGTAAATGTACTTGAGTGGACTTTACGTTTTCAATTTAATTACAATAAATGAATCTTATCACTTATTCAAAAATAAACTAACTGTACTGAAAACGTATTTTACGTTGATAAATAAACCCATCGCCAGTGACTTTGGGGTAAAATGTAAACAATATTCAGTAATGACCATAGACAATCAAAATAATAACGTCATGATATCAACCACAATATGTTTACATGGATGTTGAAATACTACCTACTATAAGTTATAATTATTTATGTTTATTTAGGTGCGAGGAATCGAAATTACTATTGTAGTGCTCGTCTTAATGGTCTGGGTCGGCGCTATAATAATGTTTTTCAACCGCTGGGGAAAAATTAGGATGCTTATACCATATCAACCAGACTATAAAGACACGCAACTCAAAGTACCCGGAACAGGTGCATGTAACACAACCAACTCGTGCCAAAACCCAACAGGACCAAGTTTTTGTTGTTCGCAGGTCAGTGTTATTGTATTTTCTGTTTTAAAAAACTAAATGCTCATTTATAAATTGTGTGGTGCACGTGAAAATCTGATTTTTGAACATTCTTTTCTTCTATTTATTTATATATTTTTTTTTTAATTTATCAACCTAAGTTTAGTGACCCGAAACGTAATAGAAGTCGGGTGTCAACATAATATAGTACAACGTAGCGTATAATGCATATTTTGTTGGATACCATTAGTCACCGGAGAGACCGGGGATCACAATATTTTTAAAGTAACTAACCGTATTATGTGAAAAGGAAAATTAAAATTCCAACAGGCAACAGCCCTTACCTCGTTTTTAATGGTAAATGGAGTGATATTATCAGATGTTGGATAGTCTTCAAAAAAAAATTATATTCAACAAAAAGAAAAATGGAAAATTATTAAGGGACTTACTACTTAATGAGTTGTATCAAACAAGAATAATAATTTTCTGAATTCTCAACTTCCTGACTAAATATCTAAATCATAATATCATCCATAGTATAATATTATGATTGACACTTTTTGTTATCTAGTCATCTAGTCTAAATAAACTCACAAAAAGACTATTCAATTAAATTGTTAAGGCTACAAGTTTAGTACTAGTACAAGCTACAATTATTCTAACCTCCATAATATATTTATATTTTTTTAAATCCATATAAAAAAAACTGACTATTTGCATAATATTATGAATTATATTCAATAAAAACCACAACAATTGAACAAACTACTAAAAAAATTATTTTACTAAATCTTTCTTGACTTCAGTTATCTTTATTGTCAAGATGAAAAAAATTGACCAGATGTACACTGGATATTTTCGCACTGATATTATCCTTGTCCCTTGTTAGTGTCATAACCAGCTTTTGATATTAAGGTACACACGAGACACGAGTACACGACATTGTTATAAATATAGCTTTATGTTCGATCGTGTACATAAGCTAAGATCAATATAATTTCATAATAACAACCTTGGCTTTTTTGGTGACAGTGAAATGTGAAAATATATATGATACTCGTGTGTCATAGAAGTATTGTAGGGACAAGGGTTGACATCGTTTCGAAAAATGTGTGAACAAATAATATTAGAAACGTCCGATATTCTTCCGGCAAAAACCATCAGAAATTGAATCGATATTTATAATATTTTTTTCAAACCATTCTTATATTATGTACGATATATATTATTATATACAATAAAACAAAAAATTACAAAAATGTTGTGGGTATTAATATTTATATTTGCCATTAAAAGTTATTTAAATACAGTTTTAAATTATAAGTTAGACTCTGACTGTAGTCTGTAGGACACTAGGACATAGGTGCACTATTGCTATAGAGTGTATAGGCTTGTTTGCGGCTGTAATAAGCAAATTTAAAATGACTCAAAACAAATTTTTGAAAACATTTTATGTGGTGAGTTAAGTAATTTTATACAAAAGACATTTCCCGAAAGTAACTTTTAGCTAGACCTGCAAATTGTTGTAAACACGCCTATAGGTACAATATTGAATATAATAATAATAATAATAATAATAATAATACACACAATATTTTAACGTTACCTGTTTATTATATAATCTTAACAAAATGTTTAGTTTTACATTTTATCACTTTACCCAAAGTAAATTTATAACTGTAAAAATACAAACAACTACATGACTATTTCAACAAACAAATAAAATCCATCGTTTATATTATTAAACACTCAGTAGTGACCTATATGCTCGTTTTTTTTGTCCGTCGCAACTTTCATTTTGTGGTTACAATTGTTGGTTTTATAAAATTATTATTCTCCTAAAGGTAAAATTCACGTATGATTTTATCGACACTAAATTAATTAATTAAAATATGAAGTCTTCTATAAAATTATATAACATGTTTTCTTTTGATTTTTACCTATAAAGTCGTTTAAACGTTAAGAAACGTTAATTTGAACATATTGAATTTCATTAGGCAAAGAACATAATTAATTACTGATTATATTTCGTTTTATACCCATACAGACCAGGAAATTAGTACGCTCGTAATAATTAATATTTTTCTTTACGCCTTTTTTTAATTAGAAATTTTTTGTAAAACCTACAAAAAACTCTTTGCCTACGACCCTTTTTTTATTAAAATCAGTAAATTATTTTAATGACAAAATCATCATGCGTTAGATTATTCTTTTTTCGAAAACGAAATTCAATACATAACTATAACTGGCGTTTTCGTTACCAAATTACATTATATTTACAACTTTATTAGACATGTTTAATTTTGTCTAGAAATATGTGGGGGTATGTATGATGGAAATTTATTGTTTCAATCCAATAACTAATCAACTAACTCACATTTACATAATTATTGCATTTTCAGCTGTAAATAGAATTTGTAGTAATTCAATAACAAATTCTCTGAAACAAAAGTTATTTGCATGTTAGAAACCAGTTATTGGCGGGGAAACTGAATAATGCATATATTGTTATGTGAAATATATATAATATTCCTAATATATATATATATATATAATATTCATCATTTTTAAATACGTATGACGTATGTGCCATTAAACATCGGCCTACATAGGCATTATACATATAGGTCATAGGTGCATGTAATATCACGCATAACAGTTTAATGTGAATTCAGCACCTATAAAGCTTGATATCTTGTAAAAAGTTAAACAAATATATATATATAAAGTTTACCAATAACATTTATCAGTCATCAATAAACTCTTTAACCATTAAACTTTATGATCGTTTAACTATTTATTTTTATATTTTTCTCAAATATATTATATGCGCAATATCTCGTGGTTTTCTTACTGTTCGTACATTTATCGGTCACTAATCCTAATTGTTATTGTTATAAATTATAACTCAAGTGAATCCTACTACTATATTCATTGAGTGTGTGTGGATATACTGTAGTGGTGCAAATAAGGGGGGGCTAAGCCACCAAGATAGAAACACAAAAAATCCTAAAATGATAACCATTTAGTTTTAAAAAAAATTCTGGTGGTTTGAACACTCTGGAAATTTTGCCTTTCGCGCCACAGTGTAATGTAATCTATGTACAGAGTGTAACTGAAATAGCTAACAATTGTAATAATTAAGGGTGTTGTAAGAGCTCCGTTATTAAGGAGTATGCGAAAGGCAATCGATTTAAAAAGTGAAGTCGTTAACTGCTGAAGTGTAAGAAGTAAATGACCATTCGTGTGAGTGTGTATATTATGTAAAAACTTTTGTTCTTATCAATATTATATTTTTTTTAATAATAATCTTAGTTATCTGAATTGAAATTGTTTTTTTAAAAATGTATAAGGATAAAACTTTTCATATAGTTGGTTAGTTCTCTCTCAGTTTTTTCTGTTTCGCCCTATTTAAACCTATAATAGTCTAAATACATATCTTTCTTTGTATATATATAGATATACCTATATATAAATCAAAGTTGCTTTTTTATATTTGGGATAATCTCGGAAACTACGGAACGGATTCCAAAGGTGTTTTTTTCCAATTTAAAGAGCCCACTACGGAGTTGATTATAAGCATAGTTTTATGGACCCAAATCCTGTCCACGGAATATTGAGCAATAAAAAAGGAATACACCAGTTGCGTCATCTGTCCTGTAAAATAAAATTTTTAAAAAAAATGGCAAAACTTTTTCTCAGAATACATCTAGACGAATTTTTAATATTGTAGGTATTAACAACTGTAATTAATTATATTAATTTTTACGTATTATGATTATGAAAATCCATAAAAAAAAAAATTAAATCGGTATTTTCCAATGAAACCAAAACAATTACACTAAAACCGAAATACAACGATATAACCTATGGTTGTTTAATTTTTCCCGCGCGAAGTCGGATTATACAGTTTGTTTATATATAATATATGTATATTTACATGGTGGGTCACTGGAACGAAAGCGAAAATAGACGGATTTTTTTCAACGCCGAATGGGTGTAGGGTGGTCTGGAAGAGCTCATTCGATCCGCCAGATAATTCCGTTTAGTGGGGATGTCGTTCGCCGTAAATTCGCTTAAAAAATTCAAAAAGAGCCAAACCTTCATCAATTGACGAAGTGACGGTTCATGGCGCTCACTAAAACTTTTTAGACCAACTGGCCGCGCCGGGTGGGTCACGGGAATAGGGATGAAAGCAGACAGACATAATTCGGGATATTTTCGACGTACAACCGTTTTATTTATATTTTCTGTCAGGGGAATAAGGGCCATTTCAAGTTTAAAAAAAAAAAATCGAGCATATTATAATGTTAATAGCACGGAGCAGCAATTTGTTTCGTAGAGTTCGAGTGAACAAGCTAAATCAATACTTCGTCATCGATGCAGTTTCAGTTCTTAAAGTATTACTGCATTTTGTACACGAACACACAGTGAAGGAGTGGAACGACGCTCCACTAAATGGCATTATCTGACGGATCGAATGGACTCTTCCGGACCACCATATTCCCATGCAGCGTTGAGAAAAACCTGTCAATTTTTTACCCTGTTTCCGGGAACGACCCTGTACTTAGGTACGCGTGTTGTGATGTCTACTCGCTCGTCCGATGACCTCATGTGTTTGTTGTTGATGTTTATAGATATTACTGCAGTATTCATTAGTGGGAGTGTTATCGATTCTCGATATTACTAAACCCAAGTACTTGCGGCCTACCGAATTTATTTCCTCCTTAATGATGAAGAAAATTTGATATGATCATAGTGTGAATTATATATATACCTAATATGATATTGATATGAGTTTTAAGTTCAGCGCGTGTATTATTCGATTGTACTCCGTAACACGTTTCCGTGATTATAGATAGCCCTCGAATATCGCGAAGTTTGAATCTTTAACTCAGTGTCTCTGTGTCAAGGTTAATTATACAATAACCTTGGACAGAGTCAATAAAGATGTGTGGTGAGACAAGAGTTTTATATAAACAATATAAATACTTTTAGTTGAAATAAATGCAGAATGGCTAAAAAACTATACGACTTAAACTGTTACTTGTTAGACGATACACTTTTTTATTTAGTCTAATATTCTGGTAACTTGTACATTTGTTCGAATCACTAGAATATAAATCACAAGTATCGAAAATGAGAACAAAAAAGTTTTATGTGGTATTTTTTAAAATGTTCAAGAAAGCGTTTTAAAACTTGTAATATCTAAGAATAATTTTGTTTGTTTTAAATATAATTATTCCGTGAAAAATACCATAAAACCCGAGAAATTTAATCATGTGTTTATTCATTTTCAACTTATTTATTTTTATTATAATCGTGTACTAGGAATGTTTTACTTTTTACCCTCCAAACATTCAACTAGATACATTTTTCTGTAAGGTGTTTCCAGAAACACCTTACACTCGAAGTTGAAAATTCAAGCATTTATTCTACTATAAAAAGTGTCTTTGGGCAACAACAAAAACACCTACATTTACAATGAAAATCTGTACAATTATCGCTCCGCTCAGAATCTAAAACCACATCTTAAAAACTTAAAATATATTACTATAAGGTGTCTCCTAAACAAATAGAGTTTTTAAATGTAAACTTTAAATCTTCAGAGAGAGGACTTCTTATTTTCATGAATACCAATTTCTTTCGTCTTAGTTTTCTCGATTACCTTTTTGAACGATTGAAGATTATTAAAATAAATAAAAACTTATCAAAACGTATTTATGTTGCCTTTAGAATTCCAGAAGATATTTTTTATAACACCATATTATATTATTTTTTAAGATGTATAACACTTATTTATTTACTAGGAACATAAAATTATACGTGAAAGTTGAGTCCTTCGGCTACTGTTTAAATTTTCAACAGTCTGCAATAGGAGGAAGGGTGGGGGGGGCTTAAGTACTTTTTTTCACTTCTGTAAAATAGTGTCAAAGAAATTGCCTATATATTTATATATTAGTAAAATTATATTCATTTAAATTTTCTTTATTGGTCCCCAATTTTATATAAAATCGAAGAATGAATATTGCATCTTTTATCATCAGTCTGGCTCGTGACTTTGATATTTATTCTATAATGTATAATAATATTTTATATTTTAACGATCACATTCAATGGATTATCGCTAAAACGTATCGTTCGCTTAGTCTCTTATACATTACTCAATTTTCAAATATCAGAAGTCAAACCATAATAGTAATAGTTAAGGTATTATACTTTTTTTAGTTCGATCTATATTTAAGATTCTGAGAGAAGCGAAGAGTGTACTGATTTTACAATGATGTGTGTTTTATTTTTCATAGTAGAAAATTTTTACAATTTTTAACTCCCGCATCTTTTCTTGTAGGAAAGTAAATCTAATCGATACTTGGGATGTCAAAAATAAAACTTCCTAATACTTTTTTAAATAATTATTGGGAAGAACAAAAAAAAATAGGAAAAAATGTAAATTTTTCCTCACAACAGTTTTTGATTTAATCGATTTTCTCTGTTGTAGTAATTCATAAACAAACAAACGTAGATACTTTATATTTTCACCCCAAATTTTTACATAAGCGTTTTCTATAAATGGTATGGTTTTAAAAATATTAAGACTCTTTTTGAGCTATTTATAGACATTAGGCATTTCCATTTTTTTTCTATACTTACATATTAATAGAAAAAATTGCGTCCAGTCAAAAAGCTACACAATTTATCATCCACTTTTTTTATAGACTTACTCGTATAATGTTCAAATTAGATAATATGTTAACAAAGGTTAAGGATTTTAGCAGTGCCATATCTAGGCATTGGCAAGGTGAGCGGCGGCTATGGGCGCAGTTTAAAATGATCACGCTGGGAGCGCAATTTTTATATTATATAAATACTAAAAATAATATATATATATATAAATTGCCAAGGGCGCACAAAAGCTAGTTACGGCACTGGGTTTTAGTTATTTTATTGTAACTCAAAAATATTTAACGTATATTATTATAGTTAATAGTTTATAACTTATACACACAATGACAATTTAAAATGCGATTTTTTCAGAAAAAAGTAATTCAACCAACTGTATTGCTAATATTACTTATAGTAAATTAATTACTTTACTTTAATATACCAATATAAATATATTATAAAAAAAAATACTTATAGTAATATAGGTTGACAGACAGTCTTCGTTCAGAACCGTTTTTCGTATTCAATGATTTATCATTTAATCATAATTAAACACATAAAATACAGCGACTTACCCAATGACGAGGTACACTCAGCGCCCGCGCCAGTACTGTACAGCAGAACAATTATCTAACAGGTACCGTTACTTTACCCATTTTTTTAGGTATTATGATAGCTGTTGTCAAGGATCTTCAACAAATCAATTGAATGTACACAGTTGAGAAATTGTAACATTGTTTCATTTATTGCTGGTGCACTTCTTTTTAGTGATTTTCTTTTATACTAAAAAACTAGTTTTTATTGAAGACGTCCAACTTTGATAAGCTCAACGACGGTAGGTTCAATATTAATGAGATAACTCGAGTAAATTTACCGTTGGGCGTTGATTGGTATCTACGGTGAGTGATGACGTTCACTTTATTTTGTATTTGTTCATCGATTGCCATGCTATAAAATTTAATTTATTACCCGAGACTTTGAATATCGACATCACAAGTTGAATGTGCATGATTGCCCTTTCCTGCAGGTTCGTTTCGCATGGCACTTATAGAACATGTTTGCTTATTTTTCCTGTGTGTTTTTCTGTTTTATTTTACATATAACAGCAGAGCAGCTGCTGCATCTTGGACAATTGTTTCAAATATTCACCTTCGTCGCCGGACGTACATCCCAGAGACTGCACGTGTCGGTTCGCTTTGCTGCATAGAGCGCCGTCGTCCGAATAACCGTTAAGTATACATATGGTAAATGCCAAGACAACAACAGAATAATATAATGATTGCGACACGTTATCAGAAACTGTGGTTTTCAAGCGACCGTTGTAATTTGTACATATTCTGATCGATCGTTGGTTTTTATTTGTAGGTATATATATACCTACTAGCACACACACACATATATATAATATGACGTATTAATTATATATATATATTATGCACGGGTATGTATTATAATATGTACTGTAAAATCTGCAAAGAATATGATAGCGAAAGGGCTTCAGACGGAATATTCGGTTTAGTCCGACAACTTAATGTTACGATTATATAGGTAAACTTAATAATTGACAGATTTTACGGTTCAGAGAATAATTACCACTTACCTATATTACGATAAAAGCACGGTTTTCGTTATTCTTTGTATTAGTTGTAGGTATGTTTTTGTTTTTCTTTGTATCTAGTTTGTCGGAAATAATGTATTTAGTGTCGATTGCTAATAACAGTAATTAATAATTATTAACGTACAACATTTTTTTTTAGCTATTAATAGTATTTATACACATTACCTAATTCACATCACAGATGAACGTATGTAACCATGTTTCATGTTCAGGTAACATTTTGTGGTGAAATAATATTATCTTCAACTACCTTCCTAATATATAAGTCAAGATATCGTTCATTGAAGCTTAAGGAGGTGTTTTAATTGCGCTACCAAAACTTTAGCAGACTAAAGCAGTTCTGCGGTGTATTGAAATAGTGTGCGGTGATAGTGTAATACAGTATAAAACAAACTTTCGTTGAAAGTTTTCCATTGTGTTGGCCATACTACAATGGTGATAGCCGATAACTGAAATGACTTAACATTTATTAAAAATCTGATCGAAATCTATACTTTTGTTTTACACATCCTAAATACCAATAATACAATTATGTTATGTATATATTATACCTAATGTTACAATTGATAATTGTAATAGTTATTAACTATTTAAAAACACCTACTATCATCTATCCTTTTTCATTTTAATAAATTGACAATAATTTCTACAATAGTAAAAATCGTTCATAGTGCTAAATAAGATGACTGATTAATGGAAATGATTAAACTGTCTTATCCTCTAAACTAGTTTCTAAAACGATCAAAAAATCAAACGTAATATATACCTATATTGTGCATTTAAATATTTAATATAAATTATAATTTTAAATAACAACTAATATATTATCTAGATGTAATAGTCGAGCATAGGGTTTTTAAACTATGGCTCTTGTTAATAATTTTAAAAAAAATATAGATCTCTAGTCATGATAGATAATTCAAAAGAAAATAACAATAATTACGTACCATATAAACTATTTTTTTCAATAGGTAATCAAAAGTATACTAGAATAATTAATAATGTATAACAGTAATAATAATTCTTTTATAGTTTATATTCACTATTTTATTTATAATGTTTAAAATATTCAAATATTCAAAGTTTTGTTGCAGTAAACAAATGAGTGTATTGAAATTGGGTCAGATTATATCACATATAGTGTGATTAATTTAAATGAAAACAAGGATATAACACAAGTCTCTTACTAGGTAGTCAAATCTCAATTTGTTAAAATTTATCTATAGTTGAGTTTTCTAAACTCTTAGTTTTAATTTCCTGTGTAGTAAAACTATAAACTTCCAAGGTTATCATTCTATTATCCTAAAATTTCAATATTTCAATTTACTTAATTAAATTTAGCTCTTTATTATTAGGGAATAAAGTTATAAAATACTTATATAAGTCTATAGACTATAACAATAAATCCCTTATGGTTGATAATCAAAGAAAAAATTGTCCAAAAATATCTATTAATATTATATGTTTCTATAGTGTATTGTCATTATTTTATTGTTAAGCCATACGAATAAATACAAATCAAAGAAATAATAATACACTTGCTGGTTGTGCAATTGACTATAGGTAAATAAGAAAAATTGCATTACAATAGATACATATAACCTTTAACTAACTTCTAAATTTATAAAACACTACATAATTTTAACATCAAGTAAATAATATATTTTAATATAAACATGAAAACAATTTTAATAACTATGAAATGCTAGAAATGTATAACAAACAACCGTTATAAGTACAAAGATTATATAATCCAGATGATATGGTAAAGAAAAACGAAACTATATAAACGAATTATTCTTTGATATAAAAATAAATAGGTGATGGACAGTATAGTCAAAAGATGTTTGTACGGAAAATAACCATAGCCTCGTAATATTGTTATTACTATTATAAAAATGTTTTTTTACAAGTGTCACTTTTTACAGTGTCAGGTTACTATGGCTACTATGAATAACCACACAACATTAAAATTGATTCTCTTTTAAAACTGATAGACATCTTTTATCATTTTGGTAAAAATAAACTAGAACACTTGATGAAAAACTAATCCAAAAAAATATTATTAGACATTATAAGAAAGAGTTTAAAATGAAACATCGTAGGAAGGTGAAATTAAAAATGTTGAACAAGCGAATACCTGTTAAAAAATATTGACAATCATTTTACGATAAAGACATTCAAACATAAAGCGTAGTAGTGCCTAATATGAGTACTACAGTCAACACATTTATATAATATAATATAATATAATATAATATAATATAATGTTACTTGAACATTCTACTTATTGAGTGCTTTACTGCCTAAGTACAACTTTACAACTTATAAACAACTTAGACCAATAAATATAATGTAAAAATATACCAAATATCAAAACATTCTTGAATCAATACAATAATTATTGTGTATTTTTAGAGTGTAGGTATGTATTATTTCGTTAAAATTTTTAACAAATTTAATGTAAAAAGAAATTAAAATGATTAAGTACATCCTATAAAGCCGGGTTATTGATATTAATTTATAACTTAGGATCAATTAATTATTTCAAATAATTATAATTATAATTCCTATCGCTGAGTTTAGCGACTCTAATTGATCGCGACTAGAATAATTGTAAGTAAACACTTTTAAATACCTACTCTCATGAAATCACATTGTTAGAGCACGCAATACGATGCATACCAAAAATGTTCAGTTTCGTATTGAAATACGTTTGAATGCACAAACCACACACTGCCAACGTCAATAATCTACTCGTCAATGTTATTAGCTATCCAACTAGTTTACTAGTAAACAGTCAACGTTTACTTATAAACACTTGTGCTAATATAAAGTGAAGTTAGCGACGCAGGCATATTACAGTAATATGGGTACAAGCCCTAGGGTATATAGGGTACTCACCCTTCATAGGCGGAGACGGCATCAGGAAGTCCTCTCCAACGATTCCCAACTAATGACTAGAGATCCAATTGGCTTCCAACAAATAACCACCCCCAAAGTCGACGATTGAAGCATTTTAGTTACCGCTCCTAAACAGGCGAGGACGACCAACCGGAAAAACATTTGAACCGTTGATGGCGGGTGAATGATGACATACAAATGTGTTTTCCAATTAAAAAAAAGCTATATTGCCAACTAAATTGCCTTCTTCGCCACTAAATTTAATCATCTCCGCCTATATGCGATATGTGTCTATATATATAAAATCTACGATTTACGATTTCCTCTCAAACGGACAGACCTGAACCTATGTACGTCAAATTGGGTGGTCACATCAAAAGTAGGTATAGCTTTATAACATAGTATATTGTTCGGCTAAATAAATGTAGTTCGAGAAAACGAAACACTAACAATATACCACTCGCCGCAGCACTTGTACACGTTTTTTCCGTACAATATTTTATTATTATTTATGTTGCTATATTGTTATTGTTATTGTATTGTTTCGATGGTCTATTGAACCGCGACGTGTGCGCGCGTTGGTGTTTTTCCAGAGGCACCTGATGCGCTGCGGCCTGGCCGATCCGCTGGACTGGCGCGTCCGGAACCTGTTGCGGTCCCGGTCCCGCGTCAACTCGGCCATCTACATCAGTCCCATCTACCAAGACGCGCACATCCGGAACGGCATATCGGTGAGGCCCATACGGAAGGCCCAGAGCGCCGACTTCCTGCCCAAGTACGACTACAGCGGCTGGGCCAACTACCAGCAGTTCTCGTTGCCGCTGTCCTCCGGCGGAGGCGGCGGCGTCTGTGGCGGCGGAGTCTGTGCCAGTGCCGGTGGCGGTGGCGGCGGCGGCGGCGTTGTCTGTACCGGTGTCGGTGGAGGCGGCGGCGTCGTCTGCGCCGGCGGAGGCGTCTGTGTCGGAGGCGTCTGTGCGGGCAACGTCTGTGGCGCAGGCAGCGTCTGTGCCGGAGGCGCCGAGAGTACCGTCCACCAGCGGCACATCAAACAATTCCAACTGCCCACGGTTTCCATATCCATCGCGTCCGACTCGGATAAGGCGCTCAACGAACTGCTCATCTAAAAATATATGCACCGCACCGCGGTACGTCCGGCCGCGGCACCTCGGGTCGTATTCATCGCCAGTGCCGACGATTGCGATTACCGATACGCGCCGCTCCGGATTTCCGCGAATCTACGTAATTTACATCGTGTACAATAATATCATAATAATATTACGTTGTAACATATTATTATTCTGTTTCTTTCGTTTCGACGGCAATTTGGGTATCCAAAGCATTTAACTAAAGCCCTCTCTATTCACACGATATTCACACTCTTAATAATATTATAGCTAGCCAGTTTTAAATATAGGTATTGTGTTCAACCCATTATATACTATAATACCAGAACTTAACTCTGTGCACACGATAGTAAACTGATGAACACTAGAAAATTCACCAACTGTAGATAGCACCTACAAGTGTGCAGTAAAAATAAATGATTTATATGTAATCGGTCGTTACGTTTTCACTTTTTAAGAAATTGATTTATTAATGTCAAAAAATATATATATATTTTAAACGACATAATAATATTATTGATAGCATTTGAGTATTCTGATCGGCTGCTGCAAATCTATTCTATACCGGTATAAAATAGAGTGGAAAATAATGTACCATAAATAATGTAATGGTACCGAAAACTATATTTTACACGCTGGCATGATTCCTTTAACCAGTATACTTTTTAGTGATTCCCGCGGACCTAAAAACTAAGTGTACAAGACACGCCGCACTGGGAATATCGCAATAACTACTAAGTATATCGTGTGAAACGGGCTTAAGAAACCGACAGATAACCGATGTCCTGATAAAACTAGCTGTATAGTCCGATCTTCTATAATAATTGATATATAATAATATATATATATATATATATATACAGAATATAAAATACATAGGCAATGCTGCGTATCGTACCTGTATAATATATTATATTATTATGCAATAGACTCTCGGCATGTGTCGCGGGGAACAGTAAAAAGTTTGACGCGTCATAAAATTCTCGAGGTATCGAGTTTTATTGTATAATGGTAATATAATATTATCAATAGAGGAATATTTCAATATCGAGTTAGAAATTGCGAAAAATTCGAAATATTATACACATTTGTGGTATAGTATTATAATCTACCATATAACCGTCAGACCTGCGTGAGACGTTTTCCGACATATTATAATAATAGATAATATTAATATATATAGCGATAAACGCGTAGGTACGTAAAACAATACCGCGTAATAGAGGTAGGTATAGGTAATGGAATTAGTGTTTAGTACTTTTGTTGTCGTGTCCCAAAACAACGTAAGTAATTAGGACATTCCGTGTGTGATATCAGTAACAGTAGGTACCCACCTAACACACGATACCATAATACCCTGTTTAAGTATAAACGGTTAGGTTAGGTTAGTAGGTAGTTGCATGGGTCGTAGATATATAATATATATTATGCATTATAATAAGTAATAACCGTACACACAACCATTGATTATAAAATATCATAAAAATTGTGTTTATAATCAATGATACAAGTTACAACGCACAAACCAAAATATGTATTTAAGTCACGGCCAAGTTCGTTACACGCCATATAATATAGTTTTTTTATCAATTTAAAACAATTTTCCATAATATTAGGTATTAGGTATTCCGAGGTAAATCGCCCTAAACTAATCGATAAAATATACTTTTGCTTGAAATGTATAGTTAAATGGCAAATTGTTACACAATAGTTGATGAGGGAAATTCGACTTAGCACACACACTGTAATATTACGTTTGAACACTCATATTTTTTTTCCACACTATGTAATTATTATTTATTTCAATTAAATATAAATAGAACAGAGTGTACGTCATAGAATCCTAACATTTAAAAAAATATAATTTGTATTAAATTCCAAATGTTTATTTAGATACTATAGAGTGATTTTTTTTAGCAGTTAACACTCATTGTCTTGATAAATATTTATTTTTTTACATAAAAACATGTTATTTCTTATTACTCATTACAAAACTGTAGCTTTATCCTGATCATTTTAAACCTTCCAAAACTTTTATCCACTACACACTCCGTTTGTTATAAATTTAAAATACTTACAAGTTCTATTTATACTACAAATTTCTCAAAAATAAATGTTATTTAGGAATAATGAAAACTTAAAAAAATAGTTGTACAAATACATTGTTTTTACACTAAAAATTGTATAAAAAATATTTTTTGAGATAATGTGTGTTTACTGACAAAAGAATTTCTCAGTATATTCGAATCATAAAGATATACGAGCAGGATATTGTGCAATCTGTACTTGTAAGTTACCTACAAATTAAAGTTCAAATAAAGTCAAATTTCATAGTTGAAAATATAAAAATCATAATATCCTACATTGAGTTTGGACTGTTTGGAGTCGCGCTTGACTAGGTTTCTTGATGGTTTAAATTTATCACTATCTGGAACATCTGTAAATATGTATTATTAAAACCGTTATACGAGTAACAAGGGGTTTTGGGACAAATCGTACACAGGTTAATATAAATATATTTGTTTAGAAACAATTATGGTTTAATACATTAATATTACTTTTTCTTATCTTATAGGTATTAGTTTCAAAATAAACCTTGATCTCTATCAAAGTAGGGTAATAAAACATTTATCGTTATATTATTGATAATATTCATTGTATACTGTATACACATCATCTCTTATGCAAGACTTAAATCTACCTATTTCAAAACCATGTACTTATACGGAGGATATGACATATAAAACAAAAATATAAGATGAAATAAGTCTGAATAGTTTGATAACATAATTAATGAATACAATATATTTTTCCCTATATTTTTAATAAATAGAAAAATTAATTTTAAACGTTTTACTAAAACCAACAAGATAAAATATTGAATTAATAAATACAATGAATCTACCTATATCTGTCTATAATATATCTACCAATCAATCCCCTTAGTATGTAAATCTTAATTTCTTCTGTTAAATAACATTTAATAATTATTGTTCAAAATCAGTTATCCGGTTATTCATATTTATAATTTAAATATACTTAATAAGATATATTTATTGATATATAATACATAATACATAAAAATATAAAATGCATTGTTTTGTTTATTAAACTTAGCTTCGACGACAAGAATCATTAGCTTCGTAGTTATTATAAACCTATATCAATATATTATATACCTAGCTGTATATGTGTGTGACATGTGTGCCTTTATGTTATAAATATCTTCATACTTACACAATCGATATTAATAATATTAATTACAATCATAATATCAAGCATATAACATAAAAATAGTTTAAATATTTTCATGAATTAAAAATTAAGCATATCTACTATTAGCACACAATTTTATGGGTAGGTACTCATACCTGTGTATTTATACCAATACATGTATAAAGCATACGAATTTAATTTGATTAACTCCAAAGTTAAAAACAATTTATCTGTTTTATAGTTTAATTTAAATTATTTATTCTCAAATTACTAGTAATTCCAATAATAAATACCGTAGCAGGTAGGTAATAGCATTGATTATAAATACTAATTCAATTGTAATATTGGTAAATAGAATATTTTTTTTTTTGTAAAATAACAAATTTAAGTTCAAACAAATTAAATAAGCAGTATTAATAAAGGTTGGAAAATATATCAAATCACCATTAACAATCAATAAACTAAACATATTATGTATTAACATAATATTATAAGGTAAGAAAAAGTAATTTTTCCCAAATCCATATATTATCTTTTCTCGTACTTCTTTAAAAAGTCATAAATCATAATATATCATACATGTTTAATCTTTTGACTGGATTCTATTTAGAATATAATGTAATCAACGAAGTAGTAAATCATTTCAGAAATATTGTCTCTGCTTTGTTGGTTAATATTTTTATTATATTTAATTTGGAACAAGACTTTTTAACTAATAATGGAATATTATGAACATTTTTACACATAGCTCTTTCAGAAACACGGTGAAAAAAATTATAGACATATTATACCTAATAAACCCAGATAATACCTATACAGTTTTCCGAGACTTACACAATTACATATTTTCATTGGTGAAAATAAGAAGAAAAACTAAAACTCACGACTTTAAATTCAATTATAAAAAATAGCACTTTTGTGAAAATTAATTTTCTAAATGTGAATAAATTTAATATTCTGTATTTCTTTAAGTGACTGTAACATTATTACTATAATACTATATATTATATAAAAGTAGTTATGTTAGCTGCCTTATCTCAATTATTAGAGAGTTTATAATTTTATCTAAAATTGTCTAACTTTGTTATTATATACAATTAAGACCTAAAATATAAACTATAATAGAATTAATAATTTGTCAAATAGTAGATATTTTGTTTTAAAAATATACATTTTATTTACAATTATTTGTTTATTTATTTTAAGTGAAATATAGACATTTATAACTAAATATTGAAAATACAAAAACGTTTTTACTTTATAAATAGGTAATAAAATACACAAAAAATTAAAATCAAAATTATAATTTTATAAATTTAATTTTAAACATTATATCTATTATTTAGTAATAGTTTTTTTTTAGTTTGTTAATTACTAATTATTGTAAGTTGTAACTATTATTATAATTATTTATTAATACTAAGAATTTATATTACTACTGAAATATGTATGTTTGTTTTTGGTATATGAATTTTTGAAAATTAATAATTATGAATGGTAGGTAGGTACCTAGATAAGTATGCATTACAGTTAAAATTTAAATAGAAAAAAATAGTCTGCACCAAATATGATTGTTAATACTTTTTGTTAATGATTAGTTAAACTTACTATGTAATATTTAACTGTATGTTTAAATTTAAATTCATAAATAAAGTGTTTACTAAAATTTCAATTATATTCTACTCACAACTAATAAATTACATATTCTTTCATAATATAATATATCAACATTAATATTGTAAAGAATTAGATCAAATCTATCCTTATTGAATGTCGAAACAGTTTAATAAACTGTATTTTCCTAGAATATAATTAGATTCTATACATATACTTAAATATAAGAATATCTCAGTAAACTTAAGAACATTAAGTTAAAAAAAAAATTAAAATTATAATTTGGAAGTAGTTTTCACGAAATAATTAAGCAGGCAATGGCTACAGAGGCATATTTTCAATAAAAAAAAAATTAACAAATACAATTAACAATAATTAACTAACTCGTCTAACTTAATTTATGTATTTTTATTAATATTATTATTATTATTATTATTATTTATATAATCAACCGAATTCAATGTGTATAGTAATAAAAAACATTAACTTTAAATATGACTACTACTACGTAGTCCTATATTATGTTTAAATAAAATGTATTATTTCATATTTGTATCATCTAGTTTAATTTTGTATGTTTTTATTTATTTAATGAAGGTTGTTGATCAATGTAATAAAAATACTTGATTAATTCTTAACCATTGAAACATAAGTTATTATTTATTATAAAATAAGATATTTACGCTCGTACTGGCGTATCTGTAATTCATATGTTATTGAACCACATGTTAATCGTTAAATGAAAAGTACATTTATATACCCTTTTAAGTTATCACATATTATGAACAGAACAAAAAAATCAACGTTATTATAGACCAATTATTTTAATAGTGAAAACTCATCATTGCATAAATTTATATTACATTTTCAAATATTTTATTGGAATATTTAATATACAATATGATAATACAATAATTTATACTGCTGTAAATTTTTAAACCCAAATGTTTTTTGTTTTTTTTTTTTTGATAAACCCATTATACATTTTTAATTTTTAATTTTTATATGGCAGCCTATAATTGTAATATTATAATCTAAAACAGAATATACTTTTTTAACACAGTGACTTATATAAAACATCAAATTTCGCACGATATGCATTATTAACAGTTTATAGATGTGCAATGATGCGAATAGTGCATCACGAATTTCACAGAATACGTATTTCACTCCATAAATTAAAATCTAAAGCTTAAAATTTGAATCCTTGTGATTAGTTAATATTATTAAAAATATTGAACTTAAAATCATGAAATTAAAAATATAAAATGTCATTTAAAAATTAAAAGTTAAAATTAAATTATTGAGTTTTTTTTTATATGAATATCGAAAAAATGTTAATAATGATAATTTAGATCAATTTAGTGTAAATATGTATAATAGTATATACAAATATCTATAGTATAGTATATGTAATTTGTTTTACTAATGTATAATTATAATCTTCAAACAAAATAAATATGTATGTTATCAAACAAATGTATAATTAAATTTAATATAATATAACCTAGTTATTCATTTTTAATTATTACCTAGTGAAAATCATATAAGTTTTCTGTTATATGTGGATCAATCCGCTTTTACAGCCATGATTTCTGCATGCTCGATGTTACAAAACGTTTATAATAAAATTCCTAATTAAAATTATGCATTTACTGAGTACGATTAGTAAATCCTAGCATTAACTAGTAAAACCTAACTTTACCTGGTGACCAGGCTTTGTCATCGACATATATTATAATGTGAATGTTTAAAAACACATTTAACTTAAAACTTCTCATACTATCAATGTAATCTGTTGCATAGTTTGATACACTTAACAAAGAATAAAGCCCAAAACTTTTAGATTCTAAATAAAAATCAATTGGTTTTACAATATAGGTAATGTTTCTTATATGTTTTAACTTTTTCTGGTAGAACTACTTCAAAAGTTTCATACAGCTTTTTATAAACATTATATAAACACAACAAATATATAACATAAGAGAAACATAGTTATTCAATATACTATAGGTAGGTAGGTAGGTATACAATATACATAGTTATGAAAATCTGTACCTATTACATATAAAGGTGGTTACGAAATCTTGACTATTTTTCTCTGGTCAGAATCATTTATTTCTTTTATCATAGCTTTCAAATGTTAAAAAAAAAATATACCTACCCATCAAAACGGAATGGCAGTGACTCACCCATCTTATTCACGATTCATTTCACTTATAAATCATAACAATAAGTTCTATTGTTTGTATTCACATAGTGGAATCAGTTTATTTAATAAATGTGATCTCAAACAATAGATTTTCAAGATTAATTAAACTTCACGTTTTCATAATTTAAAATTGTCTTTTGAGTGTAATAAACTAATAAATAATAATAGACATAATTTCTGAACAATATTTCTTATATCTGATTAACCTAACAAGCATTTTTTTCTTTTTATAGAACCATAATTAATACATTTTTAAACAATTTTATTATATATCTACTCAGAATGTAAAAACATTGATATAAAATAATGTGAAAAATATAGATAATTTAAAGTTTTTACAAATTAATTATGCTATTTTTTTTTTCCAAGTATAATTATTTTTTGTTATTTAATTAATTCTCCTATCCTGCATACAAAACACTCCACTATAAACTATACTGGTGCTTTTGTTACTTTTACTGTATAATACGTAATAGTATTATATATACTTACTGCATTAAGCGTGCGAACGGGAAAAACAGTATGGAAAATTGTTATTATAAAACGTATTTTATTTAATATAAACACCGATCGCACATTGTGTATAATATAAATACGTTCGTTTTAAATAATATGTTAATGTCAAACGAATAAAATACGATATTGTTTCACGCATAATTTAAAACAACATTATACCAATAAATATTAATTTTATTATGGAAATTATAATTGTCGCTGTATTATCTAGTACCTACAGAGTGTTGAAATCTTAAAAACCGTCTCATTAATAATAAATGTATCAAAACTTCCCTACAGCCTACGGGTATTATTATACACTATAATCACTATATTATATTTTGCGTAAGTACGGTGGTATTTACGTGCATACTTCGCACAATAAATTTCGGATGAAAATCGGCCACAAAGTCTCATTGCGCCAAAAGTGCCCGGGGCTCATCTGCGAACACTGTAGAATAAGAGTATACTGCACTATAAAATAAGAACATTAAACGCTTAACGGTGAAATGTATTTTAATATACAACGAAAAACAAACGAATTATTACAGTGACAAAAAAACTCGAAATGCTTTTGTTTCTTAAATATTGTATTTTACAAATGAAAAATAATATTTTTATACATCATTAGTGTTATACTATATTATGCTTATAATTTAAACTAAATGACTTTAGATTCGATATCTATAATACTTTTATTAAATTTCGTATAAATTATACGAAGTGAAGATATTTATTTCACAACAATAATTAATAAACAACACCACATGTCGACATACATAATACATATACACCACAAAATACCGACATTTTAGCGATTGGCAACCGATTGATTGACATAATATTTTAACGATGAAGATTTTGTTTAAAAAAACACAAACTAGTCGTTTAAAATAGATATACATAGGTACGTGGAATCTGCCCATTTTCAAGTCCGATATCTTATATCTATATAATCGTACAAGTCAGTAATTCAAAAATATAATTAGAAAGAAGTGTCTTTTAATATACTTAAATTAAAATAGTAGGTACGATACAATGTCATAATATTGATGGTTAAGTGACAAAAGCGCATAAATTACGTACAATATTACGCCGTATTTCGTTCACCGTAAGCATTTTAGATTGTGAATGATTTTACAATATTATGTGGTTTTTTCTATTGTGTCTATGTACCTACACAATATATAGTCGAAATAATACTTCAATTTTCAACTCAGTAACTTTTCTTGTAGGAAAGTGAGAGTTGGTGCATTCGAGCGGCAAAAATAATTTTAGCTCAAAATCGTTTTTTTTAAATACAATTATTTTATATCATTGAATACAAATTTAACACGTCCATTACAGTTTTTCAATGTGTAACCCAAAAATCAAAAAAAATAATTTAAAAAATAATTTTTTATAGACATTTAAGTTCAAATTTAGACGAAATTAGTTACTTAAATGAAAAATAACAATGTTATTTATTTGGTTGTAATTTTAAAATATTTTTCGTTGGAACTTTAAAAGTATATTATTATATTTTATACACTCAATTAAATTTTCTAATGCAATTTTTTCTGCAACAATTAATTCAATCTACTGTATTATTAATAGTAAAATTAATTATTTTAATAGCAATAATATCATAAAGTACATATCAGCCTAATTATGTAGGCTGACAGACTATCTTCGCTCAGAATCGTTTTTCGTATATACAATGATTTTATATCATTGAATTCAAGTTTAACAAATTCATAACATTGCCGACCTTTTTTAAATACAATTTTTTTTAATTGTTTTGAAAATGTAGTAACACAACATAATGTAAAAACATAATTCCAAATATGGTTCTTGAACAATTCATAAAATACGTTAATAGTGAAGTGTGTACTATATTATGAATGACACGCATGACGTGTGCATCGAATTTTGAGAAAAAAAACTATACAGCGACATTATTTGTGGTATGACATTCCTTTTTTTATCACTATCTCCCTTCGTGTTGGATTTAGTATTTACCACTATATAACAAAACAAAATGAAAAAAATACCCAATTCATACCTGGTTATATAACAAGCACGCCCTCAAACATATATTCACAAACGTACACTCCGATGACGTCGGTTACGTGGAGTTCCCGTCCTGACATTTCAAATGAAGAAAAACGCAGACGATCAAAGCACACGAGATGGCTGGTAATCCGTTAGTCCGGGTTATTTTACCACTGACCTTTTTTTTTACTTTAGGCGTTAAAATAAAGCGGTTGGGTAAATACTAAATGGTATTTATATGATGCATATTGTCGTACACATATACTAGCTATGACGGATTAAGTTAGAACGTTTCGCCCCAAATATTATATTTAACGTGACGTGTTCAATGCAGATGGTAAACCTAACTACCCGGGACCTAGAGCTTAGGGAATAAAAGTATTATTTGTTTCGTCCTAAAAAAAATATGTAGTGGTTTTAATTTTAGTCTTAATGCAACGTCTGTAAATCCCCCCCCCCCCCCCGAAAACATCGAATCATTTTCAAATCAGTGCAATTATTATATTTGTAACCAAAGTTTTATAATTTGCAAACTAATAAGCTGATTTTTTTTCATCGCCACAAAATAAAATTGACTGCGAGGGGATTGTCCTAATATTAGGCGGAGTACAGTGTTCACAGTAATAGCCGGTATACCATAATACCTATAAATTATAACATATAATTATACTATAATAGACGTATTAGAGTTCTAAACGTAATTACATTTAGGATAAGTCTTAACTTTTAAGCAGAGCCAGGTAAATTGCACATGAATAACAATAACATCATATCATGACTAAATGATAGGTATACTCAGTGGTGTTTTGGAGGGTATACGCACGTATACGCTCGTATACCTACTTCATAAATAGAAAAAAAGAGTAATCCATAGGGCATACGTTTGTTTTTAGAAAATGTATTATTGGTAGGTTAATAATAAGTAATAACCAGTGGAGTGCCCAGGTGGGGGGGAGGATAGGGGGTAAAACCCAACCCATCGGATCAAGAAAATTATAAATTAATATTTTATATCATACGTCGTCATCATTGATATGGAGAAGATGATATCAAATACTTATGTAAAATATTTTCACTGAGATGAAGCTATTAGTGGTATGAGAAAAATTATTTATGACCAAACTATTGATCCTAAAAACGTGATGTCTGCATTCTACATCTTTCTTAAAACATTTCCGTGTTCAACCGCAGAATGTGAAAGAGGATTCAGTGTTATGAATAACATTTGTACGGATCTTCGTTCACAGTTAACAATAAATAATATTTCGAATTTAATGTTTATTAACATAAATGGACCTCCCTTCAGTGATTGGAATCCTGAAGATAACGTGAAAAGTTGGCTCTTCAATCATAGGTGTGCAGAAGACACTAGGACCAAAATAGCAAGAAATAGCATAGACAAAAGCGAGAGCAAAGTTGTCAAAAAGTGTCTATGGCAAATTTTGTAAATTATTTATTTTTCAAGTTTTGATATAATGTTAATTGCATTATAAGCATCATATTTTATTTGTTAATTTGTTACCAATTTAAAAAAAGAAAGTTATTTTTATTATTTTTTATTAAAATACTATTACATTTTGTTAAACCTTTTCCACTCACTAATACAACATTTTTATTTATATAAGCCTAATACACTTTAATATAAAACTTGTTTGAAAAAAAAAATGATATTTTTATTGTTTTTTATTATGTATAGGTTCTGTTAAAGTTAATTGTATATTATATTTTATATTTTTTGTAGTTCTATTTGACTATTACATTATTATGCTTTTATTTTACAATTATATTTATATTTTTTGCCTTTAAAATCGGGCAATTATTGAACTTTCCATAGAAGCTTAAATACTTAGATAAATCAAGAAATAATATGGTATAAAAATAACACACATTTTTTTTATATAAAAGTTTATACTTGTGAACATGAGATCCAGAAAAGACTTGAATTACTCGCGAGCGAGCGAGCGTCGTATTGATTAGTAAAATCTGATAAGTTGTGGTCCTAATAAATACAAAATAGTCATTGTCATAAATTCTTAAATACGCGTATACCCTCTAGTTGTTTTGCCAAAACACCACTGGATATACTACACGCATATACATATATCAATACATCTTATAATATGAATATATTATGCAATAATTCATGCCTCACTTCAGCAACATATTAAGTTACTGCGAGCTGCAGAAAGTGGGTTAGATTATTGACTTACGTGAAATATACCAATATAACATACTTAATATAATATGAGTACATCATACAGTTTTCATCGTCAAAGACATTCGATAACGCCTTCGCATACGTACCGCATTGGCTCGAGATCTCAACATAAAATATAACAAAATATCGAAAACCGTATAGAGCATTAGAGCGGCGCTGGCTAGTGACAAAGCTGAACGGCCGTCGTGGTGTTTTTATAATGGAAGATAGCGCTGCCGTTATCATCTGGGACCCGTTAACCCACGGTCTTTAGCACGGTCATTAGCTTACGAGCAAGGTGTATTTATAAGGTGTCATAAGCAAAGTGTATCGATACACCTTGCTTATGAGTTATGAGTACTTATGACGTTAGATTATAGCATTGACCTAAATAATTGTCCTAATAACGATTAAAGATAATAAAATATACCTCTAGCACAAGCTCCAGAGACGTGTCTATAGCGGATAGGCCTAGTAGCCCCCCGCCCCGACCTACCCCGATTTTGAATTTTTAAATATACCCAAAATATATTTGATTATCATACAAATTATTTGTTTAACCAGACCTATCCTGAATTTTGTTCCCGGACACGCCTCTGACAAGCTCTAGCATCTGTAATGCCACATTGGCCTCTCGAAAAAAAAAAATCACGCCTCCACTATTTACTTTAAGATGTATTATAATATCGTTATTATTATTACTGTTGTTTGCTTGTTTATAAATATAAATATTGTAATTGTCCGTGTTCCAAACAGAAATTAACCGTCGTTAGTCACGCTACTGTGGTTGAAACAATAGCACATAAACGATAAACATATATATTTCCGCACAATCACATACCTGGCTATTTCAAACCTTAAACTGTGTTCATTAATCATTGTAAATTGTAATCAATTAAATATAATTAGAAATTAATTTCTAAAATCAATCACGGAAAAATATAAAACTAAGGTTTGATATCCAATATTGAATATACCTATACAATAGCGGTCGTATATCTACCAATATACATACACGATTAGTCGTGTTTGTAGAACTTGGATATCTTAAATTATCATTTGATTGGTGTTTAGATTCTAAACGGAGCAATAATTATTGAACCTACCTATATTGATTTGTGTTTTTTTTGTGCCTATGCACATGATAGTAGTCGAAATAATGCTTCAATTTTCTACTTCAGCAACTTTTCTGGTGTGGAAGTGAATTTAGTTGGTGCATTTGAGAGGTCAAAATGGAATATTCCCAATAGTTTACAAACGCGTCTGTAAAAACAAAAAAAAAAAATAAGAAAAACAGAAATTTTTAGGCAAAAAAAGTTACACAAAAAAAATTTTAAAATAACTGTCAATACACGAAGATTTTGCAGAATGTTTATATTAGCATATTCTTTACACTATACAATTACAATTTTCAAAATTGTTCAACTCTTTTCAAACTATTTGAAGAAATAAGAAATAATTTTCGATTCTTATTTTTATTTTTAAATTATTGATAAAAAAAATGTTGGTTGGTGAAAACTTAAATATTTTTAATACAAGCTTCCTCATAAACTATTATCATCACTTAATTTTTAAAAAAAATGAGCGTAAATTCACAATATTTTTTTTGTTTGTAAATTATTTTGTAGTTAAAAATTTATAAGATGTTCAATTTGTACAGCTTAGGATAGTAAATTTAAAACAAAGTTTCTCATAAATAGTTAATAAGTTAGTTATAATGGTTAGGTACCAAAAAATCTAACATATCTATGATCACAGACCGTTTTCGTTCAGAAACGTTTTTAGTAGGTATATATTATGTACAATGATTTATCATTGAATTTAAATTTAAAAAATACAAATCCATTACATTGACTCATTCGACACTTACAACTGTACAGAAGAGCGGTACCCACCTCCCCAAATTTTTTAAAACCTACGTTTGTTGTACCCATCAGATTACTACTACCCATCTGTCTCACCTTGTACCTTCCTAAAAGCTACATTTTTTTTACATTTTTTTATTTCACGTTTCGTATCTAACTCTCGAGGCCTTATTCTAATTACCAATCGACCCGCTTTCTAACTCTCGTAGTTTAAGAGAATTTCAAGATTTTCAAGCAGAAAATTGGAGAGTATCGATACGTATCGATTTAATATTGAATATTCAAGTACACCGTACGGTATACCTACCAGCGGTACGTACAGTTGACTTTCGATAATTCAAACCTTCAATAATTCGAAACCGTCGGTAATTCGAAGTAAATACCCGGACAATTGAAAATCACGCGGTAATTTGAACAAAAACAATGCATTTAAGTACACTCGGTAAATCGAAATTAAATTTTGGGAAAACTGGCCACTAACACGTGACAATTTGAAGTATCATTCGTTCTGCAGTTCAAAGTATATTCACCAAGTGTATTTTATCTGTATTCTTATGATTTTTTGAGGAAAAATTATGAAAAATGCCACGGCGGGTAACAGTAAAGACAGGTTAACGATTTTACTAGGAGTAAACATGGACATTGGACGGCTCCGAAAAGTTAACTCCACTCCTCATAGGAAAAGCTGGCAAACCTAGGTGTTTCAAGGGCATACGTTCATTTCCTATAACTTATCGTTCTTAATAATCTTTTACAATAATAATTTAATTTACATAGTACAATTATTATAAAGTTTAACTAGCTGAATTACCCGGCTTCGCCCGTGTGTATTTTTTTTTCATATTTACAATATTATTTTAGAATATTATAAGTAATAACATTGATGAGTGCAAAATGGTTTTTATGCTCTTCGTTGCCGTTTAAAAAAATGAATAATGCACACTCTATACGAATAATATGTTTTATTTTATAATAGATCGGTTAAAATATACTAACTAATATCGTTACAACAATATTCAATTTTGAATTTAGTCATACCCAGCGTTGCCTGAGCCAATAATATTATAATATTAACAATATTACAATATTAAGTTAACATTAACCCGAAGTGATTTACATGTATCTAAACCACCTAGGTAGGGAATCCACGGCATTAGATCACGGACAATATGCGAGCAGTATATTATCAGGTAGGCAATCCACCTGCGGTGGATTGCGGACCCCATGAGGTGCGTAAATGAGTGAAATCAGAATTATAGGTACGTACATGAAAAACGTCGGGACGTTGGCCTGTGCTTAAGATTTGTTTTTTTCTATAAATTTGTTTGCCAAAATGTGTATATGATATATATATATAAATTATAACGTAGGTATATTATGTCATGCACGTCCGAACTGCTGGTAGGTACGGCGTACAAATGAATTATGAAATGAATATTCGTTCGCGTGCACGTAAAGACTAAGGAGATTATTTTTATCAATAAAATTCTCAAAACAATTAATATCTACAAAAAAAAAAAATACACGCCGATATAAAACACATTATTTGACTGACAAAAAGGTCAGGTTGCAGGTAGCTGGAAACCCGCGGGCCGCCGCGGCCGTGCCGCACAATACGTATTGGTGGTGAATAATTATAATTGTTAATTACTCCACTAAAACGCAACGTTTTTGAAAATCCATTCTTATTGCACGGTGAAAATATGAGAAGAACCTCTATTCCAAATTTCAAGTCCGTACGTTGCGTAGTTTTTGAGATACAGCTATCAGTGAGTGAGTGGTATTTGGATTTTATATGTATAGATTTAAAATTTAAAAACAATAAATAACTCTAATTTATTGCATTATGCACCACCTAATTTACTGAAATAATTAATTATATGTACAATAATAAAAAACAAAACTTTTTTCTGAACTGTCTGGTATTCGAATTTTTTTTTTCGCCCTCTCGTTATTCCGAACCACTCAACAATTTGAACTCTCGGTAATTCGAAGTTTTTCAACAGTCCCGTCAACTTCGAACTATCGAGATAGTCGAGTAGTCGACTGTACATAACCGTACACCGTATCGGACTCAGACTCTGATACGAGTCGGTACGTTACTATTCCGTAACGATGCGTATAGAATAATTTTTCTGGTAAATCTTGAAAGTAAAAATGGAGTTTTCCGGGCTGAACTCGCCGACGTCCATCTGGATATCAGTATTCCGCTCGGGCAATGGATCAGCTGTCTCATTAATATATTATTATCTTACCTAAATTAATATTATTATTTATTACTCACCTACTCGTTATTTTTCAGTTAAAACGTCATTGTTTTCTTGTTTATATCGAGCCCGTAAAGTTTTTAAAATTCTTATTTTTTTTTTCAATTCATTTAACCACGGTGTATAATATATTATTATAATATCTTTCCTACATTCTACGTCGTGCATTTTACCTTTTGGCTTTTACCACGGGTACTTGATTAAAAATGGTTTTAATGATTGTATATAATAAAATAATATAAAATATCTACAATCTACTTGTACATTGTTGGTTACACTGTACTCAATGTTTTCGTCGAAACAGAGTTGGTTTATTTTTGTATTAATTTTCCAACGAGATTTACAATAATAGCACAACAATAACAATATTATTAATAATAATAATAATGTATTAAATTATAACCTAAAATCTAAATCGTATTCGTATATAGAATATTAGAATTTGTTGTTTTATGATTCGTCAACTTTTGAAACGTCCGGTGCTCACTCTTTACTTTTTACTTCTTGTTATTAAACTTCTCAATATTTTCAATTATTTGTATCCAACGTAACTACGTTTAATTTAGTATTTCCAGTATAATATACTGTATTATAAACTATGTTAAATACGTTACATTTTTCGATCAATCGTTATTGAAAATAATCACTGAAGTGGATGTTCAATTATTGTTTTATTATACTATAAAGTAACACCTCATATGATTACCAATATTTTTGAAATATTTGTATGCATAACATATTGAGAGGTATTTAAATTCGGTTGAATTTATGTGATCCGTCTTTCAATACCTACGCTTTGAAGTAACTAAAAATAATAACCACCGATTTCTTCCAATAAGGTAAGTGCAAATTGTACTAAAATTATCGTTAAAAATGTACCTATCATAAATAGAGAGGTTCGTATTTTAAAAACATGTATTTTATGCTTGAATGTATTAGAGCACCGGGCGCCCGATCACTCTGTAGAGCACCGGGTCACGCCGTAAATATAAAACATACACTTATCCATTGTTGTATGACATTTAATATTATGGTATAAGAGTTATCTGATAATAGTTAATTAATAATTAATACAAATAATATATAATAATAATTAATATACGAATAGTAAATATAAATAATATAAGTTCACACAGGTTCTTTGAGTAACTGCGCTTTATGCTTAAGGCTAGGAAAAACCATTCTACTGGACATAAATCATTATCGCAACATATCATCTCTCCGTATGAAATCTGTTTACAAATACAATAGGTTGGTTCATGTGAATCGACAGCTATATACCTATTTCCATTTTTTTGGGAGGAAAAGGCCAAAAGGCGCAATTTTGACAACAATCGACCTTCCTAAAAGGCTTAGAGCTGGAAGAACACTGGCTCAAAAAACAAAAACCGAAACTAAAAAAAATGAAAATAGGGATATTATAGCTATCGATTCACATGAACCAACCTATTGTGTTTGTAAACAGATTTCATACGGAGAGATGATATGTTGCGATAATGATTTATGTCCAGTAGAATGGTTTCATTTTTCTTGTGTTTCATTATCAACAAAACCAAAAGGTAGATGGTTTTTCCCCAAGTGTTGCGGAGATCGTCCACATAAAATGAAGCCTAAAGCGCAGTTACTCAAAGAACCTGTGTGAACTTATATTATTTATATTTACTATTCGTATATTAATTATATTATTAATTATTATTATATATTATTTGTATTAACTATTAATTAACTATTATCAGATAACTCTTATACCATAATATTAAATGTCATACAACAATGGATAAGTATATTATGTTTTATATTTATAGCGTGACCCGGTGCTCTAGACACAGCGATAAATATATTGTCTATATTGTATTAACTTAAAATTATATTGTATCTACCTGCCTATTTTACTATCGCTGGAGACCTAAATGACATAATACATTTCTGCTTGATTTACCTACATACCTACTTAGATACAATCTGTAGTATATTGTCGCATAAAGCAACTATGTGTCTGGCAATTTGATCAAATTGTATTTCACTTAGGTACGAGTTACAAGAGACACTAATGTCCATCAACTTGCACGAAAAATAATTATTTGATTTTTTTGTTAAGCACAGTAGACACTAATGTTTATTTACTTGCACAGAAATTAATAATTATAAAGGATTTTTTTATAAAATTGAAAATCTTGGTTATAATTTATAGGATTATGATAGGGCATAGTTATGCCTCTTAATCGAAGATACAGAAACCATAATACCTACCTAACTATAAATAAAAATAAAAAAGTTGACACAGTATTTTCTTCTTTTCATTGTCAGACCTTAAAATTTTAATTAATATCGGTATTGCCTACTTAAATAAAAATGTTATGAAACATAACTATGTATTTCACTTAAGTACTTAACATTTTAACAAGTATCTGCAATATATAGGAATCATGTATACCATGTCCAGCAAAAAAACGCTCCGCAGACTTACAAAAAGCGGTTCTTCTGCACATCCCCACACTATGTCGCTACACCCTGTCTTGAAAACATTAAAAACCTTCATCATTAAGTCAAAAAAAATTTTCTTTCTTTACTTGGATTAATTATTTTTTACAGCTTCGCATTATCACTATCAGATAAAAGTATCCATAGAAGTACTTACTACATTAAAATATAATCTTATGTGATTATTTTCTTAAATATTTTTTCAAATAAAACTCAAACTCATACCAACGAAAAACTAAAAATAATTGTATGAATGGTTAGTAATTAGACCTAGACGATTATTATCAAGATTTCAAAAATTCAAAATCATTTTAACATTGTGTCATTGTTAAAACTGTAATTAAATGGTTAAGATATGATGAATATACAATACAAATATAGGTATACTCTTACACAAATTATTATACATCTTTAAAAATATTAATTTTTATAATTTACAATTTAAAAGCATATTATTGGGTTATAAATAGACATTGTATATATAGGTATCCTCAAAATATTTTTTTGATTATCTCCTGATAAATGATATGTACTAAATAGTAAATATCATATGAGAAATAAGAATTACAAATAATTATAGAACTTTATGTTTTTGAAAACTATAAGGCTATACGGCTATATACCCGTGTATCATCGTAGATTTAGAGAGTAAACGTTAAAAGAAAAACTAGAGAAGTGAGTATATGCCATATACGCACTATTCCTATGTCAATACACTACTTATTTCCACAGAACACTCCTTATGTAATATTATTAATATCAAGATTTTGAATAAAAAAAAGTGCGAGCGAGCATGCTAGGTGAATTATCCTTAAATTATGTTAAGAAGCAAAATATATTTCTGTAAACTGTTGAATATATTGTTTGTTGAACAAATGTTTTTTACTTTTTGGTATAATTATAGGTAGGTTGGGAATAACTATCAACAAATATTTTACAATTTGTTCTATAAAATGTTTAAGTAAAAATCAGCTGACATAGCTAGTATAAATATATGTTCGACTATTTTTCAGGTATCTTAAAAGATAAATAATATGAGCGACATATTAAATAATGCAGTTGGCCGCTTCTTGGACAATTGTGATGATGTTTTGAAAAATTTTCCTCAGGATGGACAAAAACAAGCAAGTCGTTATTATGAAGCTGATTGTCGTCATTCACATATTTTAAACAAATTGACAAATTTTACTAAAAAAAATAAAGAATTTGCAACTTCTGATGCACAACATGTGAAGAAAATGTTGATGGAGTCTTTAGACCTAGCTGACAGAAAAGTTCACATTACGGAATGTCTATTGGAGATGGTTGGAAAAAGCATGCTTGATTTACAAATGAATTCTAAAGAAGTTGAAACTGCAAAATTGAGTTTGATTCAATCAAATAAAAGAGTGTTGAAATCGATGCCCGATTCTAAAGAAATTGATTCAGGTTCTATTGATGTACTAAATAAAGATAATCCTAATAAGCGTCCGAAAAGAAATGTAACAAAAAGAACCACAACATTAGACAAAAGTGTAGAAATTAATGCAAATTTGTGTAGGAAATCAAGCACTAAACCAAGTATAAAAAACACCAGATCAAACAAAAAGTCAAAGCCACGGCCTCCCAAAAATAAAAAAGTAGTTTCAGAATCAGAAAGTTCTGATAGTGATAATGGTACACAACCAACTTACTGTATTTGTGAAGAAATATCTTATGGTGATATGGTTGGCTGTGATAATGATTTATGTCCAATTGAGTGGTTTCATTTTGGTTGCGTGTCTATAAGTAGGAAACCCAAAGGAAAATGGTATTGTCCACGGTGCAGAGGAATTAACTCCAAAACCATGAAGCCTAAAGCAATATTTCTTAAAGAACTCGAAGAATACAATAAACGTAAAGAAGAAAACTGGTGAATGGTAAAATCCATTTAAAGATTTTATATTTAATTTGACGCTGAATTGTTTCAATGAAAAAGGAATTCATACATTATGTGTCAAACTTAATTTTCATGAATGATAATTATGTTAATTTATAATAATACTAAACATAGGATAGCATTACTTTGTTTTGTTTTTCTGCATAACTAAATGGAAAAACATAGTTGCTCATCTTATTATTCTAATATATACCTATTTAAATACAAATACAAATTGTTCTTAAAATATAAAATTAAACATTAAAATTTAAAATTGTCCCAAGTGCTACCATGTTGCAAAAGTTATTATGTAATCATATAAAGGGTGATTATTTTTCTAATAATTTATAATACAAAGTATGTGTTTATAAGTAAAATCTTATTAGTAATTTTATTTTTCTAAGGCAAACAGTTGATTTTATTTTATTTAATAGTTAATACATTTTCATTTGAAACTGTCAAATAATCTTTCAATATTTGTATTAGAATATATTTAATAACTAGACCGTATTAAATACATTCCTTTGTTAACTTAAAATTGTTTTACTGAACTATTGTATGTGCATAATATAAAGAAAACTTATTATTTTGGATGTAAATAGTTTTTGATCTATTATTAAAAAACAATGTTTAGATATAAAATAAATGTCTGTATGGTAAGACTAAAAATGACCTGCAGAGTATCAGTTATATTATTATCATGATTAGGTTCTATTGAATTAATTTTCATTCAATTTTATCATACTAATACTAATTTATATTATTGGTGGTATATTATGTATCATAATAATAAGTTATGTTAAAAGAAATGTTACATCTGTTGAATTTGAAGCTAAGACTTGTCAGCACACATAAAATGTTCCATTTAAAATACTGAACTTTTTTGCACAATAATATGTGATGTGTTAATACCACGATTTAAGATATATATATATGTATATCTTAAATCGTGACCGTGGTTAATACATAAATATTATTTTTTTTGTTGCCTAATTATTTACTCAACTAATCAGCTGTATAACATTCATATTTACAAAAATTATTTGTACGTGTCAGTTGTAGTTTGTGTTTTAAAAGTTAAGCATACATTGATGTACACATGTAGAAAATACTCCCAAATTAATATACCTAGTACTACCTACATCCTACTTACGTTCTTAATTGATGACTTATCATGGATACTTATCATTAAAAAATTCATGTTGCTAAAAAATATGCTCATAACTCAATTTTAAAAATTTTCCTTCTGTATAATATTGTATGTTGTACATTTCATTGAACCCAATCTTAGTTTTGTTGAATACAATGTAATAGTTCATTATTGCGGCCTATGGGAGTATAAAAATAATAATTCTAAGGCAGGTAATGACTTAAATATTTATTCAGTCAGCTACCAGAAGATATAATATTGTAGTAGCTCCACCTAATGGACTTTTCTCTGATTATGTTTTTGGATCAAATATTTTATTCAATTCAAACTTTCAAGTCTTCAACCTATCCCTGAAGACTAAATGATGAACAACCAAGCACAATGAACGAAGCTTAAGTTTTCCTTAGGCATTTTAATAATGGAAATGACAACACATAGAATTTATAATTATAATCTGTGTTTAAATGTGTACAAAATGCTTATAACTTGTAGTTTTAGTAAATGTGTATGAACATCAAAGGACATCCAAATTGTATTATTACCTACTTAGGTATAGTATGAATTATAATAATACTTAATGAGTAAAGAACCTAGTAGTTCAAATTAATTTGTATTCTTTCCAAAAAAGTGCTTAAAAGGTGTTAGGAAAAATATAAATTATTGTAAAAAATTAAGGTTATTTTGTCATTTAATATAAACTTAATTCTTTATGAAGATTAACTGCGATCAGAATGAGATTCAAAGGCACAAATATCTAGTAGGCCTCTCATCAATGTGTTATGTACGATAATAATTAAATACATTTTATTTGTTACAATACAATAGCAAAACACTTAAACATGATAATAAACACAAAGATACAAAACCACTAATTCATAATTTATTTATATTGTAAGACTTTATCCCTCTGAATTATTTAACAATGATGCCCAGGGATCTTCCAACATTGATGGGTGAAAGTAGCTTTCATCGCTATTGTCAGTGCTCCAATTTTGACAACTCTAAAACAAATTAATAATACTTAAATTATACCATACTAATGAACATACATATGTTATTTTTATAAAGCCCAATTAAATAGATTTATTGTTACATTGATATTATTTTAAAATAATAACTTACATTAGAATTTTGATTTTTATATTTGTTGAATTGTGGTCTGTATGAAGAATAACTATTTTGTTGGTGTGGCTGTGGCATATAACCATACGAATTGTTTTGCTATTATAAAAATCAAGAGTTAGAGCAACTGCAATATATTGTATTACTTAAATTAAATAAGTTACATCTGAACCGCTGCTGTTGTTAAATCTGTTGGGAGTCCATTGGTATGGAGATCCTCTACCTCTGAATCGTGGACTATTGAATCTTGGTGGACTATTGAATCTTGGTGAACTATTGAATCTTGGTAAACTATTGAATCTTGGTGAACTACAACCACGTCCTCGCCAATTCTGTTCGACAGGTGATTGTTGAGGAGTGTTGTCATACAACAAAATGTTATCCTTTAAGGTTTCATTGATTGGGTTTGACAACGATTCTACATTTGGAAATGGCAATTGGTTGTCTGTAGTGACAGATGTATTTCTGGATCTTATTAGCGGTGATTTGTACTTAGAACACATTTTGAGTCACAGATGCTTAATGAAACTGTACAAAAAGTAAACAATGTATTTAAGTAGTGAATAGTGATGAATGCAAATAAATTTATAATAATTAATCTTAGAGCTTCAATTTAGAGCAGTTGCACATTAACACTTGAAACAAATTTAAATTAATCCACAAATAAATAAATATGTTGTTGCCTATCACTGTACATTGTTTTGATGCTTTTAGTGATAACTGATAACAAATGATAAAAACTATTGTCAATTTACTATTCATTATTCTAAAATTTCTATTATTCTTCAACGTTCAAACTGGTAATTACTGGTATAAATGTTTAGATCATTACTTTATGCACTTCACAGCTTAACCGAATATTGATTAAATTAAAATGTTATCTTCACTTGTCAAAGAACATCAAGTAAAACAAGCTGCCCGCAAAGAAAGCCAAGGTAACAATATTTTGTCAGAACTATATTATAGTATAATATATACCCCTAACCTTTGTGGCCGATGAAATTAAAATATCGTCATTTTTTGTTCTGTTATATTTAATACATGTTATACTCGTAACACATAATTAATTTTTATTCAAAAGATATTAAAAGAAAAGAGGCAGTGAACGCAGCCAATGAATTAACCAACGCACTGGTCGAACACCTCAATGTTGGGTAAGAAAAATATGTTAATTTAATTTAAATGATAACTCACAGATTATTGTGATGCCGAGAACGTTGACAGAAAATAATAAAATGTTAAAATATTTATTTAAATAATTACCATCAGTGTTGCCCAAGCATATCTTAATCAAAAAAAACTGGATGCCGAAGCAAAACAATTACACCAGAGTGCTATTGTCTTTTCCAAACAAACTTCTCAATGGCTGTCACTGATCGACAACTTTAATAGTGCTCTCAAGGAGTTGGGTGATGTCGAGAACTGGACACGTACCATTGAAAATGACATGCAAAATATCACCACTACCCTGGAGTATGCATATAAAGGTAATTTTCACATATATGAAAAATGAAATATTATGTATCAATGTTAATTGTTTGAATATTATTTTGCAGTTTCACAAAAACCTTAATTAACACTGTCCACAAGAACATGGTTTGCTTTCTCAATCTCAGTTTTATTTCACTGTTAATTTGTACTTATATAAAATAACTGGATACATACTTTGTTATTATTATTATTATTTTTGTATATTAAACATTTAAGCTAAATTTATACTTTTATTTTATTTGTTAGGTACTCTGTGCATAGTAAGATAATCAAGGTTCATATAGAGCCATTAAAATCATTGATGACACAGTATTATCAATGGTAACATATCAAAACACATAATGGGTCATAAATGATTCAGTAAAATAAATTTTAATGTAATTGAAGCGGTAATCAACATTTACCAAGTTTTTTTAACCACTTGACCTAGGGACCTCTCCGGAACAAACAATTATAAATTTATAACTATTCGTGACTAATCGGCTTTAATTATAGTCTATAGCCTATTAAATTTCATAGGGGCAAGTATCCTAAATTTATTAGAGGATTCAAGCCCCCTCCCTCATAACATGCTTAGTGGTAGAATATAACAATTAATACTAATCACTGACTTTTGAACTGGGAGAAATAGGCCAATTTTTTGGGTTGACTAAGTTGCCTCCCTGTTTGCGCTTATGATTAAATTACATATTAGAACAAAATATTTACAAAAAATATAAATAGGTACTTTGAGGAGATTAAAAATTAAATATCCATTTAAATTATTTTATTTTAGTTGTTAATTATAAAAGAATAAGTAGTCAATGAACCTCATATAAAAAGACAGAACATGATGTTACTACTTATATTTAATCTTGCATTCATCTCTATAATATTCTATCCTTCAGTCTCCAATTTTTAGAAACCTTAGTGAGTTAAACAGAATACTCAAATCCCAGGAAATATTTACAACTAAAATAAGCTTTTAACTAAGAATCATTTGTTGATATAACGTAATGATAACTGAAAATGTCATCAGATTAATTAAGAAATGTCTCATAATATTAAACAAATCTTGTTAGATAAAATAATCATTTTTTAATATTATATTAATAATTAATATAATGTAATTGTTGAGCTATAATTATAAATAACAGCTAATTAAAAAAAAAGTATTTGCTGGTATAGACTATTTTTTACTCACTGTTAATAATCAAATTCTAAGTTTAAAAATCACTATTTTATCCTATTTCAATCTAGTACATAGTAAAATCATGTCAACCAAGTTTAATTTGAAAATATTGTATCTATTACTACTTACTATGTTTTAAAAACTTATTAGTGTTCTTCATTATATATTCTAAGTATGAGAAAAAACATTCAATAATACTACACATTACTCTTGTTGAAGTGTTTAATCTTCAGTTTTGGTGTTTAAGACACAATAAAAAAAAGTTGAAATTGAAACTAATGAAAAAGTATTTCAAAAAAAATACAGAATAAAAGATAAAAATAGAAATCACACACACCCAACAAATATAATATTATAAATTCAAACTGAAATAAAAACATATAATGTTTTTTGTAAAATAATAATCAATACATTTTATTATGTGTATATATTTTATACATCAAATAGAATTCTTGACGACAACAACAGTTACTTATCTTGGTGTATGAAATTGTTAAACAATTTTATTTAACCATAAGATGTTAAAATTACATTTTTTAAATAGCTTACGTACAATTACTGAATTACGTACTATGTAATTAAACATAGTATATAAGATTTGAACATGCAATTATGCTAATATATATATATTAAATTGATTGAGTATACATACAATTGTAAACTTAATCAATGTATATGTGTGTGTATATATATATATAAATATACTGTAAAACTATAAAATGCAATAAAACTAATTACAAATAATCATTTAAAAAATATATGAACTATGTTATGTATGAATAAAAAATGATTGTAATGTTGATGTAGTAGGAATAGCAATAGAAAGGAATAATAGTAATTAACTAGTAAAACAAAATGATAGTCTATATAATGATATAAAGACCAAATAAATTTCATAGGAAATTTATGTTGGTTATTTTTGATTATATTTATGTTTTAAATTTATTCAACAATATAATTTCCATTAACCCTTTCCCTAATGATTATATACAATGTAAATGTACACACAATTATTTATCTAAATTTATGACTAGGAGAGATTAAGTAAAATAAAAATATATGCAATAAATAATAATGTAATATAATTTATCAATTAAATAAAATATATAAATATTACCCCCCTTCTTAGCAAATATAATGCTAAATCATAACAAAAAAAACAGAAGAAATTGACTGCATTTTGTCCAATATGGTACACAATTTATCGCCAATAGGAAAATTAATATTGAAGAATTAAAAATTTTCTAATTGATAAATGCAGTAAAAACCACAAAAAAACAAACTAATAAACTTGGTTAATTTACATTTATAAAAAGGTGGTTTTAAGTATAAAAATAAAAGCACAACATTTAGAACAATAACAAGTGCAAAAATATTATCACAAATTTTTTGGGGAAATTGTTTCTTTTTAAAATGTTATAATTTAAACTTAAATTATGTATCTAAAAATATAATATCAATAACAATAGTATTGTATAAAGTTATTGTTGGAATAATTCATGTAAAAACAAAAATATTGGACAAAAAAATAAATACTTCACACTCTTTTCTTCACCATTAATGATACTTTCAAATTATCTTTATCACAATAATGCCTTTGGTTTAAAAGAAATAATATTGTACTTGTACAAGCAAAAATATAGTTTCGTCACGAGGAAAAAATTATTTAACATACAAACCTATGTGGAAAGTTAAATATTTGGAATATAAGTCCAACATTTCTTTCACACTTGAGCAAAACAAATTACACTGTTCAATAGCCTGGTGGCTTAGGAGCTTGATGTTTTGCAACTGAAATAAGTCATTAATATTAGATACATACTTAAATTTTCAATGAAGATTAAATTTATCCTTACCGACTAGTCTGCTATTATAAATTTTATCAACTCTTTGGAAAATTGGAGGCGGTGGAATCCTAACCATTGGCTTGAACATGGTAGAAAACTTCATTTCCATTTCCTCTACAAAATTATATTTTCATATTTAGAATAATTCATATTTAATTGGCCATTAGTCATTACTCATATTACCCAATAGAGACATGCTTAAAACAGAAGTTGGTCCATTTCGCATAGATGAATGACGTGTGGGAGGTGTTGGGGGAGCTCCATTAATTACCTAAACAAATATAAATAATTTATAACTTTAGATTATTATATTTTAAATAAATGTAAGTCAACACTTACATTGTTATTTTGGTAGCTTTTGTGAGGGGGTACATTAGGTGGTGGAGGAGGTGGTCCACTCCTATGTGGTGGAGGTGGTGGCGGTGGAGCACCAACAGGTGGATTCAATGGTGCCTTGATGGGCGGAGGTGGCGGCCTAGTATTTGGATGTTTAATGGGTCGTAAAGTTCGTGATCCCCACTGGGCATTCGGTGGAGGGTTTGGAGAACTCCTCAAAATACTGTCTTGTGATTGATGGAAAGCAGGTAATTGATTTTTACTACTGATGGTCAAGTTATTGAATTGAGGTGCTGTATAAAATAATATTTAATTTATAAACATCGCATTTCATTGATTAAAGATATTATATATAAACACATACGTTGACTATTTGGAGCAACTGGAGGTGTTTTTGGTATCCTCATACTTTGTGCTCTAGAAACAAGATTTCGCCCATCAGCTGCAGCTACTAAATTAGTTGAACTAACTGTTAATGTTGACTTCTTTGTGGGCACAGCTGGCCTGACTGATGGTGGTTTTGGGGCTACATTTGGTTTTCCATATCCACCTGGAGGAGGACCTCTGCCTGCCACATTATCAGACACAAGACTTGGGACACTGCCTGTCAGATTGTGACCAACACCAGGTGGTATAATTGAAACAGGTTCAGAAGTACTCTGGAAATAAGAAGAAAAAAATTAACCAAAATTTATTCGTATGAATACAATTTAAAATAATTGTTTGAATAAAATTACCGATGGAATATTTGGTTTTTGACTGAATGGTGGTGGTTGTGGAGGAGGTCCTCTTGATTTGATATCATTTTGAATTTTTCTTATGCTATCATTTTTCTAAAAACATAAAAATAAATTAATCAAATTTAAATGTTAACATTCTCTTAAGACTACAACTTACTTTCTGTGATGGAAGAGTACTTGTGTTAGAAGGAGAGGGGTTTGCAGTTGTTTGATTAAACAATGAGACCGGTGATAAATTATTAGTCGGTGGTTGAGTTCTCGATTGTCCTAGAATTAGGGCATTATTATGTATTTTACAACTTTGTATAGGTCAAACATTTTCTTATCATATTATATTATATTATGTACTACTATAATATTTTTTATTTTTTATTATTTGACATAGGAAAAAAATAAAATAGGTATGAACACAGATATTCTATATTTTTCCTCTTGTAAAGTTTTATAATTTATTATAGAATATTGGATGAACATTAAGTATTGTAATTCAATAAAATGAAAAATATATAGTAATGTATTGAAAATATACATTATTATAAAAGAAACATTTTATTTTTCATTTTTTAGAATACATATTATAATGATTTATTAGAAAATAAAATAAGAACAATATTACTAATAAATAATAATTTATTCTAATTATATTTATTCTGGTAAACAACAATAATCAATCTTGATAAAAACATTTTCCAAAGAATGTAATAATTATCTTTAATTTTTGTACAAAAAATATTTCAATAAATTTATGGTATGAAATATATTTATTAAATGTTCTCAAAGTGAAATCAATCAATGCATTACAGCTATTCACTAACTCTTTGTACATCTATATGACAATTGCATGGCATCTAAATGGAGAAATAAAGAAAAATGTGAAGAAATACCTACTGCATAACTTACTGACATACAAGATGCTAACATTTCCTTTTTTAGGTCCAGGTAAAAAAATTAGGTCATCTGATCAAGGTTACAATAAAAACTTTTTTTACACATCAATCAAACCAATACCTAACAAATAGACTAATGTTGGTAAATACATAATATATTTATTATATTTATCATCTCCTTCATAAACGTTTTAACCTTAATTTTAAGAAACAACAGTATAAATATGATAAGTAAGTAGTTACACAACTATCTAGAATGCACAAATAAATTCTAGATTAAATACAGTTAATAACAAAAGAAACACGTGTGAAGCAAATATGACAGTACTGGCAGCAACTTATGTAATATTTTAATAAATTACTCGCAATAAAATTAAAAATTCCAAACAATTTTATATAATTACAAAAATATAAGAATTCAATAGAAAAGTGTATATGAAATTACTTTTTATAAGTATACCTACATAAATTATATATTTTAAAGTTTGTCTAAACTAGTATATTCAAATTGTATAGATTAGCTTGTGAAGTATAAATTGCTACTTTTTCTAAGTTTCCTATTTTAAGACATATGTGTATATATTATCACATGGTGATTCTTATAATGTGAACTAGGCTTTGGAAATACTAAGAATTTTTAAAACATTTTTTTTTTCAGTTTAGAAAATATACTTCAAGTTTTTTAGAATTAACCTTAAAATTTAAAATTTTTTTTTTAGGATTGTCTGGTTTATGATTTAAAATAATCACCCTTCATTCCCCAACATCACGAAAAATATAAAATAAAATTATTGTTTTTAACAAATTACAAATTTATTTAGTAGCTTTTTAAATGCAATAATATACAGTCTAAGACTATGATAATACAAAATCTAATATTATGTGTTTGATATATATCATTTATATATTGGTTATAACTTTTGAGCAAAGGTGGGCATTAACTAGTTAGTTAATTTTCTAATCAACTTATGAACTTAACTAGTTTAATTGACATTTTAAATAACTTAGCTTTTCTCAGTTAATTTAAAAATACTCTATCAAGTTTAAAATTTTTTGTTTTTATCGTTATATATATGAAAATACTTATATAAAAATAAAACTAACATTTATATTATTTTATTTAAATTATAAATTACAAATGTTGTAGTTTTAATATTACATGAACTTACATTGCTATTTAATAAAAAAATTAATATTTGTTAAATTATTATTTGAGATGTGTATAGCATAAATATTTAATAATCATGTAAAGTAAAATATGTATAATATACACTGTACATTATTATACAATTATTTATTATAGTTTCAGAAATTAGAAAGAAATGTCAATCATCCACATATTAATTTAAAAAAATAGATTAATTTTTTTTAAACTGAATTAAGTTAATATATTATTCAATATTAACTTTTAACTTTGAGTTAAATTTATGATTTGCTAACAGTTAACTTTTAACTTATTTTCATTAACTTGCCCACCTTTGGTTATAAGTATAAGCTACAGTTTTATTATCACTTAAAAATGTAATTTAACCATTAAAATTAATTGAGCGAATACAAGATTATCAATTTACATTATTCTATATCAGTTAGATTAACACAAAATTATAATATAAGAAAATTGAACTCAAATTAATGGCATGGTAAATAATTAATAAAGATTATTTACTAATTTCTAAGAAAGTCAATACACATAATGAGTTCTAAAGAACTTATTCAATTAAGATGTCAAAACTATAAAAATGTAATGTATTAATTATTTTGTTAACAAAATTATAGTCAAAGGACAAATCATAAAATGTTTAAGACATTTCTTACAAATCAGTATAATTGGTATAAATAAAAGTTGTTCCCATTTGTTGCTTCTATCACATTTTAGATATAGAAAATACGCTGATATCTGCAAGTATCATATACTCTGCATCATTAATACAATAAGAAAGTAGAGTAATGATGTAATGATGAATAATCACTTCTAATCGAATAAAATGATGAATGTAATTTTTTCTGTTTTTAATGTTGGGTATACTTTATAAACTATAACATCAGAAAATAACTGTATTTAGAATTGTTAAGACTCTATTAAACTGACCTATTAAAACTATTTTACAAGATTTAATAGACAGAATATAATTAAATAATAGTCTTTTTTATAAACATTAAATATTAATATATTAACATAATATTTAAGTAGATACATTTATAAACTATGGTTACAATTTAAATATTGAGATTAAGTTTTTGATTTTATTTTATTTTACAAGAGAATCAGTTATACTATCAGAGTAACTTTTTGATACATACTCCCAATAAAAAAAAAGCATCTAAAATTCTAAGATTCCTTCCATTAACGAAAATTCTAAATAAGTAGTAGCTTCTTTTAACTGTTAGATGTTTACTCAAATGCATGTTTGATAGTATTCACAGTATGTGACAGAAAGACTAAGTCATTTAAGATAATATAAGTAAGCTCATTCGATGCTACTATACTAGATAGGTAACCAAACAACTTTAAAATTATTTTAGGTACTTACAACTTATAAGTGAGAACTGATTTGCTTATAATATCAAGTGACTATGTCTTTCTGTCCCACTGATCTGGTACTGCATTATTCAATTCTTATTTTTCAAATTTTCTGATTTTACAAGAATATAATCATACCTGTTGCTAATCCAGTTGGTTTAAGTTTGGGCATGCCTCCAGCAAACAATCCTGCTAAGCCATTAGGTGTTCGTGCAGCTATAGAACTCATTTCTCCGTTTTTTACTGTACCATTACATTTTACAGGTGTTTTTGGTGAATCTATATTATTAAAAATCATACTTGAACGTTTCACATAAGCAACTAATTGAAATACTACAGGCATGATTTGTGTTATTCAACACGCTAACTATAACAGTTAGTTGCACAAGTCATTACGCGGCAGACAACAATATTATTGAACACCGGTCGTGGTCAAACAACAAGGCGATGGCCTAGAGCAAAATGAAAAAAAGGGGCAAGCGACCGGGTAGGCCACACCACCGTACTAGGTACTCACTGTTGACGAGCGGGCTGCTCTTGTCGTTGGTCACGGTCTTCTTCAGGGGCTTGCCGAGCCTGATGGACTGCAGCAGCTGGTCCCTGGCCTGCAACGGGTTGCCTCCCTTCTTGCCAGCGACAGCACCAAACATTGGCGGCCCGGACGCTGGCGGTGGCGGTGGGCCCGACAGGGTTGCAGGCGGCGGCGGCGGCGGTGGCGGAGGAGGCGGGAACGGCATGGCGGGTCTGCACGGGGTGCCGAAAAAAAACAGACAAAAAACAAGCAGTGTCAGGTCAGTCGGTCGACGGTCGGACCACCGTTCGCCGTTGGGACCGACGGTGCGAGGGCGCGGTGTGCAAGTGTGTTGGCGACACGGCGGGGCCCACCGTCACTGACGGAGCGACGTGTGTGAGTCACGCGAGCGCGACATAGTGGAATATTGGTCGACGGCGATGACGAAAGAACGCAATAAGAGGAGGATTTGGCCGGGAGCGGTTATCACTATAATATAATACACACTCCGGACGGAGCGAGCCGCGGCGACTTACCGCGAAATTCGTACGGACTGGTACAACTACGACGACAACTGCTGGTCGTACCGTTGTCGATCATCGGCGGTAGTTCTCTTCCGCCGTCGTCGTCGTCGAGGTCGCGGACGATTTGCTGCTGCCGTCGACGATCGCGAATTTGAAATCGACGGGCATCGCTGGACGATCAACCGGACGTGATAGCCAGCCGAGATTGTGTGTGTACGACGTGCGTGTGCGTGTACAGTGTCGTACCGTCGTGTGTGTGTGTGTTTATAATAATAATATTATTATTATTATCATCATGTAGCGACGGTCAATTCCATAACATTTAATTGATTTCCAGGAGGGGGACTACGACTATTGTATCATCGAATCGTCGTTATCGTGTGCGATTATTATTATTTTAATTTCGTTGTTTTTTTAAAAAAAATTTTTTATCGATATACGTTCGATCCGTGTTGACAGTTACCAGACAGTCACTATATAGTCACTGCTAATACGTAATATTATGTCTACAGTAGTTCTACACAGCACGATATACTTTATGACTATGAGTTGTAAATAATAATAAATAACAAATTACAAATTAGCATTTATGTAATATTATTATGAAGGAACGCGCAACGAGGTGACATACATGTTGTGTGCACTACGGGACACGGGTGTGTGCGTGCGTGTGAAAAACACAGATGATAAAATAAAAACACGCGCGCGCACGCGCACTCGTGCGGAGGGGAAACATGGCGGCGGCACAAGGCCGTCGTCACTCGTCGCCGCTACGATATCTCTACGTGTGGCCCGGTGACACACACGCTCACGGGACACACCACACACGTCACACCGTTTATATTGTTTAATAATATTATAATATGCTCGTCATACGTCCCTGTGGTGTTTGCCGCTTACTGCTTGTGCTTCTATATAACTATATATGCTTGCCGACAACCGCGTCAGCTGTGATGACTTTTGGGGGAGGGCTTAGCAGACCCTGGTAATTACAGCGTCCCGACTGCAGACTCAATATTATGAAAAAAAAATAGCATATATTTCTTTTTGCTTTGGTGTATTCGAGTAGATAAATTAAAATATTTTCACGAGCCCCTCACCTAAATAAAACTCTGAATACGCGGTATTGTATAATCTAGTTGAAGTGCACATTGCCCACCAGCAAAGTTCCCTCTTATAAAATCGTAACCTCAGGCGCATACGCGTGGAAAGGGGGTTAGGGGTTCAACACCCCCCCCCCGCAGCCACAATTTCATAAAAATTATGTTTTATACATTTTGTTGTATAATTTTGAGTTTCCTAAATTTTCCTAATATTTCACAAAATCGTCATACTCCCTCAACATTTTTTTTTTGTTTACGTCTGTGTGATCTATTGCATGGGAAAATGGATATAAATTATATAATGTAGGTAGTCATTCATAGTTATGTAGGTAAAAATGTATAATTCAGTCTACCTACCTATTTTACTGGAGGAATTCTTAAATGAAAATTCCAAAAATTATCTTATGAGGTGTTTTACTCGAAAACGGTGAGCTATAGGGCCATAGACATAAGTGATTGGATTGTTCCTCGTAACGAGCTACATCAAGTGTATATTTAGAATTTTTAAAAACATGAAATTCAAGAATTATAAAACATTATTTCTGGTTGAATTATTTTTGAAAACCAAAAATATTCAGTTTGAACATTTTGAAAGAATTAAAATTCTTTGTATAGTAGATTACAACGAAGATTAACCTAACTTCGGTTATAGCCTAAATTAACGGCGAATACAAAATTATTGAAAACTATTGGAATCTACCAAATATTGGACTCAAACAGTCCAAAAGTGTTTGGTTACAATATTTTTAAATATACCTATAGCAATAGCAGCAACCCATTTACCCATCATCAAGTATTTATTTTCATTATGACGCTATTTGCGTTTATTTTAAGCACATTCTACTGCCTGAGCCACATAAACGAGGCAACGAGATATTTCACGTTAAGTGTGATATAGCTATAGTTATAATTTTTAAACTTTGTTACATCATTTGTTATTCAGACACCATATGGAATTGTATACATGTCCGTCAAATGTTTATCCTAAGTATCACAGCAAATGTATAATAGGTACTTGAAATTTGGTCGATAGAAATTGAATGGTTTTTAGACACTTTTTATAGCTTAGCACAGATTTTGGACACAATTATTTAGGTTATTTTTATCAAATAAAAATACGTGTCTCAAATCTCAATTCTATCCAAACAGAAAATTTATCATGCCTATAAATAGCTCAAAAAAAGTCAAATATTTTTATAATTTTGTCGTGTACACAAAATGGTCACTTAAACATTTTGAGAAAATTTAAAGTATCTAAGGTTATAGGTCATTGAATTCCATCAAAAAATAAAATCAATTTAGTCAAAAACTGATTTTGCATAAAAATTCCTGTTTTTCATTTTTTGAAAACTACTTGGAATTTTTTCTTTTAAGAGGACGTTACACCCGCATGTGTTGTCTCCGTCTTACAAGTGCGAACCATAGCAAATTTTACGCTCATCAGATTACGCGAAGCTCCGTGAATTTAAAATTTAGAGTGAATTGACCTCTTATAAAAATTAAAGGTAATATTATTATCGAGGGCAACTCATTGGCTTTTTATTATATTTTAATTTTAAAGCAAGTTTTAAGATATACAAACAATTTACAATTTTAAAATACTCATAACTCTCTTTTAAATTAAAATATAATAAAAAGCCAATGAGAAGCCCTCGATAATAATGTTACCTTTAATTTTTATAAGAGGTCAATTCACTCTAACTTTTAAATTCACGGATGACATGACATGACATGATTTACGGATTTCATGATCATAGGCGGTACTACGGGAGGGGCAGAGTATGCAACTGCCCCTCCTGTGGACCGTACCTTATTATTGTATCTAATAATAATTCCTTGAATTATCGATTTCCTAACTCTAAAAAAATAGATTTTTATAGTCTTTTCAATACGAAATTTAATGTTTTAAAATATCTGTGAATGATAGAGTATGCTAATAAATAGAGTTAGGATGTTGATGACTTTTGCATTTTTTTCCTTTTATTCTGTACAATACTATCCTAGCTAAAAATTTGTTTCATGCTCCCTTGATGCAGAATATTCTAATTTTATTTTGCATTTTTAGCTATATATGCATTTTTTTTTGTTTTTTAACGTCATTTTTCAACATTTTTAAGTCATTTTTTCATCTTTTAGGGCATTTTTTGTACTTTTTATACAATGTGGGGCATTTTTTACAAATTATAGATTTTAGGGCAAATATATTTTTATTTATATTTTATTTTTAAATTTATTTTTAATATTGAAATTTATTTATAAATTATTTAAATGCTTAATATATTTATAATTCATATTTTAAATTACTATTACACCCATTATTATACCCATATCTCTAATAAAAATTATTATTTATAAATAAGTTTTTTCACCTTACTTAATTAGTATTTTAGATAATTTTTAAGGTCATTTTTTGAAGTTTTTAGGGCATTTTTGCACTTTTTTTAGGGCTTTCTGCATTTTTTTTAGGGCATTTTTGTGTGTTTTTTAGGTCATCAACATCCTAACTCTACTAATAAAGTAAAATATATAAAATATAGTTAAAAGTATTTTCTGCCCCCCCCCTGCCAAGAGGGTCTAGTACCGCCTATGCTCATGATTTATAAAATATGTTAGAATTATCTAATTAGTCGACAATTTATCCACACAAAATTTTGTTTTCAAGGATTAGCGTAAAAAACTAATATAACTTACAAGGGCCCTTCATAAAAAGTTACACTGTGGTCTCAGTTTGACTAAAGTTACGCCACTGCTGGGATCAGCATTAATGCATTATCGAACTACATAAATCAATCACGTACATGTACATTCTGCAGTGGTGAGTGATGTATTACTACAATAAAATCATGGTCCGTGGGTGTATAGTGTATAGTACTGTATACAGTATACTATTCTATTGACTATTATCATTGATTATAGAATAGATTATAGTCTATTCTATAATCAATGCTATTATAAATACACCTTTTTCCCGTACCTAACATATCTTTATAGGTGACAAATGAGTAATGGCAATGGTAAAAACAAAAAAATTATCATAATAAAGAAAAATTTTCTTGCTTCCCTAGAAATTATAATATTTTATCCAACCCCGCCCTTATTATCAACTATGCAAATTAAGCACAAGTGTAAAGTTAAACTTTCTGGAGGTCGTTTTACGAAATTTCTTGAAGTACCTAATTATCTTAAAAAATCATAATAACATAAAATGTTTAGACCTTAGTTATTAAAATTGAAAATTTTGTAAATTTATAACTTTAACTACAATATAATTGGCAATTTTTCGTGATTTAGTCAAAAATGTAATTAACCTCAATACGAACTTGTATTTATATGATAAAGGGAATAAAACTGTTTAAAATATTTATGTGGGTCTGACTAATTCTAATCTTAATACCTAGAGAGCCTAGCTTCTCTATTAATACCTATTTAAATGAAAAATATCGACTCAATCCATGGTATACCGAACGTGATTAAAATAATTTAAACAAAGCTCTCTATTAATATAATATAGTCAACCATGTACAGATACGTAATGCGACCGCCTTCAACGAACATTACATTAAAATATAAAAATTATAAAATTAAACATGGTACCAATATAGTTACGTTTCGTTGAACTCTCACGTGTATTTTATTTTAGTCTTCGAGAATCTCATCCTTGGCCGTCAACACCGCGCTGCGTGGGGGCTCGTGACGCGGTAAAAGCTCAGCGGTCACCAACATTATTATTATTGTCACTGAGCAGCCGATATTTTTACACTCGTGTAAATTTGCGATTATTTTCGCGATCTCGCCGACGAATTTGTAGACATTTAATGAATACAAAATAACTATAACATCGTTGCATTCTCTGTTTAAGTATGTAATTTTGTTAAAGTTTTAACTTCCAATATAGGTACTTATAAAAAAAAGTTTCTACGTATCTAGTATCTTTAATATTTTTAATTGACTATAATAACAACTTATAAGGAACTTTGTTTAACACTTTCAAGCTATTTGACTGATCGAAAAAAATCATACACAATAATAAAATACAAATTATTTTGTTATTATTAATAATCACTGGCTTGTTTGGCTTGATTTATTAAGTATTTACTGTGTTTTTTTTATTATTTAATTGATTTATATCAGTAGGTATATCTATATTACTATATAGCATCTATTATTACTGCATCTGTAACGGTGTAGGTAATCATTTAATCTAACTTCGGTACGATAAATTGTTTTAAAAAAATCGTAAAAAAGATATGGCTGTCTATAGTCATATTCATATTGGTATTATAATTTATAATTAACTATATCAATAAAATTGTACAACCTATACATATAATAAAACCTGATAAAACTTGTATAGATTATATGTTTATGTATATTTATTTTCGTTTTTATAACATTTCAGACAGATTATGGGCCTCATATTATAGGCACCTATATATGTATGGCTATATATACCTGCCTAAATAAGACGTGCAAAGCTCAAGAGCACAGATTAAACATAAAATAATGTTTAAGATAAGCATGTAATACATATAGGTATATAAATGTATAATTTAATGTTTTAATTGAAATCACAGACTCATAGATAAATCCCTATTGGCTATTATATTATAGTATTATACCTACTGCATGCTACTGTATTTATCTATTTAATTTCTTATTATTTTTCTTACTTGAGGTCCAAGTGAAAAGCTTTTAAATTTATGGTTAAATATAATATGATTATGTATATTATTATTATATAGGTACCTATTTATGTATAATATTATGTAAAAATAGAATGAAAAAAAGTCAAGTTAAGTTAAACTGTGTATGGGTACTTTAGTACTTATAGATAAGTATACTTATAGGCTTATTATTAAGAGTACTTGCTTATTGTTTAAACTAGTTTAGAGACCAATACGTATTAAATCGTTCAATTAACCTGTCTAATACGTACTACAACTCAAGTCTAGGTTCAACTTGTTTCCGTCATAGGCCATAGACCCTATAATATAAAGTTCCTCATTAGTTATTAGTCGCATTACTATCATCAGCTATCGATGAATAAGACTTCGAAATATTTTTTAATTGGACGCAAAAAAAAATGCAGTTATTTATGATAGAACATAGAATTATAGAACAATCATTATGTTCTTTATTATAACTATAGCACAGAATAATGTGATTGTACTATTAAGATAATGTGGGCAAGCTACATCGACATATCAGTAGCTATTGTAACGTTGTTTGTATTATCTGACCTTTTTCGTGGCGTTGGTCGGCGTGTGGGCAATGTATTTAAATTTATATTTTCTATATTAAATAAGATCCCCACTTCATTACATAAGCCCTCAAAGTCATAAATCGGTTAAATCCTAATGGTTATTGTAATCATAACCGTTTTCACACGTTATGAGTGTACCCATATTTATTATTTATCTAACAACATTTATGAAATCAAGCAAAAACAGTGTCACCGCTGGGTGGCTATTCTTTTTAGCCGCCTATTGTTGTTAACCGTACGCTAAAACGCTCAAATGGTTATTGTAAAGAAAAATCATTTACAAATTGTGTAGGTATTTCTTTTTAAAAAAAAAAAAATAATAATCTAACAACATATCCTTACCACACAAGTACTGCAGCAGCCAGCAGGGTTTTCCAAAAATGTAGGTACCTACCTAACTACCCAAGTCGGACTAAGTTACCGACTAATTACTAATTACTTAGGAAATACCTACATATTTTGGAAGACTATATTTTAAGGTAAATAAAGAATTAATCTTCTTATTTGGCCCATTTTTGGTGCCTACTTAAAAAATAAACTTCAGTTGTAGGAGTGTAGGATGTAGCCCTCCGAGCCACATCACCCGTCGCTCATGATACATAATATTTTATAATAGAGACTTAAATAGACTGACAGGACTGCCTGGACTATAATAATATGTTCCTAGAAATTTGAATTTCTTCATTGCCTATAATAGTATATTCATTGATCATACTTAATGGTACTTATCCATAATTAATATAAGAACATAGATATATAGGTCTATAATTATAATATCTGTTTAAATGTATTAAACTATTAATCGGTAATAATTATTTTTATTCATCAGAATGAATAATGATGGCTATTGTCATTATATAGTGGCGTTGTATTATGGATTAAAAATAACAATTTTTAGTTTTAAACAAAAAAGGTACATAATATTATTGTATAGACGCCTAGTAGTACTTATATAGACGGACGTCATACTATACGTACTTAACATTCATCTAATTTTCTTTGGAAAGTAAACATCATTATTAAAATGAATAAATTTTAATATACATTTTTACGAATTAGATGTCGTTAAATAGGTATACCTACATAAATCACAAGACACTTGAATATTTAAAATGTCATTCCCGCTTTTTTACTCGAGAAAATAACACTCTTGTCCCATTGTATTGTTCTGTGCTCGTACTGCTCAATTTTGGCGGTTAACATTTTTTACTCTTTAAGGTTATTATATAATTTCTGATATTAGTCATTGATTATCACGGTGTAAAGAGGATAATATCTTCTCTATACATCGAGGTGATTATAAAATCACGTTTTGTGATCTATTTATCAACAATCAAAATATATTATCATGTTTGATATTTCCTCTTCCATTATTGATCAATAGGTATTATTTGATATATTATTATTATTATTATTATTCATTATCCACTGACCAGTGACCACTATATTAAATATGTTGTGGTCCTCATACCTCCAATCGTAATTCATAATCAAAATTATATATTATTATTGTACATGCGAGTATGTGACTATGCTAGTCTAAATGTCTGATAAACTATACTAAGTATAATAACTATATTGCATAATTAAATATTAATTGTTATTAGTTACTGCAGCTTCAGTAGCACTGACGTACTTCTTGATTTCCGTGCAATATATACGTTTCGTTCATTTTTTCCACGTGGTTTTTCGATTTTTCGGCTCAAGTACCCAGGTAGTTCATATAATTATAATAATAGTTTATAATACGATACCTATAAATATATATATATATATATATGGAAATTGTCAATGGATTTTTCATTCATTTAACAGAAGCAATTTATTTTTTATAGATTTTATAATGGCCAGTGTACTTGTGGTTGGTGGCGGAGGTCGAGAAAATGCAATTGCCTGGAAACTGTCACTTTCTTCAAAAGTAAGAATGATTTAAATTTTAAATTATAATATTAAATCAAGTCAATATTTTCTTGTTTTCAATAGTCATTACTCATAACCAATAATTTATTTCAACACTTAGATTTATGTATGAATTCACACCTATTTGAGATGTTTATTCTATAATTTATATTAAGGATTTACAAATATTTACAATAGTTACGATAATTCTATTATATCAAATTGTCAAGTTATATATAAATGCGGTTGATTAAAATGTAATGGACTAATCACGGGCTACTAAATCATGTAGTAATTATATAGCTGATTTATTAAATGATTGTCAATGCATTCAAACATAAATTAATCAATTTTTTATGCAATTGCATACCTAAGTTTTATTATTTCAGAATTATTATAATTTTTTTAAAATTCTTTTGGATAAAACAATTTATAATTTTCTAAATTGTATAAATCAAACAAAAAAATGAATCAGATGTATATTAACTGTATGTATAGGTAAATTAACACATAATATAATTTTCTCATCTTATAAATAGTTTAATATTGTTAATTATATGAATGTTGTAGGTATAAGAATTAGACCAATGTACCTATTTAATATTAACAGTTTTTAGAATTATCTACTGTTCAACATTCTATTGTAATAATAAAAAATCTAAATAAAGTAAGACAGTTTAGATAAAAGCTAGTGGGACATATCATCTATGTTAATTTTTATAATTTATCATCTATGTTAATTTTTATAATTTATTAGTAAGATAATTTATTATCTTACAATAATATTCAAAGTAAAGGCTTTCCATCTTACGTCCAAGACATTGATATGTATTCATTTACATATTTAAAGATTTATATATCTATTATTTCTGAATATAACATAGTACATGTTTTATTTTAATACATTTTTCTTTTTACAGGTGAATAAAATTTATATTACACCAAACAATATTGGAGCTGTATTATTGCCTCAAGTTGAATTTGTAGATTTGGATGTCAACAATTTTGAAGTATGAAGATAAGAAATATTATTATTATATTTTTTATTAAAAATAATATCTGATAGTGTATTTTAACATAGATTAGAAAGTTACTGTTTTTAAAGTTATATTTTATTTTCAGTGGTATACTTTGAATATTTTATTGGATATTTTTTAGTTCTTGAACTAAAACTTGATATACATTTATTTTTTTATGACAAACCCAAGTCAAACCAATTTTTTTTTTCATTTTACAAACTTGAAATTTATTTTTCAAATCATAGTAAAACCTAAACCACACCAAACTTAGAAAAAACCATTTGTTAACTATTTGTAACATCACTAGTCCTATGTTGTATAATATTATAACTCAAAGTAAACAATTTACAAGTGTACAGAAATCTACGTTAAAAATATTTAATGTTATTTTTTGAAACTTATTCTAGTATTTGTACATCTTTGTCCTTTTAATCTCTATTGCAATAATGTAGGGGAAACTCTGATTTGAATTTTGAGGTATTAAACAATTTGAGAACACTAAGTAAAAATAAAGGGCAATCAATAATATTAAATAAAATAAACCTTGTAATAATTTAAATATTATTTTTGGCAAGTATTTTACATTATTTTTTTCTACAACTATAGTTTTTGGCAAAATGGTGTGTAGAAAAATCTATTGACTTAATAATTGTGGGTCCTGAAGATCCACTTGCATCTGGAATTGCTGATGTATTAGCTACATACAACCTGAATTGTTTTGGACCATCTGCTAAAGCAGCTCGTATTGAAAGTGACAAAGAATGGTCAAAACAATTTATGGATGAATTTAATATTCCTACAGCCAAATGGAGATCATTTAATGATGTTAAACAAGCAACAGATTTTGTTTATTCGTAATTATTCCAACTAATATTTGTAAATAAAATTTGTATAATATGATATTTATCTAACCTATATTGTAAATTTGTACTAGGGCTGATTATCCTGCATTAGTAGTAAAAGCAAGTGGTCTTGCTGCAGGAAAAGGAGTGGTAGTTGCTTCTAATAAGCAAGAAGCATGCTTGGCTTTAGATGCCATCTTAACAGAAAATCGGTTTGGCAAAGCTGGCCAGACTGTTGTAGTTGAAGAATTGTTACAAGGAGAAGAAGTTTCAGTATGATATATTAATTTTAATCTTGAAAGGCATTTATATTTATACTTGGTATTTTTGTTTATAGGTTTTATGTTTTTCTGATGGGGTTAATATAAATGTCATGCTACCAAGTCAAGATTATAAAAGGGCATATAATCAAGACAAAGGTCCAAATACTGGAGGTATGGGAGCATTTTGTCCTTGTTTCAACATGCCTCAAAATGAGTTGGATGAAGCAAAAAATATTTTACAAAGAGCAGTTGATGGTCTTCGTAATCGTGGGACTCCTTTTGTTGGTGAGTTTTGCAATTGATCATTGTTATTTTTAAAAATTAACATTTATTTTATACCTTTTAGGTGTTCTTTATGCTGGATTAATGGTAACCAATGATGGCATTAGAGTTTTAGAGTTTAATTGCCGTTTTGGTGATCCTGAAACCCAGACAATATTGCCACTATTAGAATCTGACCTTTATGATATTATGCAAGTATGTAATTAGTAATTACTTTTAATGTATATTGTTTTTAACAATTAACAATTATTATATTGCATTTATAAATGTTAATACTTTCCTAGGCATGTTGTGATGGTACTTTAGATAAAGTTAAAGTTGAATGGAAAACTGATCAATTTTGTGTTGGTGTTGTGATGGCTAGTAGAGGATATCCGGTAACATCCAGTAAAGGGGATGTAATATCTGGTAAATTATGCAACTGAGTTATTAATTTATATATAATTAAAAAAATGTTGAAACATAGTTATAATTGGAGATTTTTAGGATTACCTAGTGTAACAAAAGGTATGGTATTTCATATGGGTACTAAGTTGAACAATTATGGAGAATTGGCAACAAACGGAGGCCGTGTATTAATCGTTGTAAATACTCATCAAGACTTAGTTTTAGCGGCTGCTAGAGCTACTATGGCTTGTGGTAGAATAATGTTTAATGGCGCTCAATTCAGAACTGATATTGCTCATAGAGGAATTGCTAGGTTTGAATTAAAATAACTCATTACATTTTTTTTTTTGATAATAACTTATAGTTTTTTTAATATTTTTAATTCATTACTGTAGAGCAATTCTTGCTAAGGGTGCTACAACCTACAAGTCTAGCGGTGTTGATATAACTGCTGGAAATAATTTAATTCCAATTTATAAACAAATGGTATCTATCACAAAACGCCAAGGAGTACTTGGAGATTTGGGTTCATTTGGGGCCATGTTTGATCTCAAAGCAGCTGCATTCCAGGACCCAATACTTGTGTCCAGTTCAGATGGAGTTGGCACAAAATTGAAGGTATGGAACTATGGAAAACTAGAAGGATAACTATTATTTTGCGCATAAAAGTTGTTTCTGGGGGTTTTCAAAGAAGATCTGAGTTTTGTCCTCAGTAGTAATTAAAAATTGTCTAATATTTTCCTTCCTACTTCTATAGACTGAGGGCTGTTATTTATATAAGTGGTATGGCTTAAAGTATGTATAAAATATTACTTTTTAGTTAGTAGATATATATTTTTGTCTATTACCGGTATGTTAATGAACGAGTATGAGTTTAAATTATTTACTATTTTAGTTTTTACATTTTGTCTAAACTTATAGTAAGATTTTGTGTTTTTGTACGCCAATGTCTGAATGAACTCACAACGTATTACTTTTTGAGTTTCAAAGAGTAATGGCATTTTTTTTTATACGAAATATCCCTTTTCAATGTCCTTCCGTAATTAATTAGCTTAATTTGAATTGTGCATTTTAATACATTGGTATGATCCTTTTTTTTCAATCATTTTTGAAGACTTCTAAAAATTGAAAAATGTTTGGATAAAACATCCCATTCAACTTAGAATTAAATGATTCACATGTGTTTTAGTATGCATTCATGAGTTTGAGAATTTTCCCATACTGATGGTTGAAATTTACTCTCTGCCAAGGCACTGGTGAGTGACAGCCTTTGCTAACTACTCAAGGGAAAATATACAATACAGTCCTTGATTAAAGTCTGCATAAGTTATACTTGAATTGAAATTCAATTCTTTAATTTAATTCAATATACTTGAAATACTGCCTTTATATAATTGTTGAGTCAATAGTCATACTATAGATGTATTATTAGTAATTTGAGCTCCATAAATATTTAATAATTTATAGAGTAGTGGAAAAGTTTTAAATGTGGTATTAACATCTTCAACTTAACACATACTTAATAACTAACTATTAATACAATTACATTTTAAAAGTAAATTACGTGTACTATGTTAACTATGATTGTGGCATACAGATTGAGAATCACTTATTTCGGTTGTTAAAACTTAAAGCGATTGTTCAAAACTAATTTACTGCTAAATTGTTTGATAATATCTAAAGTTAAGGTATAGAAAAGTCTGGGATGAAACCTAAATCGTTTTCTTATTATTGATATCAACGAACAATTATTGTCGACATACCTGGGACCATCAGCTCTCAAATTGCCAACACAATTCAGTTGTCATAAAATACATTTTTTTTCTTGCACGTGTTTTTAAAAAAAAATTTTGCATTTAAAGGTTGCTCTAACATGTAATAGTCATGAATCAATTGGACAAGATCTTGTTGCAATGTGTGTCAATGATATATTAGTTCACGGTGCTGAACCTTTATTTTTCCTTGATTATTATGCAACTGGTCGATTGGAAGGAGGAGCTGTTGTTCAAGTTGTTAAAGGCATTGTAGATGGTTGTCGACAATCTGGATGTGCTTTAATAGGTAATTATTTGTTATGCTTATTCATAAAAATAAAAGATTTAATTTACATTTATTTTTAGGTGGGGAAACGGCAGAAATGCCAGGCCTTTATCACAATAATGATTACGATGTAGCAGGTTTTGCTGTAGGAGCAGTAGAGCGAAATAAGATTTTACCACATATTGAAGATATTGTTTCTGGAGATGTTGTTATTGGTTTAGAATCAAGTGGTGTTCATGCTAATGGATTTAGTTTGATTCGTAAAATAATGGACATGGGTTGTCATAAATTTACAGATGAAGCCCCATTTAGTTTGGACAAAAAGACCTATGGTAATTTTTAATTGCTCTAAGAACTACTTCTGGGGAACCTGGTATTAAATTTTAAAGTTTTTTGACTTGAAAAATATTTATTATTATTCATTATAATTAAAAAAAAAAATAAAATTATAGGTGTTAGTATTTAGCTGCCTGGATATTTTAAATAAAAATAATTTATACTGACAATATTGTATATTACAAAGAACAAGTACTCAAATTGTATCATGTATATAGATAATAGTTGTAATATTTCAATAATTGTTCTTTTACTATACATTTATTTAAAGTTTGAATACATTTTTTAGGTGAAGAACTATTGACTCCTACAGTAATTTATGTTAGACATGTATTACCCTCAATAAGAAATAATCAAATAAAAGCATTGGCTCACATTACTGGAGGTGGTTTAATAGAAAATATTCCACGTATTTTACCAAAAAATAAAAAAGTAATTTTAGATGCTACAAAATGGAATATACAGCCTGTATATGGTTGGATAGCTGCAACAGGTACAATTAATATTTATTATATATTAATTTTTGTCCATTTTTAAGTAATTTGTGTTGATTAATGTATACATTTTGGTTGAATAGGTAGCATCAATGAAACAGAAATGTTACGAACCTTGAATTGTGGTTTAGGTATGGTATTAATTGTTGATAGGAAACATGTTGAAGATGTTTTATGTGCTACTAGTGGTAAAGTTGTTGGCGTAGTTGATGAAAAAATGTCTGGTAAGTTCCACCAGTTTACATAATATATCAAAAAGTATATTTAACTTTTTGTAGACTGTGTAACAGTACATATATAATTTAGAAAAAAGTGCTCAAAGTGTGAACTTTCATTAATACTTGTAGACGAACAACCAGTTGAAGTGAAAAAATTTGCAAATGCCATAGAGCCTTTAATGCGTCCTCATATTCAGACCTATGTTGCATCTAGGATGCATCCAAAAATGCGTGTAGCTGTTCTTATATCAGGAACTGGTACTAATTTACAGGTAAACTATAATAACATTAATTATTTTTTATAATGCTCAAATAAATTCACAAATTACTTCTCAATAATTTTTGTTTTTTTTTTTTTTGGTGTAGTCGTTGATTGATGCAACTACTGATGACCCATCTATGATGTCTGAAATTGTTTTAGTAATTTCCAATAAACCAGAAGTTGAAGGTCTAAAACGTGCCAGACGTGCTGGTATATTGGCTTTGGTAATATATTAAAGAATTGTATTTTATAATTGTAATTTATTTATATTTATTTGTTTAGGAAATAGATCATACTAAGTTTAAAACCCGTGAAGAATTTGAAAATGAAATGTTGAAAGCATTAGATCAAACACAAGTAGATGTTGTTTGCTTAGCTGGTTTTATGCGCGTGTTAACAAAAAACTTTGTGAACAAATGGAGAGGTCGTCTATTAAACATTCACCCTTCACTTTTACCTTTATTCAAAGGTCTTCATCCTCAAAGGCAAGCCCTCGAATCCGGTGTACGAGTTGCTGGGTGTACAGTCCATTTTGTAGAAGTAAACGTTTTTATTTTTATTTTTTGTTATCTAAATTTATTTCTGAGTGGAAATTTTAGGAAGAAATTGATGCTGGAGCAATCATAGTACAAGAAAGTGTGAATATGAGTTTAGATGAAACAGAAGAAAGTCTTATAGAAAAAATTAAGAAGGTTGAACACATTGCTTTTCCAAAGGCTTTAAAACTGTTTGCCACTAATCAAGTTTATTTAGATAAAGATATTGGTAAAGTAAAATGGTTATCAAATTCAAGTGATGTATTTAGAAATATTGTTTAAATAACAATTAATTATTTTTACATTTATTTTATATTCTATATTTTTTTATTTTATTTTTCCATTAGATATAAATATATAATTGTTTCTGAATACAGTACTTAAAATATTGTTATAATGTTTATTTTTCTTGTGTCTAATATTTTTATTATATTATATATAAAATGAAAATTGTTTTTGCATTATTTACACATTTGTTGCCAATTTTTTAATTTTTTGATTCTACCGATTTAAATATGTAATAGATTATTGTTTTAAATTGTAATATGATATAAGCTTCAATAAATAAAACTATTATTCCTTCATTTTTTTTTTCATGTTTATTCAACAGCTTTTATTGAAATTTTGTGTAAATATTCTTATTACTAATTAATTTAGTCAAATATAATAGGTTTAAGATAAATGAGAAAAATAAATATTAATAGAGGTTTAAAAAAATGTAATGTCAATGTAAATTTACTTTCCAAGTATGTTGAAATAAAAATGTTTAATGTGCTGTCATAGACAATAGCCAATTATATTACTATAGTATAACAGTAATAAATTACTAAGTTATCAGTATAAAATTAAGTGAGTTAAAAATTATAAAGTATACTACATCAATAATTTAGTGATAAACACTATAATACAACAAATAACTAAAGTACATAACCATAGCAACATAATAATATATCTTATTGCATGTTTTATCTATTCTCACATATGATTAAAAACCAAAGATTATTTTTTGAATAAAAATGGGAGTAAGTATACAATAATAAAGGTGTTAACTATTTTTCTATATAATATAATTCAACGCACATTTTTTTATTTATTTATATTGTTTTATTAGTAAACACTTATTGTAACATACTCAACTTGGGACTCTTCGTCTGTTGTTGATACATCACTAACTAGTACTTTTTAAAGTTGGACACTAAAGGCAGTCACCACTCCTCAGTGCAGTGTTTGGAAAGAACGTCGTTCACGTTCATATATATAGTGAACGTCACTCGTTTTATTAAAATAGAACGTGAATGTGAACGTTTATATTTTTAACGAACTTGATCGATTTTTAAGACGTTCAATTTATTTACCATTTAATAAATATATTTATAAAATATATCAATATTTTCCATTTTAATTCCTATGATATATTTAATTTGAATACAGAATAAAAAAAATTAAATACGTGAAATTGCATTCATTTTTTGAAAGAACGTGAACGCGTTCGTTTTAAAAAAACACGAACGTGAACGAGTTCCTTTTTTAAGGACTGAACGTGAACGTGAACGAGTTCATTTTTTTAGTGAACGTTCCGAACACTGCCTCAGTGTATCCAATATGACAAATTATTAACAAAGGTGTTAATTAATCACTTAATATTTATTTTTAAATTATTTCATTTAATAGGATTTAAAAGCAACTACAATTAAAGATGCAATAAAAAATTGGGAAGATGAAAATAAGGAATCTGCAAGTGAAGCTACAAATATTTGTTTACAGTTTCAGTGGCCACCAATTGAAAAAATGGATAATAATTTATCGGTTTTAACTAAATGCGAGTATGTGTTTATTATAAAAATAATGTTTGTTAAATATTATATATTTTTAATATACCAATGTTAATATTTGTTATAGAAAATTATCATTAAATACAAATATGATTGAGAAAATAAACGGTCTTGCTGCTTTAAGGCACTTGAAAATTTTATCATTGGGACGAAACTATATTAAAGCTTTTACTGGACTTGAACCATTAGCTGATACTTTAGAAGAATTATGGATATCTTATAACTTTATTGAAAAAATGAAAGGTGTTTTAGGCATGCGTAAACTTAAAGTTTTACACATGTCCAATAATAATGTTAAAGAATGGGCAGAAGTAAATAAGCTTGTTGAAATGGAAAGTCTAAAAGACTTTTTATTTGTCGGTAATTTATCATTATGTACCTATTTCTTTCAAATTAGGTATATAATTATAATATACACTTCAACTGTACTACTATAATAAGTAATTACTATTATACATTGGATAATTTATAAATTAATCATCTAGAATTTTAGACCATTCGTCAAAAATAAAGCTATTTTCAACATAACTTAAATTTTGTAATAGGTACTGAATATTATGCAAATTTTTATTTAGGTTTGAAAATTATCAATTTATATATTATTCTGTTTACTCAATTATTGTTTATATTAATTTAAACAAACAATTGTATAAATATTTAACAAATAACAATTAATATGTGAAAGAATATTACAATAATATTAATTTAATAATCCATACAAGTTAATAGTTCATATAAATTATTCAAATAAGGTTAGTAGATTTTCAGACTAGTTATAGACAAAAATAATTTTCACAATTTCATTAAACAATATGACATTAGCTACCTAATTTACAAGCATTAAACTGTGTTTAATCTCATTGTAATAAATAATTAAAATTTTCTTAGGAAATCCACTTTACGAGTGTTTAGATGAATCTGTATGGCGTAGTGACTGTATTAGAAAGCTTCCTAAACTAGTTATATTGGACGGAGTACCAATTATAAGAGATTAAAAACATCTCAGTTGAAAACAAGCAACTCTACATTTACTAGGTAGGTAATTTAATATTTTGTTTAATTTAAAAAATAAAAATGTACGATTTATTAATACAATGCCGGATGGATTAATATATTTATGGCCCGAAGTTATGAAAGTCTGGGCGCTTTGAGTTAATTTATAGGTACAAATGTACAATGTACAAAGTACCTATAGTACCTACCAAAAGATTTAGTGTAGGTGTATAATGTATATTGTATAAAGAATAAAGTATCAAGTATTCAAGTATCAAACTATCAATTATCAATGTTGAGAACTTGAGAATGAAACTGATTAATCTGGCATTGTGATGTGTAATTAAACAATTCGTTTTTAATTAAAATTATATTTAATTTTATCATATTTAGGAACCACTTAATTGTTTAAACAAATCGTCTGGATGGATCATAGTATCATATTATAATAAAATGTCATATACTACATGAACATGATACATCATCACATTATTCAACGAACAAGACAAAAAACCTAAATTGTAATATATTATTAACAATTATGCTTATTATACACAAATACGTTTTTTTTAATAAAGGATAATTTATTATGATTAATATTATAATTGTTTAATTATAACTTACTAGCTGATTCCGTGCATTTCGTTGCCCATTAAAAAAAATTTATAATGCCAACCCTATATGAATAATATTAATTATACAATATTAAATAATATTTTATAATTTAACTGTTAAAATAATATACTAATAATTAATATCGTTACAACAATATTCAATTTAGTCCCACCCAGCGTTGCCTGAGCGCTGAGCCAAATATTAAGTTAAGATTAACCTGAAGTGATTTACATGCATCTAAACCACCTATTCATATAAGTAGGCAATCCATTGCATTAGATCACGGACAATATGCGAGCATACATTATCAAGCAGGCCTAACCTAACCTGTGGTGGATTGCGGACCCCATGATGATGAGGTGCGTAAGTGAGTGAACTCAAAATTAGGTAGGTAGGTACATGAAAAACATTGTGACGGCTGCCCGTGCCAAAGATTTGTTTTTTTCTATACATTTATTTGCCAAAATGGCAAAATGTGTATATGATATTATATTCTTACTATAATAGTTATAAAATATGGAACCATTGACAACCGTATGAATAAACAGAGATTATACAAATCAATAACGACCATGGAATATGGATAGCAACCATTTATAAACAAATATTTCCATCGTGAATCTCAAAATCCTTGTTTGAGCAATTAAGCAGCTCCTGGGGTTGAACCTCTGCCTTTTTTAATTAGCCTATCTTCTTCCCATAGGTCTAATCTATCTCTGTCCCAAATTTGATCGCAATCGGTTTAACGGTTTGGGAATGCATAAAGGACACGGACATTCATTATTATATATATATACATATAATGAACACATAAAAAAAAAATCCAATCAGAATTGAACCGATAGTTATCGAGCTTAGGTACTTTACACAAAAAATGAGATTACAGCTTTATATTATATTAGTATAGATAAAGAATAGTTTAAATTTAAGTGTCAAATGTATGTATAATATAATTTTTATGTTTTTTATAAATTAATAATATATAGCCGAACGAGGTGATCCATTTAACGTAAGACACTTTATTTCAGAAAACTAACGTTTTTGAAATTATTTCTCTTAGATACTTTTAAGTTGTTACAAGACAACATTTTTGAAAAATACTTTTTTGAATGATAACATACAATAATTTCATATTCCAAAGGCCAAAGCAGAATATTATTTGCGGAGTATTTCGATCTATAAAAATCAAATTTTGGACAAGTAGTTTAATAGTCATAAACTCATAACTCATAAACTTCAAGTGCCAAAAGAGACAAATCAGACGTTGCTAACACATTACACAAAAAAAAATTATAACTAAATAAAAATTCAATGGTTGTAGTTGTTCCAGGTTCCGTTGTCGCGGTTGAGCGGGATAGTATATTGCATGTCACGCACGTCGTTCCTTTCGTCATAGTCGTTAAAGTGGACGTAAATACTGTCCTACTATTGTCCTTTTTAACTGTGTCCTTTGACGGTTGCCTTCTCGAATTCCCATGAAGTCGAAAAAAATGTTGACTTAGGACTTCCGATGATTGAAATCCTGCAAACTGTGCGTATAAAGTTTCAAAAAAAGTTTAACTCAGAAATATTTTAAAAGTGTTTATTGAAATATTTTCCAAAAGAATAAAGACAACTGGTATTATCGTGAAGGGTAACGTAAAGGTGCTCACTCCAAGTCTGAATAATCACGTCTGGATATGATGGGCATTGCAAGCTCATTCGGGGCCCCCTATTATATTATATCCTGTGGCTGTGCAGTCCTCTCCTCAAAGACCCCCCCGTGAACATTATGGGAACGAGTTCAACGCAATTCGTGTTCTCGTGATGTACACATGTGTGATAATCCACATTATTTTAGTTCGTAAAATCAGACATTTAACCTTCTCGCGAATAAACACATAAATAAGGCTTAAATGCCCTAAAGATGATCAAAAAATATTCTAAAAAATAATCAAAAATGTCTTTTAAACGCAATAATGCCCTTAAAAAATTACAACATTTTTTTTTATTTGGCATTTAAACACTTAAATGCCAAAAAAAAGGTACCTACCTATATTTTACAAGTAGTATACATAAAGGTAAAATCGCCCGGTAACTATATTGCTTCCCGTTTCGAGGACGCAAGTCGGCTATACCTATATCATTACATATAATCGATGTTTCCCTATTGATATAGTATACAATATTTAATAAGTAAATGTGAGGTGAAATGTTGGAATAATCTCCTGGAGTGTATAACGTATGTCATAATATGTATCTTAGTAATATGTTTTTTCGGCAGTGTCTAATAAATCGCGCAAAGTGGCATTCTCTTCACTTTTGGTGGCAGTCAAATAAAAGTTTTTAATTGCATGATATAAATGATACAGAACACGAACGATCGACGGCCGATTGCCGATATAGGTAATTAAATAGGTACATTAAATCATCCAGTTGTAAATAAATAATGTTATTTTTTAGTAGGTAGGTACCTAAAATAATAAATATAGTTAGAAAAATACAAAATATATCGTACCTATACAGTAAATTGTAACTATAAACCTATATATGATATATCTGACCAAATTTTATTTTTTATTGCTGTTTGGATATGAGGTTTTCATGATTACATATATAAATATATAATTGTAGATTGCATATCCGAGCAGCACAATACTTTTTAGAGTATGTATTGTTATGTTGTATAAATATTTAGTATATCAGACTATATCATATCTATATATAGGTACTATTATATTACCAATGAATTTTCCCGCCGTATAACACTGTCTTTTTCAGGTGTGCCCTCGCATAGGTATATACGTTTATGTATATAGGTGCAATATACATAATATAATAATTAATATTATATAATAGTATATGGGTGTGCCCGACGTGGTATTAGGTATATAGTATTACTTATTAGAGTACCTCTCTATCAAGATTCAAGGCACTCTATATTATGTTATATTTAGCCACCATTATATAGGTATGTCATTGAACATACGTTTTTTCTCTCTTTAGACGATAATATATTTTAAAGTAGGCACCTAAGTAACCTGCTATATCAATAAAAAAAATGTATATTGTAGGTACTCGAGTACAAACTCAGTATATAGGTACCTATATTATAAATTATAATTTACTAATTTAGGTATAGTTATATCATATTTCAATATATTACTATACACATAATATATAGCCTATTAGAATACATCACTAACACGTTGACTGCGTACTGACGCCAAAATATGGCGTCATGAGGATCGTTCAGCAACGCGTTTGACGCCATTTGGCGTCCAATATATATTTAAAGTAAACTGTTCACTATACGCGTGGTTGAATGTTATTTTATTATTATTTAGCCTGATTACGCATGTTTTAAAATATGTATTCGTAGACTGTTTGGATATAATATGACCATATGAGGGCAGTTTCTCTATGTCATTTTTATATTTTTACACAAGCACTGGATGGGATTAGAACTGCAAAAAGACATACGCAGTCAACACTGGCCATTTTCAGCAGTAAAAAACACGCGAAAACCACGGAAAACAAACAAAACGGCTTCAAAAAGTGGTTTTAGAGTGAAAATACTTATTATGAAATTTATAGAGAACACTAATTTTTCCGGGGGAGCCTCACCATTTTTTATTGAAATATTAAGTATTAAAAAAGTTAGTTATTTAAAAATAAAGGCGTTTGTGCTTTTAATATTAAGTTGTGTATTTAGATTAATACAAAACCCCAATGATGTTCCATCCGAAATATTGTTCTCTATAAAATGTGTTACAGGTGTTTTTACTCTAAAACCACTTTTTAACACCTATTTGATATTATATTAATGTTTGGAGAACGCTACTGCTGCCCGACTAAAACAATAGTATTAGCCTAAAATTATTATAGCCTATTATTATTAATAAATTATTAATTGTACTACTGTAATCAACTGTCTATGTCATAATAGTTTCAGGCTTCAGCTGCTCTATTTTTCAAACAATTAATGACAACAGTTGCCTCGACTTTTTCAGCCTCTGAATCAGTGAAGTGCGTTTCACTCACTCCGTTTCAGTCCTTTTCTTAACTTTCACGTTTGTGTTTACACTCATTTTTTTACAACTAGTCAGAACGTAGTTTGTCAAATATAATATTAATATATATAAAACCATTTCCGCAGTAAGAATACATTGATTACGATTTGACTTAATTAATGCCGCATAGCTACTTAGACTTTAGAATATTATGTAATGATAATATATTCAATTATAAATCAATTTGATGTATGAAATTACAATAATTTTTCATTGGAGTATTGGACATTGGTTAAACTAAATCTAATCACTGCTTTCTCTTTCCTTCTACAAATCTACAATAATCGTGGTTATAGTACCATGAAGGCATGAACTAAAATGACTATCTTTCTATCTATTAGTTCGTGGTTATGGTACCTACCCAAGCAGGTGGATTTTATCGATTTCGATAACGTCGGATAAACCCACAGATATGTCTATGGATAAATCCGAATATCGTATTATCGTGATAGAACTATACTCTCATAATATAAAATATGTTATTTTGTTAATATTGTCAATTGTCATATAGGCTTGTGGCTTGTCGTATATTATCTTATAATATGTAAAAGTATTTTATTATTATTTTGTCCTTGCGCCCTAGGTCTATTTGACTTCATGTTCAAACTGCCGAGTCTAAATTACTTCGCGTCCATTAATTGTCCTACATTATATAATTTAAGCGATTTCTTTTTAGCAACAATTACTTCCACTTTCTTTACTGTTGATATAGAAAAATAAATTATAGATATTATATAAGATATCGTATGTTCGAAACATAAGCTGACAGACCATCTCCACTCCAGCATCTATATAGGTAACTATTTCACTATTCACTATATATAGTTATAAGTTCTTCGCTCATAAATTATTATTATGACCTAACAAATGAATTCTTAGTTTATGAGTTATTAATAAATATTAATATACTAATATTATTTTTGTAATATTATAAGTAATATCTAAGTGCAGTAGATAAAATTGTATGGGCCCCACTACCCCAGCCACGAGCATGTTCAGTGAGGCCCATTATCTTTTTTGCTTAGCAAATAGTAGAATAGTAGATTTAATAAAAATAAAATATTTTAAATAACTATAGGTACCTATAGAGTTGTAAATATATATATTATATATAGGTACATTTAAAAAAAATAGTACCTATTTTATATATTTCATAAAATGATGTTATAATAATATTATACCTACATAATTTAATTTGTAGTCTTATATCTTAATATTATGTTCTGTGTTTGGTTTGCAAGTATGACTTTGCACGAATTTCAATTTAATGATTGAATGAAAAATTATTGTAATATCATAAAAACGTCAACGTACAAACACAGATAACGTTCGTAGTTTTAAGTGTTATATATAAGGACAATAAAATTATTATTCACTCTTAAAGTTAATAGTTGTTTTTATAGAAATTCAAAAATATTCAATGTAGTACATACCTACCTATACATAACCAATTTTTTTTTTATAAGCATTTAAAGTTCAAGTTTGGACGAAATTATTTATTCAAACGTAGAATAACGATGTTAGTTACTTAATACTTTGTTTTAGTTTAAAAATATTATTCGTATGGGAACTTAAAACTTTTAAAGTATATTATTTTATTTAAAATACACAATATTGTGTATCATTAATGACATCTTTAAATGCAATGTTTTCGGAAAAAAATAATTCGACCTACTGTCCTACTATAATATACTATACTACATTCGTATTACGCTATAATAGTTGTAATATTAAATTCAAATGTTTGTAATAATAATTAGTAATATAGGCTGAACGGCCGTCTTCGCTCAGAACCGTTTTTCGTATACAATGATTTTATATCATTTGAATACATAAATTCAAATTTAACACATCCGTTGTAATTTTTAGTGCTCCTATGTTTATAGGTTAGGTACTCGGCACCTACTGTACGGCAAGCCGATACCTACTCGTCAGACTTTCAAAAAAAAAATATTTGAGTTTATCATACTGTATAAATCATTGTTCTCAAACTCAAATTATCTACGGGCCATATATTTTTTCAAAAAAATTTCTAGGGCCAAATTTTAAGTGTCCTCTTTTTTACCCACTAATTACTGCACTTACGCCGAAATACAAATGATATATTATATCTTTGTAGATTAGATTTACCGCCTTTCAAATACTTTATATCGAGTATAATGGATTTCTGAACGATTAATATATAAATATAAAATAAAACATTATGGACGTCAGTTAATATTCTATGTATATAAATACATCATAAGATGCCTAAAATAAAATTAACGTTTTTCCAATTTTTTCGTATATTTTTGTTCAAAATGTATTTTTATTGCGGGCCACATGGAAAGGGTATACGCGGGCCACACGTGGCCCGCGGGCCGTATGTTTGAGACCACTGGTATAAATGATATATAATGTTTGGTACTCATATAAATTGATTTCTGGTGTAAATGTCATAATATTCATTTTTTATCAAGCAATTATAGCTATAATATGCCCGATATATCGTCTATCTAGTATAAATATCATGCAGGACATTATTATTTATTAGTACCTATCTCTAATGTCCGTGATAAATATAATGCATATTATCTGTAATTATTGTATATTTAGTCACGTTTTCTTTGTATATTTTCATTATAATTGATATATTTTTTAATGTAGGCATTTAAATGTATAATTTCGGGCTCAACTCGTAACTCAATAGTAGTTACTATAATACTGCTCATAGACCATAGTAATATAGTATATAATATATTGTAGAACTATTATATTATTGAACTATGTTCACTCGGCATAATTCGGCACGCGGCGACGCCAAGTGCTCATTATAATTTAGGCATTATTATCTGAAATGATTACGAAATTAATATTTTTTTCCCTCCACCATTGATATAGGTATAATGTAGCGGCGGACGACTATGCGGGTGGACCGCAGTTCCGGACGAACAAAACATGTTGACAATTTCAAATTTTAAATTTTAAATTTTTGGCTTACATTATACTCAATAGGTATGTATGCTGCTGAACAGCTGTTGTAATTTTCAGTTTTAATATTATTCACAGTGTCATAAGAATTAGTAGAGGTACCCGTCGGCCATCATTATGAATTTTAGAAAACGAATTTTATGACGTGTTGTCACGTATATACTAATGGTTGGTTATTACTTATTACCCGCTTCACAGTTTTACTAGTGTTATTGTTAAATATTATTCATTTTAATAATAATATAATATGATCAGTTAGGTTCCTAACCTATGTAGGAGACGGGTAATAAATGTAATCAAGCTGGAATACTTTTCGTTGTATATAGTTATAAACGCCTTTTGAAATATAACACATATTACATATGATATTGTTACTTAATAGTTAATAAATACTTAATGTAGTATTCTATAACTTTACCATAACTCATATTTAACTATTTTAGAATTTAGTTGGTTACATCTTACACAAAGTAATAATTAATAATTACAATATTTATTGTTTATCGTTAGATTTTACTGATTTTAGTAGTGACTGTATTGTTAATTGTTATTTGTTATTAAACTATTAAAGTGGCACAGAATATTAAGGCAGTAATAATAATAGTAGTTGTTATTCTGTGGTAGTGGTATCACCGCGACACGGCCGTCATAATAACCAATAATACTATAATAATTAATAGCCGTGTTTTACTTGTTCGCGCCTTGTGGCGGTACTGTTATCACTTATCTCTCGACTCGACGTTTCTACGCAGACTCGGATTTCAGAAACTCGAGAGTGTCGAGACTCAAGTATTTTTACTTTATAGTTTAAACGATATAGGTTTTTTTTTATAGGTATTTCCGTATTGTACATTTGTACCACATTGGGTGTACCGTTTATGATTATTGCTTATAATAATATACCTAATAGTATTATTTATTCTCTTGTTTTCACGAACTGTTTTCGTTTCTTTTATAGAATTTAAAAACGTTTTGTTGGTGTGTTTTAACACAGATACTCCATGATAAACATACAGTATAGTACTATACGGTAGTTATTAGTTTTGACTATATAGCTACTTTGTGACATTTTGAAGAAAACTATTCTATTTGCACTGTTATTAGTCACTTTCTATAGTTGTAAGTATTAAGGCAAAAAGTCTAATATCATTATGTTGTTGATGGGATTAAATAATATTACCTATTATTATTTTTTTACTTTTATCAATTTTTCTAAAGGTATTCAACTAACTCGTTTCATTTTTTTTTTTAAAAGGTTTTTACCATTCAGCAATAAACATGTTTGCTTCAATGTTTAAATCGCTTCTTAATAAATCTGTTGTTGATGCCAAGAAGGAAACAATTGCAGTGGAAGTTGAAACAGTTGAAATTGCTAGAAAAGGTGTCGAGAATCTTCTAACTGAATTTTATGAGATCAAAGATAATTCAGATAACGATGATAATTGTTCCGTAACAAAAGATAATGTTACTGATGCTATTGAGTTATTGTCTATCGCTGATGACCATCCAAAATATTCAAATGATAGTGCTTCAGTTGAAAATGTTGACGATACTAAAAGTGAAGTAAGCTCTATTGGAGAAAACCAATTAGACATTTCTACAATTGAGGATCCCGATATAAAAAAAACTGTGAACAAAATTAATAGTCTTCAGTGTTTATTTACCTGGAACATAAAATCAAAGAACAAGAAAAATGTAATTTTATGCATACAGAATAAATATGGAGAATACAACTTAAATATAACTTCACCTGAATTTACATTAGAAAGGTAGGTAAGTTTTAATAAATACTATGTACAGTAGAACTTCGATTATTCATCAGTCTTGGAACCGGAGCCTTGACGGATAATCAATAAAACAGTTAAACGAGAAACAAACATTTTTAAACATTCATGCACATTATTAATTATTTTTTCAATAATTATGACATGCATATTTATATAATAACTTACTTATTGGTACACACATTATTTAGTATTATTTTAAATTAACTATACATTTATTTACTATCCATAATCATATATTTGACAATTATTTATTATATATGCATGGTGACGATTTTTAAATCTATGAATCCATCCTGTGCTTGCATTAAAGGAAAGATCACCATTCGTTTTTTTTTGAAATTAGATAAAAATGCTGATACCTAAAAAAATAAGATTTTACTGTAACATATAAGTAATGGTGGTTAATTAAAAAAGACGGCTAATAGGAGGACTACAGATAATCAAGGTTCTACTGTATTACAATTGAGGATGAGAAAGATTCACTTTTAATTATTTAATCATTTTTTATTTATGGCAATCCACCTCAATAGGTAACAACTAGACACTTCCAAATGTTCAATTCTATATACCTTAGTGTCTTCATTGATCACCACAATAATCACTTCTAAAATCAGCTTACTTCATAATCATAATTTCTCCCCATTACTAACTTCAAAATAGTGTACCTATACAGAACTATTTACTAAAAAATTGTAAATATTTAACAACATTTTCTATCAATATGCCTTTTTTTAAATCACTCTTCATTCAATCTGTTTTCTTTTCATAAAGGTAGTTTTATTTATTCTAACTGTTGTGATTATTATTCTTTTTGTAACAGATAGTCTAAATAAATTATATAATATGTTAAAAAACCAAATTATAATATGGTGTCTGCTATATGGAGTGTTCTCTCTAATACTACTATTAACATATAACATATATATAACAAATTAATTTAACATATTAACAAATGCTATGTATAAAAATAAAATTGAGATTATCTTATTAACATAAAATAGACTTATAAGTTATAGGTAATCAATTAAAAATGTGTATTTTTAAAGATGTGCGGAGTAGAGAATGCTTATTTAGAATAAATGAGTTAACTTGTTGCTACTTAACTGTAGCCTATAGAGAATAGTTGACAACCTTTTTTTGGTCCTGTAATTATATAATATTCATGTTAAACTAAATAATTAATTTGAATTATTTTTATATTTCTCAGGTTTATAGGTAATTTAATTATTTCTTATGAATTATTTCATAATGGCAAGTCCGAATTAGCCCAAATGAAAATATTGGAAATTGGGAAATGGCTTGAAGATTTAGATGAAAGTACTGATGAGTTTTATTTATCTATTAAAACTGGTCTTCAACATGTTATGAAGGCTACATTTGTTCATATGTTATTTGCTACAAATCTTACTGGAGAATGTAAATGGGTAAGCTATTAAATTTAATAAGGTTTCTTCTCATTATAATATTTACAATTTTAAAGTATGTATATTATTTTAAATATGATGTACCTATCAGGTGCCATTTAAACCAAACACTTCTTGTTTAGACTTCAAACGATATGTTTTCCACACAAAAGCAGAGTAATTTAGGTATTTAAGACGAGAAAACCTGCAGTGGAGGATTTTCACAAATTTTCTGGAAGGGATCCTATTTTAATATATTTATTTATTTATTCATTCAAATGACTCAATAATATTTTCCTACTATATTCATTAATTTATATAATAAAATATAATACAGTGAGTTCCGCTTAATGTGATCACTTTGGTGCAGGTCATTTTGATTCTATTAACCGGTTGATTCTAAAAAGCATTTACAACAATTTTTTTTATAATTCAATCTTTTAATACAATTATTTATTTATAATTAGATATTTAATAATTTCTAATACATATATACATAATTATAATTTTTTAATAAAATTATTGATTTTTACATTTTTTTTTATTTAATGATTCTACATTTATGCTTGAAATAAAATAAAATTTTGAATAAAATAAAATAATATTAATATATAAAAATAAAATTAAATAAATGCATTTAAAATAAATTAAAAAAGACATCTATTTTTGTTTGAACTTGACAATCTACCAATTTAGTATTCATATTAGCCTGAAATTAAATTAAATTAAAAATCATATTCATGTTTTTTATTTATTTGTTTACAATATACATTGCACATACCTGTAGTTTGATCATGAACAATAAACCGAATAAACTAAATGACACAAGTACACGACGCCACGACGCACAAAGATTGATTGACATAATGTACAACGATATACAATAATACTGATAAATTCAAAAATAAAATGGTTTTTATAAATTAAATCAGTTTGAGATACCATAAAAACGATAAGATTGTTCATAAAAGTGATTCAATTATCCGGTACTTAGTGATTCTAATAAAAGGTCAATTTAACATTAGTAGCATACAATTTGGTTTGGGATTTTCATTTTTGATTCTAATAAATGGTTGATTCTATAAACCAGTGATCACATTAAGCGGAACTCACTGTATATACTAGTTCCAACCATAACAATAAAATTATTGCTTTTACTTATCGGTTTACTTTTAAAGTTAATATTTGAACCAATACTGTGAATAGAAAAACTAAATTCTCCATAATATCACAAATGCACAATGTATACAATTGTTTATTGATAGGACTATTGATGATACTAAGACAGTATATCATGAGAGTTACTACAATATTTTAACTGCATTTGTCATACAATTGATGATTAAATTAAAAATATGCAATTTTAGTTATTACTTATTGTAATAATATCTCCTTTAACAACAATGTAAAAAATAATATGTAATTACTAGGTAATTAGTAAATAGGGGTTCAACAGATATCGGTTTTTAGTATGTTTTATTTTAATATTGATTCAGAGTTTTTGAAAAAATGTTGTTTTTAAATACATATATTGGTTATTGGTTTTATATTTGTAGTATTGGGTATGGGTAAAAAGTGTTATTAGTCCATCCCTAGTTATAATATATATAAGACATTTATACATATTTATTGTTACATAACAGGTAACAAAGATACTTGGTACAAGTATTGCTAACATTTGAATATTTGATAAAGCTTAAATTGTAAAAAAATATTCATTTTCTATACCACTGATTCTTAACTTATTTAAAGTGACAACAGTATAATATTTATTTTTTCACAACCCTTAAAGATATTTTTCTTATGGTCATGCATAGGTTGTATCATATTATGTTAATGTCGTTAATGATCATGTATTATTAATAGGAAACCATGAGGTTGAGAATCACTGTGCTTTAGATTTTAAATCGGGAAAAAGTGTTAAGACTAGTTGACTAAATATATATTTATCTATCTGTTCTAGTATAATAACTTAAATATCAGTTTTAATTGTTTTATTAGTTATTGGATGATATTGTATCATTTTCCATAATGGATTCTAAATCAAGAGCATCAGTACATGCAATACGTGCAGCTGTATTGATTGAATATGGTGGAAATCTAATCTATTTAAAAAAAGCTTGTGAGATGGCCAAAAAAGCATGTGATTTAGATCCTAAAACTTCTGAATGGTTTTATATTTATTCACTCGCATTGACAGCTCAAAGACAATTCTCACAGTCATATAAATCAATCCCAGCAGAAAATGAAATGAATGCAATTCATCAAGCAATTATTTTGTCTAATGGAAAAAATACTCTTTTCAATTACCATAAAATGGTTTTATATAGAGATACTACTGTTGGAAATTATCATAGTAATAAAAATAAAAATGATAAATCCATGTTTAAAAAAAATCTACAAGAAAATAAACAAATTATTCATATGATCAAGTAACTACATTTATAAAGATTTATTATTTATCTTATTTTTTAAGAAATTATTTTTCGAGTGAAATTTTTTATTTATTTGGAATGATTTTGGAATTTGGTTTTAAGTATGACATTAGTATAAGTATAGATAGACATTTCTATCTACTTCATAATAAAAATAAAATATGTAAAATTATTTTGGTTTAACATTAATTAAAAGACGTCAGTAAAAAAAAAAAGAAAAGTGACATAAAACATTATTTATAAATATTTCACAAAAAGACTAATCAAAATTCAATATTTTTTTATAGATCCATAATACGTATGGATCCAAAAGACCCTCACTTGTTAGTTAAATGTGCCAGAACATTAATGACTCTTCCAATTATGGTTCGTGATTTTGATTTGGGAAAACAATATTTGACGAAAGCCTTTAATATGGCACCAAATGATGTGACTGTTTTAAAATCTATTGAAAAAACGGTTGAAGTTTATAAAGATATTGTAAGATATATTCAGAATATTAATCATTTAATGTTCTAGTTAATTGTTTTTTTTTTAAATTTTAGTCTAAAAGTCATAAATCTAAAACAAATGATACAAAACAAAAACAACCTTCTTTGAAGAATAAAACATCAAAATTTATAACTGATATGGATCTTATAGTGGAAAAACAAAAAAATGGGGAAGATCCTGTTCCTCAGCTTACTAATTTGCTTTCTAAATATGATGGACTCGATAAATCAAAAATTATGGCTCAGCTATGTTCTTATGCAATATTATTCAAAAACAACCTAAGATTTGGAGTTGAACAGTTTATTATGTTGATTGAACAATCAGGAATTGCCAATAATGATATAATTACAGTAAGTATTTAAAAAATATAACTATTTTGAATTGTGTTAAATATTGTTTTCTATCTAACTAACGGGATCCATCTACAATACTTTTTATTTATTAATCAAATTAATTAGAAATCAATTAACTATGTAAAAATAAAATATTTGCTTTTCTAATACAACCTATTTTAGTTTATGAGCAGAGTAATGAAAAATACCCTTTGGAGCAAAAAGCTTTAGGGTAGTAAATTGTTCTCTAGTTTGTACATTAGGAGGTCAATGATATAAATTTTGCAGTTCTTTTCAAAATAATTTGAAAAACAACAAATAATTTGTTTGCGATGTTTTTTTTTGTTACAATTAAAAAATTTAATTTTCACCAAATGCATATCTATTTTAGCATTTTCTATAATATAATATAATGCCTTATGAATTAGCGTTAAAAGTTGAAATGTTGGCAACATTGGATATTTAAAATTTTAAACAATTAATTACTTCAATTTTAATAAATAAATAATTTTTTTTTTTGTTATTCATAAAATACTAATGATAGTACATTTTTCCATCACGTATATTATTAAATAGTTTAGTTTAATTTTAAGATATTTATACCAAGACCCTTTTCATACCAATCTATTAACTATGGTAAAAATGTACTGACTTATAAGTTAATAAAATAATGACAGTCAAAGATGGGCAACTGGCCTGTGCTCCATTTACAAATAAAATTGTTTTATAAAATGTTAACGTTTATCTGTATTTTATAAGGTTTTTCGTAAAACGTAGATATTAACTTTATAAGTATTGAACTGCAGCTTATTTATTATATTTCTAAATATATATTTATAGAAACATAGCGTTCATTTTATCATTTTCATGTTTTTAGTATTTCAAATTTTAAATTGACCTTTTTTTGCTTTCTATGCTCTCTGACCGGCTAGATTTTTAAGTTTTAAAAATTCACACTAGTAAATTTGAGTTGCCCATCACTGGTATATGTTATGTTATACTATAACTATTATATAACGCTGTGTCTAGACGCCCCTACCTTTGTCGGTAACATAATGTCGCCTGATCATGGTTGTTCAGATAAGGAACACCGGTGATATACGAATCAAAAGTGATTTTCTTTAAATATTGTATGTGTTTTGTACTTTCTATTTATACTAACTAATTTACCTCATTAAACCTACCCTTTTCAGTTCTCTGTTTTTACAGTGAGTTATGCACTTCAGTTATCTGCAGGTTTTGCAGTGTGTTTTGCTTTCAGTAGAAGAGTTTGTAAGAAAATTGTTTCATCATCCATGAGAAATCGTCAGTTTACAATTGAATATCTGATGTCAAAAAAATTTGAACTTAAAACGATCATAAAAAATTAATTTGACTTTCCGGTAAACTTTTTTTTTAAAGGTTTTATAAGACAGCTTACGAGGATACTTGTATTAAATTTTCAAATTTTAGATATAAAAAAACAATTTAAAGAATTTCTCAGAATAATTTGTAAAATATGGTGTCGATCTTAACAAATTTTGTTAAAATTCTAACTTCAGACACTTATGAAAAATTATTATGAAATTACTCTAATTTTATTTTTTAAATTACACTAATAATAACTTATCAGTAACCTTGGATTACATTTTCAAATTTTTTGATCAAGCAAAAAAATTAGTTACTGACTATTGTTGAAAAAAATCGAAAATTTTTATTGGCAATAAATAACTCAAAAAGAGTCAAAATATTTTGAATATGTAGTCACATATTCAAAATGGTCATAAATACATTTTGTGAAATTTAAAGTATCTACAGTTAAATCTGACTTCACTCTGTTTTCCTCGTTTGGGTAGATTTAACTCATTTACGAGATATTCGTCATTCCATCGATATTAAATTTTATTTCAATATGACTTTATCATTGTTTCTAGAAAAAAAAGTACAAAATACCAAAACATACCAAGATGCCTAACATTAAAATAAAAGCGCTTTTTATTCTGTTAAAATTGTGTGCTTTTTATCTTAACATGAATGGTTGGGCGTACCTTATCTCATTACCGACCCTGGTTGAGCGTCTAGACACAGCGATTATATAATATTAAACTCAATTTTTTTTGACAAAATTAGTTCAACTTACAGTATGAAACTAATACTAATATTAATTTGTCTGCAAGGTCTTGCTTGGTACTTATAAGTATTTTTATTTGTTTCAGAAACATTTGTCATTGTTTGGTTCAAAGCCATTTAATTTATCAGAGCTTATTTGTAACGAAATCAGATTGGCTACAAATTTAAGTGGCACTTCTTCTGATGATATGCTGTATTATTATAAAATGTTAACTAAAATCATAGAAACATGTAATTTAAAAATTAAAGATGTTGACTCATCCATGAAAAGTAAGCTCATTGTTAATTCATCAGTTAAATCTACAATTTCAAATGCATCAGATCAAAATGAAACTGAATCATCAGATAATGAAAGTGTAAATAAAAATAAACCGAAAAAAAAAAATCGCAAGGCAAAGCACTTGCAAAAGACAGGTCCTAAAGTATTTACACACAATGTTGAATTGAACAAAGAAGCAAAAGTAACAAGTGCCAACTCAAAACATAATAAAAATGCTTCAGAAAAAGCACAAAATAAAAAACCACAGCCAAAAGCAAATGATGTCAATCAAATGAAAGCTAAAATGGAAAAAGTCTTAAATTTATCGAATGGTGAAGGGGTTGGACTTTCTAATAAATCAAAGAATTTGACTATGGATAATATTGATAATTTAGAAATGCGATCAGGAATACAAAGTTATACCCAGCAATTATATCAAAATATTTTAGCTCGCACACATTTTAATACACCTAATGCATCTTCTAGTGATCTTAATAGCTATTTTAATCGAAATCATGCAAGCTTTAACTTACCATTACAACCGAATCCATTTCAGAATCCATCTCAAGTACCATCATTACTTAGTTTAAGACCCCAACTAAGTCCACAGAATCCAAAACCCAAGCCAAAGACAAGTTCGGGTCAATCAAATTTAAAGAAAAAATGAGTTGAATTTATTTCTGTTCTTATTTTTTTTCGTAAAATATTCAGGGTTTTTTTTTATTATAACATTAAAAAAATTAATATATCTATAATAAATTATAACATATTTTTTTATTTGTCAAGTGATATAATAATACAGTTATTAATTATGTTTGTAAGATGCTTCAATATTAAATTACCAGTTACTTATTTTTTTGTCATAATTATAAAAAAAATTATACTATTTATAGTATTTATTTTTTCATACACTTAGACATAAACATTTATGTAACCCACCAAAGTAGGTATTTAAATAAAGATTATTAATGTAACCTTATTTTAATGAAATTGTTTTTATAGAGGGGACAAGGCAGGATTTGGCAAAGACTAGGTCCTCTCAAAAAAAAAAGTTAATAATAATAATTGTGAATTGAGTAACTTTAATTTAATATTTTTCTTATAATCTTATCCATATTAAAAACATTATTTTGTAGTTTTAAATATTGTTGACTGTTATTTTTGGTTACATATTTTATGACTATGGTTTTGACAAATTTTTAATTTTTAATTTTATAAATATCTAATAATAGGGCCATAGGGGTATGAAATATCAATTAAAAACAGCCGCTGTTGCGCCAGTTTAATGAAACAGATACCTATGTCCACATTAAATTTGTAGATTTTGAATGTTTCCAGAGACCTATAATATGCTTATATATTGGGGTTTTCTGTTTGTTGGAGATTGGTGAACCACTTGGGGAAATGAATGTTGTCAATTAGGTATCAAGTTTGATTCCATCCATTAATAAAAGCTGATCATAGATTGTATATTTGTATCTTCGGTAACTTGTGTTAGATTTTTCTAATAAGTAATAACAAACTTTTTATTAAGATGATAGTTTTACTAATTTTCAATGAATTGAAATTTAAAAGTAAATATACAATACAATATGACTTCAAGCACTAATAAGCACACTAAAACAAATTAGCAAGATAAGTACCAGTGTTTATTGTTTATACCTGTATTTGGAAATCGTACATCTTTTCAGTGTACCTATTACCTATACGGCTAAACATATCAAGTCTTCTAAGTTCAATGTTGAGAGTAAAATATTGTGAATTTGATACATACATGAACTTACAATTATTTTTCTGAGATACCTACAATATGTATTTTTTTTGGTTTAGATAATATTTACATCTTGTGATTTTTTTTTAAAAATATAATTGGTGTTTTTGTACCGCAAACAATATGGCTTATAAGAAGTCAAAGTGATTTAAAAAAAAATTAATTTCTCCAAAACCATTATATTTCATTATAAGCGAGGACGTGTCACGGAAAAAATCCTTTAAAAACACATTTGCGCGTTCCAATAACATGGGTTACTGAGTGGTTTTATCTTAAAAACACTTATGAACAAAATTGTAGAGGAGATTTTTATCTAGTGTTGTAAGAAGCCCGATTTTTGAAATTTTTATTTCCAAGTCCTTAAAATATCTACTTACGAGAAATCTTGCTTTAAATTTTCAACCCTTAGTTATAAAAACTGAACATTTTATACATTTTTAACTACAAAACAATTTGAAAATGTTTAATATTTTGATGTCTAAGTCTTAACTTAAAATGTCCAAGAAACCTGAAAATGTATTAAGCCTATAACAGTCCCTAAAATAACCAAATTTTCGTACTACACACAGTCTCAAATCAGTCAAATCTAAATAAAAAATATAAACTATTACCGATGCTTATAGTCTTCTTCAACCAATAACACATAATATAAATTAAATAAAAATATGTATAATTAATATATGAATTCATTACTGTGAACAAAATTAAATTATTATTAATTAATTTATAAATAAATTTACTCTAGTATCATCAACGTATTATTATTATAGGTATATTATATTTTGACCTTTTAGTTATAAAGCGTCATTTTCAACTTTACGCCGAATAAAAACATACCTAAGGTCAACAATATCTAAAGAGAGATTAAACTCACTTGCTATATTAAATATTGAATCAGAATTAATAACAAAACAAATTAAGTATGAAGATATAGATCATTTTGCTGATATTCAATCAAGAAAAAAATTGTAAAATAAACAATAAATATTATTATATTACTATATTATAGTACATATTATTAATTATTATTTGAATCATGGAAGATTCTAGGTAGATAGTACCTAAGTTATAAATTAGTTACTTATGTTTTTTTTTTGTATGGTTTACCTACTATTAAAAATATAATATTGGAATGCATAGGTAGGTACCTAGTTAAAATTGCTAAAAATTAACTGCAAATTAAATTGCCAATGAGAGAGGGAAACATAAAAAATTAATTAATTTATGCCCCCCCCCAAAAAAAAAAAAAAAAATTTAGCCGAAAGGGGTGCCATAAATATTGTGCCCGGGGCGAAAAATCCCTAAATACAGCCCTATCTATAATGTATTAGTGTGTGGTGTGTCTGGTTACTGGTTATATTAGTAAAATAGGTATTGAGTTTAATAATAATACTATCAGCGACGGCTATTGCAGTGTTGCATGCGGGTTATTTCTAGATAAACATTACTAAGCTAATAAAAATAAAAATAGCTACTCTCAATAACAATAAATAATAACAACTATAATGAGTATAAGAAGTAACAACACAAAATATTGTTTACTGTGTGTCTGTGTAAAATGTACCTATATAATAATTAAAATATGGTTTGTCAAAAAACCATTAAATTACTTAAAAAAATGTGAAGCTATAAAATTGTATAAAATATTATTATAGAGGTTTAATTTGAACACACTTTTAAAATTCGTACTACACACTGCACTTTTCGTACTACACAAAGTGTGTCGTACTACACACAATTTTAGGGACTGGCCTATAAATAACTCAAAAAGAGTCAAAATATATTGAAAATTTTATTTTGTATAGAAAATGGTTATATAAACATTTGGTGAAAATTTCATGTATCTACAATAATTTTTTTTTGATTTACGCAAAAAAAACAAAATCGATCTTCTTAAAAACCAGTGTAGCGTAAAAATTCAGATTTTTCCTTAATTTTTTTTTTGTTATTCCCGGCGCATTTAAAAATTATTGGGAATTTTCAAAAATGACCTCTTATTACAGAGGCGGATTTCCCATTAGGCACTGTAAACAGCTGCCTAGGGCGGAAAAATTCGGGGGGGGGTGCAAATTTTGTTGTTTTATTAAAAAACTTCAAACGTATAAAAAAAAATTGTTAAATTAATTACTTTATACTTTTATAGTTTATATTTACGAAAAATAATTAATAATAAGAGTATTTATATTTTATATTTTTGTACATTGTATATTGTATACGGTATACCTATCTATTTTGGTTTATTATAATTTATAGTTATTAAAAATATAGTAAACAACTGTATAGCAAATAATTTTTGATAATACTATATTTATCACGATGGTATACGTATAGTCCGCCCAGAGTCCGCGTCGCCACGTTAAAAATAAGTACGGTCGACCTATGGGTCATATTATATGTTATGTCATGTTATATTAAACAACAATGGTTATTAATATTTGATTTATTATTGTTATTAGTATTATTCTTATCGGGGATCGACGTCGTCGTAATTTCGGGGAAAAATAAATACCCACACTGCCACACTTTATTACTAATTTGACGGGCGAATGTAAGTTGCTGCACGAGACCACCAGGTAAAAAAAAATACCTTGTTAGTTCCTATAAGGTAGAAAAATGTCAGTAAGTGTATACTTAACCTATATTATGAATTAGGCGACAAAATAATAAAAATAGGTACATTTTCATAAATAAATATAATAAAAATCGCATAATGCATTGATAATAGCTAATATAAAAAAAAATCGAATAATTCGATAAATTAAATATGTAAGTTCCTAGGTACAAAAAAATGTCAAATGTCAGTAAGTGTATAAAAATCGAACAATATTAATAATATAGGATAGGATCTAGTTACTTTTTTGCCGTGAAGGAACTTACGCATGCACCTGTGTTTTTGTGTGTAGGAACTTACACGTCCCGTTTTTATATTCGTGTAGGATTAACACATCACATATTTTGTAGTAACTAACGTATGCAATCGCCTACCTGCTAGGTCTCGTGTAGCCGTGTAGCAACTTACTATTCCAAACATTTGTAGTGCTTTACTTAATTTATGTTTCTATCAATGGTTATAGTTATGTTTTATCATTAATGGTTCATAATTAATAACATTTTTTTATTAAAATTCAGTGGATAGATATCCACTGAATTTATTGATTTCAAAGTAAGCTAAATAATTAAAGGCGAAAAAAATAGTCTAAAAATTCAAATGGATTTCCACTACTATTATCTATATATTTAATATTTAAAGTAGGTATTTTGGAGGCGATATTGTAATTTGTTCACTTATTATAGGGGCGGCAAATTGTTGGTGCCTATAGCCGTAAAAAAGATAGATCCTCGACCTCCTCTGCCTCTTAAAAGTAGGTACCAACTAGATTCACTTTTCCGTCAGAAAGGATATTGATGAAGACAATCGAAGTATTATTTCGACGCATTTGTATGTATACAGACATCATTATAAAGAATACACAGATCATTGTAAAATCAAATACATTCATCGCTCCGCTCACAATCTCAAAAAAAAATGTCTAGGTAATTTTTTTAATATTTTTTATTACATAGGTAGCTCTATTATTAAAATATTTATTTCAATTTATATTATTAAATAAATATTTTTTTTCTATACGAGATAGAAATGTAATTTTTATTCATAAATTTGTTTCGTGTTATTCTGATTCTAAATTAATTAATTTTAGATTCTGAGTGGATCGAAGAAGGTATTGATTTTACATTGATGTGTTTATTTTTTTTCTGTCTGTATACACGATAAGTAGTCGAAATTATGCTTCCATTATTCTTTATCAGTATCTTTTCTAGTGGGAAAGTGCATCTAGTTGGTACTTTTGAGAGGTCAATTTTGAAAATTCCCATTAGTTTTTAAAAGCCTCAGGAAAAACAAAAAAAAAAACAATTAAGGTTAAACGGGTATTTTTACGCAACACTGGTTCTTGATAAAATCAATTTTGTTTTTTTTTTTTTTTAATCAAAAAAATAAATAACTAGATAAATTACATTTTCACCAAATGTTTAGACCTACAACCATTTTCTATACAAAATAAAATTTACAATATATTTTGACTCTTGTTGATCAATTTATAAACCATAATACATTTTCGGGTTTTTTTTTTATTTTATTTTTACTATTGAGTTAATTCAATAGGTTCCTGAAAGGCTAACACGAATTAAGATATACTAAAGAATACGCAACGAGAGCTTATCTGGCGAAGATGACATTTTCCAAAACCCAGAATGACTTATTAGCGATTTTTGACGCAGTATCTTAATATTCTTGGTACCTACCTAATAATTGTGTAATCTGTATGTGTACTAAAAAAAATCTAAAAATATAGAAATTAATTGATATATGAACGGGGTATTTACTTATTTCACCATATTATTATTTTTACTAATAATAAGACTTAGGTTACGACGTCATGTTTCCTCCCTTTGGTCCGCCTATTGGAATAATCTACCTGCTAACTTTGCCTCAAAATTTAAATCTATTGTCCCTAATATTGGAACTGATATTTGGTTCAAACATTTATCTCTATATCCAGATCATATATCAATATCATACAGTTCAATCGTTTACGTATTGGACATTATCTTTTACCCCCCCATGTCTATAAATTAAACTTAAATGATTCTCCCTTTTATACGCTTCACTTGGACGAATGCCTCTGTGATTTATCGCATATCCTTTTTGATTGTCCCTCACTCTCCATAAAACGTTCTCATTTAATTCCTTCTCTCAATTCCTTAAACGTCCCCTTCAATCTTCCCCAGTGGCGCAACTAGCACAAAATCCTAGGGGGGGCTATAGCCCCACCTCAACATTATACCAAAGGTAACCTGTGGGGGGCAAAGCTGGCAAAGCCCCCACACCCCCCACCAACCATCTTCATATTTCAACACCATTAAAATACCGACATTTACTTTTTAATTATATTTATATGCATCATAAAATAATTATTAACATGTTATTTAAGTTTAGAAATTCATCTTTCTTTAATTGGTAGATGTAAATTGTTCTAAAATGGTCTCAGGATCAATTTCTACATCTATTTTAATACTCAGTAATCAGTATTGATAAATTTCTAAAGCAATCTTGATCCATTGTAGATCTCAAGTAGATATTTATTCGCCTCATGGCAGAAAATGCACGCTCGGATGTTGCAGAAAAAATTGGCAATATATTGGCCACTTGAACCATCTTGTAGAAATTTGGAAAAACTTTTTTGGATAAATTTTCCTGAATGAGATTAAAATAAGTTGTTTTTTCATTATTACAGAATGCATTTTTGAACTTTTGAAGACAGTCATTTCATTTTTCAGATCGTCTTTTTGGTAACTGATATGATCATAGGAACGTATTACCTAAAACTGGTGCTATTGGTTAGGACACCTAAATGATGTATATAGTGTCCTCATAAAAGGTGGATATATATATCCACCTTGGTCATCATAACAGATTATCAAGTATCACTTTCAATCGCCAATTAACCAGTCAGTGTGTACATAATACGAATGATAAAAACGTGTATCATAGAAAAGGTAAAATATATGTATAGGACTCTGTTATATTAGCCATAATTTATAGAAAGGTAGGCAGTATAAAAAAATTTTGAACTTAAAAAACTTTCTAAAAAAAAAAAAAAAGAAATATAGCTGAATTTTTAAAAGTATAGTTTTAGGAATCAATTGAATAATTTATTTTGGGGGTGCTATTACAATTTTTTTGGGGGGGGGGGCTAAGCCCCCCCCCCTCCCCCAGCCCCCAGCCCCCCATTAGTTGCGCTTATGAATTCTTCCCTCTATTTTAAACTCTAAATCCGAACAAGTTGTTATTTTAATTGTTTCTTTTATCCAAGAGGCTGGCTCTGTCATTTGACTTTTCTATTTTTTATTTTTATTTTTATTTTTTGCCTATTTATGTATAATAATATATATTTATATATATTATATATCCTTTGTTTTTGTCAATTCATTAATTTTGTATACATATTGTTTATTTTATTTTGTTTGGATATAAGATACTTTAATTGTTGAGCCAAATTTTATAAAAGCTAAATAAAAAAAAAAAAGACTTAGGTTCCTAAGGTTTCTTGAAAATGTCCTAGACAATACAAGTACTTAATCATAGATCAATGATATTTCTATTGAAGGAGAAACGAGTGATTTTTGTTTTTTTTTAAACACGAACATATTATTAGTTATTACGTAATGTATGTTATATTGTTATCTATATCTCAATTCTCAGTGATTTATGGAATAATATCACCCGGAACAAATTTCTTTCGACAAATACTCATTGAAATAGATGTAAATAGAAAAATAAAATTTGGAAATTAATATCATATTGGAGTGAGCTGACTTGGAATACTGGTAATACTAATAACTGTATAAGGTATTTCTATTTAAAATCAATAATCATGGGTACAAAGCTCATTGTATTAATTAGCACTTCTTTTTTTCTTCGTAAGCCATGGTGATGATAATTATTAATTCAATAATTACAATATTTTAGTATTTATCTTTTTTTTTTCTATACAGATAAATTGTGTAAATTATTAGCACTTTTAAATTTGAATTGCTCTCATATTCCTATTATTCTAATTCAGTGTTTTTAAATGTTAGGTTAGGATATACATAAATTGGATTTTCTCCTAGCACTCGAATAATGACATCACACAGCTGGTCATAGACGATTCACATTTACTACGATATTGACATTATAAGACGTCATTCCGCATTCGCCACGCCAACTCATATTATAATTTATAGTCATTTTCGCGGTTTTGGTGAGTTTAATCAGCCATCACTTATCAGTGTTTACTTATCATCATTAAATTATAATATATTATTATTATATATGTGTATAGCATGGACCTATAATAACAAAATTTGGGTCTATGATTTTACTGATTTTACTGACTTCTACCAAATACTAAAATATACGACAATACGGGACAGCAGCAGGCTATGGTCCAAAGCTGGCGTCCAGTCCTTATCAGTTCCCACGAGATTGCAGTTGTGGTTGCTGTTATTTTACCCCTTAAAAATAAATACAATATTATTTTTAAAAAAATGTGTATTAGGTTCGATATTTCATCTTTTTTTTCCTCCTGTTTGAACCGGGGACGGAACTATAATAATAATAATATTTAATATTTTTATTGTTGATATTTAAAAATGTTGGGAATTAACATCATATTTTAAGGAGTGAAATTAGGCAATTTAATAGCAATCTCGGGGGGAATTAATGATAAGACCGGTCGGCGGTCGCCAGGTTTAACAGTCTGTAGTATCTATTGTTTTTGTTTTATGGTAGTAATATGCATAGATCAGTATAATAATATAGTATTTGCTTCTACTCACTGACTTCTACCTTATTGACTATAATTGTATGATTATTTCGTGTTAATGGTTTAACATTAATTAATAGTACTTAGTAGTTAGTTGATACTGTCTTGATTCTTGATTGGCGAATGACGAGACTCGAAAATTTATTATTTTATTGCCATTGCATTCGATATTCATAGTTCATGTCTTAATGGTCAATCGTGTCAATACCTACCTACTTATAATATAGTTATTTATCATTAATGTCGGTAATCAAAACTTATCGAAGCGTCTCAGATATTATAATATGTTGTAAGTGTCTATATTATAATATTTTTTTTCATTTAACTATTAACATTAAACATTTGAGTACCTATATTACAACATATATTTTTTCATTTAAATTTAGAAACGTTCGAAAAGTTACCGTCTTCTAAATAATTTTAAAAGAACGAAACATTTTTAAAACAAAGTTCAATTTGTATCGGCTGTTATTTATAACTTTTCAATAGTAAGTAACAACAAAAGTTATTCCAATAGTTTTGATAAGAATAGTATTCAACTAAACACGTTTCTTTGTTTTAAATAGGTACCTTGGTTTCATTTACAAAGCAATAAATATGTTTGCTTCAATGTTTAAATCGCTATTTAATAAATCTGATAAAAGAGGCAAGAAAGAACCGTGTACTGTGGATTCTCAACTAGTTGAAATCACTAAAAAAGATGTTGAAAATTTGCTTTGTTTGTTAAATGAGACGGATGTTGACGTCAAAGAAACTTTAAATAGTAGATTTTCTGTGTCATTAGATAATGTTATTGATGGTATCGAACTTAATGATGATACACATTCAGAATATAATGATAGTGCTTCAGTTGACAATTTTGATGACACTAAAAGTGAAGTAAGTTCTATTGGAGAAAACCAACTAGCATGTAAAACAGTTCAAAATTCCAATAAAAACAGCATTACGAAAAAAATTAACAGTCTTCAGTGTTTATTTACATGGAACATTAAACCAAATAACAAGAAAAATATAATTTTATTGATACATAATAAATATGGAGAATACAACTTAGACATTTCTTCAACCGAGTTTACATTTGAAAGGTAGATAACAAAAATGTTTTTAAAAAAAACTTAAATATTCTTTATTTGAATTTTAAACACTAAGTGGCTTTAAGCATGGCTTGTTTGTGTGCGTTACAAAAATATATGAATAATATTCATATTTTGTTTGTATTTATTAAATAAATATAAACAATTAATTTAATATGATACAAATACATAATGTGTATAAATAAAATACCAATTTATACTTTAAATAATTGGTTTTGGTTCTTATATTTAGGTTTGTAGGTAATTTAATTATTGGCTATGAATTGTTCCATAAAGATGAGTCTGAATTAGGACAAATGAAAATATTAGAAATTGGGAAATGGCTAGAAGAACTAGACAATGGTACTGATGAATTTTATTTATCTATTAATATTGGTCTTCAACATGTTATGAAGGCAACTTTTATACATATGTTATTTGCTACAAATCTTACTGGAGAGTGTCAATGGGTATGTTATTATTTATTAATTTATATTTTAGTTTAAGAATATAATATTTATTTTAATTTAATTATTCATTTTTAATCAAATTATCAAAAAAACATTTTTTTTCCATAAGTATTATGTTGTAAATAAAATCTGCAAAATTAAATTACCCACATTATTCTTTTAAAAAAAAAAAAACCATTTATATAATAAGTTCTAAAAGATAACTAACATAATAAAATAATACAATGTTAAGCCAAAAAAAAACGTTAAGTGAAATAATTTTTACATACTTGGAATCTGTTCCTGTCCGTGGCAATCACAGTGTGGGGGGGGGTTAACCCCCACTGAAATGTCAGGAACAATAAATAAATTATCTGACCTGACTGATCTACAAATGTATTACTAATAAATACATAAAAAATTTCTTTTTTAAAACCTAACCTCTGAAATTTTTTCTGCTTTTGCCCCGGGTTCCTGCCAATAAATAACACTGTAAAAGATAATAAGTAATACACCACAATTGTATAGTGCACACTGCAAGATAGGAAAAATGCGTTAAAAAACTTATTACTGATCAAATGAAGAACTAGTACAAAATATTATAATATTATCGCGACCCCCAAAAACCCATTGCCTGTCTGGATGATGTCAGGTGATAATTTTGAAAGAACTAAAACATCTAGGTGGTGCTTAGTGGCACTGCACAAACCTATTTATTACAGATAGTGCAACGACCAGTGAATACAAACCACCCAGGACCCAGGTCTTGCCACAACTTACCTATCTCTGCCCTCGACCCTGAGAAACAGATTGCCCATCTGGATATAGACATTTCTCCACCCGGTAAGCTGCTTGCCAGCGTAACTTATGATAAGTATGTCAATAAAATTGATACAGCAGCATTATCTGAAAAACCTTTGGATTCTTTAAGTGTATATGTACTAAACACAGGGTTGGCTAAAATTAAACTATATACAGATTATAGATACTAAAAACCAGGTTATACTGAACCGGTTGCATTGTTAAACAGAACACAAGAATTTAATATTTTACAGCATAATAGCGGAACAACGTTAATACGAGGCAAAGGTATATGAGGACTTTATGTAAATGTAAATTTGTATTTATATTGTCTTACAACATTTTTTTTTTCAATATTGATTGGAGAACTATTACACAATATAATATGGATGTTGTAACTAAGGATAGAACCTTTATGGTTTTTAAAAAAACAAAAATGTTGATTTTTATTCTTAAAAATTAAAAATGTTTTTTTGGTGATACCAATTTTAACAAATATCAATTTATACCTAATTAAAAAAAAAACCAAATCTATATGATTTAAGTCATGGAAATATGCATTTTAGTACTATTGTAATTTTTCAGTTGTTGGATGATATTATACCATTGTCTAATATGGATTCTAAATCAAGAGCTACTGTACATGCAGTACGTGCAGCTGTATTTACTGAATATGGTGGAAGTCCTCACATTTTGAAAAGAGCTTGTGATAGTGCAAAAACAGCATGTGATTTAGATCCTAATACTTCACATTGGTTTTATATTTATTCACTTGCTTTGACAACTCAAAGACAGTTTTTACAGTCACATAAGTCAAATCCAACTGAAAATGAAATAAATGCTATTCAGCAAGCAATTATGTTGTCTGACGGAAAAAATACTACTTTCAATTACCATAGAATGATATTAGATAGAGATACTGCAATTCGATATTATCATGAAAATAAAAATAATCATGATAAATTGTGGATTGAAAAAAATCGGCAGGCAAATAAAACAATTGTTCAAATGATAAAGTATGTAAATTAAAAAAATTACGCTTACTATCATAGAAATGTAGACATGTATGTATATAAAATATATATTATAGAATATCTAGAATACCATAGAACAATACAAAATTCTTCGTTGAGGGTGTTCATAATACAGTAATTGACTTTAATATGTTCATACTCCATTAATGTTTATAGATTTTAAGATTTCACTATTAGAAGATTACAGCTATTTTTAATATAATGTTAACATTAATTACTTCTTTTTTGTGTGTATACATTTTTTATTAAAAAAAACCCCATTAAATAAGTTAGTTTTTTAGATGTAGTTACATATATTACAATTTTAAATTGAACTTTAAAAGAAAGTTTTTTAAATTTTACCATTTATTTTTTTTTTATTATTTTAGAACTATAATAAGCATGGATCCAAAAGATCCGCACTTAGTAATTAAATGTGCCAGAACATTAATGACTCTTCCAATTATGGTTCGTGATTTTGATTTGGGAAAACAATATTTGACAAAAGCTTTTAATATGGCACCAAATGATGTGACTGTTTTAAAATCTATTGAAAAAACAGTTGAAGTTTATAAAGATATTGTAAGTTATATCTACAAATAATATTCTTAAACGTTTTAGTAAATTGGTTTTTTTTTTAAGTGCAAAAAACAGAGACCCAGCAAAACTACTGAAACAAAACAAAATCATGCACATTCAAAGAATAGGAAACCAAAATTAACAAATGATTTAGGACGTATAGTAACAATGCAGAAGAATGGGGAAGATCCTATTCCTCACCTCACTAATTTAATTCCTAAATATGATGGACTTGATAAATCAAAAATTAGAGCTCAACTGTGTTCGTATACAATATTATTCACAAACGACCTAAGATCTGGCGTTGAAGAGTTTATAAAGTTGATTGAACAACCAAGTATTTTCAATAATTATATAATTACAGTAAGTATTTAAAAAATATTACAAAAATAATTACAGTGAGAATTTTGAATTATTATAATATATTATAAGTAAATATTATATTTTTATTTTAAGTATAATATTTAACATTATAGACATTTTTTAAATTTTCTTTTCTTTTTATCAAATACATTGCTTATTTACAATAATATTTTTAAAAATATTATAGAGTACTTATATTATATTTTTTGTTATTTTTTATCATTAGAAATCTATTTCATTTTTTACCATTTTTTTTTTATATCTAAAATGCATTACAAAGTATCTTTCATATTCCATTTTATGTTCGCTTGTATCTAAATGTTTACTCATTTTCTTATTGAATAATTTTTATTTGTTTTAGGAACATTTTTCATCATTTGGTTCAAAGAAGTTTCATTTAGCAGAACTTATTTGTAATGAAATTAGGTTGGCTACAAATTCAAGTAGCACTGCTCCTGAGGATATGTTGTACTTTTTTAAAATGTTAACTAAAATTATGGAAATGTATAACTTCCAGATGAAAGATGTTGATTCTTCTTTGAAGGCCAAGCTTATCATTGATTCATGTGCTAAATCTTCATTATCTAATACAACAACATATCAAAGTGAAACAGATTCATCAGATAATGAGAGTGTTGAAAAAGTTTCAGCTCAACGCAGAACTAGAAGACGTATGCCTAGGAATGGCCAAAATATAGGTTCTAGAATATTTACCCAAAATCCTGAAGGAAAAAATGGACGAAACAGTAAAAATGATAAATCTAATACTAATTTTTCTTCAAGAAATCATCAAAATAAAAACTCAACAAACAAAACTGAATTAGATGAAATGCATTTTAAAATGTTAAAGTTTTTAAATGTGTCTTCTGCTCCAGGACATCACGGGCCAAGATTTTCTGATAATTCTAATTTTTTGACATCTGAGAACCTCAGAAATGTACAAACACAATCCCAAGTAGAGCAATATACTCACCAGTTGTATCAACATATCTCAGCTAATTATAATCAACATCAAGATCAGAGAAATGTACCTCATACTTCAACAGGATATTATGGTAGGAATATTAATCCTCCATTTCCAAATTTAAGCTCTATGTCACAATATTCTCAATTTCAAAACCAACAACTACCTTCATTACTGAATATAAGACCTCAAGTAAATCAACAGGACCCACAACCTCGTTGGCAAAAACCAAAGAAATGGACTTCCAAAAATAAATAAGTTGACTGATTTTTTATTATTTTTCCTTGATTTAATAAATATGTAAGCAGTTTTAATATGTTAGTAATTTTAGTATGTAAGCAGTTTCAAACAGAATTAAGATGTAGTAACGCCTGCAAGAATCTTTTTATATAGATGTTTGTTGAAAACAATTTTTTTCTTTCAAGATTATTATTTATAAATATAACTTATTGCTAAATAAGTTATCTTATCTTCTATACTTTGTTCAGCGAGAGAACACATTGATTCTGCTTATTCCCCTGCCATCGTAACCGTTTCCCCTATGGCAGGGTGATGAGTAGAGATGTGCAGAAGAACTGATTTTCATTGGTCCACAGTGTGTTCTTTCTGTGAATAAAGTATGTGTATAGCTTCTTATATTATATTATATTTTATTAATTATTTTATTTTATACTTCAATCACTATAATACTATTGTTGCAGAAAAAAGTTGAAGAGAACTTCAGTTGTATTTTGTTATTCATCTTGTGTAAAGAATATTATATGATTGCATTATTTTATTTACAATTTCAAAAATACTAAGCAACTTAAATTCAATTTACATTTGTTTTGTGCTTTTTAGAAATGTTGACAATGTTCTAAATTACAAATAATATTTTAATTTTAGAGTTTTCCTAATAACTAATTTTGAAATTGTAATATAAATAAATATAAATAATTGTAACGTATTGAATATAAAATATTTTTCTAATATTTTTTCAGTACTAGTAACAAATTATAATTAAATTGTTCTGGTGTTAATATTTTATTCTTAATTAATTTTTTATTACTTACTGTCTATTTTAATGTTTGTTCATTGAATGAATATATTTTTAAATAAAACTTTTACTCACATCTTAATCATTTATTTTCATTCTCTTATATGAATTATGTAAATTATAATGTATGTTGATTTAAAATTATAAAATATATTTATAAATATTTATTTTATATCCAATATGGTATGGATACATCTATCGAGGTATAAAACAGTGTTATTGTAGTATTATCGACTAAGGTTATTTAAACCAGGGTATTAGAATATATTATATGATATAGGTATCTATTGAATTATATATGATATGATTTAAACAATTAAATAAACTGTAATATTTCAATTTTTTGTTTTTATGAAGGGGGGCCAACCTTAAAGATTTTTAAAAATGTTATAGTTCTTAGGGCCGTTCTTACAATGCTCTGTTAAGTGTCGGTTAATGCTTATCGACTGAACAGATTTTATTACTGGGAGAATTCTGACGGTTAAGTGTCCGTTAACTTTAACCGAACATTGTAAGAACGGCCCTTGGTTAATTTGTCTGTGAACTATTTCTGATAAAATTAATATTAATAAAATTGTGTTTCATTGATAAATTCATGTACCTACACATTACTAATAATTAGTAACCATTAGCTAATAATAATACACATTAGGATCAGAGAAATGTACCTTCAACAGAATATTATGGTATAGGCATATTAATTTTTAAATTTAAGCTGCTTAATAAGGATACCCAGAGTTACCAGTTTCCTAATTGAATGACCAAAGAATAGAGATATTAGTGCTCGATACCTGAAAATAGATGAAATGAGAAATGTATAATACAAATTTCAAAGCTTAAAAACTTGAAACATCCTAGCAGTGACGGAATAAATGCACAATTGATAAAAGTATGGTAGTGAGAATCAAGGTAGGTAGGTATGTAAGAAAAAACTGGAGTAGTGCGATTATTATATCTATTCAATTGAACAAATGAGGTGACAAACTAAATTGTAACAATTACAGAGGCTTTTCATTATTAAAGCGAGTACCTACCTAAGACGGCGGCGTAGGTACATCGAACAACTATATGTGCAACAAATTGGGAAGAATGCACTCAAGACAGAGAGTTGTGGATGAGTTTTGTAACAAAAGAAGTTGATGCATGTTTGGGGTCCAATAATGTGGTTGTAATTTTATTTACATATTTTTTATACTCCTACTACCTACCTATACTCCATTCATGTTAAGAAGGAATCTCGGCGGCCAACTTGTGCGCATGGGTTTAGTGGCTTCGTTCCACTCGAAAAGTTCCGGTGGTTGACACCGTTAGGGAAGCGTCCGACGGTTGCTGACGAAAACTGGTCGCCGCCGAGGTTCCTTCTTAACGTGAATGGAATATATAGTCCAGTGGCTATCAATTGGATCAAAATGCTCTAAAAACTCTAAAGCGCTTTGAAAAATGAAAAAAATAACCTTAAAATTGAAAATTGTCAAAAAATGAAATTTTTTTTTATTCTGATTCAAAAATTACACGAATTGTAGGTATAAGGTTTGTTATACAACGAGAATATAGTGTATCTAGCCTTGGAAAACAACGCAAAGTGCATCGAAATCCAAGCAATACTAATATCTAACTATATATTAATTACCTCACTGTCGCCGAACTACTTTTTAGTAGGTGGTGCAAACACAAATTTTAACCACCCACCCACCCTTCCTAGACACCCACAAAAATATTATTTCCAATTAGGTACATTCAAAGTCAACATTTCCAATAAAACTTTAATAAAATATTGTTTTATAAATACATCGATACATCTATGTTCTATCTATATAATACATGTAATAGGTACATGTCATGTATATATAGGTATATAATTAATAATTACATTTTAAGTTTTAACCAATAAGTTTTTTGCTTAGTACTGAACTGCATTTTGTTTCTACTTTCTACAATTACTTGGCCATTAATTATCAAAGTATTAACAAGTTCATATTAAGTAGGTACTTACTGGCTACTGGCTACTACCTAAGTGTCAGTTTTTCAAAACTATATGGACCCAGACACCCAGTGGCCAATACCCACCCTGCACCCACCAATTGTAGGTGGTGCATTTGCTCCACCTTAAGTACCTATACGTGTTCGGCGCCACTGATATTACCTAATACCTATCATCTATGAGCTTAGGTTATTAGTTTTAAGTTCAGTTATTTAGCTACTTATATTTATAATTAGGTACAGTGAAACCTATCGATAAGTTGAACTTCAATAAGTCGAAAAGCTCGATAAGTCGAAATAAATGCCGTGCCCACGCAAAACTTGAGTAAATTATCGGCTTAAGTAAGTCAAAAACCTCAATAGATACAGGAAAAAATTGTATTTCTTTTGAAACGTTTGAATTTCGACTTATCGAGGTTCCACCGTATAATATTATTGGTTATGATTTTATGAATTATTCCATCGAAGCAGAGGAGAATCAGCTATAATATTGTTATATTGTTAATTGGTAAATGGTTATAGAAAACTGATCACAGATCAATTTAACTGTAATTTAATTTAATAATATTTACTTTAATTAAATTAAAATACGTTTTCGCATCTAAATTTGTCCATAATATGAAGTTAAAAGCCCCATAATTTGGCTGAAAGCATACAATATTGTTAGTATTTATTTTTTATATAAACCAGTTAAGTGGTATCTATTATGCTCATAATAATTTTTTTTCTTAAAAATGTGTGTGGGTATACTTACTATAAGGTCTAGAGCAGTGGTGACCAACCTTTTTTTACCGAGAGCCATACAAAATAAAAATTCTTGGCGCTTTCTTTTAATTTAATTTAATATTATACTTTATTGTAGGCACATATTAATATAGGTACACAGATAAATTTAGTTTAGTAAATTTTTTTTAATATGAGTGAGAACAGAGAACATCAATATTAGATTTTAATTTTGTTGCATTTACCCGAAGAATGGCATAGATGAGATGTTAAATTGTTAAGCGAGACCGAGTTTTGCTTTGATTAATTTCCATAGTTGAAAATACTTGCTCACAAATATAAGTTGAACCGAATGTACGAGATATCTTGGCTGCATAAGCTGCTGGACGTTTGGAAAATCTTCTTTAAATAGATTTGAATAAAAAACAAGATTTTCTAAGCTTGAATGATGTTGAAATTGTGTTTTTAAATAATTATTAGATTGAATTTCGATGATTTCTAATTGTAAATAAGTTTTAATATTTTCTAGATGCATGTTAAAAGGATTTTTAAATAAATGTATAAGCTTTTCATATATGCTCGAATGTCTTCAAAACGATTTTAAAATAAGCGTGTAAGTTTGTTCATAAAGTCGATGCACTAATGTCTTGGAAATACATCACAATCTTCTTTTTTTAAAGTAGCACGACTAGCACCACATTCAGAATGGGAAAAATCTAATTTTTCAATTTGATTTAGAAATAGAGATAATTTATTTTGAAAAGCTTTTTCTGTACCAAACAAAGTACTGATGAATTTTTATTTTCCTGTTGTATCTGTTAATATTCTAAAGCCAATATCAACATCATTAATCTGTAGACATGGGTTGTGTTTTCGTTAAAAAAATGTCAAGACAATTTCAAGAAATGGAAAATATTTATTTATATTAAATTAAATTATTTTAAATTTTTGAAATTTAAAATTTTTTTTTTGAAATTTTGAATTAATTTTTATACTTTGGGTGGCTGGCTAATAAATTATCGTGGACTGTAGTTGGTCACCACCACTGGTCTAAGGCATTGAATTTGAAAGTGTTTGAAAAAATATTAACTGTAAGTATATATATAGTGGATGATTTTGTCTGAAATTTGTTCTGATATACTATATCAGAGATGGGCAACTGAGCAACTTTTTTTTTGCTTTCCATGCTCTGGCCCGCTAGATTTTAATTTCCTAAAAAATGGCCCTTTAGTAATTTTGAGTTGCCCATCCCTGTGATATAGTATTATTCCGTAATAACTTCAAAGCTGGTATATATATATAGGTATATACATATATTTAATGGTGATTGTTGTAGCTGGGAAAATATAATTAAACTACATACACTAACTTAATATGTTTACTTACCTATTTGTAAGGAATTTTAATTAATAATAGGTACTTACAATTCTAACGTAGTTTATGCAACTTTAGTCTTAAGTCCATTTGGTTTATAAAAAAAATTAAACGTAAACATAGTATATAGCTAGATTAAATATAATATTATGTATTTATGTATTATGTATTATGTTTTATGTATTATGTATTTAGGTTTTGTGGTGAATTTTAAGAATGGGAAAAGTGTGCTGAGGGTGAATGTGAAAGTAATACTAAGAATACCTATTTATAAACCTTGAATGACGAGAGTGAAGAGTGTATGTAGAGAAACGGAAAAAATGTATAGGAACAAATAGTCTACATTTTTTGGAGAGACTAAAGCCACCCCTCCACCATAATATTTTCTAAAATGCAGTGATGTTGTGTAAAGTGGGAATGATCACGGAGGTGAAGTGACGGAAGATTGGAAGAGTGGAGAACAGCGCTGGAAAGGAAGAGACTAATGATGCGGAGTAGGAGTAAAATAGATATAATTGTGTATAAAATTTGGGAAAATAGTTCACAGGGATTTAAGACCCAGGAAAATATCAAACGGGAAAATAATTTATTGGAATTTAATAATCAGGAAAATATTTATACTGGTAAATATTTACACAGGAAGGTAATATTCAGAAATATAAGGTTGTGTGAATACTAACTATAGATTTTTTTTTACACTCAAAATACTAAATTTTCATTATCTTTTCAAGTACAGCAGTAGTTGTGAGTACTATTTTATCTAATATCAAAGTTTCTGGGGAGGGGGGATATATAGCCATCATTCTCCTCCCTTAATATTACGCCCCTGGAGTAGCTATAGAAATTAACGTAGAAGGAACGAGAGGAGAGGAAGATCGAAGTCTCATGGATAGACAGAATAATAGAGAATAACACGAAAATATTTGGTGTAAAGAAATAAGTGGGGGGCAGAGGCCTTTAGGGTTACACCTGTATAGGGTAAGGGTGGTCGACACCGATATTTGGACGTTTCCTCCTCGCCTTTTCCTCCCCTTGTTTTTTAGCGGTACCTAACGCCGTTTCCTCCCATGACTATGATAATATATATCCTCCCCGAATCAATATATTTATCAATACATTTTTTTATTAGGGACTATTTAGGTTGTATTATACATATAATAGTAGTTAGGAAAATAGGTACTTTGATTTTAACCGAAGTATACGATAAGGAGTAAGGTCGTGAGGACCTATATCGGCTATCATCATTCGCGTTATTAATTTTATTACCCAGCTTACGAGGAAACGATTGATAATAATTAAATTATCTAAGCTATTAACAACATAATATTATTGCTTTTAGGTCATTATTAGTATGTATAATGTATATATTGTATATATAGTTCGAGATAGTGTGCACGGCGCGTATAGAACTGTTTGACGTTCATTCATGTGCGTGTTTCGTAAAGGAAATATTAAAAACTAAAGGAGATCGTCAAAAGGTGTGTTTGAAATTGTGTATATGTTAGAATAAAAATTTGTATGAGGACACGCTGTACTTGTATAAAGAAAATCTAAAAACAACGAAAACATTTTTCGAGGAAGCTGAATAAAAGGGGAATAGTAAGTAAGTATAAGTTCCTATACACGAGACCTAGCAGGTAAACGATTACATATAGTTCCTACAAATGTGAATGTGTTAATTTCTATACACGAATATAAAAATGAGGTGTGTAAGTTCCTACGTGGCAAAAACCAGGTACTTATAACCTAACCTACATACGGCGGAAAATTGATAAATGTAAGTTCTTACACGGTAAAAAAAGTTTAAATATCAGTAAGTGTATACTTAATCTATATTATGGATTAGGCGACAAAATAATAAAAATAGGTACATTTTCATAAATAAATAGAATAAATATAAATTAATAAAGATCGCATAATGCATTTATAATATACGCAGTATATAATAAAAATCGAATAATACATTTTTTAATACGATTTTTATTATACCGTATACTCGTATTATCGATGCATTAATATACGATTTTTATTATATTATATTTTATATCATCTATTTGTTTATGAAAATGTACCTATTTTTATTATTTTGTAGCCTAATCCATAATATAGCTTATAAGTATACATATTTACATTTGACATTTTTTTACCGTGTAGGAACTAACATACGCACCTGTTGTTTTACAGTATATTATAGGAACTTACATAATATGCACCTTTTTCTGTAGTATAGGAACTAACATATGACGTATTTATCTTACCTGCTAGGTTTCGTGTACATAGGAACTTACATTCTCCCGAATAAAATATTGAAGTTATTCTTTCTATATATGTAAAAGTTTTTCAAGTGAAGATATTTTGAATTATTTAGTGTCGGTGAGCCATCTTACTAAAATAAAAAAATATATTAGTTAGATTAACAATTTTGTTTTTTTTTTAAATTTTGTAATATTTTTATGTTAGCATATTTTGTATTATTATTGACGTTTGGTTTTGATTTATATTCTTTATATTTTGAATATTAAATGATAGAAATAATACATTTATTGATTTGTATATTTATTTAATAAAAAGTGTGTATACTTCATTGATTTACCGAATCCACGTAGTCGGGAGTGAAGGGCGAGGGAAAAGAATAGATAAGAAAAAGATACAAATAAAAAAAATAATAAAAATATGGTGTTAGTTGTACATATAGGTGCAGCATTTAAAATCAACATTGCGACTATTGTCGTACCAAATACACCAATGATGTGTTTTGAAATATTTAAAAGCTATTAAACATTTTTTATTTTTTTATTTCCAATTCTTCATTAAAAAATTAATTTGTGATGATATATATTTTTTTCTATACCACTATTATTCATAATTTACAACGTATACCAAACCTATAGGCAGTTATTAATCATGCAAAATGTATCGATAACGAAATAAGATTAGCTTTGTACGACAAATGCAGTACTACAACACTGCATGTTCATGCAAAACATTATTTCTTTAATACATTAACTAAAATTGTACAACTAACGAGTAACGACATTCGTGTATAGACAACATATAGATATATACGTCTAACTACCAAGCTAGTCTAGAAAGTCATGAGCAACAACAAGTTGCAGTCTACAAGACATGTTTAAGTTAAATTACAATCAAAATGTAAATCGTAATTATGTTGGGAACAAAAAAGTACAGCTGAAACCTCGTTTAAATAATCGAAACTCAAACAAATCAGTAATCGAGGCGGTCGAGAAAAATAATTGTGCCAAGAAGTCCTAGAGAAATTATCAAGATAATACCTAATATGTATAGTAACTATGTATGTACCTACATTTTAACAACACAAATTATGTCAATTATATCAGTCAAAAATTCAGAATAATGGTAAAGTTGGTAATTTATTTAGTAACCATATTAAAACTAATTGCAGGATAATGTAAGACCACATCATAAATTGTAGTTGCCCACCAATGCTATATAGAGTATACATATATAATATATACAGCGGTCATCTAGAAATATTGCACTAATGTTAACGGTAACCTCTTTAGGAAGGCCACCTCTAAATGGGCGGGACCATTTTCCTCCAAAAACGAGATACCGTTTTCCTCCACTGTCCATTTTCCGCCAAAAACAAAAAAGGGTGGTTTCCATTTTCCTCCACATTATTTTTGACTAAAATTATGTCTATTTTCCTCCAATATTTTAGTCAGTGTTGTAGTGTTGCGTTTCGTATTATAAAAATAGAGTATGGCTAGGATCACATTTTGCGCGTATCTGTTAATTTATCTGCTGAGATGTCTTATATAACTATAAAAAAATTTAATATTATTTACTGCAGTGATTTTACTATATTTTATATCTTTTATTTTACATATTATATTATTAATAGATTGATGTATTTTTATCGAAGTGCATACTTTTTTATTATATTCATTATCTTTTTACCATATTTTATATTTTACATAATGTCTGGTTGCGTTATCACCAATCCCTTATTATTAACTAATTTTGTATTATTTTTTTATTTATTAATTGATGCATTTTTATCGACGTGAGTACTTTTTTATTATATTAATTCTCTTTTTAGCCACCTGCCAAGTTCAGCGCGTACGGTGTATTATTATATTATAATTATACTTTAAAATTTAAATATTTGATTCGTTCTTTTTTTTAAATTTAATATTCTGATAACGAATGACGATTTTATTATTTTAATTATTGGAGGAAAATAGACAGTGGAGGAAAACGGTATCTCGTTTTTGGAGGAAAATGGCTACGGCCCTCTAAATAGCGGTCATTATTTCCTTTCGGACTTCGGTGACCATTATTATATAGAAGTTTTACTGTATATTAAAGAGCCCCGATCCCGTCCCGTACTCCACAGGTGCGCGAGGTAATAGGTAATTTGTCTGATTTTTTGATCTCTGATCGAACTACCCTAGAATATTGTTATTTTCTAATGACAAATGTTTTTTAGATCAAATATCAATTATTATTGACGTAAGTATATACATATATTACGAACTCAATTGATTTTAGAAATGTTCATTATTGCCTATATAGTATATTGTCCTTATTATATAGATATTATATGTTCACAAATTGTTTGGATTTGCATTTTATTCTAGACATAATAACATTTAAAAATATTTTGTCTCTTTTTTTTTATATACAATAGTACAATTAATGCATTTGAAACTTTCAAATTTTCTTTGTTTTTTCCAATAAATAAATACATTATTCATTTTGTTTGTCATTTTTTATTAAGTTATTAGTTTATATTATTTTAATTTAATACCTAAATATGGAATTGTCTTTAAAAATCAAACGTAAAGATTGGCTTAGCTGAACTCAAATTCGATATGTTACATCGCATGTGTCTGAAGTAGAAAACAAAAATAATAATATAGTGCGTTGACATCCTTTATAAGTCTTAGTATGATATTATCTTTGATCGTGGTGTCACTATTGTTAGCGGTTATTTGCTTTTTGAGTTTAGGCAGCGACTCGGTAGCGCCGTGGTCGGGACGGATCCGTGATCATTGTGACTTGGTGGCTCCGCGGCCGGCGCGATATGGTCGGGTGTATGGCTTGTAGCCGCGGCTGCAGGTGAGCCGGTTGGCCCGCCGCCGCCAGTCAGCTTGCTTCATGATGTTATCCCTCGCATAATATGTAGGCCATATTTTATCGCTTTTGCAGCTCATCCGGAGCCCATCACTGTTATTAGTGGTGCTGTATAATGAACATTTGAAATTTTGAGCATAATACGTAGGTATTCTTTATCGATGCACAAACGATTGGCTCTTTTAAAATTCCAAATTTTAAAAAATGGTATTTTCCGCACCCCCCCCCCCTTCTCACCATTTCGCTTTTGGGATAGCCCTTATGCGACTTGGTACACATTTTTGCACAAACGTTTGGTTAGGTCAAAAGTTCAAAAATTTAAAAGGGGGGAGGGGGTTATTGAAATAGACCTGATTTTTATTAAATTTATAATATTACAATATTCTGTACATTTTTGAAAAAAAAAAAAAAGTTTGATACCTATTGTTATTCAATTATAATTTCCATACTCATAACTGTATAAAAACTACATTTAAATATATTGATTTGCCACAGAGGTACTTTAAGGGCACCCTTACGTGATTTGGGACTTAGACTGTATATATTTATATACTGTATACCTATACTGTTTAATATTTATTATTTTCGTTTTATTTTACCTAAAATTATAAACTCATCTGTATTTTATATACATTTAAATGTTCATTATTATTTATTATAATAGAAGATTGGATAATATATGAACGCAAAATTTCTTTATCTGCTTAAGAACAATTTTCTTATACTTTATTATTATGTGTATAGTGTATATATACTTATAATTTTACTATTTGTATTTATATACGTAGCAAAGGTTCTTCGGAAAAACTCATACATTTTACAAATATTTTCCAATTTATATATATATAGGTGCTTGAAACTTTTACTGCACCGATAACGCATACTGTCCTGAAAAAGTTACGTTATATAATATATAATAAAAATAAAGTTGTTAGTATTAGTAATTACCTATAATATATCTTATATATTCCATTCAATTATTTATATATAGGTATTAGGTATATAATATATATAGGTATACCTATATCATTATGAAAGCAAACAGTTACAACTATATACATATATTGAATTTATAGGGCCCGGAAGTATTCATGCATTTGTATATATTTTTACTGAATGGACCAAAAAATTGCTAAATCAGCTAAAAATTTGATTTATATCCATACAAATCCAAATCCCAAATTTTATTTTGTATATTTCAAGGATTTTTTATTTGTATGCATAGTGAATTTTTCAAATTTTTCTTCGTTTATATTATATGCTGCTTATTATAGAATATACCTATTGATGATCACATGCTCATCACATTTTTTCATTTAATAATAAATTTATTCAAATTCTGAATTTCCGAAATTTTAAAATACACTTTAAGACCATCATTTTCAGTTTCTTGTGATTTTTCGTACTACGCATATACTTAACGAGTGTCATCCTATGGCGATATACGCCGTTACAACTTCTGTTTTTTCAAATGTGAACCTCGCCTTTCCACTTTTTACTATAAATTATTCAGTAAAGAATTTTTTTGAAATTTATATGTACTTAATTCAAAATTTAAACAATAGTATATAGTTTTTCAGTTATTACAATGTTTGTATTCTGATTGGATAAAATTCTTTAAAATGGAATTACAAAAATAAAAAATACATGTAATATATTGGATTTAGTATACCTATTATACATAAACCATTTTTTAAATTGTTTAATATTAATTACTAAAGTTTTAAAATGTCCATATAGGCTCCATATATCTTCCAAATCCATTAACATGGGCGCTATATATATTATCCTATTGGCTATTAGTACACAAAGTTGAATAACTCAAAAACTATTAGTTCGAATTTTGATTTGATACATCAAAGTTTTTAGAAAAATGTTCTGCTTGATAATTTATTGTTAAAAAAAGGGGAGGGGGTGGTTTTCATTTGAAAAACAGAAGTTTATATCTCCATAAGGCATTCTTTAAGTAGCAAATAAAATATCATGAATTTGAAAATATGGTCTTCAAGTGTTTATAATAAAGAATTTAAAACTTCCAAAAACCACAATTTGAAAAAATTGATTATTAAATGACAAAATGGGGGTGAGCATTCTTGGCGAATCACCCTGTATATATATATATATATATATATACACCTAAATACCTAAAAAAAATCAAATAATTAACAAAATGACAATTTGACTGGATATAGAAGAAATAACAATGGATGACCTACCAGAAGATTATATTCAAATGATGATTTTAATATAATTTAAATAAGCACGCCATTTTCAACAAATGACGTTGAGTGAAGTTTTTCAGTGTATACAGAAACATTGCGGGCACCGACGATTGGCGATAACCGGTGCTCGTTTACTTTTGAAAGTTTATCAAAATCTTTTATTGAAAATTGTAATGTCCAAAAAAGAAATATAATTTGCATTTATATTCTTGTATAATTTTCAATTTTCAAATTTAAGTTTTATTAAAAAATGTATAAAAAAAATATATTTAATAACCAGTTTTAACTAAATAGCAGTGGTATGGTTTTTTATTTAGGTACGTATATTGTATATACCTACACATTACACAAGCGCGTATATTGCAATGAATAAAAAAATTAATAGAGTATACCTTTAGTGCATATTTATCTAAGTGTTTTTAAGTGCTTATTATTATAATGCATGGATATTTCGATATAGTTGTCAGTTCATATATATACATACTTTCGGGCCCTGTTATATATATATAATATAATTGTATACCTATTGTTGTATAGGTATATCAACCATCGTATATCGTATACCTACTCATATTATATATATAATATATACAATTAGTAATCTATTCAAAAATATATTAGTACGGCTATACCTGATAAATTATAATATATATATATATATGAGTTAAACAACAATTATATTATATTATAAAACATAATGTATATATTATATTACCTATGCTGATATATAAATATGAAAACGTGAATTTGATTTTTAATCGTATCTGAGCTGCTACAGACATATAGATAATTGGTTAAAATATATACGAGAAACATAATATTGTTGTATACAAATTTAAGATCTTCGTCTTTGGTCATTTTAGGTATATATAGTCATATAGACGATTGTTGCGGGATGTGATATAATAAGGCGTATATGTATGTATATATAATATTATATATAGGTTTTATTTCGATGACTATTTATACGCATACCTATATAAACCTAACGGTTATAATCGTCCAACAAAATTATAATATATAATATGCGATGCAGTGCACGCCGTATATTATATATTAATTTTAGCTTTCGCGGCAAAAGGTGCAACAGTATATTATAATATATTATACAGATGTCACGTAGAGCGGCCGAATGATTTAGACATTTCGTCAGCTCGCGAGGTTAAAAAATTAAACGACAAATTATACACACACACACACACACACATGTATATATGGGGAATAGTATAAGTTATTGCTACACGAGACCTAGCAGGTAGGCGATTGCATACGTTAGTTACTACAAATGTGATGTGTAAATCCCTACACGAATATAAAAACGGGACGTGTAATTTCTTACACACAAAAACACAGGTACATGCCGTAAGTTCCTTCACGGCAAAAAAGTAACTATAGATCCAACACGGCAGAATAAATAAGAAAAATTACTCTGTGATTATTGCATGCTGTATATGAAAATGTATTATTCAATTTTTATTCTTTTTTATTCGATTTTTATACACTTATACCGACATTTGAACTTATTTTGTACCTAGGAACTTACATATATAATTTATCGAATTATTCGATTTTCTTTATATTATAGCTATTATCAAATGCATTATGCGATTTTTATTATATTTATTTATGAAAATGTATTGTTCGATTTTTATTTTACTGTATTGATAATGCATTATGCGATTTTTTTTATTATCATCATCGCTATTTATTTATGAAAATGTACCTATTTTTATTATTTTGTCACCTATAATTTATAATATAGGTTAAGTATACACTTACGGACATTTGAACTTTTAGGAACTGACAGATATCCACCGTGTAGGAGCTCACATATACGCTCCCGTTTTTTACTGTGTAGGAAATTACACACGAATCTTTTTTCTACCTTATAGGAAGTAACATATATGTACCCGTGTTCCGCCGCGTAGGAACTTACTGCACATATGCACCTTTTTCTAGCATGTAGGAACTAACATACGTATTTTTTTTTACCTGCCGGTCTCGTGTAGCAACTATTACATTCGCCCGTATATATATATATATATGTGTGTGTGTGTATAGGTATACATATATTGTGTACACGTATACAACGATAAATACGAGCGAGACTTACGGGGATAAAAAAAAAAAAAAAAAACCAGAAAACCGCCGAAACCCGTCACCGCCGTTCGCGCGGAGGAGCGCGAATCTAGGGTAATGTGACATCAGTTACGGCGGAGATCAATTTTATCGTGTGAAAGGATTACAACACGCCCACTTACCCCCACGCCGCGGTGCGATCACTGATTCACCGTACGCGATAAATTGCCGCCGCCGACGACCAGCCGTCTCGACGCATCGCCGTCGTCGTCGTAGTCGTCTCCCCTCTCCACCCCCTTCTCCACACCCCCCACCTTGCCGACCCCTCGACGAAAACCGGCACCGCCGACCCACCCTCCGGCTCGTTCGCACACCACCCCGCCGCGATCGTCCACCGCAACTGCCGCCGCCGCCGCCGCCGACGGGGAACAACGCAACGCGTGTATACGCCGTGTGCTGCACTCAGACGGTCCCCCTGGAAACGGCGCGCGCGTCCACGGCGGCGGCGGCGGCGGCGGCGGCGGCGACGACGACGATATCAGCAGTCCGGACTAGCAATGCCGGTGGTTTGACGTCCGCGCCGCGCACTTTTCACCCGCTCTCCGCGCGTACTATGCTCTTCTTCTATTCTTCCTCCTTCGCGTCTTTTAGCCCGTCTTTCGTCCCGACGACGGCCCGTTCGCGGTCCGACGACACCTCGTCCGTGCGACATTTTTTTCCCAGTCGGACTTGACCAACCCTCTCCTTTCCTATACACTCCCCCACCTCCGCCACACGCCACCTGCACTTTCGATCCTCTGACTTGTATTATTATTGTAATTATCATACCTCATCAAAAAGTGCGCTTCTCGTTTTTATCGTATATTATTTTTCTATATATTATCACTAAACACACACGCACATTATACATACGTATATATATATATATATAAATTGTAAAATAAGACACATATTATTTTATTATATATTAAAATACCGTCGTTATATTATAATATTATTCTATCTTTTGTACGAAAAAATCGCATCAACTTAATTTACGCATAAATCGCTTCAATATATTATATTATATTAATTATTATACACATACACACACACACGACACCCTCAGTGCGGCGCGTATATTCAACCGGCGGCCATAGGAAATTGATGGGACCCGCTGTCGCGGATGGTACGACCGCTTCAATGAGAAATGGAATCATTAACAGAGGAGCAGAACAGACCTGTAGAACTTTTGTCGCCGTCCAGAGGAAGGAGGAAACAAGCGAAACCTCAGCGGAAAAATGGTGAGTGTCTTTCATATATATAGTACCTTCAATAGTTATAATATAATACCTATAATAGGATTTTCCCCGATTTTCTTCGATCCTTCAATAGTCGACCCGGCGATGCGTCCCGAGTGTTTTTCTATGATATGTAGATCACGTTAGATCTTATACCCGATTTTTGGGGCCATTGTGTTTTTTAACCCTCTTTGACGCCGCGAGGGCGGTCACACGGTCGCCGCTGGCACGTGCTACTATACTATACCGGGCAACATGGCTGCCACCGCCGCCGCCACCCACGTGTGACGTCACCCTCTTACCCCTAAGGGTTCACCTGTTTTTTTTTTGTTCACCCTACTACATCGCATATAACAAATGACATTTGCGATTTTAAGGGCGTTATATACATTTAGGACTGTAACGACAATGAGTGTTGCTGATTCATATAACGGTTTATTTTTTTAAAGCCTGAAATTAGATCATCATCCCCTATGGTATCCCTGGCTGCTATGGTTTTGTTTGATTTTTTTATTATTGTCTGAAGCGACACTAAAATAAAAATAAACCGGTTCTCCAATTTAGCAGCCACCTTTTACCATACCTACGGCATACATATTATGATCACCGTGTACAACATATTGTGTAGTAAGACAATAGTATAGACATAGATATTATACTGCTATATAGTCGCTATAATATATACATATATATTTACTCCGTAAACGATATTCACTGTGTGTATATACCTATGAGTAAATAGAGCCATTACATTTTTTTTGAATTTTACATATCAATTACTCTCCGGAATGTAATTATAATTCGACAATATTCGTAAAATTAAAACAGTAAAAATAATAACTAAATGGGCACATTTAAAAAACGTAAGGATTTTTGGAAAATATGTTAACATTGTGTTCAATTTATATTAGTTAAAATAAATATAGTCATTTGTATATACGACCAGTCTAGATTTCTATCTGTATTTTATACTATAATATAAATATAATTAAATTTAATCGTTATAACATTATTAAAGTTACTGCACACATGTGACATTATACTAGTCATATACTCATACATAAACCGAATATATCATAATATATGTATATTGTATATATAATTGTTGTTTTATCTTGTACAAGAACAAGATACGAGTATCGGAGTCTGATATATAATGATATATATAGTACCCATAATATAATCTTTCGTGGTAAACGTGTAAAATATGATGTGCTCCTTTTGATTAGCTGTAATAGTGTAATTTATAGAGGAATCGATATTTTATCTAGTTATTTATTTGATTTGGTTATATCTGATGAGTAATTTTTTTGTCTATTATCTATGTATAAAACTAAACGATTTACGCTAATTCTAAAGTTAAAATATGTAACACAATAACAAATATATTGTCTATATTTATTTATATTTATTTTTTTTATATATATTATACATATATATTGCCTTTCGTATATTTATCAGTATTTATTTTTATTTATTATTTATATACCTATAGGCATATATTCTATACGTAATTTTATATTTTTGTAATTTGTTGTAGGTAGATGTATTTTATAAAGTTTATAGCTGTATAATATCGCAATTAATGAATTTATCTGGTTTAGGACGTTTTAGTTTTTATACATATAATAACGACATAATTGTAAATTTGAATTACATTAACATTTGAAATACTACGATAACAAAATACTAAGGTCATAACTCATAAGACATAATATAGGTACTGCACTAGCGTCGTATTAAATATAAACCTACAATATATTTAATTATAAATATCAAGAATTTTTCACGAGGGGAAAAAATCACTATTTTACCAATAAAAATGTTTAAAACAAATTATTTTCATAAACATTTAATAGATTGTATAGGGATAATCCATGGGGACAGATTTGTCTGTTTCATCTATCCACGAAAATACGCAAGTCACTGCATTATTATTTAATTATAAATTTGTCAAATTACATCTATAAACTTATAATTTTATAATTATAGAATTCTGTTCTTTAAATATCTTGAGGTGTAAATGCTATAGGCAGAGGTAACAAATATTTTTTTTATACTAAATAATTATATATAATTTGTAATGATGATTGGTATTGTAAATATTTAAATATGTATTACAGTTTACAAATCGTAATATTGTTAAAGACAATTTTAAAAAAATGTAAATGTAAACATAACATAATATATTAACTATGTGTTAGGTTATTCTATCTTCTATACTTTTAGGTAATTTATACTGCACAGTTCATAATATTTACTTAAGAATAATATTATAATAATATTTAATCGATTTTAATGTATTCCTCTTGATGTTATATGTAATGATGACCATTCTAGGTTATGACCATTCTAATAGTTGTTAATTGGCATGATTGGATATTTGAATTCTATATTATAAGTGAATTTTTTCAAATTATATTTTTATTATTCAAAGCATTCATATATATTTGTCCCTTTTCGATCTCAATTTTTAAATAATTTTACATTTAAGGCATTTTTAAAAAGTTTTGTGAAAATTCTCCAGTCATATAAAAATTATTTTAATTTACTATTACATTGTTATGATTAAATGTACCCGCGCATAAGTTATAATTTATAAATATCACAGTCATATAAATGGCGTACGCATATTATTTATAGGAGGTATATAATAATTATTTTAACGGTTAGTTTCTCGCCATTGGAAAAACTCGGATTATATGAGACAATAAGAGTTATTATATTTTAAAATTTTTTATCGGGTTTGGTAAAAGCAACACGTCATAATGCAAATTACGTTTCGATGTAAATTTGTCCAGTATCAGCAAGACCAAGGGGTGATGTTTAATTTAGCTTGCACGTCTGTGATGATCAACCGTGCGAAATTAATCATCCGGGAACGTCAACCCCCTCCCCCCTACCATCCTTCCTTCGTCCGCTGGTCCACAGATTTTTGCCACGCGCCCTCCGTGTACCAGGTGAAATGAAAATATACTTGTTTTTTTTTTTTTATTCGTTATACTATTGTAAACCTTACAATAACACAAGCCCCCGACTATTTCCTCCCCCTGTTTGCGATACAGCGCGGCGGAGGGGGTTGTGGAGAGGAATAGAATTTGTAGCAAGGGTCATTTTTAAAGCGGTGGATTATCGACAGCTCCGGGGCGAATCCGTTTTTAAATATCGTCCGGGGGAAACAACAAAAAGAGAGAAAAGGGTCGTCAACGCGTGCAACCGGCGTATTGGTAGGCTATAATAGCTGGCGCACGCGCGCAGTTTTTTTTTTTATTCATTATGAACCGGTAGCGATAAACCTGAACGGCCTTTAGGCCAGGTGCGACCCGCGGGCTCCAACGGTCGTCGCCGCCGGCTTGTAATAAAAACAAAATAGTACGATAACGCACAGTCAATTAAATCCGTGTAGGTGTAGGTATATATTATGTACCTACTGAGCATTATCGCATCTTAAGTTTTGTGTTCATGTGTACATAAGTAGGCACCGATATAATATTATGTAAACACGTGATGTGTGATTCTATAAATAATCGTAATAATAAACAACTTGCATTTACACCTTGATACGCTGATTATATATTATATACCTGTGATCGTGTTGCCGGGTGTTGATATAATCGTGTTTTGTATATATATAGGTTTACGTGTATATACGTCTATAATTGCCGGCGATTTTTTAAATAATATTTTATCATCCGAATGAAATTGTATGTATATGCGGCTCGAGTGTTTCACGGTTGATTTGAAAACGATTTTTTCCATATTACAATATACTATAGTTCAATAGTTGACTATAGGAAAGTCTTAAAACAGAAACACGCTGCAGCAGTACTTTGTATAAACTATTGTAGCATATATAGTTTATAAATTAAGTATAATACTTTCAGGTAGTCAGGTAGACAATACTACAATAGAAATGTAGTATAGAGACATATTTTAAAATGTTAAGTAAAAGTAAAAGTTTATATAGTTACTGAAAAGAAAGAATATAGGGGAAAAGCATATAAATAATGTACCGTTTTGATGTAAATGGGAATACTGCAGTACCTATATATATGTATACGTATTTGCTTAATTTATTTTTGGTTGAATATTAATAGAAGTTAGGCACCAGGTAGATACCGCAGAACCATAGTTACATTTAATTGTACTTATTAAACATTTTCTTACGTTATTTATTTTATGGTTTAAATTTTAACATTTAAATTACATAAAAGTGTGAAACTTAAATTAGTTTTACATTATTCGGATAAATTTGAATATAAATATTAAGGTAAAGTTGTAAATTAAGTAAGCTTCTGTATAAACTTATTTATTGTACTGTTTGTAAAAAGGGGTTTGTATTACCCTTCTGATTCCATCCCTTGGATTAATAAACAGTAAACACACGTATTTGCGTTTCCAGAACATTTACAATAGTAAACGGAAGAATATGATCAAAAAACAAAGAGTAGGTAGGTACATTCTTAATAATAAATTGTTACAGTCTTATGGAAAATACATTTATTAGGAATATAAAGTCACTGTAACAAAAATTCTTAAATAATAAAAGAGTTATAATTTCTAATTTTTTTATTTCCTGTAATATATATTATATATGTTTAAATTGTATTATTATGACTAAAAGAATTGATTTTATCGGTATACATAATATATATATATATGTAAAGAAAAAAACGAGTGTTTTAAATTTTAGTACGTATGTGTAAAATTTCAAAATATACCTATATATACTTAAGTGAAATTTTATTCAATTTTACTAGGATTCAACTAATTATAGACAATTTGAAAATGTATATTTTAAATCAAGTTTAATATTGTGGAACGAAAGACGATTGCTTGTGACGTATTTACTTGTAAATTTCAAAGTTTGTAGAATGAAAGTTTATTAATTCCACGGTTATGTTGTTGTTGGTATTTGTAGTATATGATTCTAAAATTGAACAACTAACAATAATTATAATCAAAATATAAATAATCAATTCATTTTAAATTGTTTTTACTTCTATTTAAATGTCTCTATATAGTTCCATTGGAAACGATCGATTTCATAATTATTTATTGAATCTAATACATATATTTCGTTAAATTGTAAGATTTCGTGGTTAATCAGCAATATTTAAGGCTTGCAGCTTTGTTAACGATTTATTAAAGTATGTTATTGAGTGAAATAAAGTTTTGATTGTCTCTCCTTGTTAGGATAGTTAGTCATATTGGATAATTTAATATATATAGTTAATATATAATAATATCATGTTCGTCGATATTATATATTACATTTATGTTAAAATGATTTTAAATTTTGAACCGACTTCGGTGTTCAAACTTCAACCGATCGTTTTTAGCGATTATAAACTTATAAGTCTCCATATTGGATTACCTAATATTATTAATATTGCAGAGGTATTTAGTTGCTCGTCAAGCGAGTAGCTCAAATATTTTGGAAATCATTATACGTATACCACGCACGCTTTTTGTAAGAAATACCGTGTTTAATTATTATTAATACATACAAATATATATATATATATATATATATATACAGGTACCTATGTGTGACGCGCGTGTGTGTGTGTGTGTTTGTGGGAATATTATATACATAGTAAGTGAGTATATATACTGTATAACATATTATATATATTCTACGTATCATATTATACTTACACATTATTATTATGTTCTTTAAAAACCTTTACTAAAATAAAATACACTTCAGTCACTGCGGTCGCTCGTATACTCATTGGTGCTTCGCGCGCGGCGCAGGAGAATGGAGACGTGCGTGACGTCATACACTTGAGTGCCTTGATTGATTTAGTGCATCCGGCCAGTTTCTTTTCGTGTACACGTTTTCATGCCAGGTGGGTCTAAAATATTGTATTATTTTTCATTATTACTGCCCCTCCCCCCCCACACACACACCCTCCTGACGTATACAGTATGTATTATATAATATATACGTATATACATCTCGCCATCTCGGTCGCACAATTCGCCGGGCCAATCGAAACAATACACATTTTTTTTAAGCCGCACTCGCGAAACGTATTGTATTTCTCGTCGGTCGAAAAGAAGAGATTATAATATATATATAATTACCGCACAGAGATGCTCGCGCGCGCTTTATCTATATAATATAATATAATATGTATAAATGTATATAATATGGTCTTTAGTAACATAAAAAATACGAGAGCCCCCATATCTGGACGTTAAGTGTTTAGAATAATAATAATATATTGTAATTATTTTCAATTTGACAACTTATTTCTATAATATAGGTGTGTACATAATATATACATATCATACGTTATTATTATAGTTATATATGTATATATATTTTTTCTTTGTTCATTAATGCCTCAACAACCGAGGTATTATTGGCTTACATTATTCACACTATTAATATTACATTTTATACATTAAATGTAATTTTGAATTATTACAATATAATTAGCTTAAGCATCTAAAAAAGGTGGAAACCAAATAGAACACAATACATAAGAAGAAAGAATAAAAAAAAAAAAAAAATAGAATTAGATGAGTTTATACAGTTTGGTTATTTTTGAGAAGGTTATGATTTTGTTGGAGTTTTCGTGATCAGGTCCAAGTGCTTCATATGCAAGTGATCCGGTATAAATCAAGGCTGTTCTGATGGTATCTGCAGCATAATTACGACAGTATAAGAGGACATGTTTGACGGTTAGTGCTTCCCCGCAGGTTAAACATTGGTCAGGTTCTTCGCGTCTCACGAGGAAACAACGAGTGAGCCAAGTATGCCCAATCATTAGAGTCTGTTAATTACCACGACTTGGTGGCGTCTTTTGGTATACGGAGTGTCGGCCAAGGGTTAATAGACAGTTTAATTATTATTTCATTGAGTTTTGTTTGTGGAGGACGCCCAACGGCGGCGGCGTTGCCACTGTTGCAGTGTCAGGGATAGTTGTATGTATATGACTCCCAGTTATGTTTTATACTCGGGGCGTAAGAGCGGCGGCTATACGACCTGCGCCGCGTATAACATATAATACAGGCATACCTACGTATATAATACGTAATGTGTGTGGGTACCTATGTCGTATACGTAAACGCACAAGACCGTGTCTGCGCGCCGTCGGCGGCGAGTGGGGTTAAACTGTCAATATATAATATGTATATAGAAGGCAAATATATATAATAAGTCGGTGTCGTCGGCGCTGCGGCGGGTATATTATATTATATGTGCGTGGTCCCCGGGAGTGGCGAACGAGTTGCAGGGCGAGAGGGACAGGGAGAGGGAGTGTGTCGTGTGTGTGTGTGTGAGAGAGAGAGAGAGCAAACACACTAATGTAATATTTCACCTGAAATACTTCCAAATACACTCTGTATACAATACGCTCGCGACACATACGCGCGTGTTACATACATATATATACACACACGCACACACACCGCTGTCAAACGCAGCCATGGAGCGGCTCATATATAGTGTGCGACACCGATGTGTGTGCGTGTGCTCGCGCTAGTGTTTATTATATAAAAATAATAAATGGTTTTGTTTTGTACGTGTCGATTTTTACGAGAGCTCGTGTTGACGACGGTCGGCGAGAGAGGTAAAAACCGGAGACCCGACTTGTGAGAGATGTGCGAGCGCGGAGAGGGGGCGGGGGGGGGGGGGGGTCGTCGGCGGTTATGCGGTGGAGTGCGGCGGCGGCGGCGGCGTGTGTACTGTGTATAGTCGTATAATAATAATAATAATAATATGTGTATTGGAACACGGCGAGAGTTCACGGTCCCCCGAGATAGCCTCACCTGATTCTTTTATATTATTATTATTATATTATTATTATTTATTGTGCGGCATATATACCGTTCTCCTCTAATTCCTCGTCGTCGAGCACTGTATTATGCGTACGTACACCTCGTTGTCGCGCGCGGACGGTATTTCTATTGACAGTATATAAAAAAAAAAAAAAAATATAATAATCGTAATAATATATTTAATTTGTGTTTGCACGTGGACACCGGATCGTATCTTATCGTCGTCGTTCGGGTCGTAGAGCGAGTTTATCTGCGCTCGTATATATACTAATAAATAATAATAGTTCACCCGTGTTAATTGACGTGGTGCATCGTATATTATATATATATATATATGAATTATGGTTGACAATAATTTGTATTTTCGATAATTATTAATCACCGACCGCGTACCTTATTATAATATATAGATGAATTACAAATACACACACACACACACCTCGCCGTCAGGTCACCGATAACCTTGGTCGACGACGACGACTACGATGATGGTCGCATCGGTGAATCACAATAATCACGAGTATGTATATATCTCAATAAGACGTGATATTATTATATACAAGTAACATGTTATGTATTATAATATGTGGTCGTAAACGTCTCGTAAATCACTGCGATTTGATAAAGTGATATCTCGGGACTTGGGCGACCACGACGAGATCTATATGTAATATTAACATATACAACTCGAGTCTAAACGAATTGTTATTATGCATATATAAAGACGTAATCGGTTTTGAAAAACTAATAATTGGTCATCTATTTTATCATCATGTCATACCGCACACATACCCTACCTGTGGTCATTGAAATATAATATTAAGTCTTACGATAAATGTGTCCTGTACGATTTATATTAAATTGATTATTATTTATTACTATAATTATTTTTACCGATTAACTATTGATTAACTATATAGCCTTTCGTATTGACGAAATAAAAGACTTGATATTGTACACCAATTTTTAACACGAATTCTATAAAATACAATTGATAAATAATAAATGTTTTAGAAAATTTAATTTGTGAATTGTTAATTTGTTTCTTTCGGATACTTCCAAGTTTTTTTTATAGTTTATCATGTAATATTTTAATGCATTTTATTGCGAAGTAAAAATATTAGCAGCGTATATATATATGTATATATATTGTTTATTAAGCATTACTTGGAGATGATATTTCGGCTCTTGTAAAAATAGTCCACCACAAGTTTAACTATAAAAATTATTAAAAACCTATCATGCTTTTTCATAAATTGTATTTTATTAATATAATAGTAGGTATCATTTGGAAATCGTTTGGAAAAATTAAAAACATTTAAAGTGCGAGATAATTTGACAACAGCAGTACCTAATTGTTTTTATCTCTCTGTTGAGTATCGGTTTCGTTCTCCTGACAATTATATTTTAAATATACCAATAAATATGATATCATTTTAAGCATATAATATTTAACTACCTATATAGATATAGCGAGTTTGAGTGTATTATTATCATTTATCGCTATGCTTTTTATTCATCTATACACTGAAATATGTAGTTACGATAAATTATGTTTGTATGTGCGTATGTCAAAAGACATAGAACTATATGGTAATTATTATTTCTTCTAATTAAAATCTTGAAATAATAGCCGACAGACGTCGTATTATAGTCGTGTGTGTACTGCAGCGTCTAGCTGGTCCGTGTTTTATTGGATATATCGTTTCCGGGCTGAAAATTTCCCATTTTGTGCGTGTAACATACACGGTTTTGGGCGCGGGCCAATGACACCTTTAAATCATTGGGTTTTATTTTTATATTTTATTCCGCCGTTAAATTAGACCAAAATCGATCCGACGGCGTCCGTGGTCCTTATTAACTAATGTATGGAGGAGACGAGGCGGAGGCGGAGAGACCAGCGTGTGGCCTGCGTGCATCATATATATGCATTTTGCTTATTTAAAAATAGCGGACATTCCAGGCGGTCCGTGTCGAATTTGGCTTGGAACAATACGATTTCCGAACGACGGCGCGTCTTGTATACTTCCCCTTGTTCTTCGCTCCCCTGACCCCAAACACCCTATCCAAATCTAGATCCTCCGGCGAAAACGACAATGACGGTTCCGGATGACTCTTGTGGCGCTGCTGCTATACCGCTCGGTATACTTTTTCTATATATATATATACGTACAAAGGATTTTGCGATAATAACACGATAATTTGAGATTTTTTTCCGGCCGTGTGTTCCGAGCCAAGAGAGCGCCGTAAGAATTAAATAGAGTTGGCGTAGAAAAATTGTTAAATATTCTAAAGTGCGTTAAAACTTCATCTTGGGTGTATAGAATAAAAAAAATTATGTTCTATATGCATCGTGGGTATTTTCAAACAGGTTGTTTTATCCTACATCTTCGAAATTACGTAATTGCTACAATTGGTTCAATTTATTTCTACTGCAGTTATAAGGCTAAATAAAGTTAAATAAAGCCATTAAATATAGGTATATATGAAACATTATGCATATTATAAAGATATTATATCTTCTCCACAATAGAGAGGTGTTTATTATGCGGTCTCATACGAAACACGAAATCATATTATTATAATTATAAAATATAAAATATAAGTAATGAAATAATTGTGATGGGTAGTTTTTGTCTTCACGCATAATGTAAATGAGATTTTAGAAACTAGAAATTGACTTGTTTTTTAATATATTATTGCAATAATTATCGTGATAGTAATAATAATAATAATAATAATAATACTAATATTAATTAATGCGACATACGTAGTTTAATCAAACGTAATATTATAATATTTAGAGCGCCGTTTGAAAACCTATAGGTGTATTGATAATGAATTAACGACTTATTAATATCAGTGAGTTCAGTGTTAATATGTTATCTTGACCCAAAGAATTGGTACCTATTAAAAAAAACGAGGGAAATAAGACTACAGTTATGATAATTTGATTTCCTTACTGAAGCGAGTTACATTATAATAAATTGAACACAATAAATAGGCATAATATATAGTAGTTATTATACTTACAAAAGTTATTATATAATTTTCTTTGTTACCAAACAATCATGTTTTTGATTTAAAGTCTTTTTGATTATTTTACATGTCTTAAAATGCATTATGTCCTATGTAGTTAATGATTTTACATTTTTGGATTTAACTTTCTTCAATCACTTTTCATAAGTTTTGTACAGATGAATCCATCGCGTTATCAAACAAACATCATATTTTAGGTGTTAAAAATGTGTTACATATATATTTGACACTATGACGGGCGGGGCCTACGTGATTTTTTCGGCTTGTAATCGTAAAACAAATTCATAAAAACATAAAAAAAAAGAAATATACATTATTGAAGGTACTCAAATTGTCGTACCTATACTTTTGCCAGGTTTTACGTCTCTGTTGGTTAAAGGTCGTTAACATTTTTTATCGATTGCGAGCAAATAATAATAATAAATGAATATAATAATCAATCAAGAATTCTGATGCGGGACATATTCGGTCGAGGTAATAGTACACGCGACAAATGTAATAAAACGATTGGCCAACAAAAATATCAATTATTGTGTATGAGTAATATAATATAATATGTACGGATTATAATGACTACACTACGTTTTATATTTATATTTTAATGAGAAAACAAGAGAAAAATATGAACTATGTTCCTGCTGCAAAGACTGGAACCTGTTTACATATATGCGCGCAGTAATATACAGGTTAATAGGTAATTTACTATTAAACTGTCTAAAGGTTATACGTATATTTGATTAAAGCTGAAAGTAAACACGAATAAGGTAGCTGATTAGAAATACCTTTATATAAATATTATAAAAGGTGCCATACGTTGTAGGTGTTATCGATGTATGTTTTTACGTTTTGTTTGTATTAGAATGACTATACTGCAATATAGAATATAGATATTGTGACTAAACTATCAAAAATAAAATGTCTACGAATTGATACTTATATATACATGTACACGATTAACCTACTTATCCTAACGTCTTGGTTTTATCGGTGAAATACCTGTAATATAAAATTATAAACATATTCATTGGTGACAAAGGTGCAGTAGTTCAACAATGTCCATAGTCAAAAATTTAACTTTGATTTAATAATAGTTGGAATTTATAAAGTTAACGAAAACGACAAGCCGCGGTACCTATAATACCTACTTATTATCAAGCGAGAAAAATATTATAAAGCTGGCTAAAACCACTTAAACAAGAATAACAGTAGGCTGCAGTAAACAAAAACACGGCGTATTAATTAAAAGCAATAAAAAAAATAAAATTGCTTAGTCTGTATAAAAAACCATGTACCTAGTTATGTTAATATAATTAATATATAATATTATTCAATATAAATTGTTATTGGACAATCAAGTACTATGAGCTCGTAATCGGAATTCAATTTTGATTTTTGACCCCACGTTATGTATAATTTGTATTTAAATATAGGTAACAATGTAATATACAATCATCGAAATGCTAAAGTATATTTTAAACTCGATGAATTTTCAAATTAATTGTAACAAGAAATATGTAAGTACCTACCTATATAATATTCTGATCGTAAAGTCAAATGAGTAAAAATCAAAGCGAGAAATTTCATAGTTCTCAAATGCAGGACAATATAATAAGAGCCAGTCAATATATCACTATAATAATACCTATACACAACTTGTAAATACAGGACTATTGAAATTATCATGATAGTAATGTTACTCGATTTAATAACTTAGTTATTATTATTTTGTCTTCCCATCATGAGATCTACGACTTAAATCGGAAGGACTATAGACGATTTTTTTCCCATCGGTTTAACCTATTTCGTTTCAAAAAGTCGATTATGCGCACTCTTTTAACGTATTTCGGATGTAATATTTCGCAATCTTACGAATTTTTTATACCGGTATAATTACTGCGTATGCCTGTATTAGGTCTATACCGTGGTATACCTACCGATTTCGGACCTATATATACGTACCACCGAACAGTACCTAATTGCGTATTATACCTTACCGCGCCCGATTGTGTGCCGTGTGCGGTTAGTCGTCGTCGTCGTCGTCGTCGTCGTCGTCTCGTCCGGCGTGCAGTGCACATCGCGGTTAACTCGTGTGTGTATATATATATATATTCGCGTGTGGCAAACTTGATTATCAACGACACGAATAACCAGCCGACCACCGGCATCGCCGTCGCTACCACGCCAGCAGCCAGTGTGGTGGGTATATAGTGGTCTTTATCGTATCTTAATGGAAATACGGAAAGTTTCTGCAATAATTTGCGAAAGTTGTTTTTAACATTATTATTTTACGTCAAAACTTTCGGGCCAAACTTTCCGGCTGCGCCGGGAAGAGTCCACTGCCGCCGGCTTTTATAATCCAATGTAATAATTTAACGAAACGGCGCGTAAAATATTTAACAACACGTTTCGACATTGTATAAGATGGATGATGGAAGCCGCCGCCGCAGTCGAGAACAAGTCCGAGTGAAAGAAAACCGCTTATCAGTTACACCGCGCGGAGAATTGCAGGCCAGATCCGATGACACGGCTTTCGCGGCGGCAGCAGGTGACGCGTATAGTGTTTGTTTTCTTTGTGGCGGCGCGCACCTACACCTATATATATATATATATATATATATACTGTGTATATAACACCTAAGAGTTTTTCGACCATCGCAATCCGGAGAAAATGTTAAAAAAAAAAAATAGAGTACAATAATAACAACAATAATTATAATAATATAATATTATATATATATATATATATATATGTTATTATGTGACTTATCTGCATTATTCGTGCGCACGGAATTATTGCTCTGTCTCGATTCAACGAGAGTTCGTGATTAGTCGGCGATTCTGGTCGCTCCATTATGCCATTGTCCGTCCGACCAGGTGTTGTTATTTATAAATTGTTATTATTTTAATAAATGCAACTGCATACATTTTTTAAATTATATTATAATGATCAAGAGAAAAAAAAATGAGCACATTTATTATAAAACTCCGTCATTATATACGACACACATCCAAATAATGTTTACCTACGTCGTATGAGAGTATTATATAGAACAAGGCGTAAAATATGTGATCAGCTGATTGACCTATTTCTTGAATTTTAACATTTATGTTAAACAAAAATTATCAATATATAGGCGAGTCTCTGACACTTTTGGCGTGTAGTTGATTACAATTTTTTTTTTTAATCTTGCATAATAGAGGTGTAAGGTATGTTTACCTATTGTCTATAGTGTCTATTACTGTGGAAAATGAACAAAGTATTGCACTGATACTGATTTATTTTGCAAGTAAATAAATATCTATAGGTGAACACCAGTTACTTATATTATGTGAATAAAATAAACTATGACTCATGAAACTATATTAATTATTATTAATTATTATATCTATAGGTTGTATTATAGGTAGAAGGTACACATTTAATTTGCATATTTAATTTAAATATTTTGTTTTGTTTTTCGTTCGGGTATACGCTGTTAATTTGGTCAAGGTATACGTATAAAACCTGATTAAACAATAATAGTATTAATGTTCAATACAATAACTCTATAATCGGAATAAAGGTTGAAACTATTGTAATTGTTAAAGTAAATGTTATCATTTCTAATGTTATGTACGATAAGCATTGTTAAAGTGTTAAAGCGCATAGAGGTAAAATTAATACAACTCTTCAATACGAAGTTAAAAATTCAGTTTAGGTATATCATTTAAATTATAAACAATTTTATACACTTTTTGATACTATTTAGTATTTTTTCATTATAAATTGTTTAGATACAAATCTAAATTTTGAACCGACTTGGATTTCTACTACAGTATAATAGTTGGTAAACTCAATTGCAGTTTAGAGAATTGTCTAATTGTTTCTATAATATATTGTTTCATATTTAGAAAAAAAAACATTTTAAGCAACAAAAAATTTGTTTCTAGGGAAGCGTTAAACGAATAGTTTTACAAATCATTTCGTTTTTTGTGAAATATGTGCTTTACACATTTTTTTTTATTCCGGTAGCAGGGGCAATGAGTTTACCAAAAGTTTTCAGTGGCCTTGATAAAAAAAAAAATCGGAAATCGAATTCCAGATGGTATTTCAAAGGGTGTTTTTGAAATTATAGTATTCTCTTCCATTAGGCATTTGCCATCAAAGCATATTATGAAGATTGGTAGCTATACACATCCAGGCGTTCGAACAAATTAAACTGTTCGTCTACATTTTGTCTATACAACCAATAATTATTTAAAAAGCCTACTACTAAACTATACCGTGGTGTATACACTATATAATAATATACAATAACCAACCATTTCGAAAATATTATCTTGAGTTCGTTATGTGGTTTTGGCGTTCAGGCCACAATGGTATAACTTATCTTAGTCATTTGTTAATCTCCAACCACTCAGTCTATACCACCGCAATATATTTAATCCAACCTATTACTCGTCTACGCTGCAAAATAAATCGAGAACAATTTATGTAAATGTATGACGAGTAAATTTAACGCGCAAATCGCACGCAACTATGTAAATTTGTTCGTGTTTATTTTTTTCAAAGCTACCTATATCACAGGGTAACCTATATATATATATAATACCCCGAGTTTGTGTACAATTGTCGCGTGAACAATGAACCAAGACCGATCAAACTCGACATAATAATATTGTACGACTTATAATAATATATAATATGTACCTATAATATTATATGCCTAATATATAATATTATATCGGAAGTATAATAGGTATATAAACGCGTTGGTTTATCTTTACGCCGGTGTCTATGGTGCGGTATTATATATTTATATTTATATAATACCTGCGTTTGTTTCATATAATATTATCCGACCTGTCCGATAGCATATAAACATTGAGGGGAAAAACAATCAAAACAATATTATATATACCTATACGAAAACCAAACGATTTTTTTTTTGTTCCTTTTTGTTAGGAACCGTTTACGTGGGTATGTGAGAATCTTTTAGACAAAACACACCTGATACACACTGATGGTTTGTTAGAGAAAAAAATCGTACACAGCCCTCACCTTGATTGTCTACGTGGCTTTTGAAATCGCTCGGGAATCGAATTACTGCCCGATCAGCCTTGCGCTGCGACGCACTCCTACGATCCTTCTGCGGAGCCGTGTGTATACACCTTTCTCGGAATGCCCGACTAGCTCTTTGACGAAAAAAAAAAATAATAATAAAAATAATTAAAGAGAACGAAAAAAACGACTATTTAACAGCCGAACTCCCAAGTGTCATTTCAGACAATTACGTCATTTTTCGTAATAAATTTAACGTGAATGAAAACAAAAAACCACTTTAGTACACATATACATATAGGTATACACTGTCATCCTCGCAAACATATTATGTGTGTTTGCCGTGGCACGTTAAAATTGAAAATAAGCGTACCTATTATAATATTGTGTACTTATTTACAGCAGGTATAGCAAGAAGTATATAATATCTATAAAAACAGGATTTTTATGAAGCAAACACCTAAAAAACGCGAAAACTAAATGTTTGGTTTATTATAGGAATTAATGAATAACAACGTTTTCAATGTAAATGTATAATGTTATTAAAATTATATTTCCATTACTACCTATATATTGTATACTCATTTCATATTATAATATTTTTGTATGTATACCTATATGTTTATTATAGTGAGTAGGTGTATATAATTATATAAAGCATACAAAATGTAATCTTATTTACAAACATTTATTACAATTTACTATCGTGTACATTTCTAAGTTTTTTTTTCTGTGAGTGAATAGTTTCCAAGTTTTTTGATTATAGCCGCGACGGGTAGACTGCAGTATACAATAATATACAACTACAACTATATAATACCTAGCCGTCTGTCGATCGTATGGTTGTCACGTCTTCGTTATCTTTATTAAATCGTATTCTATTAAGTTCCAAGTCCAACGACATTGATAAAGTAACAAAACTATGAATATTATACTTACTACCTACCTATGATAACTATGTACGAAAACGTGAATTTTGATAAAATTAAAAATGAGCGTCTTAATACAAAACCCCGAAACTTGTACAATTTCGTGCGAAAAAAACTTTGTTTTATTCTATCTATACTTTACATGGCGGATTTATAAATAGCGTTTCTATATAGATATTATAGGTTTTAGAACACGCAATAAAAAGTTGAATTCGCTCGAGAATTACGTCTTAAGTAATAATACTATACAGGAATACTGTAATATTGCTCAGCTGTAGATAGTATATTATAATACATAGTATGCCTGCAGTTGTTATTGTATATACTATTATATGATATATCTATATTTAATAGCTATTCGTATAGTTCTATATTTCTATCTATAATTTTGAACGACAATTACAAACACCGTTACGACTTGTCTGCAGTTAAACTTGTTTGACGTGGAAAAAATTGTTTTTTTTTAATTTTTCAACTTGAAGTACCTCCTTACCTATATTCCCCCTAGCATGGCCAAAATAATTGTATGCGATTCGATATAATATTAAATAATACACCTAATTATACTGATGTTACGTCATAACGTAACGTTAAATGCAATATTACATTAAAATATTATAATTTATAACGGTATGATAAATCATAAATTCATCAACGAGAACTATGAAGTTGTGTTGCAGATTAACGTGAGCGAATAGATAAAATTATCAATATAAACTAGACAAAAATTAAGTATTATATCACATATAGATACTTTAACTATCGTAAAATATATTATCATAACGTAAATTAAAAAAACCAAAAAATTAATAAATAAGGCGAGTGAAATGCGTGCTGCAGGCGTAATGAACAACAGTGTACTTGGTATTATTTTAGTTGAAGAGCTAATTAAACTTTAAACGGTATAACATACGCGTAACATGTATGCAATAATATGTAGGTAGGTATTATGTACTAGACAATAAACAATACTATAATAATAATATCATACAGAATGCAATTGTCAATACATTCGTGTTTTCCTTCTTTATTTTTTTTTTTTTGTGAGTGTAGGTCGTGAAAAGGTTTTTCTGGTGTACGTAGGTATATAATAAACTTGTTGATATCTGATGGTTGGTTTTTATGCTTTCGTAAGTACTTTCCCACGTATTAATAATATACTCACCATATAGTTTGCATTTTCCTTTTTAAATTATTTGTTTATACACGATCGTTGAAAATTATTTCAACGTTTATTCTGATCTCCCGCAATTATTACTTTAATATTGGCATCTAAGTCGTTATGTCTTAAACTCTTCTATTTTCTACGTTCTTTATAAGCTATTGATAACGACATATTATAATGAATATAGTATAAACATTCTTCCTAGAAATCAAAAAAGTAAAAAAAAATTTAGGCAAACACGTCTTATATCTTTAAAAAATATATCAAATAATAGTCATGTATATTATTGATCATTCGAAAAATTGACAATTTTTTTTTAACAAAATAACGAGGCGTAATTAATAAATATTATTAATATTAATTATATTTCCAACTTCTGAGCCGGGAGTATGTTTGCGTGAAAATAAAACACGTTTTATTTATCGAAGGAATTACTTAAAAAAACCGCGTTGTAATATATTTTGGGTCGGAATTGTTTTTATTGTTTTCAACTCTATATTGTATATAATATTATAATGCATGTAGGTCTTACACTGCAAATGAAAACACTGAAGAAAAAAAAAATGAATTTCTTAACCTTCGTATAATATTCTGTCGTGGCCGTGGTATGTGATAATAACGATGACGAGTCGGATAATTATTGTCACCGAAATCGTGATAAATGACCCCTTCCACCACACGCGGACGCGTATAATACTCGTATATATAAACGTAAAAACGCGCAGCGATGGTGCTGGGCAATCGGAGTTGTGGGGGGGGGAGGGGGGGGGTGGGGGTCGAAGATTTTTGTTAATTTCTCTCGACACCTCCGAGCAATGATCGATAGTCGGTCGAGTTATTTTTGTTGCCGCCCAACCCGGCGGCGCGGCGGCGAACAATTATTTCGCCGTGGAGGAAAAAAAACACACTCTCGCATACACGCGTACCGCGACCGGCGCCTTCTCAAAAGAGCCGTTGAGTGACAGACTGACATACGGCCACTTAATGGGTGTACAGGCCACCTGTCATTGCTATTATTAATATGCGAGTTTTCTCTTGTTTTCTGTAGAAACACATTTTTCGTACGAGTCACTCTTTTCCTCATGATGTTCGAACCGGGGATTAAGAACGAATAGACGCGAGACGTATCTCCTTCTGTTTTTTTTTTTTTTTTTTGGCCATTATGGATCATTAACGAAGCTAAATACGTCTTTTATATTTAATTATATGTTCGTCAGTGTGAGTGTTTTCGCTTACGAAAATATACGAAAACGGTGAAAACGTATTTTGATGATCACATTATATATACGTTACGTACGTTGGTATATAATATTAAAACAGTGTATTTTAAAACACTTAAATATATTATTTTCAAATATTTTATAACTTTTATAGTTTTACCGTTATTTAACGTATATCTCTCAAGCATTGTTCAATGTATATTAAGTACCTAAACTTAATAATTTTTGTAACGTTTTCGAAAAAAAGGTTTTTTACAAAACATATTAATTTGGTATATTTATTTAATTTTTTTAAACTGTAGGTACTTTATATATTTTAATGATAATAAAAAAAAACCATTTATTGTTTCTTTTTCTATAAACAACGGTACCTATAATATTACACCTAATAAAGTCATTTGTTTATATTTTTTCACAGTGAGTTTATTATAAACTAACTGTTTAATAAAAATATACGATATTACCTCTCTTGATTCTGTATAGGTAGGTAACGAAACTCTTTTTGGTAAACGCTGACTTCAGCTTGTAATTGACCACACGCGGTTTGTAAATCTACACTGTTATAAGGTTACTAATAACGATGTATTGACATAATATATAACGATTGGAACCGATTGAATTTTTTTTAGGATTTTATAGCTCATAGATATTTTTTTTTTATAGGTAGGTACATTTAAAAGCGAAGCGAAACGAAAAATTAATTTTTACTGCAACTGCTGCTAATATGTAAATATATTTTGGTGGTTCATTTCAATATTAAAGCCTAGTAGTCAGACTAATAATAGTTATGTACTATGTATAATATAATAATAGCTTCTATGCATTTATTTTATTAATTTCAACTAAGAGTCCGAGTTTTTTTAAAGTTACAAAATAGAAAAGGTGTGAATTTAGTGTAACTTTTTATAAAGTCGTAAATCGATAAACATTATTATTTCTCACATCATATAATATATAATATATATATATATATACATACTGTAGATACCTTGGGTTTATATATAGGTTTATAAGTATATTGTATTAATTCCTATATAGTTAATATTTTTTTGTTACTATCAAATTTTCATCGAAATAAAATATGTAATAACATTGTTTATTTATTTTTAACGATGTCGCTAATCCGAAAAAATACGTAGGTATATACTATGCCGCCGTCGTCATGGTTCCGCATACGCGAGCAGGTGAGTGAATAAAAAAAATAAAAATAAGAAACGGGTCGGTGTCATTGGTGTTCGGTCGAAGGAACCATTCCGTGTGGTACACGTGTGTATATATATATATATATAGGTATAGGTATAGTTTTTAATGTGGGTTTTATTGATCTCGACATTTGTCGGGCGCCGGTACGACGACCCCTTCTTTTCTTATTTTTTTACCTGTACTATAAAGCCTCGGAGAGTATATACATATATATATCTCGAAATACACGGAATCTCGACGTCTGCCATCGTGGACGGTAATATGAAAGACATATTTTATTTTTTTATGATAATTATAATATGCGACTCCATACTGTTGTATACATATTACCTATCATTATTCTCACATAGAATATTATTCTCCCTCTCGTATATACACAGTGTTGGGGAGTAACTTAACTTCAGTTACAAGTTACTGTAACGAAATTACTTTTTAAGTAATTTGATGGTAATTTAATTACATTTTATTGAAAGTAATTTAAATGTAATTTAAGTTACTTTTTTGTAGTAATTGTTACTAAATTACTCGTTATATTTTTTTGGCTTAATAAATGTTAAGAACTTATTGATAATGAGTGTAAATATTAAAATATACCATATTGAGAACGCATTGTTGTTAAAAATAAATTTGAAAAATAAAGATTAATATTTAATGTGTATCAAAATTAGTATTAATTGTTAATAATTTCATATTGTTGATTGTCATTATTTAGTTTGTGTATTGTAATATAGACAAAATGGTTATTAAGCTCCAGTGATATTAAAAAAAAGTAACTTTTATTGTAATTGAGTTACTTTTTAAACTCAAAAGTAATGTAACTTGACAAAATTAAAAAAAAGCAACTTAAAAATAATTTAGTTACAATTTCGATAAGTAATAAGTAATGTAATTTAATTACCCAAAATAAGTAACTTCCCCAACACTGTATATACATCATACGTCTTAACTCTTAAACTTAGAAGTGGATATTTAAGACATCAAACGAATTAAAAAAAAAAACTTAAAACTATAAACGTTTGCTTTACACATCGATCGGATGGCTGAGTCACATCTTATGAAATCGATAATGCCGATAAAACATTATATTACTTGTAAAAATCAAAATTTTAAATGTACATTTGTTAACACGGGTAAACGTTTTCTTTTTGTTTGGAGAAGGGCGATATATAATATACTCACCGTGTTATATGTTTATGTTGAAGCATAAACTATATGATACAATCATTGCATACGAAAAACGATTTTGAGCTAAGACGGTTTATAAGTTAGTCTATATTACTAAGTATATATTTTTATGATATGTTTATTTGGTATTGCTATTAAAGTAATTTATTTTACAATTAGTATTACGGTAGGTTGAATTTGGTTTTCCGAAAAAAACACTTTAAAAAAAAGTCATTGCGTGTTTAAAATATAACAGTATACGTTAAAAGTGTCAAGTAGGTAATCACAAAAAGAAATTGTAAATTACATCAAGTTAAATTAAATTGTTATTCTTTGTTTACAGTGTAAGTATCTAATTTCGTCCAAATTTGAACTTAATAAGAGAATACGAAAAAAAATTGTGTTTTTGTATTTTGGTAACAGTATAGACTTCTTATGAGGAACTTTGAATACAATTTTTGCAATAACTATTAAAACTAGTAGAAGTAACAGGGAAAACCGCAACACAACTTGCAGGGATAATTTTTAGTTCTTATTAAAAATTAATTATAGTAATACCAATAGGTATCTGGTATACCATACAATAAATATAACTATAATATATTGAAAATAGGTAGTTAAACTAATATTTTTTAAGTATACATTTTTTTCTACGAAACTTAAATAAAAATCATCAAACTCATAAATAAAGTGAGGGTATATTATTATTTACGTAGTCATCTTTGTGTTAAAGTTTAGAATTTATTCCAACTAATTTTTTAGTAGCCGGTACTTTTAAAAGAAATTATTCGAGATGTTATAAAAGTTTATGAATTAAATTTATATTATTTTGTATTACGTAGGTAAGCCGTGATGCTATATAAATATATAATATAATAATATGCGTATTAAAATTTATTTAAATTTTTAAGCGACATATTTTTTTTTTTTAATATTATCTATTTAGAAAGTACTTTTATTGGTAAGTGCCTATTCAGTTTTAATCTGTTAATTATATTATACAATTGAATCTTAAAAATGCATTCGTATATCAATCCGTGTTACATCTGGTTTATCGCAGTACGAGTGATACCGAGTGATCTACTATACAAAAGACACTCATTATTTCAAAAATTATTAGTTTTTAAAGTGAATTGTTTAAATAAAAATAATTTTTTTACTTTTTTTATTTCCTCAGTGAAACACGAGTTTTTAATTCCTAATTCTAAAGCAGAATACATAAAAATCGAATTTTAGATGACTATAGTTTATGTGTTATAAGTATTTAGAGTTTAGATGAGTGGTGTGGTATGTGGTCGTGTGTGGAGTGGAGTGGAGTAGAATGAAGCGGTACAGGAGTACTCTGCAAAATGTTGGTTCACTAAACTGATCATCTAAACTTTAAATTCTATTATATAAGTTATGATTATTACATTACTTGTCTAAAATTTGATTTTTATAGATGGAAATACTCCTAATTCTAGCTGCTTTGGAATATGAAATTAAAAAGGTATGACGTTGTTGTTAAAAAGAGTAAAAAATTAAACGATGAAAAATAGTAAAACAATATTGTTATGTAACAATATTTGATAAATTATGTTAAACTGTAAAGTGTAAATGAAACATTTTCAAAAACCTCAGTGTATTGCGTTGAATGGATCACCCCGTATATATTGTTATGATATCAAATGATATAATTTATATATATTTAATATAATATAATACATGACACGTACCTACGCCTAACGCTTCGTATAATAATCTTTACGCGCTCGCGCGAACGTTTGACGTCTGTCGTATACATTCGCTGCTGCAGCGGTATATTTAAAAAACGGGCCGCATGCGTGTGTACACGTATTATTATTATTATTATTATTAATATATATTATAATACGCGTGCCCTTCGATTCGACTCCGTTGATAATTAGTGACTTTTTTTCTTCTCCTCCTCCTCCTGGCGCGGCGTTCATTCATTTTTACGTCTCGGCGGTTTCGCGTCGCGATTAGGTACGCGTACAATAATAATAATACTATGACGGGGGGAAATTAAAAAAAAAAAATTATAAATAAAAATAACGCTCGCGCGGACCCGACGCGGACGGATTTACATAGCGCACGCACAAAGCGGTTCAGTTGCAGGCTCTGCAGCAGTGCGCGCGCGAGTGTATAATAATAATAATAATAATAATATCGCACGTGAGAGCGACGGAGAGAGAGAGAGAGAGAGGGCACATTATAATATATATATTTAGGTGCACAGCGAGGAGGTACGAGAAGAAGGGTGACGCGTAATTTATTGTAAAGTCCACCCCAGCGTGTGCCATTGTCACCACGGGCCCCCGCTCGCGTTTTCGTGGGGGAGTCCGGCGGCGGCGGCGGCGGCGGTGGCGGAGTGTCACACGTGTGGCTGTGACGTTGTCGTCGTCGTCGTAGCCGTAGCCGTCGTCGTGGTCGCGTCGTCGGGTGACAATTGTCCAGGTGCGCCGAGCCGACCGACCGACCGTCCGTCCGACCGACCGACCGGCACGGCTCCCCCGCCGCCGCCGCACGCGCTGCAGCACAATGGGTCCAGCCGGCGTGTATAATATACAGCAATAACTGTTGTCGTTGTCCCGACGCCCCGCGCGTCCCCCCCCCTCCCCCCTCCCCGCACACGCTGCACGACAACAATACAATATTATAATGTGAATATATATATATAAATATAATATATAATACCGAAGGGTTGTGTTGGCCAAAAACCGTCGTCCTGCACCCCCTCCTGGTCGCGCCTCGTATAATGTTTATATATGTATGTATAATATTATATTTTCTACACGGCGTGTGGCACACGTACTCGCGCGTATATACATATGATAATGAGATTTGGATTTGTCAAAAATCGATACACGTTCGGCGGCTGCCGCGGCGGCGGTGGCGTCGGCCTCGCGTGCACCTTCGGCGCATATATTATATTTTTTCGTCTCTGTATATGTTTATACCATCGCATCCACGTCGTATATAATATATACTGCACATAGGTGTATTAGGTACGCGTCAAACGCGCCCGCGATGTATATGGAATCGATTAAACGAGATCGCCGCGGCGCGTACATTTCGTTACAATTTATTCCACCCCCCCCCCACGAGCACACTCCGCTTAGACCCCTCTTATACCCTCCCGCGCCCCGACACCGTTTCCACTGCTGCACATACGCCGCACCGAGAAAAGGTTATACGTTGTGAAGTTTTATATTGTATGTACGACGCGGACGTCTCTTCGCGCATAGACTAAAATATAACAATATAATAATATATAATACTACAAACGGACACGGCAACGTGGCTATTAAATTATATATAAATTTATATTAATTGAAATGCCGAATTCGGCTTTTAGAACACGTTCCGTCGAGAGGGGATATACGCCCCTTCTGCCTATATATTACAGGTCCAGGTGTTTAACTAGCGCGTATAAAGGACCTATATTATAGGTGTATAGGCATTATGCAGCGGATGCCTGCTGCAGGAGCTGATCATCTATGCGCGAAACCAACCGTAGTTGTATAATGTTAATGTTGTAAACGATTTTTGACATCTTTATAGATTTGAATGATATTATTTATTTATTCGCCTTAAGATTTATATTGATTTCAGTGAAAATATTATATTGAAATCACCCATCGACGATAAAATATTGTTATTTTATCAGTTCTTTTTAATTCATTTATTATTTTTATAATAATATATTAATTTATTGTGAGCTGTGTGACGAGATACGCAATAATGAATATAGGCTGCACGATGATCAATATCATACGTCGTAGACATAAACGACTATATACAAATAATTGGACATGGTAATTTCATAAGTACTACGCACAAAGCTCTACGGTACAAAGACAACCAGGAGATTATAAAAGGAATAGTATTTTTTATAAGTTTTAACTTTTGAAATTTGACAAATTACATTTTCAAGTAAAAAGTAACATGTTTTGTTAATCAAAAAGTGTTATTTTGACATTATCTATGTATTACTGCGAAGTCACTCTGATTTTTTTTATTAACAAATGAAATATAGATTTGCTGAAAAATAACAATTCAAAACGTTGATATTACATTTTTACTGTCTTGTTTTTTTAATTTGACTACCTATATAATTGATTGAGCTTAAATTGATCGTTTTCTTTTTTTTTCTCAATCTTACATCTATCATAATAATATAGAATAAAATAAATATTTTTATTCGAAATCTGCATGGTAGGTATATGTCTGTAGGCGGTACTATATTCGGGGATGAAAATATTGCGGTACGCTTAGTAATTGTATTTAACCTTTTTATCGTTACGCGCCTACTAAAATGTCAATTTAAAATTATCGCGCCTCTCACCGCGATTGGATTTCTTTCTCCTCCGTCGCGTGCCTCGCCGATTATGAATATATTTTTATTCTTTTTTTTTTCACCTAAAAAGACGGACCACGACCGTTGCGCGTAATCTCGTTATGCGTACACACACAGTACGTAATTATAAATAGACGCACGTGCTGTTTTTTTTTTTCTCCTAATAATATTCCCTCTCGCACTCTGATGCATGTGGAAAATGGCGCGGTTTTAATCCCCCGCCCCGCCGACGGCCGTGGTTTTAATAGACCCCCTCGCCCGGCGCGGCGGCCGGTGTCTGAGTGCCTGTTTTATAAGTGACGTCCCGTGTAGCGGACAGGTTAAATCCTTCACGTGTGACGCCTTCTATTAATTACCACGCGATATATTTTATTAGACGGTGTCGACCGCGCGTCAGTGTGCGTGTGGTGAGAGAGTGTATATTATGTATACGCTAAAAATAATATTCGATTTGGCCGGTTGTGGCGGAGGGGGGCAAGAGCGATCGCCAGGGGAGGGGAGAGGGGCCATCGCCAGAGCTGTCTCTGTTTTAGACGCGCGATCGCGGAAATTCTTTCCACTGCTATATAATATGTATTATATTATTATTATTATTATTATTATTTTATTCTTACGGTATAACTATTACGTTACAGCTGTGTACCGGTTTTGTGAAAGCATCATAATAATATGATATTTGGAATGACGATGCAGCGAGACTATAAAATAATATGATAATAAATTATTTATTAAAATGTGTACAGTCGCGCATCGGATCGCCGTTGCCTTTGTGTCCGCAGGATTAACTTTCCGGACCGCCGCCGCGGTGGACGATTTTCAACGCGCGTCTTTGTACCTACCTACTCTAAAACGATCTTTAAGATTTCTTTAAACACTTTTGGCAGAGTTCCACGAAAACATTGAAAAAAAACATTGAAATATATCCTTTATTACGCTTATTAGTCAAATTATGAAAAGTCGAGTTCTAACGTTTTTTGATGCACCGGTGATGAACAACTTTTCATACGGATGTTTCAAGTTTTATCTAGAAGGTTTAAGAAGTGATTTAGACTTCCGGGTTTTTTGTTCACAGCTTAACAATTCAAATTAATCAACTAAACAGAAAATTAGATTTTTTTCATGCGTTCCTTTAGCTGATTTGAATTCGGCTTCAAAACTTCACTTCTTGCACGAATCGCTCATTATTGAGGATGATACAATGACTTCAAAAATGTGTATTGTGTACAAATATTGTTGGCATAAAATTGCATTAATTTTGTGTTAGTAGGTACGAGAAAAAATGTATTCGGTTTTGGGTTGTCAATATATACTATATACATAATGTAATCGATAAAAGATTTTAAAATGGTTGTACTATATATTATTATACTTTCACAAATTATGTGATATATACCCTGCAGGCTACACAACGCGTAAAGACCAAAGTTTGTTTTGATGACGGATTGTATGTACGTAATTTTATTACTACCGAGAATTGTTGTTTATTTTATTTCATTCATTTTGAATGTTGGCCCATAGTCCAGTAACATTCACGCGGACACCGTGGGCACAGAAACAAAAAATGAATAATAATAACATTATTATAGGAGAGATTTAAATATAAGTGACCTAATATAATATATCATTATGTTACTACGAATGAAAAACACGTGAATACTTATAGGCAGCATGTTTTAATCGTAGTTTTATTTGTTTTTTTTTTTAACATGCCGTTTGTATTTGATTTTATTTTAACATCTGTTTTATATCTAACGGTCTTCTAGAAATGTTTTGGACAAAAATGTTTTTATTATTTTAGATTACAGTGTACAGTAAAAAAATGTTGATATTATAATATTGTAATGGTTCATATTTTCTCAGAAAATATTATTTTTTTGAATCAATCTGTTGCAAAATGTTCAAACTATATTGTTCAAAACAATATTACGGACTTTATTAAATGTTTTTGCTGAAAACCGTTAATTAAATTTGTGTGATTATTTGTTTTATTGATTTTTTTTTGTACATAATTTATTTAGCATACGTAAATAAGTACGTATTTAATCATATTTTTGAATTGTAAGTGTTAGGTATTACCATTGATTATACATAGTACTATGGTATTACTTAGTAAACTGTAAAGGTATGTTTAATGTTGATTTATACCTATGACTTAACTTTACATCACTGAACATTTTGAATTTATTGTAGTCACTATACTACACAAGTTATAAATAATGAATAAATACGTTATGTCGTTATTATAAATAAAAAAAATTGTCACTTGCCGGTTAAGTTATTTTTGTTTATTCGTACAATAAAACAAAATAGTTAGGTGTTCATAAATTAGGATGGTTTGGCCATTATATTATAGAACGTTATCATCGTTCTATGCCAAAATAAAATAATAAATCTATAGATAAATAACAACTTATTATTTGTATTTAATTAACTTTTTTATGGAAACTCAAAAATAACTGTACTAAAGTAACTCAAATTTTATGTTCCCAATTATATTTTGCAAAATCTTCAATTAATAGTTTCGTTATTAATATGTATATACAAACTAAAAGGTAATATGGACATAAACAGTCAAACTTTTTATATTAAAAACTCTTTAAGTCTCGTTTGTTTATTTACTATTTTGTAAATAAATTGTGCGCATAACATATTTATGTTTTATTTACTCTCTGTAAAGAAAATGTTGTTTTCAACCTATTTGTTTGTTCGTGAAGATAACACAATTTTATCCTTCATACATCTCAATAATATAGCTATACTCGTAAATTAATATTTTGATTAAACTCGTGAGATTTTATATGATTTGTGCGTGCTGTTATTGCGGCATTCTTGCAATGTCTTAATACGGTGTAGAATATAATTTATTTTTTAATTTGCGCAAGTAAGTATAATATTGTAGGTACTGTACAGAACTAAATCGCAGTGTAATTGTAAGGTAAAAACAGCTTTCATCAGACCATTTACCCACATAACCACGATATGCCATAATATAATATAATTATATAAACCATATTATAATAGTTAGTATATAAACCTGTATACACGCGGTGCCTAGGTATTATGATAGTAATCTGTTAGGCTACATTACTTCTAAAGTTTCTTGCGGTTAGTCAAAAGACTTAATATTGTAGATGAAAATAATTGAAGAAAATTATATTTTCTTTTTGTTCTCCGGGCATTTAGTTAGTTTAGACGAAACAATCGGCGGTGGCTAATCTTTGACGATTCGAATACGCTCTGTACATCAAATCGATAATCGATACCTGATCGATAATCTATAATATAAGTAAGTATATTATCTACACACGTCACACATATAATCGTCATAAAACTGTAAGTACATATAATATTTAATATCAATTGCGATGTATAATGCACTGCAAAATATATCGACGAAAGAATATATAGTTAGTCAAACGTAACTATAATATTATTTTCTACCGAACCTATACACATATATGTATATAATATTATACCGCCGCAGCCTATACGCAGATACCTAAATCGTCGACCAAATTCGGTTCGCAGCATCCGTAATGATTCCGAGGGTCGTCGACGTCGTAATGGCGGCGCATTGGCTGTGCGGTGGAGGTGGCGGTGGCGGTGGCGGCGGCGGCGGCGGCGATGATGAATTCACGGGCACACCTGAGGCGGGCGGCCGTGTGTCCTCCCTCCATATATACTACACGCACACCGGTAAGGTCCGGCCTCGGTATCGATTCGACCTGTACGGCGCCCCCTTGAATGCTACCCGCCGCCGCCCACGCCATCGGCTTCCGACGCTCCGGCGTCGGGAAAGGTATTACAGCCGCCAGGTAAACACCGCCGCCGCCGCCGCCGCCGCCGCCTCCTCCCGTGTCGCCCACTCCTTTTAACCGTCCCCGCAGCACTACTACTGTTCCCCCCCCCCCACCATCCTCGCCGTCGCCGTCGTCGATCCTGAGGCGCCGTCTGCTATTCACTCGGCTTTGCTGCTCGAAATGCGTATATATATATGTGTGGGTGGGTGTGTGTGTATATATAATATATGTATTATAAAACAGTCACACACATATCGACAACACGTGTACGTGACCGTTACGACGGCGGGCGACCGGTAGTATGGTATATAACGGGCGAGAGCGAGGAAGAGAGTGTGTGAGAGTCGAGAGTGAGGAAGACAGAGTGTGCGAGAATGGCGAAGAGAGAGGAAGAGTGAGAGAGTGTGAGCGAGAGGAGGGACAAAGTATGAGCGAGTCTGCTGCTGCTGCTGCTGCAGTCGTCGCACATAGTATTATTGAACGTTCTGAATCGTTTAGCCGAATGTAAATTACACCCGTCTATATAGTGTTGTGTTTAGGCGTATCAATTATAGAATATAAGGTGACAAAAAAAAAAAAAAATTGGTTCCCAACCGGCGCGAGGTATTTATTTTTTGATATCCCTTCGATAATATACGTTTACAATCGAATCGAAATGTTGATCACCGCGACGTCGTGGCGTTGTTGGCCGTGACATAAAAAAAATAATATCCATTAATTATTGTTATCGTTATTATTACGCTTGACACTATATATTATAATAATTCGTTTTAATGTTAAACGCATCTTTGAGTTTTGAAATAAATTCTGTCATATAGTAAGTTTTGAAAACTTGTTACATTAATTAAATCGTTTGAGGTGCGCTACTCAAAGAAAGAATCGTAAAATTATCATCGTTGTGTTTTTATTATAATTAAGTATTTAAGTCGTTCTTATTATCTTATTCAGTACCTGTTTACAACTCTTTTATTTATTACAGTACCTAACTAGATTTTCATTTTTTTCTTTTTAAATTGTTATTGCCCGAAATAAATTACGAAGGGTTATTAATTGAGTACTTGGAACGTTTAATTTTTTATCTTTTTCACAATAACTATTTTTTTATGTATTTAAATGTAGTTTTAAACATAAGCACTTATTGTTAAAATCATATATGTACATAGTTTGCCACTTGGAGTGTGTATGTGTGTAATTTTAATTAAAAATCCAAAATAAAATGTGAACATGCAAGCCGGATATAAACATTTAAGACATATGCAAAGCAAACGTATATTTTTAATAAAATATCACCTTTATATAAACATCAAATTTGAAATGAAACAACTAAAGTATCCCAGCCGGTTTGAATTTATAAAGAATAAACGTATTATAATCGTTTTTGTCATCTCGAGGGGTTTCAAGTGTACGTTTATTAGCTATTCTATATAGTGTATATATATATATATATATAATCAGTTGCGATGAAACGTAAACAAAAATTGTTTTGGATCATCACGTAACGTTTAAACACCGAATGCCAACTCCAATGAATGATAATGTAATACATTACTGCAGTTGGAGAAGCGTAAGAAGTAACTTTTATGTATAGTGTAACTTGAAAAAAAATCGTGATTAAATAAAATATTCATGAAGACGAAAAGATTTGTTTATTTATAAAATCAAAACTTTAAGTGTTAAATTCTATTTTTTTTTCAATGTTTTTTATTGAAAGTTTTAACTTAAAAATGAAATCTGAAGCGTCTTTAAAAAAAAAAAAACTAAATAACTGGAGGATTTTGTTTGGAGTGGTTACCAAAACCGTGATAACTATTTAACATTTTTTTTTTCAAAAACCAATTACAGCATTTAGTTACATCGTCTAAGTATAAGGTTTTAGTTTTTTTATTTATGAAAATTAGCTTTAAATTATCATACAAACGATAGCACAATAATAGTAAATGAGATGAATAGATGAATATTATAATATGACTCGAATGACTCGAGGGGGAGAACCGTTCAGCAACAATACCTCCGACTTTGATGGGGAGTTTAAGGTTAGGACATATTATTTTAGCTTATATAGGTAATTCTTCGTGTACATTCTTAATGATAACCAATCACGTATGATTTAATTATTCTTAGTTACAGTTTAAACAATGCGATATACAATATACCGATATACCTACGTTTGATTCTGCCGGTTACTGTATAATAATAATAATAATAATAATAATAATTAAAAACTGTAAAATTACAATATTTCGTCGCGGGGTTGCGTGTGCGCTGGTGCTCCGGGGAAGGTGAAACTGCAGCAGCGCACAGGATGTGGATCTGGCGGTATCTCGTATAACAGATTTTCAGGTGTTCCCATGTGGTGGTGTTTTTAAGGCGGTCTAAAAATAAATCCCGGATACCCAATGGACCCGGCGCATGCGGTACGTGTGGCATATATATATATATATACGGCCGCACACCGCAGGGCCAATTATTGTACCGGCTCACACACACACGCGCGCGTATATATTATACATATATATATGTACAAAAATTACCAGACAAGTTATTCGTATATTATATATATATATATATATATATATATATGTGTGTGTGTGTGTACGTGTTGAGTAATCCCGACTCGGGGCGAAAATACACACACGCCGATATTCGGACACACCTGGATCGTAAACTGCTTAACTGCTGCGCAGCCTCTCTCTCTGTATATATTCGTATAACCTATAAATATATATTACACATCGACATATATAGGTCTGCTATTGCTGCCTTGAAACGGGGAATCGACTGAACGCGTTCGGAGCTCATGCCGCCGTACGGATTGTCGCCGTAAATATATCACGACAACAACAACAATAATAACAATAATAATAAGTATTCAAATGTTTACTAAAATCGAAACCACTCCCGGTTACCTTGGTTGCTGCAGGGTTACCCTGCGAATGAACGTGTTATATGCATATAATCAAAATAATACATTAAAATCGCAGTTGCGGGCGACGACGGGGATCAGACACGATGATATTACATTTTATTTTATTGATTAGGTATGATTTTACACGTCATTGTAGTTTTTACTACTTCTTTTTTTCTTGAAAAAAGAAACTTTTTTCGTTGTGTTTTTGTATATACATATTTATTCACACCGTGCATACTTTTGAATGCGGTTATCGCGTGCTTTATACAACTTTGTACTCGTTATTATTGACATAATATTATGCTGTGAACCATTTATAGAACTTAATTATTTTAAGAAACAATGAAAGTTGTTTGAAATGTTAATTTCCCTACAAATGATGTACCTACTACCTACGCTATTATATTCAAAATTACTTTATAACGAGTTGATAGAAATAATAATTGTACATTTTTAACTGAGGAAAAGACTCATATTTTATTGAACTGCATATGTACGTATAGAAGTACCTTTGAGATAATTTTGAAGTGCCACAGTTACATAAAAGTACATACTAGAACTTTATATTAGTGTGGCATTGTTCGATGATAATAATTATTATGAACAGTACAAAAAGAAATGTATAATATTATCTAGTGCAGCGTGCATTATGGTTCAAGTGAAATCCAATACGCGACCTTAATTATTTCGATCTGCTGTAAGTTCATGATGACTGATTGTAAATTTCCCTCGTGCATATAAAACAAATTATTTTCAAGAACTGTGTCTAATTATCTAAGATATTAATAACGTCGTGTAGCACATTAGCAGCAACATTGTGGTTTAGCATATTTTATAAAATACTTATTTAATTATGACGTATATAACTATGATAAAGTTTATATATATACTGGATGAATCACCACACATGCTCACTACTTTTATCTTTTTCGACAACGAAGATATTCAAAATCTGATTTTTGAAATTTTGAAATATACTTACTTAAAGACCAAACTTTTAAATTCTTGATATTTTTGTATTACTTTCTTAAGGGTTGTCCTGTATAGTCACAGACTTCGGTTTTCAAAACAGACAACCCCTCTATATTCTACTGTACCTACTTAATTATTTATATAGATGATGCAGATAATTTTTCTGAAAATGTTTACGTATCGAAATCAAAATTCGAACTAGTAGTCTTTGAGTTTTGTGTACAAAGAATAATAGGTTGACCCTCGATGTTAATGGGCTTAGAAGATGTTATATAGTAATATTTATTATTTATAAAAAATGGTCCAAGCATAATAAATACTATATCTGACATTACATATATTTTATATTTGTGTAAAACCATTTTTAAAGAGTATTATCTTTAATATATTATACATTTTAATATCTCATAAACATATCTTGAGAAATATGAGTTATATATACCAACAATATAGAAGTGTTCAAAAAAAAATATTCACTAAAATATTTACATAAAAAAGAGGGGTTCTTATTTGAAGTACAGAGGTTTGTATCGCCACAGAATTTGAAAATATGATCTCAAGTATATATAGGTACTTAAAAATTCCAAAAATCAGAATTTGATTAAATTCATTATATTAAATGACAAATGGGGGTTGCCTGATAAATCACCCTGTAAATAGACAATAGTACAATTTTGTTCAATTTAAATGTTGTAATATTCTCACAAGCAGTCTGTTAATAACTTTTATTTTATACCATTGCAGAAATCAATTTAATTAATTTTAATTATAGTATAAAAACTTTCAACTCTCATCGCAGTGTAATATACCTTCAAAAATGTCTCGTGATAGATATGATTTTTGATTAAAATAGTTTACAACATATATAACGATAATTTCCTCTAGTAAAATTAGAAAATAATACGCTTATATTTTTCTTTGACGTTTTAATGAACAACTCGCATTTTGGTTTACTACTTTGAGAGCACGTATCAGAGATCTGTCGTGGATATTTCAACTTTTGACAAATTGAGGTTGCACCGGCCGACTGACAAGGCGTATTAATCGCGAGTAAAGCGTCTCGACCCCGCCGATGCCCACACATTAATATTACGTATAAATAACCATATAATACGTGTAAACGTCATAAGGGCGTTAATTTTATGCATAATAATAGTCGTTAGTTTTTTTTTTCAATTTTTTCACCCCTCCATCTTTATCCGCGATAGCTGGGTCAGAGTGATTTAAAGCGAACGACTCGCACCTTTGACGGGCCTTGCTCACTGTTCTGTAAGACCGTGATAATTCAGAGAGCCGTTTCGAGTATCGAACATTTTCGAATAATAAGAACTCATCAGTTTTGTGTTTACCACAAAAGAGACTCTAAGTAACAATACTTGTACTGGGGCACAAAAGTTTTTTTTTTTTTTAACATCGCGATGACGAAGGCAACGGCGGTGTAAGAGGTCGAGGAATGAGAGGGAGAAAAAACCGTCTAGAGATTAATAGTCGCCTTTTGCGGAAAGCCGAGGGAAATGGCTAGCTGGAAATATACCCATAAATAAATCACGGGAAAACTACTGTTGGGAAATTCACCAGGTTTTTGAAAATCTTTTCCAGTTTTTTAGAGCAGAAAAAATAATGTAAACCAGGTAATCCAATTGAGTCCCTATTATTGATTAAAGACTATTATACTGTTATTCACTGTTTACATTTTCGAATACCACTCGGAACCAAGGCAATTTTGGATATTAATGTATTTCTTAAAGAAATTTTCTTTATAGTATGCCTTTTCCCATTATCTACCAACATTTTGGTTACCCAGTCAAAATATATTGTATTTTACTACCTACAGTTTTCCTTGCCGTAATTATTTTATATTATGCACATAAATACATAATCTAATTGAACATTTCAAAATACGTAATTTTATAGAATATATGAACATGTAAAAATGCATAAAAAATATATTTTGTTAAAAACGAATTTTAGTAAAACCTGACAAAATAATACGAGTATTATTTTTTTTATTGTTTTTATAATGACAATGATATTTGTAAGTCGTAAAAGAGGTAAATAACTTTAAACTTTGGGTGTTGTTGTAACAAAAAAAAAAAAATTAAAGAATATTTTTATAATATCTTGTACCTACATAGAATATTTTTAAGCTCAGTCATAAATTCATTAATTATTACAATAAAAACTAATGTTATTAATTTCCCTTATGGCGCACACAATTTACCTTGTGGTCCCAATTAAGCGCGTTTAATGAAAACGCTATTAACGCACCACTAGAGTTTTATTATGCTTAATTCTAACACCGAGATTAAATTTTTTTCACCTGAAGTTACTTAATACAATATTATTATTATTATGAAAAGAGACGCAATGCGGGCCCGATCTCATTACACACCCATGCGGGCTCACGAAATATTAATCTTCATATAGGGGAGCTTCACATATATAATCTCATTCACGATGACACACGCTATGCTGTTTTTGTTTTGTGCTCGTATATCGTTTTTTTACATTTATATAAAAAGTAAAATACTTAATGCTGGATCCGAAATAGAGAATATTTACGTTTATTTTTAAATGACTCGTGGACAGGAATATTTCGACTGAGTGTAATTTTTCACCTGAATTTTTGGCATCGAATGACTATATTTTTTTTACAAGCGTGTTTCAAAATAATAATTTAACTCGTCACCTCGCGTTTCATCACCTACACGGGTTATTTTATTTTTTTTTGGTTTTTTTTATATCCTACATTCGGGTTCAAGACGAAGAATAACTTGGTGACGAGTTATTATTATTATTTTAATAATACGAAATAAGTACCCAGCCAACTTTTAATATAAAATTAATAAGTTATGATGTCCGATGCTAAATAATTTAAATTTAATTTTTTTGTCTAGATTTTATAAATTTTTTTTTATTAAGTGTATACATGAATTACGTACTTACATATAATGCTGTTACCATTAAATAATATACATTTATATTAAAAGTCAAAAACATTTTACATATTATTTGCTAGTTGTTCTAATTTGGTATTTATTTTGGTGTAATTGATTAATTGTGTTTAGATTTCATAGGATAAATATTAGTAGAATAAAATTTAAATTATTCTTGACTTGACCAAATCCGCACATTTAAAAGGGGGGGGGGGTATCTAGATTTCTGTATAATTTAAAATTTACCTTTTATGCATAGTTGACAGTATACAATGACGAAGGTACCTATATACTTAAATAGAAATTATATTTCATTGAACAATTATATAGTTTAATTTTACATATTATATTTTGTTTATAATTATTAGTAATGACATATTTTTCGAATTTTTTAATAAATATGTTTTTCTCGCATAGGTTTGTTGAAATGACATTTTCATTTTATAGATCTCTTGATATAAGCATCATTCATCAAATAAATACATTTTGAATAATTACTTATTTATTTTTTATTTTAAATTATAATATAATATATCAAATGCGTTTTAAATCCATTAAATCTGAAGTTCACAATAATTACCTAATATACAAATGTATACAGATATTTATTTAAAAGTATTTATTTTTTTGTCCTAAGTACATTATATATGTTTAACCAGTATTGGCAGTTATCTCTTACCAATATTAATTAGGTACATCAATAAAAACATTCGATCGCACTTCATCGGATTAAAAATAACCGTAAATAAAAAAATGATTTTTTTCCCGGTAATCACGTTGTTCACGTTGTCACGGCGCAGTGTGAAGTTACCTTTAACGTACCGTGGTATAAATGCGCGGAGATCGTGGTCCTCATTAAGTACGGTATACTCTGCACATGTATTATACACTCGCGAATGAGGGTAACCACGACGATCATTTCCGCCGTCTGTCATTCAGTCTGAGGAATCCGCGGTGGTCGTTGCCGCGACATTCATCTCCTGCACGTCATCGCGTATAACGTTTTATTTTCATCGGATCACTTATAGGTTAGGTATTATATAGGTACCTATACAAATCATTCACAGCAGTTCTCTGGTTACTCAATAATATGAGCGGCGAATAAATTATTTAATCGAAATTATTATTTTATATTCGTATTAACAATAATTATTATAGTGCGGGGACAACGCGTGTAGTTTCCGAAGTATAACGCGAAATGACGATATTAATGTCTCTTATTATTATAGCTGCGAACCGTCACAAAATAATAACAATTCAGTTTCGATTAGCCGTAGTCGCCGGTTCATTTTTCCGGTCGGGTTAAAAAAAAAACTTACATGGTATGAAATGCATTCATCGGTACCCGCAGTTTTAAACCAAGGTTCACACGGCAAATAAATAGGCAAGTTTATTGTTCACAACGTTCAAACTTTTTTCAATCAATGAGTAGATACCTATATTAAATTATCGGGGCGCAAGTAACTCGTCCGTTATTTTTGTCGCGGCAGGGGAAGGCAAGAGGCCTGCAAACTATAGGGGTAATTAACTTGCCATATGCTTATCGATAACATACGTATAACTTGACTATGGTCTAATAATGTGAGCACGGGGCGCAAGAGTAGTTCGAAGCCCCGCGAGTAAACCGGACTTGCTCACACGTGAATAAATTACAATATAATAAACACAAATAATTAACAAGATAAATTATACATATTATTATTATACGCCGTTTATTTTCGTTCGTGGGGATTGAAAGCGGTGAACACACGTGCAACATGAGAATTTAGGTACGTTCTATTTCCAGTGTATATACCGATTGATTTAGCGAAGAGATAAAAATTCTAAAAACAGATTTGAGTCCGTCGAATTCCTCAAATTTTTGATTTTATTCTCCAAAATCATCAATAAATTTAAATAAAGTAATTAAAAAATCGTCATAATATGTTTGAAGAAAAAAACATGGCAAAGTGTCCCTCAATAAGTATATACGCCTTACGGAAAATTCAAATCAGTTTTCAGAATTATTACTCGGAAAAATATAATATTATGTAGCTTAGTAGTTATATTGTATACCTATAATAATAGTCAATACAAATGTACACGAATTCGTTTTTGAATTTGAACATAATTAATACATGCTCTCTTAATACATCGATCATACCTACGTCTTTTAATTTATATCCGTGTCGACTGTTTCGATTTTACATACGAATTGGTTTAGGATTGAGAATATTTGTGTATAGTATTGCGAGAATATGAAACATCAGACTTTATTGTATATGTTGTATTGAAGAATATATAAAGTTCAAGGATGAAATATACATTTACGGTATATAACTGGTCCTGACGCGTGTCAAATATTACGTACCTATATTATATTATAATATTATAGTTTAAGTAAAAAAAAATGTCATCGTTCCTTCGAGTTTGAAAAATCCGCGAAGTCTTTCAATTTTGAATGAGTATATATATATAGCTGGTAGTGCACTCTAAACACGCGGCGTATGCATATAGCAGTATACTCATCATCATCATATATATATAGGTACATAGAAAACATAATGTTGTTTTAAAAAGAAATTCGGTTAAAACTTAAAAGTCATTGCGTTTGAAATCATCGTATATAGAGCTATAGCGACAAGCCCAATATTTCACTTGTCGCCGGTGCACCGTCAAAAGCCTGCAAGTGTCCCGTTTCCGGGGGGGGGGGGGTAGTTTTTGACTTAATGCTCTTGGCGGCGTCGTCCAGCGCGAGATACGCGATGTATATACATATATATATGTATACACGCACACACCATCAAACTTGTATATACAGACAGAAGTTGACTTAAACGGCGGTGCGCCGCGTGGTTTTTTATTGTTTTACGAGCCGGTAACAACGGAAAAAACCGAGAAAAAAATAACGGTGCAGACGGGGTAGGAAATATTCTCGTCGGCGTCGGCGGCGGCGACGGCGGCGGCGACGACCCGCGCGGGGCCGGGACGAGTGGAAAGTGTACGGTGGCGCCAAAACGCGAGATTTATGACGTTATACGGCGCGTTTGCGGTGCAGGGGGTGCAGGGTGTGTGGGGGTCTAGTCGAGAGCGCAGAGAGAAAGAATACGGACGAATACAAGAAAGAAAGAATGGAAAAAAAAAGAGACGTAAACGGAAAATAAAAATTTTTCGTTTTCCCCGATCGATTTTCCCGCTCGCTCCCGTGCGCGCCCCCTCGTTCGCTTGGTCTTCGCGGGCGGACGGACCGTCGTCCGCCGCGCGGTACACGCATCACGCATCGCACTCGCTCGCTCGCATCACCGCCGCCACCACGCCATGTGCACCGCACACGCATAATAATAATAATAATAATAATAATAATATATGAATCGCTGTTAAATTGCATAATAATAATCCGGATTAAGGTTTCGATAAAAGTAACATTCGGCGCTCGCGTCTCAGGTGACTGGGTGTCGGCGGCGACGGCGGCGGCCCGCGCGGGGAAGCTTTTAATAATTATCATATATAATATATATGTATACAGCGCGTCCGCATAATAATAATATAAGCACATATGTATAGGGGTCGGACAATACAAAACAGCTCGGCGGGCCGGTTAGGGGACGAAATAAATTATTATAAAATCGTATACGTATATATTATACGGCGCGAACACGCGTATATATGCGTTATATCGCTGCGGCGGACTTTGCCCGCTCGCTCGCTCACACACACACACACACACACACACATAATATTATACAATAATAATAATATATTATATACGCGCCGCGCGTGTGTGTATCGCATCGGACGCGGTGGATTAGACGCGCGCGCGTGCCGCCCCCTTTTTTTTCCGTCGCTACGATTTTTATTTTTTTCGCCTACGTGCGTTTTGTTCGCCTCCGCCGCCGCCGCCGCCGCCCGCTCGCGGGAACCGTTGCAATAACAAGTACCCATTGTGCGGCTGTCACACTATATACTCTCGCGCGGGCGGCTCACCGCTCGTCGCGCGCGCGGGGCAACTCCTTCAATCCGCCGCCGCCGTATATTATAGCGCGAGCGTTATATATATATACATATATATATGTACGTGTGGCGTGATATACGTGTATACGTGCTGCACCCCATCGAAAACTTACCCTCGGAGGCAATAGGCCCACCGCCGCCGCCGCGTACCTAAATATAAATATATATACGAGCGCGCGCGCGAGTTGTGCACTCCCCGCCGCCGCTACCGGAGTTACCGCGCCGTGAGAAATCTGTGCGCGCCGCCGAGCCGACCGGCCTACGGTATACGTTATACCCGCCGCGTCCGGGTGCCGAACATACAAAGTCTCACTGTTGCAGCGCTGCTGCTGCTGCTGCTGCTGCTACTGCTACTGCAGTCGACGACGACGACGACCTACCGCACGCGCCACCTCGTTTGCATATTGTATGCGGTATGTGCGGCTGCGGGGTCGGGCATATATAATATAGTATAATATACAGTCTTGATGCGCAAACCGTTCGATTATTAAGTGTACGAAACAAAAAATCTCTTTGAAGAAACGCATTTGAAACACAAAATAGACGCGTGTAAGTGAACAAAAAAAAAAGAATAGGTGGTAACAATATATTATATTATACTTATGTTCTAGTGGTGATGTAGTTACCTATATACCGCGCTTGTACTGCACGAAACATCATCGAGTAATGATTCGAATTTAGGTGTGTATATACTAAACGATATAAGACACAAAGTCGCTGAGTTATGCCAAAGGTAACTGCTGTCGAGCCGATATGCAAATGAAATCGGCGAGTAGATATTGTACATATTTCAAATGCACACCCATTTCGCCCAACCCTACTACACGCACCATGTACACTTTGTACATTAAATTATGATTATTATACGGGAGATTAAGATTGTAGCAAGGAGAACCGATTTATATTTTATGTACGGTATAAACCGTAATAAGAACTCTTCGAAATATTATAATGTTTATTCTTTTCTACGGTCCTCGAGGAAGAACCCGCTGTTATACATATTTTACACAATACACGTCGTCGTATATAGAAGAAAAAAACAATCGAATTATATACGAATTCGTGCGATGTATAAAATATACGACGTATAATAACTATTAATTATTATGTTATAATATACAGGGTGTCCCAGGTCTATTTGACTAATGCAATAACTTTTACAGCAACAGTGATTAGCAAGAAATAATTTCGAATTTTAACACACTTTGAAAATTGTTTAAAAATTAACGACTTAACCAAATTAAAAGTTTTGAACACCAAAATGGTTTTTAAATACTTATTTATGAAATAGCTATCTTGGATTATTAGAAAAATATTAAATACAAAATTTAAATTATTTATTTTTGTTGTAAAAAAATAAAATAAAATATAAAATATACAAATTATAGCGCAGAGCTCTACAAATCATTACCAAAAAAAAAAAAAACTTAAAAATATTGAATAGGAAAAAAGTTATTACATTAGTCAAATAGACCTGGGACACCCTGTATACTTTGTCGTCATCGGGCCGACGGCGATACTATAATATAATACAACATAACCCGCGCGGGTCGCCTGTATGTACCTATATTATAATACACGAAACGTTTACGAGAACAATTTGAAAAATTTAAACATTTTTAAATCGCCGACTGATGAGATTATATACGCTCTCGTGCGATGTGCGAGTGCAGCGTTATCAAATGTCGTTCGCGCTTTTCCGTGAGAGCCGGGCCGCGCGCGTGCAGGAAAACCGTTGCACCAGCTGATATATACGCATATTATATCATCGCGCTAATAAACCCGCGATAATTTATCGTCCATTAATTACATATTCCCACTCTGTATATATATATAATACGCGGCGCGTGTTACACATTATATATTATATTATATACCTACCGCTCTAAATGTATACAATTTATATTATTTTATGTGTATAATATTATGTGCGTGCACTGGTCGCAGTATACGAAATTCACACGTGTAAAAACGGTTATTTGTTAAACCGAATGTAAAATAATTGTACTATATACATATACCTATAGTGTGTATATATAGGAGGTGAGGTATGTGCGCTGCACCGCGTTCGTACCTATATATTATGATACACGCACACAAATCATTATAATAGTAATATATTATACATCGTATATTATGATAATATAGCAGCAGTAGTAGTAGTAGTAGTAGTAGTGGGTACCTATATATAATGATAATAATAATTTGTAGGCATATATGAATTTATATAACAGCAAATTGGCACGATATTTCACATAATTGTTTCGTCGAAATGCGCCGCGACGATTTGTTTTTGAGCTGCTGCTGCGCCTACTGCGCCGCTGCTGCAAATGATATTTCCGACACGTCGTCGTCGTAATAATAATATATTATAAAGAGTACAATAAAATTAACGCTATATATAATATAATCTACTCGGATAAATATAATTTTGAATATTGCCGCGGCACGTTATTTCGTTTTATATTTTGTTTGATACCTACGTGAAAGATAATAATATATATATATATATATATAATATTGGCCGGTTGCCCGACCGCAGCGCAGCTTAAAGTATACAGACGATTTTTTCCATGAATTAATTAACTAAATTTTCCGGATCGTAAAACACGTAGAAAATGCTATGTTACGAATAACGAGAAAAGTAAACTTGAAAATGGGCGTAGCTGAAAATCTCACCCAACATTAGGTTTATATTGTAATACATCTCTTCTCATAATTTTTATTTCCACTGAGATATTATGCGAATTAATTACAATCATATTATATAATGAAGACATGCGTAAAGGGAAATTGTATTTGACATACTGCGAATTAACTGCATGTCGTCCGTCGTGTTACCGCGTGTGATAGTGAATAGACCTGCTGCTGCAGAACTGTGCATGAATTAAGCCAAATGTAAACGGATTAAGGTTTTAGACTTGTACAACGATTTTAATTCGAATTAAACAAATTGCAACGTGTTCAATATTTTAACGAGTATAAAAGGTCAAAATTAAGAGGTTGTTGTCACTCCGCGCTATTTTTTGTTTTCTTTCTCTCTCTCTGACACTTATATACGCAACAAAGCAAAAATGCGTCCGACAGAACCAATAATTTTTTGTCGTTGTCTTTGACCAATATCATCAAAAATTTAAAGTTAAGAACATTACCTGTATTTGTACGTTTGAATTTTTACAATTTTTAAATTCGTATATACACGTTATGAGTAAAATATTATAAGTAGTTTGAAAATGCTCGTATACACATCGCAGAAAAATTAAAAAATTCATAAAAAATTTAAAGTTTAACTGTACGTTCAACAAATAATAATTTTATGTTCTTATATTTAAATTAGATAATATATAGGTCATCAAACCATTCTAATGTTATAAAGTTAAGAACACAGTATTGGTTTTACTAAACGCAAATTTGCAATGTTGGGTCAGAGAGGAAACTGAAAATATAGCGCGCTGACGCATCCTTTATGCACCAAGTCAATGTACATAATATTTTTATAAGTTATAAATACAATCCGATATTAATATATGTATATATATACTGTGTAATATTACTGTAATGTTATTGATTTTGACATTAAGCAACTATTATAAAGATATATTGTTATTAACGTTATTCATTTTTTTTTTCAGGTAAGTCAACAAAAAATAAGTACGAACAATATCGTCGTCGCGATACAAAAATAATACCCAGGTATCTTATATATAAGCATATACTATTTCCTCGTATATATACTATCTAATATACACATAATAATTAATGTGTATGAACTTACAATAATTATTGACATTATACTTATACATATTGTATATATAAACACGCATTAATAAATTATAATGTATTGTACGTATATAATACCGTGTATAGGTATATTATATTGATCGTTTATATATTAAACCACGAGAAACATTGTAATAATATACAATGTATAATTTATATAAGCAATACTAATCGCCGGTCGTTTATTGCGCGGGAAATTTTCATCCGATATTCTATTTTTTTTTTTTTTTTTTTATTAATTCCGTCGACGTCGCTCGGCGTTTTTTAAACGGGCAGGAACTTCTCGCGTATAATATTATCTGGTCTTGCACGGTTTATATATAATATTATGCAAATCGCTGCAGTCGTACGCGGCGGCCGATATAGAGGTTTTGTATTGTTGATGTCGGGCTGATCGTTAACCCCGTTTCCCGAATCCTCACCCCATACAAAGCCAGTCGGTAATTTACCTTTCGGATAAACCATCTGTCGACTTGTGCTCTATCGTATATATATGCAGTATACGTATATAGAATGTATATAAAATACTATGTGTGTGTGTGTGCGCGTACATGTCTGTTCTCCGCTGTTTCCATATACGCCGCACACTTGAATTCTCCCTCTCCCTCTCTGCAGCAATTCTCTATTATGCGTATATTATTATATAGTTTCTCTTCGCTATAATATAATATATAATATTAATATTATCATTATCATTATATTATACGTGCGTGTTCTGCCAGACCTCCGCCGGTCAGCGCACTCGCGTCATCCGTATATATTATACAGCGCATACATAATAATATATGTAATATTATGCATATATACGAACAATGTATATAGGTACCTACTATATAACGCACTCCTTTGATTTTTTTAAACACCGGCGCAGTACCTCCGACCAAAAGCAGTATACCTCCTAATATTAGTACAGCATTTTATTATAGAAGCCCGCTGCAGTATAGGTATACGAAATATATTATAAGCCGTGCTGCAGCAGTCAGCAGCGTGTATATAATACGTATACTAAACTATATAGACACGAAAACGATTTTTTTTTTTAAAGTGCCTCTGGTGTAAGCTCGTTTTTAATTTTTAACGATCCGTATTACGAAAATAGAATTTACGCCAACCCGGTGAATATAGGTGTTCATATATACGATATTACGGCGCGTCCGAAAGGCGTCGTAAAAACTATACTACTGCAGGCGCGCGGCACGAAGAAAATAAAACATTTCGCGGTCCGGGCGTAAAACGAAACGCAAAAAAAAAAAACAAAAAAAAAAGAACGATACACGGCGTATAGTAATAATGATATATATATATATATATATACTATATAGGTATATTGTACGATATTCTCGTACCGTGCGCGTATTACAGTGGTCATTAAAATACGCGCACATATTATACGATAATAATATTATAATATACTGCGCCACGACGCCAGGAGGACGCATAAGGGACTGCGGCGGCGTACAATAATCGAAATTGCGCACGCGACAGGTCTTTATACGCCAATTAATCACGTACACCCCGAGAGATGGTCGCTCGTCTCGGTGCCAACGGAGCAGTGTATATGAGTATAGACGGCCACTAAATGATATATACACACGAGGAGTTTATAAAAAGACCGTCCTCCGTTTTCGACGGCCAGGCGCGTCTCGAAAACTTTTACCGCCGTAAACGCAGTATGATATATTATTATATAATTTTTTTTTTTTTTTTTTGATTTTTCAATCCGGAGATTGGTTTTTAACAAAATATTAATTTACAATAAATGACTTTTCCATTTTTCTCCATCATTCGCTATATATGATCCCTGTAGGAAGTGACTCCTGCATCCTGCATTATTTGACTAATGTATCTCGTCCTAGGTCTTCCTCTCGATCTCGTACACCCTCTATCATTCCTTCGATTATTATACTATGCAGTTCATCTCCATGCCTTAACGGCGTGTGTCCTATCATCCGCCATATCTCCTTATCTCCTTATATGGTCTATCAATGTTCGTTTTTCATCTATTGACCTCGGGATGTCTTCGTTTGATAATTTATATAATATATTATAATTATTATTATCGTCGTCTGCAGCGGCGCACGCGGCTGCGTATTCGGATGGAAACATTTTTCGAATTATTTTTTTGAAACTCGACGGCTGACAAAGCGAAACACTCACGCTAATGCCAACATTTTTTTTTCAATTTTACGCCTTATATATATATATATATATATCATAATACTAACTGATAATTATATTTCAAACCACATTTCCACAGACTCGCCGCGAGTTCAGCCTCCCCGTGCAGCAGTAGTTTTCGCGCGGTCGAACCGTTGGACATTTTCTTAGCGACGTTTCGAGATGCGGGTAAATCCTATATAATAATAATTATTATATTAAGTGTTTCGACAATATAATCTTATAAACCAATACATCATGTTCGTTGACGTTTTAAATTAAGACGAGTTAAACAAATAAAAGACGACTGTCGTTATGTATTATATATTATACCTCCTAACTGACGACAATAAACGAGCGAACACTCGATTGTAAAAATCGGATTAATCATAACATTATTGTGACGTATCAGTAATTGTTTTCCAATTTTCCATCACCATCGTACATTAAAAAAAAAAATAATAATAATAATAATACTACAAATAGCGATTGACGTTTGCACAAAACATATGCACACATGTTCGGCTTTCGTGAAATAAAATGAACATTGCAGTTATTCACTCGATAAAAAAAAAAACGTTAAATGTTCTAACGGATGTTGGTACTTTCAAAAACTGCGAAAAATTTGGATGTAAGCCCAGCCCTTTGTGTGGTGTACCTACGTAGTTTTATCGTTATAATAGACAAAAAGGTGGATCAAAGGTGTATATAACATAAACACGTTATTTATAAACAACCGTAATTGACCATACGAAACGAAGTGCGTAGTCGTATTATGAATGATATAATAATAATTATTTATTGTTTATTTTAAATTAAACCGTGTGTTCTTTATAATATTATTTTATCAACACTCAAATATGTTGGGTCTAAATAATTATTACGATTATAATACGATTTCCGTCGCGGACCTATATAGAAAGAAAATCGTATTTTTATATGTCATTAAAAATCGTTTTGCTTGCCGTATAACCTACCTGTATTTACCCGAAATAGTTACGGGATTTGTTTTGCTAAAACAAAGCAACTGTGTAATAAGATTTCACATGAAACGATTGTTTGTTCCAACATCGAGTTCCTCGGGTGGTTTTCTTTATATAAGAGCGAACGAACTCATACATGTTTGATAAAAATACACCTGTTAGTTTCTCTCACCGGAAAATGGTTTTTTCGCGTACATACCCGCTATTTTGCATTTGTATTAAGTTCGGCGTTCGACTATCCACGAATAAATGTATAATGTAATGTGTAACATAAATTATTTGCACGTGAATTCAATTTATAGTTTACGTTTCTGCTTTTTACCTAAAGTGCTGCATTAAACGAATATCGGCTAGTAACTTTGGATGACAATTACTAGTACTAATATATAACTATATGAGTATTAAATACAGGGTGGTTTACCAAGCACGCTTACCTTTTACCCTCATTTTTTCATTTGATAAAAATTTTGATTTTTTGAATTTTCAAATATACTTAAAACCATATTTTCATATTCTTGAGATTTTCTGTACTACTTAAGGAGTGTTCTGTGACGACTGGCGATACAAACTTCTATATTTCAAATGACGACCTTCCTTTTTTATTGTAAATTATTTTGTTGATAACTTTAAAAAAAAATGTCGATGTAGGTACTTAATTCAAAATTTAAACGAGTAGTTTTTCAGTTATTAAAAATGTTTATTTTAATAGGCTCATAGGTAGTTTTGAAAAATATTTTCACAAAAATATGAAATATATTATGTAATATTGGATCTAGTATTTATTTACACTTGGACCATTTTTATAAATCATAAGTACCTATTGATAAATTAATATAAGCTATAGCAATTTCCAAATAACCATAGCCCCGGTGTCTTCCAAACCCATTATCATGGACTCATGGTTGTAGCTAAACATACACAGTATAATGTACATACAAAGTATAATAAGTATATACTATGTGTACACAAAGTTAAATAAATCAAAAACTACTCGTTTAAATTTTGATTTTGATATAACATTTTCCGAAAAATTATCCTCTCAATAATTTGCTGTATAAAAGTAGGAGGGTTGTTGTTTAAAATCCATATCTCCACAGGACACTTTTATCAAGAAGTACTAAAAGTCTCAACAATTTGAAAATATTGCATTCAAGTATACTTAATCTAGGAGACTAGGACTAAATTAAGATAACCAGATTTTGAATAATTGCATCGCCGAAGAAGGTAAAAGGGGGTAAGCATGTATTTGGTGATATCAAGTAATGGAAAATATGGTCCAGTAGTGCCCGAATACTTCACAAAGGTATGACGGCGGTCACTTATTTTTTTAAGACGTGCGGGTATATAGGAAGGTGGAATCTAAATTCGCGGTGTGTTAGTTTGTGGTTGTGGTTAAGTATCATTTTATAAAATATGATATATCTATACAATTTATATTTAGCGTCTATATAGCATTTATATTATTACAGACATAGAGAATTGTGAACAATGTATCATTTGTTGAATTTATTTTGACTTTATACTTTCTATATAATATAGGTAGGTACTGAAATATTATAAATATGGAAATGTATTTAATAATAATTGAACAAAAATAACGTTAGACATTGGAAAAAAACTTGATGATTAATTTTGTAATTTAGCATCATTTATGTTTTTAATAATTACAATATATTTGTTTCGACATTTTTAAGAGGGGTTGTAGTCGTATTTTTTTTTTAAATCAACTTCAATGCACTTCTCTTTCATCATATCAGAGTTTAAAAAATTATATTAAATTCGCATCGTTTAAATCGCTGGTATTTGATCAATACTATCAGTTCAACCGACCATACCGACTGCGCCTAACCAAGGCGTTGTTTGAGGGGTGCTCACCCCCCTGGACATTATTTTTTTTAATTGTTTTGCTCTCCACTGCTTCTGAATTCCTCGTCCATTTCTCCCCATCACACCCGTTTAAGAGTTCTTTTTTCTAGTAGGTACAGCACATGGTATAGTTGACACAACGTTTAAACACATGCTCGTATATAAACTAAAAAAACATTTCTTGTCAGATTCCACAATTTCTGTGTAAGTAAATTTTTCTTAAGTATTCGTAATTTTAGCGGAAGAAAAAATAATTGCATTTTTTGTTGTTCTATAATATAATATAGATCTACGACATTAATTTGAAATTTATTTTTTACACTGTTCAATAGGTATACTTATAATATATTGAACTGTTTCAATGTTTTCGAACTACTTTTATACTTAGTTAATTATTACTCATATATGCGTGAAATAATTGCAAACCGTCGAGTATTATTTTATGTAAACATTTAAAAATGTGATTCCCTAAACGAGTATTAATTAAAATGTTGACAAAATTGTTTATGAAAATCTTTTTAGAAAGTAAAGGCCTCGAGGAGTCGGTGATGTTTTTATTGGATAAATGTTATTATAGTTTTAGAACACGCATCGTACTCGTATTTATGAGGTATTATATTATATTATTATTATTGTATAGACGCAAAAGAGGTGAATGCACCTATTATATATGTATATATAGTGTCGGTTCGGTAAAGTGGACGGCGGGGTGGGTATAAGTATATATATTTATTTTTTTACGATTATTATTATTATTGTATTATATATATTATTATTATGTCACCTCCACCACCGCGCTATCGTATCGCCACGACTACTTAACCGCCGTGTGCGCGCGTCCCCCTCGCACGCCCGTCCGGTCACCGCCGCCGCCGCCACTGCTTGCACATATATAGCTACCGCGTCGACGACCGCACTGATAAACGGCGCCGCTTTATTACGACGCCGTTTCGGGACCGAGCAGTTAGTTCCTTTCCTTTGTACGAGCGTCTGCCGCCGTCGCCGTAAGTGCATTTTAACGGAAACGAGGTTACGACGCTCGACAGAGTGGCGGCGGCGACGACGGACTGCAGTTCGGTGGGCGTCCTGCCAGGTGAGACAGAGGTGGGTGTCCCGTCGATTGGTTACAAAACGAATGATAATGGCCGACACCTGTTCCGTCCCATCATCGTTCGTCCGCGCGTTATTACCTGCATATTGGATCAGGGGTGTCCACATTTTTGGTAAAACCGGGGCATTTTGAGTAAGTAGAAGTTGTCGTGGGCCACATATACATTTTCATATAGTAATAATATAGATAATATTTTTCGCTATCGGTATCGTCGTAATAACGATAACACATACACATATATTATTAAATCAATACAAGGTATAATACTTTGTATATTAATTGAGTGATATTGAATCTTTTTTTTTCTTTTAATATAGGTAATTTATGATTTTGAAATTTAAGTAAGGGCCACATCAAAATCTATCACTCGCCGCGGGTTGGACGCCTCTGATCTATATTATCATATAACCCTAGGGTCCCCGCACATTACAGCTGTGGCTGTAAAATGTAGCAGGACACAATTTACCGTCACTGCCAAGACAATAGAATTTCACTGCCACTGCTGCAAGCGTTTCGTTTTCGATCTTCGACTATCACTTTGATTTCCGTCGCTGCAATACTTCTCGATCTCCGTTGCCGTTTATTATAATATAGCCATATAGGTACCTGGCACCTACATTGTAATATTAAATATCATTCGGGTTCAATGCCAAACACTCGGAGCGGGAGGCTGCGGTTCGCTCATTATTATCGATAAATGCCGAGCTATAATTATACACGGTACGCGTCGCCTCCAAACGTATAGTATCATAATGTATTATTATTACATATTTTATAAATTATTTTACTCTACCTACTCGGAACTCCTCTCCCGTCCGTTCGCACAGTCTCTCTCTCTCTCTCTCTCTCTCTGATTCTGACACCACTTTTGTACGCGCGCAGTGTGGTTCGACCGAGCGGAGGGGAAAAACAATAAACTTCATATAAAAATAGTATATTGGATTCCATGCGCGCGCACGCACACACACTACACGCACATACGCACACGCCGCGGGTCCAGTCCTCTGCAGTGATATTACTATACGCACCACGCAGCGCGCGCCTGCAGCATCGTCATCTCCTGTTTACCTAAAAACCGTGTGCGCGGCGCGTCGTCGTTTTTAAATAGATTTCGGCGGATAGAGAGAGAGGAACGTTTCAGCTCGAACGCATGCAGGCCACACGTATACGTCTATTATATATATTATACACACACACACACACACACACACATGTAACCGTCGCGGTGGGCCCCACGAAAACCGTCGGGAAAAAAATTCACGTAGGTGCGCGCATCTCCGTGTATAAAATAATAATAATAATAATATACCTCATACATAGCGCGGTGTACCGGCGGCGTGGTAATTAACGGCGGTCGGTCTGCCGCCCGCCGCAGGGAGCCCAAAGTGACGCTCTGCCACCGCCTTCGCCGCGTTTACCTGCGATCGGTCGCACTTTGACGACCATTGGGGCCCCCGAGGGATAATTGGCGGAAACCTGGCAATATGGGACGACGTGACCCCTCTCTCCCCGGCCCTTCCGCCCGACCGCGGTCACTGTTGAGTGACACGCACCACTTGAATCTCTTCGCCGCCGTCAGTCCGGCCATTACCACGATTTCTTAACGCGTTCAGTTTTTTTTTTTTTTTCGTCCGAGTTTTTATAATAAACGACCTCGATAATTATAAAACCGACTTGACGTGTAGTCGACTTCCCAATTAAAATATACATATATTCGGCACTATACAGCTTTTGCTCCTCTCACGTATTTATTTTATATATATATATATATATATATATAATAATATATAGTGTGTATATCTTATATACTTGCAGTCGTCTCCCTCTCGCACGCTCACTCCCAATCTCTCTCCGTCTCTGTCTTTCACATTTTCCATCTGTATTTCTCTATATATATATGCGCATTTACCATTCGGCCTACTTTATATATATATATATGTAATACGCGTCCTATACGATGCTGCGGCTGTCAACTGCGTAAACGATAGCGACGTAGATGCGTACACGAGTCGGCGTCTCGGCGTGCCGAGTATATTGCGGACGGGTTGAGCGGGGCAGTGCAGGCGACGTATCATCCAAAACCATTGGCGGAAATCCATTAAAATTTCAACGGGGGGGGGGGACTAACGTATGTGTAACATCGATGTGAGAGGGACGCTCATCGATTCCGCAAAACTAAAAACCTGTCTGTTTCGGCGGAGATAATGGGCGATATTTTTGGAGGGGCTAAGACTCCCCCTCCCTCCCCTATTTCCACCTATGCCTAGCATAACGTTTTACGACCATCTCTTCTATACGTCTTGTCCTAGCGTCGCATACGTATATGGTTGGAGCCGTTGGAGGTATACTTATGCGTACTATATAGTCATATCATATGTTATATAGTGCGGGTACGACGATTCGCACGGTAATGATAAGGGGCGTTGTCCTGCAGGCACCCCAAGGTCAAAATGTTGACTTGAAAATTGTTCAGTATTATGTTATGTATTAGTCATGTAACAATCTGTAACCACACCGGTAACGCACCTGTGAAGATAATAAACGCGTGTCCTGACTCCTGACTCTTGATGTGGCTGCAGTTATATATAGGTAAATGGGTTCTCTGCGTTTCAGCGTACCTACCTATATAGGTAGTATGTATTTACCATTTACTTATATCACATTCTCTCGCCGAATTGACAAGTCCCCCCCCCCCCCGGCTTGTTAAGATAAAAAGTTTCCACTCGTCTATTCTCTACAGTCTAAAATTATAATAATTATTATTAATCAACGACGCGTGTGAACGAAATCGCAGGATTGAAGATCAAAGGACATAATATTACTGGTACCGCGATAAAATCCAAGGAAAAAATAACCTCGGAAATTTAGACCCCTATAAAAAACCCCCACTAAATACCCATATGACATTTTGCAAAATTAAAAAAAAATGTAGGCGAGTGGATCTAAAAATATTTTTATTATTTATTATTATTTTATTCGAAAAAATTTACTATTTGTTCGTTATTGACTGACATTGAAATCTCGTGAATATGTGTTAGGTATAGGTTCACATCATTTTTATTATAGGGTTATTTTTTCCATGGTTATTTTTCGGGGGTTATTTATTAGGGGTTCCATATTATTACACTATAAAATATGTTCTTTGTCGCGTCTCTCGTATTCCCACTTTGTCATCAAAAACGTAAAACTCTGGTGCAGCTGTTTTATACATATATTTCTGATATCATCTGAATTGTTTTTAAGGTAGAAAAATCCGCAGCTAAACATCGAGTGTTTATGAAATTTTGAATCGGGTAGGTATTTCTTACACTGCTACTAAAATAAAATTGTCTTGCACTATATATAGGTACACATACATATAACAACGTGCGCGGTTGCGTTTAACTTATTTCTTTCATGAATTTATAAATTCTAGTTAAATTATTCACCGGGCTCGAAAATGGGTAAAAAGTAAAAATATATTCGTCTTTTAAAATATATACTGTTGTTACTGCAGGTCGTATAATTTACTGCGTTTACGGTGCCTATTTACCTATAAATTTCATCGTTGAGTAAAAGTTAATAAATGTTATTAGTATAATATTATATACCTACATATCCCTCGATGTCATTAAGACCATCGTTTAAATGATGCTTTAAGCGATTCGTTTTATTTCATATAGCAATTTATAAAATATAAATGCCGTGTATTTAATATTTCTCGTCGGATGTGTTTTTTTATACACTATATCTAAATAGAGGTACCTTAAAATGTCAAGAAATATGAGATTAAAAATTATTACAAATAGTCGCATCCAATTAAAACCGAAACTAAGTGGTTTCTATTCACTTATAACAGTATGTGATGTGTTCAAAACGATTACGTTTTGATGTTTTGTATAATATTTATAATTATTAGAGGCAATTTTTGACCGTAATTACTTAATGTGTTAAATTCTACGCGCGCGGAGAGTTGTGTTTCAAGGTTTCATCATTTATTATTTGCATTCGAAAATTGCGTGTTTAAAAATCCCGCGTTCGCCGACGCTCGACGCATGTCCGCCCGTGTTCGCGTTGTTTTTTTATGTGTAGGCATCTAATTTTTTTTACATCTATTTTATTATTATTATTGTATACGGCACATCTCGGCAGTTCCGTGTCAGTATCTGGTGTTTTTACAGATGTTTTATGGTTTTATTTACGTTCAACGAATATCCTAATATCGTCGTCGCCCGTATATAATCCTTATATATATATACCGTCCCCCTTTTCGTCCGCCTCTGGTATTATATTGTACGTATGTATACGCATATATACGCATTCATATACCTATACTACCGAGTACGCGGTACACGGCCGTACATTATCACACCACACGGGCGCGATACACCCACACACGGGCGCGATATTATTTTAATACAATAATATATATATTATAGTTATTGCGACGCACGACGGACGCAGATTTCCAACAGATTCGACGGTATATATAGTATAGATTAAACAACGCGCGTGTTGGAGACCATATAATATACGATGACTGTACGTCATGTATATTATATAATAAATACCTACTAATATAATATTATTATCAGTGCTCGACTTGGAAGAATTAAACTAGGGGGACTCTGTTTACTTTTAAAAGAGGAGCGTCCCCATCACTTTTTAAACGTTACTGAGCCGCGGGGGCTATGCCCCCACACCCCCTAATAACCCCGATTTAAATCATATTAAAATACATATTATAGGTAATATAATAGGTAATTAATAACTACTGTACAGCATATTATATTATAGTTATAAATAATATCAAACTCAAAATGACAATAAATGTAAATAAATGAATAGCTTAGTAATAACTAGTTAATATTAACTAACTTATAGATCTGCGGTTATGAAATAATCCACAAGACCAATTATGATTGGTATCTCGCTCATTTTGATAAAAATGCAGAATAATGTAGAGTCCCGTGGTTCCCCTTTAAAATAATAGTAGGGGTACTCTAAAATTTCTGAAAAATTAGTTGGGGTACTCCGTCCCCCTGCGTCCACCCGCAATTCGAGCACTGATTATTATTATTATCATCATTATTATTGTCGAGTTATCGTTTACCGCGTGCTGCTCATAATAATATATAATACACAGCCCAATACGATTTATTACTGTGTCAATAACGTTTTCGTGGAACGTATATTAATATTATTATTATATACTTGGCGGGCGTGCGCGCGGTCGGCGGTGTTATTATTATTGTTATTTTTTAATCGAACTAATTGGAACTCCCGCATCATCGTCGTCATCGTCGTCGTCATCATCATCATCACCTTCACAGTCGTGTGCAGCAGTACGTTTTATTGAAACGATCGTAATAACTATATAATATAATATAACAGCAGTTGTACGCGTATATTATAGCACACACTACTGCACGCGCGACATTTCTACAATCGACTGCGTCCCACGCTCACCGCCGCGCCGCATCCTCCCCGCGGCAACACCTATGTACACGGGAGGAGAGGACTGCACCTCCGCTTTCGAGCGGTTTTTTGTTTTTTCATTTCAGATCGAGTTTTCCGCGCGCCATATCATTTTTTTTTAATTCGTATAACCGCAAGTGATTACGACGTCGACGACGACGACGACGATCATAATAATAATAATCATCCCGTCGCCACGGCCGGCCAATTAGTAAATAATATATTTTATATATATATATATATATTGGCCTTGGCGGGTTCTCGCACCCGGTCGTCCGCCACACACGTCGACCATATCACACGGCTACTGCGACGGCGGCGGTAATAAGAGAAAACGGTCGGACCCGGCGGCGAGCGGGGGGGGGGGGGAGGCGTGTAAATAAAATAAAAAACCGCGCTCGCGAGCCGGCCGGAGTGGAAAGGAGTGACGCGCCACCGAGTGCGTGCGGTGATGGTCGCTATATATATAATATGTGACTCGGCCGCGTGGACGTTATTAGCGGAATATTATAAAAAATAATAATAACACGATATTATATAATAACCAGCTGCAGAGCATATTATTATTATATAGGTACGCGGTGTGTATATAGTTTCGTTTACTCATTTCGCACCTATTGCCAACAACCGCCTCCACCGCCTCCGACCACTCTGTCGTCGTCGTCGTCGTCGGGTACATTATATATATATTATTATTATTATTATTATTATTATTATACACTCGTATAGCGCGGGACGGCGAAGGGATTTATTATTATTATTATTATTCGTGAGAGCTGCGAATCGCGACCTGTTCTTCTGCGGAGGCGGCTTATATTATATTATATACGTATACGATGCATATTATTATACATTATTATTATTATTATTATTATTATTATATATAGCTCGACGTGTACAACACGCGTGTTTTCGTGAAGGTTCAGAACTGCCGCACGGCACAGCGTGTAATATATTATCGTACGACGATGATGGTACCACCTATACGCGACGTGTAGAATTTTTCTGGACCGCGCGTGACGAGCGGAAAATTTTAATTTAAAACCGTCGTCGCCGTCAGTCGCGGGTTTTTATTGGGCGATTCGGCGCGTCAACACGTGGCGATAACCGTTATTATATGCGCACGCAGCCTTACTATATAACGGCCCGGATGAAAGGTTCAATCGTTTTTAAATTTAGACGCCGTTGTACAAACCGCGAACGGACGGGTTACCGAGTTATTTTCGGTGACCGCGGTATTAAAATAAATAATACATATCGTACGGTATATTATGTAATAATATACTATATGTCAGTACTCCGCGGGAGCTTTATGTCTACACTATAACAAAGGAAACTGTAGAGCAAAATAATATCATAAGTATATGTAAACATATAATATATAGGTACAATCTCTGCTGCGCAGTATATATAAAGCGTCCGAATCGGGCCCGGAGAGCTACCGAGATTTCTCTCGGAGGGCAGCTCAAAATTTGGCCCGGCCGGTAACCGCGATATTTCATGTCGGCCAGTCTTGGAAAATCGCTCTTATTGTTATTTTGCATGTTTCTTCGAGTCGGTCTCTATATAGCAAGGTCCGTTATACTTGATATATGAATATATGAATATAATATGTCGATGATCACTATACAACGGAGAGTGTGCAAAACACCTCACAATAGTTGTGTTCAAATATACAAAAATATGTCTTGTAACTATATTATAAAAAATACGGTTTGTTTAAAATCCAAGTAAAATCTTGGTAAAATGATCGTATATTGTTTGTTATATAGATCCTATATGTAATTTATATTAGTTATTTATATGTTATTTATATAGTATAACAATTATATAGGTATGGATTTAATTAGTTGATTTATTATAAATATATTTAAAAGTGCCAATGTCTAGAGGGGTGGGGGGGTAGAGCATTTTAGCGGTGTCTGGTGTACCATTATGTATACACATAATGTCTTTGTTCTAAGTTGATCGAAAAGGCTGGAATACCCACGTGGCGCCGAAACCTTCAATTTCTTCAGGTGTGTAGAAAAGCATACTTTTACTATACTCCCACACATACACCACGAAAGAGTAGTCTAATCTAACCTATATAGAGCATTAAAAATATCGAAAATCAAAATGTCGATATAGGCGGAGCAACTACTCTTGCACCTTATGGATTGGCGTCTCTGCAGGGTATATACCGTACCTGTATATATGGTAATAATATAGGTATTCACGTATGATGACAATATAATATTATGATCCTGCAGCAGTGGTCGTCATGACAATATTATACTATCGAGATTATATTATTATTTATATCGATAACGCTGCTGATTTTATCGCCGGAACGGATAACGGATTATACCTATCAGCTATATATATAAATAGGTTCTCCAAAAATACTATATACTTCGTATTGTTGTATAATATCGTCTTCATTATTGCATGCGTTACGATGAATATCGTCTATATATACCTACGGATGTTCGTGGGTGGCGTAGCGTCCATTATAATATTATATAGTTTTTAATCACTATATAGCTCGAGGAGGGACGATTTCAGATATATCTAATGAGCTCTTATGTTAATTTCGTGCGCGAAGAGTTTGCGCGTTTGCGCGAGGGAAAATAAAGTAGATTATGTTTCGGCTCGGGCAGATAATTTTATCGGAGAACTAATATATATATATACCTACCTACGGTTATAAAGGGTGGATGGCAAACAGTTCGGAGGGGAGTTTGAGTAAAAATAACAACGTTAGTTTTATAATTTTAAATTATTCGTATATTGACCTTTATTTCACGAAAAGACTCGGCGTGCTGCAGTATATACCTATGCATGGCGCGTGTTTAAATTTAATTCCAAGTACATCTGCAGTATGTATATAGTAGTAGTAGTAGTAGTAGTAGTAGTAGTAGTATGTACAACAATTTATTATATAATCGTATATATTAAAAATGAATAATATTATATTAATATATTTAGGTATACTATATTAGGTATATAGTACTTACATTATTATTACAATATAGGTACATTCACATAAACAACACCCTATATACACAGTACCTATATATAGATCATTGGAATAAGACGGGATATTTTTAACGGCAGTTATTACTACGACAATTTAGTTAAATAGCTAGGAATTAATGTACTATAATAGGCGCCTATATAATATAAATAGGTAGGTAATAGAATATTTGAACTGATTTAAATCTGTTAACGCATTAATTTGATCCGATATTATTAATTAACCTGTACCTATACACGGCGTGCGGCAAATAGCTTAGATTTATTCAGTCAATTGATACTTTACTTGATATAGGCGGCAGTCGGCCGATAAACATACCATAATATATATTATATAATATTACGACAGTACCATCATAATATGCTTAATAATATAATATATTATGCATTTATATACGTACGCGTCAAAAGAATCTCGTATAGCATATTTTGATTTATAAATAATTTTTAGGAAAGGACGAATAAGTCGTCTAAATCATTTACGAGTTATATTACATAAAGTATATATAGTAATAAAAGGTATACGTTTCGACTCGCGCGCAGCAGTGACGATTAAGTGTACATTTCACTTTCGCTTTAATTTAGCTGCAGGTTTTATATATTATATTGAGCTAATTGAAATAACGATGTCGGTATATGTTTTTGTCCGGGTACACTGCTGCATAGGTATATTAATTATATCACTTTTTAACATGTTACTTCCGTTACACAGTTATTTCAGTACACATAATAGTCACCTACAATTTATTTTTCTTTGTGGTCTTATATATATATAGCTGCCCAGCAGTGTATAATAATATTCTGAACAATGGTGTCAACCCCACAATGGGAAATATTGTTCGTACGAATTTCTTATTACTGAATCATAGCGATAAAAGCATAATGTATTTTTTGATCAGGGCTTGCATTTGAAAAAAAAATTTCGTTTTTTACGTTATTTACAGTCTAAATAGGTATACGTTATACAACTTTTGAGTTTATCGCTTTATCGTTAAAAAATAATACCTATAATGCGCCCGGATATACGGGATAAAACAAATTCGTGAATTCTTGGATTATTTCGTTTAATTATATATTCTATACATATATATTTCGTTTTGTATTATATGTTTTTTTTTAAATTATATATATTATATGTTAATCGTATGTTTTGTTTTGTGTGATATTTAAATATTTTTGTTTATTGTTTTCCGTTTTCATTACGTTTACAAATATAAATCGTTTTTTTGTCATGTATATATTATAATCATAATATTATTACGTTATAATAAAAAATTTGCAAGCCCGGATATTTTAACGCGTTACGTTAGATATTTACGACTTACGATTAAGAAATTTGTATTTTTTTTTTTGACACGAATGCTCGAAATAGTTTAAACGATATCATCTAAAATTAAATTTTCATAATTTTTGGGCATAAATATATGCATTTTATATAATATATAAAATTGTGTTGATATATTTCGCGATCTTTATGTAATAATATCATATTTGTTTATTCGAGCCATATACGCCATGTTCGTTTTATATTATACACGACGATGTGTGTGAACTTTATGTGTAACGTTATATTATTATGTACGTTTGGAAATTGATTTAGACCCAAAAACCATCGTCGAATCGCCGGGGAGCGGGGGGGGGGGGGCAAGAGGAACAGTTGTCAATTCTTGGACCCTATATTCTGCGCAGAGACAACATATATATAAAATATAATATCACCCAATGTCAACACAGGTGACGCGGTCATCAAGCTAATTTTCTCCACTCGCGTGTGTGTGTCTGCAGTGTGGGTGGGTGTGTGGGTGTGTGGGTGTGCGCGTGTGTACCTTGCAGATCTACCTTATATACACACACGACGGGGCTCGGGACCGCGTGCAGCCCTTTAAAATCCATAACCGGCGGCTGTATAATTTAGCCCCGGGCGTCATATTATATATTATATTATATTATATACGATGGGCACACATGTTTGCTCGACCCGTTCTTTGTTTTGTAACCTATCCGAATCGTGAAACTAATAACGGATGTGTGTGTGTGTGTGTGTGTGTGTGTGTGTGCTCGCAGTCGATCACAAAGGGGGTAGTTTTTACACGCCGATTGCTGCCGGACCGTTTATATATAATGCAAATGGATATCCTTTTCGCCGGTGCGGGCGGCAGTGTTCGTGGTGCTCCTTGGCCGCCGGTCCCGCGAAACACGCGCGGCGTGTAAACAAAAAAGGATTTTTACTCTCGATGCCTGCGCGAGAGCGAATGCAGTTTTCAGTGCACCGCAAACGCCACTGTGCTGCAGTGCCAAAGGGGGTGTGGGGGATAGTTTTTTTTTTGGGGGGGGGGGGAGGGAGAGGGTCGTGTCCGCGTTATCCAGGCCGGCCGGAGAGCTTTTTGTATTTTGAACGCCCGCGGAACTGCGCCGACCGCGACGGTACTCGTAACGCCATCTGGACGACCGGAGGCGCGTAACCAGAATCGCCCTCTGGTCCGTCCCGCCGACGGGATCTTTCGGCGTTATATCGTCGCCAACGACACTAGATAGCGCCGAGTGTACGGGACGCGGGCAAAATATTGAAGACGCTCTGTGTGTCGTGAGTCGGACGAGAGAGATCGTTTATCGCGTCATATCAAATAAAAATAATAATTATAATACATCAATGGATAACCCGTACACACGTTATTCTGAAATAGTTTTTCTGAATTTCTTAACTTTGAAGCTGAACACTAAAAACATTACTCCAATGTGCAGACGGGTCGCGTGGACAATCGACTAAACATATTTTAATGAATCAATCGAGCGATGGTCCCTTCAAACACGATTTAGTGGTCCACGATCGGTCCATTAGATTTTGGGAAACCATTAAATTAATAAATTTTTTATCGCGCAAACCACCGCGGTATAGTCGGTTAAAGATACTTAGATACCCTGGGTATCATACCCAACACACATGTGTGGAAGTAACTGCGGAGCATTACGATGAGCATTAAAAATGAAAATTTCGAGATAATCGTTTAATCAGGTACATTATAATAATATGTTCTTTAATTTATTCATGTCGCCGGATAATGTTTACGAACGCGTAATATCATAATAAAGTCATTGTGAAATCTCGGAACGCGCGTATACATCTTACGAGAAATAAGTATGATTTTATTACGAGTTAAGTACTCCGAACACGGCGGCGCGGCGTTAGAGTGATGTTTTTTCACGGTCGGCTACTCGGGAGGGGGACAGAGTACAAAAATTTAAAAAAAATAATGCTGTTTTATACAACTTGTTTCGCTCGCTAAATAATATATAACAAGAAAAAAAAAAAAATCAAACTTTAGTCAACCGAACCAAAAACAAAGAGGGTTGACGACGCGACCGTGTTTTCTTTTTTTTTTTTTATTATTTAATGACTTTTTACGTCTTTTTTTTTTATACACACATAAGCGACTCTTTTTACACCACACCGTATAATATTATATTATTTCTACACTGCACTATCGCCGATGATCTGCACCGAGAGTCGTGCACAAAGTTTGCGGTGTACCTATATGTATATTATATCATAATATATTATATATTGTCTGTACGTGTTTTTTAAACAATTTAATATATAATAATAATAATAATATGTAGTTGCGCGCATCGTCGTCCTATAGTATAGTATATATGTATATATTATTAATCCCGAGTGTTATTAAATAATGTTTGCAGTAGTGATTATCGTCGTGTATACATATTATATAATACGCTGTCACGAGTCATTAGCCGGGTTTTGGGTGACTGGACACCATATATATATATATGTTATATTATATACACACGCCTATGTATATATATATATATATAGGAGGGGGCCGGTGGTGTGCATCGCGGCATGTCTACCTGAAAGGGATTTGTGGGACTTGTCGAAATATTACCCGACGGCCGTGATGAATATTATAATGTTATACCCCCCTAATCCGTTATAACGAAGACCGTAATCATTTTAATACGCACACCGGATATGTGTGTGCGTGTGTGTGTGTGTGTGTTAGCAGGTATACGACGAGGGACGACATCCCACACGTGCAGCAGGGTCATTTCTATATCGAGCCCAGTCAGCTTTTGGAATGTGTGGTTTCGTTAAAAATCAACATTATCCTCGGGTCGTAAATTTTAGAGTATGGTGTGAAAAATATGTGTGTTCAATTATTGAAACTATTTTTATTGATTTTAGCACTAATGCGAGCCAGTGCCAAAAAAACGACGATCGCCGGTGGTTGTAATCCGTAAAATAAATCCTGGCGCCTTATTCTTAGAAACCTAGAATATTGTTGTATATATATACGTTCATAATAATTATTCGTTGCGCCGTTTATTTTGTGTTTACACAACTCCTCGGGTTGTCGAAAATATGTTTTAGACAGAATTTGGATAAGATAAGTACCTACCAAATTTAAACACCATAACCAAACAATATATATTTTAATGAACCTGTAATCGTACATTATGATGCATCACGATGATGATACACGTATCTTTGTAAAACTGTCTCGGCCGTTTAAAAAGAAAAAACCATCCGACCAAGTATTCATGATTTAACCTATATAAACAGTTATTATTCCTGATTTAACTCGACATTTTATTTCGAATGTCTAACATTATATTAATATGTATATAGTCATTAGGTACCTTACCGATATTCTATTATAGCTGATGGAGTTGAGGTTTCGGCTGATATTCAACAAATGGGTTTTATTGGCCTCGGTGTTTACTGATAGACACGTTTCAGACTATATGTGTGGTCCAGTTGTTCGTTATCTGCCGTCAAATGTAATAAATTAATAACAATAAAACTGTTTTACGTTTTTATACGCATAGTAATGTATATTATGTAGGTATATAGAATTCTTACACTTATGGTCGGATGTTCCCTTATTGTGTCCTTCGGCCTGTCCTATCGATTCGTTTCTGTGGTCGGGTGAGAGCGGTACACTTTTTTTTTTTTTTTTTTTAACATTTATCATCAATATTCACAATTTTCTTTTCCACGGCCGAAATGTAAGTCATGCGCAAATTGTAATATTAGAATAATAATAACTAAAAAAACCGTAAACTATATACTATTGAAACTTTGAAATTAATAATAGTACTTACGAATATACCAAAATCGATTAAATTAAATTAATTTTTATGTCTCTGTAATTCACCGATCAAACGACTTGAGAATAATAAAATAAAAAAAATCCGGGAGTTCAGTAGTGTCCTTTTCCTAACTTTATCATTGGCCTTTTTTTTTATTCACGACAACGTTTGGTAATATAGGTACCTATGTGGTAAATTAATGAAATATGACAAATTAAATAAAAGTGAACGACCTGAATGCACGCAATATAATATGATATGACACGGCGTGTTTCGCAGGTGTGGCAAAATTGAATGTTTAATATTTAATTTGGTGCAAATTAGTAAAACGACATAATATTTGATTGTTTATAGAAATTTGAAAGTCTTATGATTTATATGTAACGTAAAATGTCGTTGTATTATATGTTTTTAGCTTTACCGACCATATATGATATAAAGGTACGTATATTATATATATATAATGCTTTCACATACTATTTACATATATATATATATATATACATATTTTACGTGCACATATAATAATAATTATATTATCATCAATATGGATATTCCTCGCCAGCATCACACTCACGCCATTCGCACGAAATAACCAGCAGCTCCGCGGAATACTGCAAAAGATAAAATAATAATATAATTTCGAAACCAATAATACCAACATCGGTCTGATATAATAATATGTTATATTATGGTGTCGTTATTGTCGTAACGCTGCAGCGGTCTATATATATTTACTATACCTATTATTATTATTATTATTATTACATTCGATATAATATTGTCACTGTCGCCGCGTTATATATGTACGGTCTTTGTGTGTTTGCAGACCGCATCATAACGTGGTATATACCGCGGCGGTACCTAATTTTTTATATATTTTCCGTGTCATATCCTGTTATATATATTTTTACTGCCGCTCGGCCTTTTCGACGATAAATTGTTCGTGAATCGTTCGCCAACAGTGCGCCGCGGTGATGCGTACGTATTATTATTAAAGTGTTCGAATTTGGTGTTTTTTCTCACCGATGTTACGACGGACCCGCGAAAAAGCTTGGCGTGTACACACCGGACATGACATGTGGCGATGTCTTAATTTTGTTTTTTCTTCTCACTTTTCAAACTGTGTTAACAGAAAATCGGCCGTCGTCGATCGTCGTGACGTTATATTAATAATTAATAAAACAAAACATGTTATATAAATAAATATAGTGCTGGCTACCTATAATCGGAATCGTTTGGAAGTCGCAAGCGGAGGCGCAATCGAACAAAAAAAAAAAAAAAAATCGTATATTTTTAGTAGAAACCGCGGTCTAGTTTTTCGTGAGACCTGCACGTCGCAGTGATGATGTTCCTTCCCTACATTACGGGGTGGCTGACCCCTCAACCCTCGCACCCAAAACATATATCGTACCACGGTTAGGGCCGATGACCACGTGTGATATATTTTATTATTACAATAAAACCGTGTGTAATATATTATTATTTAGAGAGGACTATCAGCTATATTATACGATTGTACCGAACATGTGGCGTCCAGGTTAGGGCGCAATAATAATAATAATAATAATAATAATAATAATAATTGATCTCGCCGTCTCCGTCATCGGCGTCGGCGATACTCTTCCTCACCTCTTCCCGGCGACTAACACGGCGCGATGTGTATATATATATATATGTATGTATGTATGTATGTATGTATGTATATAGCGGTCGAGCTGTATATATAATAATAACATATACACTGCATACGCGCACACTGCACATATTATTATTATTATACACGATTTCTGTCAATTTACTTTAATAAAACGACCACTGTTCGCCACGGGGCCCGCAGCGTGCCGCGTGTCGCGCCCACCGTTTACCCCGTCGCACCTGCCCTCCGGTCGCCACCTATGCGCGCTCGGAGACCTCCGCCGCCGCCGCCGCCGCCGCCGCCGCTGGCTGTTGGCTGTTATCGCGCCGCACATTGCGTTTCATTACGCGAACCGCATGACGCCCTCGCACCGGCAGCTCGGCGCCCGCCATACAACGTCCGCGTCCGTCAGTCGCACATAATAATATTATATTATAGACTTAGAGGTGCGTTGTATAATATAATATGACGTGACCCGCCGGCGACCGAATCCGCGGAGCCCTGCAGCAGTCGCGCCTTCCGCTTGAGGTATACGCGGAGTTGGGGGGGGGGGGAGGGCTAGCGGTTAGGTTAGGTTAGTGAGCTCGGCCCTCCGAGTTTGTTTTTTGATTTCTGAGTTTTTTGATAATTTACGAATTTGAGGATCGAATTTACAATATAATATATCATCGACCCAAATATGCGGGTAGGCTATGCCTCATGGCTCGTGTTTCCTTTAAATCGAGTCACAAGTAGCTGTTTACACCGAGTCCTGCACAACAGTTTAAAAAAAAAATAGGTGCTGGTAATTACTGAAAATACTTTTTTTCATGATATCATTATTCTATGTTCTTGATAACTATTATCACTGTACGAAGTTAGAAAATCTAACGAAACAACCCTAGGCCCCCAAAACAGACTTCAGCACCCGAATCGGGCTCAAGCGGGTCGCCGTCTGTTTCAAAGGTGTCGTCGACCGTTTTACACGCACTTAACCGTCCTAACACTACTTGCCCCAACCTACCTTAATAGTTATATATAGGTGTACCTCTCAAGCATACGACTTATACCCCGTTTCTGAACATAAATAATTACGCATAGGTACTTTTTTCACCCTGCAATTGAGAAGCATAAAGCTGAGACGATTTTTAGATATTGCTTACACAATAGAAATATGGCAGAAATTAATTATTTAAAATCGTTTTATTTTTTAACAATTAAAACCCTTAAAAAGCAATATATTTATTCGTACAATAAATTATATGATTGACAATAAAAAGGTCTGGACAACTCTTTTGCAGACTATATACATTGTTTAAACCAATTATACCTCAATATTTATCAGTTCCCTGCAGGGAGTGATTTCTCTAAACATTTAGTCATGTTTATTATACTAAAGTGTTAAAGATAATTAAAATGATAAGCAGTAAGCACTTCGTATTATAATATAGATTATAGATACCTAATATTATATATCTGGGCGAGGAAATATTATCTTTTCGTTTTTCTCGCCAAAACTCTTAACTACATATATGCAGCAACTGACAACACTTAATTTTTACTCTTTTAGTATGTGAAAAATCCAATTTACACTTTCTCTGGTGTTTTTTATTTACTTATTTGTTATTTCTTTTTTTTCATACCAAACTTTCGTAATTTATTAAAGTTTTTTTTATCTCACCACGTTTTATCGGACTGTGGGTCCAGACTCTAAACATCACAAGACCAACGAAAGTAATAGACAATAGAAAATTATATCGACAAACTTTCAGTTTATTACTATACTCAATTTTTAATGGGACCTCCAACAGTTCGTATTTACTGTTTATCAGTAAAAAAAAAAAAAATGTAATAAATAGCACTTTTAAAATTGACATATAATTTCTACTGGTTTTGCAGCGGTATGAACACAGATTTATAAGTGCGTAATTTTGAAAAATGTGCCTAACCTTATTGTTTATTCATTTACGTTAATAATCGTCTGTTTTGTTGCGTTTTTATCACAAATTCAGGATATAACGAAAAGGTTATACTTATACATAAAGGTTGTCTTCTGAGAATAGTTCAACTATATTTAAATACGCGCAGTGTACTCACGCGAGCAACCTTGATCAAATGTTTCGAAGTAATATAATTAGTGAATAGTATAAATATTATTTTTTATTTCAATAAAACAAATAACAACTGTACTTTATTATCTTTATATTTTTAATTAATGTAATATGTAATTTTTATGCAGCAGTTTAATAAGTAATGTTCGTTAGTTCGAAAGCAATTTCCAGATTATCCCTAAGCTCTCACAACATCGAATTGTATTGAAAAAAATGAACTTTGGTCATTATCAAAGTCAATAACGTTAGGTATTTAAAGGATTATAATATGGGGATGGCTATAAAAAATGAAAAATATTTCTGTATTTCTCGCGCATATATATTATAATAGCTGCAGCATATGTTCGGGTAAGGTAGATTATTTTTGTTCCTAATAATAATAAAAAAAATATAACTTAGGAAAAGCATACCGAAAATTATTGTTATTATATGGGATATACCGTCATAATAATGGCCCAGGACGTATATTAAAACCACGGATGTTGGTGGCGGTAAAACGGAAATAAATACAACGATTTTCATTATATAAGTAATAAAATTCCTTTTTTTTTTTTTGCACAACCGTTTTAATTGTGATTGTAAATTCGATGTATAACGTGTCCGTATTTCCTAGTCAAATAAATTAATGATGTTTAAAAAACTACAATATTGCTCAGGAGAACTCGTTTGCTTGCGTAATAAAATTTAAACTCCCGGCTTTTCCCTACTTTTTTATTAATCGATTAAACGTTAATTTTCACTGCAGTGAAAACAATAACAACGCAGCAATGCTCGGCCGTGACGGTATTAATTTAACTGTTGACAACGAGTTTATTATTAATTTTTGAAAAAAAAAATATAAACGGATAAAACGTCATCTATTAAAACATCTTTTAACTGTTTTAATTTTGCGCATAAACGTGTGTTGTATACATATATAGGACATAAAATAATAGTGATGATTAAAACAACGTAGGTATACCTATATAAGCTATATACATATATATATATTGTATTATTTATTTATTTATGTGCATTACCGGACTTATGGACTTGTATGGGTACTTTAGAAAAATTATAAGAGACTCGCTGAAATATTTTTGAAAACAGGAAGAGGAGATACTCGCCCATCCCTTTCGCTATCCACGCTTTTACCCTAATACGCGCTTATAACAACTTTATTATATATTCATACATATATATATATATAGGTGAGCATTTATCACGCCATACACGCACTTATTTATTTCAACGTTTTCAGGTGGTTTTCGTTTTATTTTAAAGGGTGTTGGAGTCGAACACGTGCAGCCTTTTTTTTTTTATGCGTCTACACGTACACAATATTATTAGGTGAGGGAGAAAACCGAGGCGAGTGGCGTCGGCGGCGACGGTCTTAATATACGTCGTAAAGTTTACCGTCGACGTGGCCGCCGACATTAAGATAATCCGCGAGATTATGTATATTTTTTTTCCTTTTATGAAAAAAAAAAAAAAAAAATGAGTACAAACTTATAAAAAAATAAAAAAACCCCGTGTCGGCGGGATGGAATTGAGTTACGAGAGGGCTTTTAGAAATATGAAGTTTTCAGAAGTGAATACAAAATACCTGATTACAGGAAGCGTACAGAGGTGGAGGTGGTTATATAAGGTTTATGTTTTTATTTTGTTTGTTTGTCGTCGGGGGTCGTTAATTTGTCGCTGTCGTCGTAAAAATCACGCGTACACACGCACACAACAATAATAATATATTACAACGTTCGTACCTCGGGAAAAGGCGCGCGCGGGCGGCGGCGAGGGAGACGAAGGGCCGCTGCAGGAGCACAGAAGCAAGGGGGGGGAGGGGAGGGTGAAAAAAAAAAAAAAAACGAGTTCGGTTTCAAGTAAAACGGTGTTTTCCCCGTACATATTATATACAGCAGCCGCGCGTATGTGTGTGTGTGTGTGCGTGCTGTACGACACGGAATAAATCGGGATCAGAATTTTTATTGTTTTTTTCCTTTGCAGCAGCCGCGGCGGCGGCGGTGTATGGCGACGAGACGGCCACGTGTGCGTATGTGCTGCTGCTGCAGCAGTGTCACTTGTTCGCAGGAGACGTTTAACGTTTTTATTCGAATTCCATTCGATTTTCAGGCCCGAGGTGTTTTGATCGTGTATATGTATATTATTGTATATATACGTATAAGTCGATGGCGAACCGTGTACACCCACGCCGAACTCGGGGGGTTTAAATCTTCGCCGTTTGACGTTATTGGATCTTATACACACCTCGTGCACACATATATACACATGACAAGCGCGCGCACACACACACACACACTAGCGAGCGCATATTATTATATGGTCGGGGGACTCGGGGCGAATCGAATTGGAAAAATGCGCTATCCTTCCGACGTACACTGCTGCACGCGCGCATACTATATAATAGTGTCTCGTAAAACCAGCTACAGACGCGTGTGTCGTGTTTACTGGTATTTATATGATATCTGGTATATATATAGGTATACATACAAAGTGCACATCGATGACTGCAGCCTCGGAGGGGTTTAGACGGGCTCGTATAATAATAATAATAATACGCTCTTTTTCTCTCACCTTTGTTTGCGCAGGCAGTTAACACATATTATGCTCTCGCTGTCGTTTGGTTTTTTTTTTTTTTGTTTTGTTTTCCCGTCGCGATTTTCACCGCCGCCGTCCGTGTAAATCCGAACGAGACGTGAGCCCGAGATAAACACGCTCGCGCGGGCGAGTCGGCGCTACCGTTTTATTTCGTCGTTCAATATAATATATATAATATAATGTTTTCCCTCTATTATTGTCGTCCATATAATAATAATAATAACGTATACAGATGCCAAAGAGAAATTTTATTTATGTTCAATTTCGGCACCATAGTCTATATGCTCCTCTGCTGCTGCAGTCGGCCAATACATTTAAACGATTGATGTGCGTGATGCATAGTTGCTTATATACATATTCTATAATGCTGCGTTTCGACTTTCGAGTATTAAATGCGTATACTATTATAGAGTTCGTATTAAGTGATATCCCTAGTATAATTTTGAAGAATTGTATTCCTTATTCAGCATCCAAAACTAATTTCCCCATTATTTTATTTAAGTCACTATACGCACCCAGCTATATTTAATCTGTGTGGAGCGATGAATGTATAAACTTAGTTTAATTTGTTTGCAACTGATCCCCCCCCCCCTCACCCCTCCCATACAAGAGTTATGAATATTCCACAGATTTGTTGATCGATATTAATAACATATATTAACCTATATATTATCACTTATTATTAATTTTATTGTTACCTAATAATATATATTTCATCATCATATAAGAAAGGATACAATAAAAATACAAATTAATTTTAAATATGATTAAATATTTTTTCAAAAAGCGAAGCTTATTGTAGTTATTGGTGTACTATTATTATATTTTCTTTTCTTATGTTTACTTATAGTAAACCATACAATAGTTAACCTGCATATTATTGTTAAATCTATGCAAGTTAACAATTTGAACAAATGTACTTTGTTTTTATACTTTATGTAAAATTATTTAAATTATTTTTTAAACATCTTTTTAATATTAAAAAAAACTAATAATTAATACATGTTATATATGTAGACGTATTAATAAGTAGGTAATCGCTTATTTCGACTAATTTGTATAGTAATTATAATAAAAGTAATAATTGTGATAATTTATAGATGGTTCTAAGTCCGACAAATGATTTGGTGCAGCATTAGTATTTCAAGATACAGAAATAATGTTAAGATTACCCCATGGTTGTTCCATATACACTGCTGAAGCACAATAGTTATAATTCAAACCCTAAATTTTACCAAAAACAAAAACATACAAACATCTAAAATTTTCAGCGATTTTCTTAGCACACTTACGAGTGTTCAAAACTCATTAAAAAAAAATGAGATTGCCAGAACATTCCAAATAACGGTTATTGTTGCATGCAAAGTTATAAACGATCTGAAGATTTGTTATTTAACCACTTGATTGATTATCGGAGAAAAATGCGGAGCTGAAGCATGAGAAGGTACTCCTTTTTGTATGGGCCATTGACTATATAGCTATCCCCTACTTTAGACCTGTCGATGTAGTGGAAAAGATTTCCTCGTTTGATCCTTTTTCAGCGACTCAACTGCCAGCTATTATAAAGTCTTCGTTTGTATTAAACAAAAAGTCCTTGTTTCATATTTATAGGAGTCGGATATCTCGACGAGAGTTTTCGTCTCCCCTTATTTGTAAAACAATATATTATACCTTTATCGAACTGACAATTCAACGGTTCTATATTACGGAGTGAAATTTGCTACTAGACAATTAACAATTAACACGGGTTAATATAAATTAATCAAACGCGATATACGAATAACCGCATTCAATTAAATAATACGCCATGTATAGTCGGTGGGTCGAAGCGACTAAATAATCGTTCTTTAAAACGCTTTTTTATTCCCTCTCACTCCCCGCATTGGGTCCGACAATTAAATACAAAACGAATTATCAAAGGGTATAGGGATTTATAAGGGTTATAAGGCGTCTAGGTGAATTAGGATTGTTAAATTTGGTCCCATTAATTCGGGTAAAAGTTTCAATTTAAATCGGACACTTACTTTGTACGGTTCCGGTTGGTGACGGCGGTGGCTGCAGTATGGTGGTGGTGGTGGTGGTGGTGGTAGCTGAGAAGAGAGCGAGAGGAGGGTGTGTAGAGCAGGGCTCGAAATGTGGAAACCGCGAAACCGTTTTACCCTCCACCTCTCCAGCGTCTCTCGACCTGTTAAAATCGTAAATAGTGTTCCGCGCCAAAATAGGACCCCAACGGCGGCGGCTGGCAGATTTCTTCAACCTTTATATAGCAGGGGACCCCGTCGCTGTGCGCGCGCGGCGGTTTATATATATAAATTATCGTATATATATATACGGTATTTTATTAAGTGGCCCGGATTACATTGAGTACTTGTCATTGAACTTCCTTTTCGGTTGATGCGCCTTAAGCTTACTGAATTTATGCGACCATGTCAATCCGCTACGGGTGGGGATCGGTTACGATTCTGATCTTCCGAAAAATATACATTAATTGTCACACTTTAAACACCGACTGTTTTAGTGTTATTTCTATAATATAACAGCGTCTCATCTCGTCGCGTTTGTTCAAGTGTGGTTCAGTGTTTGTTTTACCTTCTAAAATTACTCCGTCATGTAATATTGTAGAAAACTCCTCGATTTGTTCTGTTTGCGCCCATCGTCATATTATATATTATGACCGAGGGTGCTCCGCGGCCAATACGTCGTTCAGTGCGACTCTCGAGATTCACTTAACAACGAGCGATTGTGCGACCTATTGTCACAGTGGCGACGGCGGAACCCTAATCGAAATTACCAGAAGTATTATGTATATATAATATGTATGTAGTATATGTATAATGTATATACTATATAATATAACAGTACCTAGTTCAAAACTATACTTGCCGGCCACAATTGGTCGTATAGTGGCATCGATCGAGATTAACCATAGTGAATATAGTTATACTAATTGTAGTGCTTATATATATATTATAAGTATATAGTGTTGTTATACATATACGAATTGTGTTTTTAATGAAAACGTTTTAGCTATCATATTTTAGGTATCATTATGAATATTTAAATGGTATATCACATTTTATTCAAACAAATTAACTCGTCGCCAATAAAGTACTTATACTTATTATTGAAAATTAAAAATTGTCAAACACCCGTGGGTATATGCGTAGTCAATGTAGTTTATTCAAATATAATATTATATGTTTAAATGGCAGATGAAGAAAATTAAATATTTTAAGGTATTTGAGAAAGAATAGTACCTATATACTAGTATTATATAGTATATAGTACAAAAAAAATACTAGTAACTTCAAGCAATATTCATTTAAAATCCTTATTCTAAATTGAAATTAATTTTCTGTACCGTCCTTAGCTAGTATATACGTCGTATATAATACAATATATATATTATATTTATATGCGTTCTTTTGATTGCAACAGTAAATCAAATGTTTTTTTTTCTGTTATTTGTAGGTATTCTTACAAGCTCGATTAATTAAAATCTGTGTATTGACCTTATTCTTTCTCCCCTCCTTGTACTCAAACTCAAAGTACGTATCGCCGCGCACAGCAGTTTTATCGTCAATTTCTTCAGGTTCAGATTTCCGTTTATTATTGTTGCGGCTAATGAATTCCACCGGGAGTTTATATAAGTACCAGAAATAATAACAATAATAAGACCTGCTCTTTATAAAAGACTACTCGATATGAAACAAAAACTGGGACGGGATGGGAAAAAAAGAAGTTTTTCCTTTGGATTATTATTAAATCTGGAGGCAAAAGGAAAATATTTATTTTCACTTCGCTTTTAATCCTATACGCGAACCCGCAATGCGCGCTGTTATTGGCGTCTCCGCGGGAGAAGTATATTATTATCGTAAAACTTTTAACATTTTGTATTCGCTGAAACCATGGTTTTCGTGCACTCAAATTTTGATGTCGAGTTTAATCAAATAAAAACGATACCGCGTTGTTACTGATAAATACATGCGGGGGACACGTGGCGGTTGATATTTAACGGACTTTATCGTTGAATTTATATTGTACCACAGTATATATATATATATACGATATACATACTGTACATGTACTTGTTTTCAAGTCGTTTCAATTTCATTAAATTACAATTGGTAGATTTCCTTAATCCGATGAATTTCCCCCCCCCCCCCCCCCACGAGATATACAACCAAATACCACCGCGCGTTTGCCAATATTATATACCATTGCTTTCCGTGAGTACTACGGCGTCGCTTTGGTCGGGCTTTCTTTTACATTGTTCTTGTAATAAAGTATTTCTGTTATCGGGAGGGGTGGAAGAAGGATTCAATTATCTTTATTAAAAAACACGAAACCAAAGTAACAATCATTCGTACATTTTACGTGAAGTATGAAATCGATGAAATTATAATATTTATACCTCTATACCTATGTCAATATAATTGGACAACGTACAAAATATTTCGAAGTATGTTATCCAATGTGATGACTAAAACCGCGTCTGAGACTAAATATTATATTTTTTTTGGTCGTTTTGGTATTTTTGACTTGAAGTACCAATATAGGTACCTATTTAACTTTTTAATATTTTGTAATTTCGTCTAAAATATCGATAGTTTATTTATAATTATTATAATTGTACAATGTAAAATAATATACATACACTGATTCAATATAATATGGTTTTCAATGATTATTATCATATCAATTTTAATGAAATACTAAATTATAATATACAGTGCATAATTACAGTAGTATAATATTAATACATATTATTATGTGACCTTACGTCACACATTATCTTACTTACATGGTTTTTAATAAATAATTGTATTATTAAAAGCATAAATTTGTTTTTTGTTACTATTTAACAATTTCTATTTGATTCTACAAGTGACTAATTAGTAATTATTACAGTTAAAACAAAATAATTTAATATATTTCTATATATCTAAATAATATATAATGTATACTATCGTTATTATTTTTAATGAGTATGTATAGTTATATATTTAGGGTAGGTATATATGGTACCTTATAAAAATAGTTATAAAATAATTGTATGCCTAAATATATCTTTTATATAATTTATTTAGTTCTGACAAATTGTTTGTAGGTAGGTACATGTTAAATTATAGAGCCGTTTTAATTTTAATAGTTATTATAACAATATCTTTTATTAATATACTGTTGTGGCTAAATTTCAAAAAATATTTCGTACTGTGATTTTTATAATAGTATGACAAAAAAAGTAGTTACTATTTGTGGATTTTTGTCTATTCAAATAAATAACAATACACTTTTAAATGTTTGAATATTCTGATTAAACCCTGCAGGATTATGTTATGTTATGAAATTCAATAGTTATAGACCATGCGGTGAAAAGCGATCATTGATATTATTAATTATACCTGTTATAGGTATGTATAGTAATAAAAAATTTTTTTTTTACTCACTTTTAAAATTTATTTGTATAAATCGGTAACTCGTAAAAGTGTGTCCTAAAATATATAGTTTGTATATTTTGAAGTAATAGTTGTAGCGAGTTAAAGTAACAAAATAAGTGTTATTGCTTATTTTCTCTGAGACGTTATTCTAATGGGTCTGTTGGACATATGCCAACTTGCAATAATGATGTTTAAAACGTTATATTAACCGAAAAGTGTAATTATTTTATTCTGATTGTAATTATCGTGATTAGTAATGGGTTTGAGTGTCAATTGCCCGTACTACGTATTTAATTAACGTTTTATTTATTATCAATCGTTGTTAGCCGGGTAGTTGTTCTAAATGGTGAAATGATAATTTAGTTCTAAAAGTTTATCACGCTCAGCTGTTTTTGATTCTTTTTTTTTTAAATTTGTCGCGCTTATTATTGCAACATAAATACGACGTTTTTAGCCTAAATTACATGAATACATAAATTACACGTCTATTATGATTATGGCTTTTAATTATTTATACTTACATTTTTCATGATATAAATTCTACCACTTAAATTTATTTTAGGTTTCCGTCGTAGCTTAAGCATTTACCAACTTACTACTATTATAGTGAAACGTAATAATTTGTCAAATATTCAACAATATCTATATATCAAGGTATATAATATTATAATGGGTGTGATGTATGTGCGTGACAAAATTGGAAATATACAGAAAATCTATAGCACAACCTAATCTGACAATGAGTAGTAATGATCGGTTAGGTCATCATGGTCGGGTTCATGAGATAAGTTGACAGCGTTATATTAAAATATCAGTCGAATATGTATATAGTTGTTGGTTCAATTTATGATTATCAAAATTCAATATATAATAAGCAATAACAACAACGATTAAGTTATATAGTTATATTAATAATTGTTAATAACTGTTTAAAACCGATTAAATCCTTAGATTATTGGTTTGAATTTTTTTCTATAAGATATATTAAACAAATTATTATATAAATACGCGAGATATAGTCAGTAGGTAGTTAACATAACATAACATCATAAACATAATTAGGCTTGCATATAATTTAACCAATATTTGAATAATGAACCTCGCCTTAAATTGAATTAAAACATTTTAAGCAGACGAATTTAATTAAAATGTGTTTCACAACATTAATTCCGCACTCCAATTTGTATAAAGAAATAATAAAATAGTAAATAATTATTACATCTATATACTCGTTTATATATAAATATGTAGTTGAATTAAATACCTGATACAAAGAACATTGAATATTTTATGACTTATTGTTAAACAGTGTATATATTTCTTAATAAAAGTAGGTATATCGATCTATGCTGTAGATATATTGTGTCTTAGAGTTTACACTTCGATAATAACGACAATATTACAAATAATAATCATTCTTATATAAATTATAAACAGTAATGGTTTTGTATATCGCATGTCCAAATGACCAATTATATGTTTCCATCATATCGCATTGTTATACGGGCGATAGAGAAGGCCACAAGAGAAAGTATTTGATTTATTTGTTAGCGCAGTTAATGTGTCGTTTCGGGGCTGTGTAGCAATATAATTTCAGTTTGCTTACTATTTGTTTAAAATCCACGGGTTCGAATGTTTCGAAACGGTCATCTTGAGAACTTAATAGCGAAACACAAAAGTATACAATATATACTATACAGACGAATGCTTTCCAATTGTATTCTTAAGTTCAATTATTAACCTTATTTGCTCTTCTTATTTTAAGGGTTAGTATTAATTATTGGGGGCTTATCCGTAGCGGGAAGGTTTAAGTGATCTTCAACGTGCGGCGGCGGGTACACACACCGTAGCGTGTGACATAACGTGAACCAGAGTGTATATATAGCGTTCGGGTATCCGGAGGGGGAGGGGAGAATTAAAAGAACATTTTTGCCTCTGGGGATTATTTAGGCCTGCCGGAATAAATGTTACGGTTCTCCGGGCCAGAGAGAGGCTTTTGCGGTACGCACAGAAAGGAAGGACGAGAGCAGAGAATGAGTGAGATGTCTTTAACCGGTATACAGCAATGTATATACAGTATTGGTTGGATGGAGAATATATAGGGGGGAGGGGAGGGGAGGTCTAATCCCCCCGGTCACACACACAAAAGGAAAACGGCCATCTTTAATGAAAAACTTAAGAAGGCGTCAGGAATGCAGCTCTTAATTTTATTTTTACAATACCGGGTTCAGGATTAAAGCTCAACGTACCGTGTGTTACTTAACCGTGTCTTTTCCATTGTTGTATGACTACGTAGTTGCGCGGCGGCGGGCCGGGAGGACGGGGAATTCGTTTTCGCGTCAGAAAATCCCACCCCTTCGACGCTTTTGGAAAACTAAGAAAACCTCCTCTTGTCTTGTTTTTCCACCCTCCGTGCGGCCTATTGTTTTTGTCGTGTTTTATTATTATTCATTAATTTACTAAGACATGATAAATTGACGATTCCGCCGGCGTGTATTTACGCGCTATACAAGGGGTGAGACTAGATAGGTATTAAGTGGCGTCTAATGTCTGCCCCGGGGGATTTGGGTGGCCAAAAATAAACCGCCGATGCTTTATGTTTGTTTTTTCGCTCCGATTGTTAAACAAAAAAAAAAAAAGAGGAAAATTATCGCGTCGTATTGTTGTGCATTATAATATATTACGGTGTGGGTATAAAAAACGCGTTCGAAAAATATTTAAATATACACGTGTGCATCATAATATATACGTATATATAATAATATATATAGTGCACACGCATTATAATATATATATATTTCACGTATTCCCGTGCGATATATTATGTTATATGGTATTGTTTTTCTATGTCGTCCGCTGCACCAGCAACGATGCGTGTACATGTGTTTCAGTCCGTCTTCCCTTTTGTCACCACGTTATTAATCGCGTCTAGGTGAACGGTCCGTGACACGTTGTGTATCGTCTGCTTAAGAAATTCCACATTAATCAAAATCACATTGTGTATAGTGCAGCGCTGCTCGCTACTTGACTTAAAATTAATTACTCATGAATGTGTGTCTATTGTTGCAGGTACGTACGACGATAATAATACATATATGCTGATTCATATTAGAACCGCGACCTTTTATACACAAGTTATATATTAATATATGCTCAAAAACAACGGAATCGGGTGTGTTGCGGTATTCAACGGTAATGTAAAAACTATAACTTATAAGTATTATATTATACTGTAAATGTTTAAACATTTTGGCAGTGATTACTGATTATAATGTACTGTTTTTACAATGTCTAAAGACAAGAAAATAAATATCATATAAGATCGATTAAGAATTAAAATAGGTACCTAAATGTATATTTATACACAGAATATGTCGAAAACAAAATAACCAAACGAATAGTATCAATACGCCTAATCTGGGGTCCAAAATAATTTGTTCAGAATAATAATAATAATAATAATAATAATTTAAAAAACAATATATTATTTCGATATGTTAGTTAGCCACTTTACTTTAGAACCTATTTGAAATATAATTTATAAATGCTTGTAATGGACATGTATTTTATAATAATATAATAATATTTATTATAATAGTGATAGCCATGTTGATCTTAATTCAAAAATCTATATATTTAATGAAAGGTCGAGTATTGATTCTCATAAGAAAAATATGACCGTTAAACATATAACTTTAATTTTAACCTCGGTTGATATCTTTACTTCGTCTTCAACAACTGCCGCTTGGCAGTTTAGCTTCTATAGCTATGAAACTATGAAAGGTTTTCGTAATAACCTTTACGCTATTGAGCGAAATATTTTTTTTCTCGGTTTCTGCGGTCATTAATTTCCTATCAAAGTAAAACTCCGGGCTCCAGAAATAACCCTTCCCCTAAACCTCCCTTTTAGGTCAAGAGAGTAATTAGTAGCATCCTCGGTTTCGTTCTTGAAACGGGCAACACTTGGCACCCAATCTCTGAGGGTAGTTTTTACCATAGAGGAGGTGTCTGTGTGTGCGTGTGCGTGTATTTTGTTTCTGTCTGTGAACATTTCACCACCTGTTTTCTGTCGTTCTTTCTCTCTTTTTTTTCATTAAACGCTCGGAGCCACTTACAATTTCATTTAGAAATCTAATAAAAAGGGGAGAGATTGAGACAGATGCGAAAAATCGTTTGGAATGAGGTTTTTCGTTTTTACTGTTTTCAAGAGGTAAAAGATATTATATGTCTTCATTTGAAAAAATTACCTAAACAAATCAAACGCGGAGAGATATCTGTCGGGAATAATATTTTCAACAGTCAAAACCAGAGGGCTTATTTAATCTCCATCCAATTAATAGCCTGCATTTAGCCTTTTTTATTATTTCTGACGTCGATCGTATATATTTTTTTTAATTGATGATTAATATTAATCCAGGAGATCGTTAAAAGGATGGACCGTGCCTGCGATAAACTTTGGCATTATATTTTATTATTTAGAAAAAAAAAAAAAAGTAAAAATTATAAAGTATATGTGTATATATTTGTTGGGTACTCAATAAAACGCAGATGAGGTTACACTGTACTGTGTGGTTACAGTAAAACGAATTGGCGGAGAGTGGTGTCATTTAATCCACACATTCAAGCCGCAGTGGTATTATTGTATATATATATATATATATGTTACTCAGTCGAAAATCGGTACACTCGTATATATGTATAGCAGTAGGGTTTCTAAACTAATTGATTATATTTTATAACATTAAAGCATTCGTTAAAAAATTATTAGTTTATTACAATCTAACGGTTCATATATAAATTACATTTCAGAATATTATATTGCAATATTTAGTTAAAATAAGAAAAAGGTTTAATTTTTAAATATTTTATAGGTTAATTAACTAGGTAACAATAATACAAATAATAACTTTATCAAATTGAATGTTTTATTTATATTTTAAATAAAGTATTGTGAGATAAATTGTTATTTTGTAGAAATATACAATTTTTAACGCCTACACTAAAAACGTTATTAAATTTCCACTGAAACGCAGCGTTCAAAGTAATAACATACAAGTTAATTTATAATAAGTATCTATACAGGTACCTACCAAATTAATAATTATCATTGTGTTGAAGTTTTACCCGAAAAAGTCAGAAAAGTATACCTATATATATTTTTATAAAATATTAAAATTAAAATTTATAAACCTTACGTAAAATGAAATGTAAGGTATATATTATATGTTGTATACAAATGTATGTACACCATTTCTAGGACGGTAAATTCTCAATCATTAATCAATGTTAAAATCTTACACAACAATATAGTTAACATTGATTGTTTTGTTACTACAATAGAATACCAGTCTCAACCGAATATATTAATTTAACATACAAAAAAGTATATATTTATAACAATTAAAAAATATTAAAACTAAAATTTATAAATCTTATACTACAATATAGTTAATTATTTATTTCGTTACGATAGAACACCAGTTTCAACCAAATATATTATACATTAAAACATTTATTTAAACGTGTCAATAAGATATTTTGTATTTTATTTCAAATTTCAATAATATCTTGCTCATTACTATATCTTAAAGGATCTATAACATGTAACAATATAATATATATATATATAGAAAAGACCATTGGGTGGTTGGATCAATAGACATTTTTGTGTAAGACAAGTTTTTATTTTATTGCTGTAAGGGTCCGTTTTGAGGTCAAATCAGATATCCCTGCATATTATATAATGCATTTATACATTCTATAGGTGTATAACACATGCAATACGTTTGTTTCGAAAATGACATGTGTTGTATTTCAGAAATTCTTTTGACCCCCCGTATGCTTGGGTCCACATACGTCATACATGCAAGTATTGTGAGTTCAATCGAAAAAGGCAACTTGAGTAGTTTTGAAATGGTAATTTACTTTACTTATAAAGGCTTGTGAAAAAAAGTTTTCTGTGTCTTATATATAAACTTTGCAGTTATTAAATTAAATACCATACTACAACAATATGCGTAATTTAGTAATATTAATAAATAATACAATTTTAATTTGTTTATAGTTAATTCTACATAGTAGGTATCTACATGAATATAATTTATATTGGTATAGGTATATTTGATGTAGACATTTTTATCTGTTAACATTATTTATTCTGTATACTTAAACATTTATGCTAAAAAAAAACTCATTTATACATAGGTTATTCTATATAACAGATTATTTCTAACTAAACTAACCATATGAAAGTTTACGTTGAAGACGTAGGTGCATGACTAGTGTATAATAAAATAACTAATGATATATATAATAAATGAATTATTAACTATATAGATGGTGCACGTGCACTTGTAAAATAGGGAATAAGTCAAAATCACTACTACCTATTCAAAAAATGAAAAAACTATCTAATTTCTGAAATTGATTCAAATGGCTGTTTCACTTTGTAAGAAAAAATACACAAATCAAATATATTAATTATATAAACTACAGTATAATAATCGAAAAACAGCAAAATAGACTTATTTCGACTTTTACCCACGCACTGTCTCACTTATATAAACATATTGTATACAATACGGACAATTATTAGTATATGGATGCGTATAAATTAGGTTTTTCAATTATTTGGAATAAATGACCTGAGAGTAAAATATAACACACATAAGAGACGAAATGTCAACAACTGGCTCCGCGAGTAGTCGTCGGTTTTCCCTCGGAAATTCGTAAAATAACTAAACGGAAAGAGAAGGGAAAAAAAAACAAAGCGCCCGAAACTTTTCAGACATTTGGCTTGTGTGTGATAGCAATATAGCACAGGGGTTTTATTCCTAAACCGAGCAAAAGCATAATTATCGTGAAAAGTTCTCTTGCACAGAGTATATTGTAGTAGTCGTAGCGGTCCACCATCGCATCACAATCTGGTCTGGTCGATCTAGAAGCGAAAAAAAATCGGAGAAGCGAAGAGGGAAAGGCAAAAGTAATTCAATAGACTCGGGCCAATTTCTGGTTTCTGTTCGAATGCCTATAAAACAAGATCGACCTATTGATACGTCCGGGTTTTTACGATCCAAACGACGGAGCCGTTGCCTGGTCGTCCAATTTACAAGACGAACGTACATATATATATACACGGCTACCGCGAAGAACTATATTATATGCTCTCTCTCCGATATACGTACATATAGAACGTATACATATACATAAAATATAATATACGTATATAACAGCTACATCCCGTGTATATATATATATATATATATATATTATATACATATATACTATACTTCTACCAGTACATAGAAGTGAGGCCTCATCTCGTCGTCGTCGCCGCCGCGCGCCACTGTTGCCGCCGTTAACATATTATTATTATTATGTATACAGACCGAACGTTTTTAAATACCCTCGGGAATCCTGGTCGGGTAAATTGTGTTTTTATCTCTATACGCGAATTAATTGCCTGCGTGCTACACACATATATTATATTATAAGTGCGTGAGTGTGTGTGCGGGCGTGTGTAAGCTCCGAAACCGGCGCAAAACCCTGATCGTTTTGAGGTTTAAACGGCAATTCATTGTCCTCTCCGCGCGATGCACGCGTGCTGCAGCTATATATTCGTTCGTTCGTTCGTTCGTTTATAATATACAGGAGGAGCGACCGCGGAAAGGCCACGGCCACACGGCGAAACGACCCTTTTAATATTGGAAAGACGCGCGCGCTCATATAGAGAGAGGAGAAGAAAAATAAGCCAATTCTTTCTCAACACATCCCCCCTCCCACCACTCGCCCGACCCGTAGCCCGGCTGGTTATTATTATTATTATTATTATTACTACGCCATACGATACCGCCGTATATTATATATATTATATACGACCGTCGCATTTACATAATGGGATAACGTATTATATAATAATAATAATAATAATAATAACAATAATATGTGTACGATGACGGCGGCGGCGGCGGCGGCGGCGGCGTATATAAGGAGGAAAAACTATCGCGCGGCGCTCCGAGCTCGTCCTCTGCTCCCGGTCGAGTAGACAAAATAATTGAATAATTGTACACGGCCCTGCAAAGGGTCAAACGATATTGTCGTTATATATAACGAAGTCGTTTGCACTGCGCGCGCGGGTCTCTCTCGCACATAATATTCAAATTTCCCCCGCGGGGTGCAGCGCATAATATCTGAATGTATATATATGCGTACATCGTCACACATATATATACAACGAAATTGCTCTTCTATGTGTGTACGTCGTACATGTATATAATACTTCTGGCTGAAAATGGACTCAAATTCCATTGCGTTTTACATACGCACACCGCGCGCATCACGAGCCGCGCCGTATAATATAATATATTATAATATATTATGATGGCGCAGCAGGGTGCCACAGCGGATCTTTAATATTTATTTTTTGGCTTTTAAATATTCGACGTACATCACACCGTAGTTGTAGGTATACGCAGTATCGCGCGTGTATTATATTATAATATGTTATTAATATATTATATTATATACATAGTGCGCCGGGCGCGAGAATAGACTCAACCCCTTCGCGGCACTATTGGCGGGGCGTGGGCGACGGGAGGCGTCTCCGCGCAGGTGTTTTCACCTGAGTCAGGTGACGCGAGCGCCGTAAACCACACCCCGACCGGGTCGTACCTCCACCGGATGGGTTTGGCTATTTCACGTGCGCGTTCGTCCGCCGCGGGGTGTTGGAAATAGGTGCTGCAGCGGGGACGCTGAATAAAGGGGTGCCCGCGAGTTCGGTATATAATATGTAGGTCACAACTCGGGAATTAATTAAAAATCGTTTATAATATGTTTATTATAATAACGGGGATAACGCGTCGTTGATAGTGTATCAACGTTTTAAATAATATATATCAACTTCTATATTCGAACGAGGGTGCCGCGTAATTTATAGACACCGAAGAAGTGCGTAATGAATATTATGTTTTCGTATATAAAAACGGCAAATTACTATTATAGGTTTAGAAATAACAGTAAAAATATAACTGCATGCGTGTTGCAACATAATATTATAATATACGCACGTATTATACACGTTCGTCGTTCATATAATATACATTAGTATTATTTTTATTTTTCATCATCAAAATTTATTCGATAATTTGTCCATCTCGTATGGTTAACAAATTTCCCATCTATTATTTAAACCAACGTTCAAATAATTTATTGAAAAGTATTATATATTTGCATCGCTTAGAAACGTAATAATTTCAACTTCATTATGTCCTGTTGAATTATTGTTTTTTTCGTATTTTAAACTTCACCTAAAATGTATACGAAAAGACCCTTTTTGTCAACAGAAATTTATGTATCCTATACCTAGTGTCAAAAAAAGGTTCATTTTTAATAAATGCAAAAACTCATGTTTTACATGGTTTAATGTATGTGACGTCATCGTAATGGTGTTTCTGTGTTTTTGTCGGTCTCCGATCGGCATGGATATTATTGTATTTTTCTCGAATTATTCTGACGTTAAGTTGGACCTTTACCAAAATATCATGTACTCATCAACTGTTTTGCTATTACGTGTAAAAATAAACAGAGTAATTTTCTTAACGTTCTATAATTACCTGGTTTTTTGTTCTTACGAAATTGTTGTTGCTCACAATCGTTTTTTTAATTTTGATATTATACGGTGTTATACGGATATTATATTATTATCGTCTGTAAAAAAGCAAAATTACATAATATAATTACATTATAAGTAATTACTAATTATATTTTAATTTTGAAATTTATTATTTATTGATTAAAAACGTTAGTTAATATATTTTCGTTAAAATTGAATACATTTTTTCAATTATAATTTTACCATGCGGTGAGTGCACTCAAGCTAAATTAATTTATAAATTATTAAAATGTGAGAATATCTTAATAATTATGACATTGATTTAAAGTTATAATTAATCTTGGCCTTCAAAAAATTAGAGGTTAGTTGAGTAGGTTTATGTGTTAGCTTTCAAATCTTGAATAGTATATTATTATAATATATAGGTAACCCCTATAATATTATTTATGATATTGTGTACCGTGAATTAAAATATTTTAGTTAAATAATGAACAAAAAAAAAACTATAATAACTTAAAGAACATATTTTGTCCTCAAAGAAACCGTGTACGTATATGTTTACAAAAGAAATGGAGTAAACAATATATTCTTTTTATAAACCTATATATTTGTAATTAATATTTTATGTTGCGCGTTTATACGCTTACTAAACAACAACTCGTTTCTCGAGATATAAATTAAAACAAAACGTTTTCACGACTTCGTGAATTGACAATGGTTTGGATCACATTGAAATTTTGATACCGCTGTATTTCATAGATAAAACCAAAGTTTTTCCATTTACATAAAACTTTAGTTTCGCGATGATTTAATCGTTCAAACAAAGCGCATACACATCCCGAAATAATTGTACGGGACAGGCAAATTTTCATCTATAACATTTTTTCGCCGAAGTTTAAAATTCGAACTTTTTCCATCCCCGCAGCTTTATTGGTTTGAAATCAACCGGAAAGAACGAGCGACATATATGTATTTTTAGAATTTAATTCGATTTGATTTATGCGATGACGTATATATAGGGCTTACTTTGTTTTATTATATATACATCATCGCCGTAGGTAATCTTTAAAATGTATTTTTATTTAATTGAGCAATAATTGTGTGCAGCACATAAATATCATTTACACCTACACCTACGTCTTGGTCATTTATATCGCATGTCATTTTTTTTTCTACTGCAGCACCGTTTCATTATGTAGGCCATATATATATATAATGCGTATATGTCGTATATTATATATATACACGCTATATAAATAATAATATATAGTCATGCACATTCCAAATAGACGTGTGAGTGTGTGTGTGTGTGTGTTAAACGCGGGCGTGATGAATGTAATAAATAATTATTACGAGTGCAAGGAGGTGATATCGGTGAGCGGAGGGAGAGCGGAGGGAGGCAATAAAAAGAAAAAAAAAACTATACGAGAAATATCGTAAAATCTCATGTCAGCCGAGTGAAACTAAAGTTTTCCACATCTTTACGTTTACTGCAGACATCGCATATATACACACGCACACGCGCTCACACTCGTACACACTGCACACTATAATTGCCCGAAAAACGAAACGGACGAAAATCATTCGTTTTTAGGACGCGCAAGCTGGTTACATTCCGGCCACGGTCGAGAAACTTTATAATTATTATATATCCCGGACGAAAAGTACACGGTTTTCGATTCCGAAATATTAATAATAATTTCCCTTTTGAGAAAACTTTTCTTTGGGGGTTTTTGAAATCTCCCTCTGCCCCCGCTGTCCCGTTCCCTCTCCGCGTATTTCTTAATTATTTTATTATTTCTGGCTCTCACTTTACCACTGTACTACTACTACAGTGCTGCAAGTGTATATAGCTATATTATAGCTGCGACGCGTACCGCTACTGCACCGGACGTCGCGGGCGGCGGTGGAAGCTGTGTCAGATGCGTGTGAGATCCGAATCTCCTCGTCCGGATTTTAATGGAATATTTTCGTAAAACAATATAATATCCTATAAACGTGCAACTTTTAACGGTCTAATTACACCAGCTTTTAATTACCCGGTCGCCCGCAATCGCAAACCCCGTTCGCCGCCACTGTTCCATATATATATAATATGTGTATATATCTAATTTATATATTATTATATTTAATACGCGCTGTCGTATTATTATATGGTTTCTTTGGACGTAATTTTTTACCGCGTATTTATTCCGAGCACATACTCACGTACTCGCGTCCATCTATCTGTCCCCTCGTATATACATTCACCGCCGCGGAGCCGCACTGCATCGTGTGTGTGTGTGTGTGTGTGTGTATATATATATAGTAAAAAATAAACAACGAAAAAAAATAAGAAAAACCTAAAAGAAAGTACTCGCGACAAAGACCAAATCGTTATATTCCATTAGTAGAGATGTCATCGGCAGTGACACGGTGGTTAATGTAAGAAAACAACAAGGACGACGTCCCCGCCGCGACCGCCCTCTTAAAGTTTCCCCCACGGATGACTACGTAATACCTCTGCCGTATAATTTGTACACGGTACGATAAACATTGAAAAGGGTATGTTACTGACTCGTCACCATCGCGAGCTCGCGGTGTGCAATTTTACATTTCCACATTTTATATTTGTGTGATTATTATTATTATTGTTGTTGTTATTATATTATTATTCAAAATTGTGTGCTTTGCTAATGGATATGATACGATGACATCGTGATGGCGACGACGGCGAGTGGAGATTGATATAAAGTTATTGGAGCGGTGAATAAAAAAAAAAAAAAGAAAGCTTATCGAGAGGAGGGAATATAACAATAAACCGTTATAATATTACATAAAAGGGAGGGAGTCGCGTCGTCTGTCTGCAGGCGAACGTTTTCTAGTTTTTAATAATACTAAAATTATATTTAACTTCAAAACGTATTGTTTATTCTTTTTGAATAATTACCTACCGAGAGCTTATATAGTTCCTGCAGAGGTTCAATTGATTTTTTCATTTGTTGATTTTAAATTATTACTCTCTCGTATACATTCTTCTTTTTTTTTTGTTTCCCTATACTTTGTACACGGTGTGTATATATATGCAATATTAATCGAATAAAATACCGTTGTATATTTCACCGCGTTATTGGCATAGTATATATATACATACATTAGCTTATGAAATTTATGTTAATCGACCACTGCTGTTGTTTTTTTTTTTTTACGTATACATGACTTTTGATGGTTTCTTCATATTGTGTATAACATGTTTGGAGATAGAGAAGTATATACTTTTTCATTGTTTCTGGTTCTTCTCAAGTAACATTGCCGTCGAAAGTCTTTCCACTTTATACACTTTCAAAAGTTTCGGGATACAACTAGGAGGAAACCTATTTGTTTAGATCCCTAAAACTCTAAGACTATAATATATGTAGAAACCTACACACACACACACACACACACACAACAGCCGTTTCGATCGAATGGCTAAAGTTGTTACAATATTTGATTCGTTTTTAAATTTAAAACTTTGGATTGGGCATCAATTTATGATTAAAACATATACATATTTATGCGCTACAGTAAAAATAAGTAATACAGTAATAATATATGCTTTTAAATGAACTATTATGTCATATACAATGTAAATATTCTATGTAATTCCGTCATAGTGTCATATGTCGTTAGGTATAAAATATAACTGTCCTTTTAACCTAGAAGATATTCACTCATAATATAACCATACAGGTGCTTACTTATACTTATTGCACAGCGAAATAATTATATGAAATAATGTTTACATTTAACACGGTATATGAGACACGCGCCTATATATATATATATACATCATTATAGCTGAGACTAAGTCCAATTAAAACAGCCGATTGAGAATATCGGATATCGAAACGTATATGTACACAGTTCGTGCGAGTATGAAATTTATTTACCACCGCTGATAAATTACAATTGATCAGCCCCTCGACAAAGGGCATTATCCGAATCCCCGCAGCACGACCCTTTAAATCAGGGTTGTTTCGACCCACGTTTTCGGCTAGTATAACATTGTGAATTAACGGTAAACCGATTCGTATCAAATTGTTTTTATATACATATATATATACGCATCATCGTCATACGAATGCGGCGAACGAGTGTGAGGTACGTGCGTGATGCGTTGTGTATATCTCTCAATCTTTACGAAAATAATACAATTGGGTCACGATTGGTTACAATATACAAGCGGTTTTCGCCGTGCGACGATAAAATAAAATAGTATTAGGTACGTCATACGCTGTAGGTATATTATACATAATAAAAATAAAATGCATCGAACAATTAACGACGACCGTGATCCACCATATATATACATATTATGCATATACATACACGATGTAATTATGTGATTATTCCGGAAGATTTTTATTTTATAGATAGTTGTAACGGATTGTCGTCTTATCGACGCACGCAAACGAGATTTTTCGATTAATACAAGCACGTGCGTGTGTATAAAGAAAAAAAATTCATTAAAACGTTTAAACGCGGCGGCGGCGGCGACGACACGTCATAATCATCTCGGTACCTATATAATATAATATTATTGTAATGCAATACCGCGTCGTACCGCGAGCGCACATAATATTATACAATAAAATAATATGTAATAATAATAATAATAATTACGACTAACACGACGACGGTGACAAAGGTGACTTTTGGGGCACACCCGGCCGGCGACGTGTTATAATCCTTTGCGGCGACGACAACTGCACGCTGCTGCAACAAGAGGGTCGGCAAACGGCGGCATGGGACAGTTGGCGTGTGTGCAGTATATAATATATATATATCTATATATAACGTACCGCGTACACGTGAGTATTAGGTGTGTATATGTATATAATATATTATAATGCACACGTGCATTTTAGGAATATATATACATATATGCTCGAGATGTCGTGCCCGCCGCCGCGTTTCCGCATGTGCACCACACGCGTATATACGTAATAATATTACAGTGGCTGCGGCGGCGGCGACGTGTATGATAATTATAATTAATACACCTCTGCAGTTAGGTCCTCCGCGCCGTATATACAATACATATACAATAATATGATATACGCCATTATCGCGTATATGTATATATGTATAGGTAATATTATCATACGACTGGGTTAACGCGCGGCTTTAATATTTAGTATAATATTATAATAATATGTGTGTGCGCGTATATATATATATATATATATACCGTATATTGTTATGCGTTTAATCTAATTCGAGTTCGACTACCCGACCGTGCCGCACCGGTGCTGCAGCGTTTAAGTGTACCCGGGTCTGTATTATATTGTATATTATTATATATTAATAAAATAACGTTGGGGCGGTGAATACGTAGAAAATCACGATGACATCGTGCAAATAGATCGAAATATTAAATAGAGGCCAGTGTAGGTATGTATATAGATGAAATGTTAACAATATAAAGTACGACCAAAACAAATCATATATAATATAAAATAAAATAAATATAAAAAGCAATTAAAATTTCGCCAAAGATAGAATTGAATAAGTTTAAACACGTTTCAAAAAATATACAATACAACACATTAAAGAAAACTGAGAAAAAACACGGTTTACAGATACATATACCTATAACTCGACCCGAGTACTGCATTTTCAATAATTCCATGTGATTCGACTTCAACATCGAGTATAATAATAATAATAATAATTGTATAAGGTTCGGCGAAATACACGAAACGAGTCTAAAACCGAAAATTTTCACTCCGATTTCCTGCGAATTTCCCACTATATTGTGTCTGTTACATATTAATGTCGTAATATCATAATATATACGCATTAAACAGTACGCATTATGTTATTATCGCACCTCTGGCGGCACCTGTTATTCGTAATGTCACGTGCGTGCTTGATGGTAAACCGCTCGACGCCTGCCTCGAGACGCCTACCTTGCGCGCATACGCGATAATAACAACAATAATTATTACTACAATTTATAATATTTTATACTGTCTGCACGTGTGCAGCGTTCGGGACCTGTGCGCCGGGTGAGTAATCGCATACCGCGGTTGTCGCGCGAGCGCGTGTGTCGTACACATTTTGTACCACGAATAGACAAAAAAGAAGAGGCGACACGCCGTCGTGGGCGGCCTACAGGAAGCCGTACTCGCAGATAACGCGCGAAATATATATAATATATACCTACGTATACCATAATATATTAGTATTAATAATATTATAATAATTATTATATAATAACGCTCCTCTGTTATAATTTCGGGACGACGTCTCCTCCTCCGGAGGTGTAATAATATTAATAATAATAATCGAAAACGCTGACTTCCACCATCACGTGTGCCGTGACAGGTTGACGACGTAGGTAGAATATAATGTGTATTATAGCTCCTCGTCGTTTTCCAACCGCGCGTTATAATCGTTCTTTATTCTTTTATCTCGCCTGCACTGCAGTACATATTATATTGCACACGTTATGAAACAAATATCATTTTAGGATTTTTACATACCTATCGGCCTATGCGCATTATCGGTTTTTGTTCGAGCGATTTGTTGATAATTTTTAATCAAGAGCCTATACGATATTTAAAAGCGAGTACCGTTTAATTCGTTTATTTCATGTACCTTATAATATCTACTTTAATCGGGGGAGGGGGGGGGGTTTAGAGGGTGTTTTAAATTTATCTACGAATATTACTCGCGAGGGAGGCTCTACGCACTCTCAACTGCAGTCATCGCAGTCTTCATCTCTGCAATATCGAATGACAACGAATTACAAGATATTTTGTAGAAATCAGCTGAAGTATATATTATATAGTAAATTTATTGTTAAACACAGCCTCCTGGATGGATACTCCACTGCAGGACCTATCTACGCTTATAACTCGCGTCTCCTCAAGTATATCAGCAGTAGGTATGCACAGTTCTATATATACAGTGTATCTGTAATATAATTGCCCTCGCCCTTTAAATATCCCCTCTACGAGACTTATAAAAAAATAAAGCTATAATTCTAAATTCGATATGATAGAAAAAGTACCACATGTAATAACAATATATTATAAGTCCCCGTGGCCTATTATAATAGTTATTATGATTAAAACCCGCCCCGCAGACATTCCAAAATATATACTAAGACTGTTTTTGTTGCACGTTCTTTTACGCTCGAAAAACATAATATAAGTACACGCGAACTATTCAATATATGTATACAATATACATATATATATATATATATATATTATGATTTAGCATAATGTATATAATATGTATAACGCGTCGTCGTCGTCGTCGTCGTCGTCGTTTTGTCGTATACATTTTTCGCTGACTGATTTTCGTTTACACGTGTTCGCGGGGTCTGAAACAGCATTATATATAAATATATATATATGTGTAATATATAAGTTGTAGTCACTGTGTGTGCAGTTTATATGCACGCGAATATAGTTCATTAGCATATACAAAGAGCGAGTTTAATGCGCGCGCCACACCATTTATTCACGCGCACGTATATACATATATATATATATATATATCGCTGTCTCACCCGTTGACGGACAGGTGTAATGCTCTAGAAAATTGTATTCTTTCTTCGTGTATACGCATTATTATTATTATTATTTCGTTCGCTTAAAAAAAAAAAAAAGAAACTATGAGGAAGAGAAAAAAAACACGACTCGTCCGCGCGCATATACACGACCTATAGCGCGTTTTTGTCCCTCCTAGACATCATTACTCATCCGGTCCCCGGTTAAAAGGGCACTTTTCCGGAATCCGAAACGATTTGTTTTCTCGAGTGCCGAACATTAAAAAAAAAAAAAAAGACAAAAAAGAGAAAAGAATAACCCGCCTCCGTCGCCGTCGCCGGAGTAATAAAATTCGGATTTTTGCCCTCCTCTCGCGGTGCGCCGTCTTGATGGTGTACGTATAATATTATAGCGCGTATATATGCGGACACTTATACTGTACGCGCGTACTCGAGTGGCGTACTCTGCACACTCGCTACATATTGTAATAGGTACACATAATAATATTATACTTTTATATATTTTTTATAGTGTGTGGTGGGTGGCGCTCACCTGTCGCGGGAGAGACATTTTTTTTCGAAAAAAAATACTCGCGTCTTACTCTTTCTCCTCTTCCTCCGCACCTGTCTTTACCGCCTGAAAACCCACGCCGAAGACTGTACGCCGCGTACTATATACATCATCATCATATATAGCGGCGCACAAAGTGCAGCTAATAATAATGATAATAATAGTAATAGTAATAATAATAATAATAATAATAATAACGGTGCTATAGAACGGCGGCGTTAACTTCCTCTTTTACGAATTTATTCACGTCCCAACGACTTCCGAAAGGAGTATATACGACGCGCGCGCGCACGCTACATTTGATATTATTAAAATAATTTACGGAAAACAGCGAACGCGGGGCGGACGGGCGCTCACGGCGGCGTAGGCGCAGAGGGGGCCGAAGGGGGGGGGGGAGACGGAGCGATAGAAATTATACTCGTTTCAATATCTCACGGTTGAATGTGTGCGCGCGCGGCGAAGATCTCGTCGATTTATTATTTCTTCGCGTCCCGTCCCCGCGACTGTACGCGTGTATATATTATAATATGCAGCGCACCGCCGTCGTCGCTCCCCGATTCGTATTACCATAATATGTATTTTTTTTTTTGCCTCTTTCCGTTTGTCGCAATATCATATATACGTATATTACATATATTTTCACTTTTCGCATCGTTTCTCGATACGCACTCGCGTGCAGTATATACGTATAGTGTATATATATATATAAAGTATAAAGTATGATACAATAATAACAACAATAATAATAATAATAATATTATAACGACGGAGACGACGGATTTCGAGAAAAAAATAAATAGGGATTAGCTTCATAAATTTAATGCCGTTTTTGCCGATCGTCGAGAGTTCTTGTTCCGAAAAATCGAGAGCGCCGCACAATGAGCGTCCGCAGAGCTATACATACATATATATACTGCAGGCGGTCAAAAAAATCGTAGGATATTATATTATCCGTCCTCGCGATCGTCGGTATTATTATTATCATACATATATGTCGTGTTGGAAATCCTCCGCCCGCGCGTGTGTATACGTCATATTATATGTATACGCCAGTCGCGGCTCTAGTGTTATTGTTGTATCCGGGCCGGTTGTGTGATGCGAGCGTGAGTGCGTAAGTATATATATATATAGACGCTCAAAAGTTATATACATACACACACGTGTATATATATATATATATAAATATATATATAAAGGAGAAAGCGGGGGCCCTATACGCTTTCTTTTTCTTCGTCGGTCCACGCGCATATTGTCCCGAGCCAAAATCCGCAGGACTTTCGGCGCGTTTCCGGCATCCGGATGACACATCCCGTCCGAATCTCACGTATATATATATACACCTTTTTCCGCCCTTTTCCCGCTCGCCGCCGCCGCCGCCGCCGCCGCCGCCGTTTCAGTGCTCGTGTATATAATATATCGTGATGTTTCCACCCGAAAAAAAGAAGAGAGCACACACAATGCGACACACGTCGCTTACGGTGCAGCATAAGTATTATTATACACTTATGTGTGTGTATGATATCTGCTCGGGCGCGTTTCTCACTGTTATACACAATGACAATAATATATATAATATGACACGCCCTCGTGCCGTACAGTCCCATTGTTATGATAATTAACCTTCGATTTTCGTCGGATTTCCGTCACCCGGCCGCCACGTGGCTCGGTAATAGATTTTTTCCATCTCACTCTATATATTATTTTATCCTATACAATATTCTCTATCCTATTTCTTTCTCTCACTGCAGTCATCGTTACACACACATATAATATATATATATATATACGCTCGTACCGCCGCCCGGTCATAAAACGATCGTATCCGCGCCCTATACATATATATTTATATATTACGACGTGCACACTGCGCGCATCCGTACAGAAATTATATGCGCGCATATTATTATAATAATATATTCTCCAGAATATCGGAAATTCGACAAGTAAAAAACGGCATACATCACACACGCATTATTCTCCCGTAAAAAACGCGTATCGTACACACTGCACACACTCTATATACATTATACACAATCGAATTACCGTGCAGTATAATATAATATATATGATATTATTATTATTATTATTATTATAATATACGTTTATATATTACGCAGCATGGGCGGGGGAGGCGGTCCGGCGCAGGTTTTTCTCTCTCCGCCGCCGCCGCCTCCACCGCCACCGTTGTTGTTAATCACGTTAATGCACGCGCGCGGTCTCTTTTTGACTTTTCCCGCCGCTGCCGTTTTTTTCGCCCGGATATTTCGCATCGCTGGATAATCCCCGACGCCGTCCGTCAAATTATCGCACGCTCGCTTTTTCCCGGTCGAGTCGTCGGCGGGAACAGTAATCCACTTAAAAACGACCTCCTGTCGGCCGCGCGTATATACGCGTGTCTCGCGTATACCACCACCACTCTTCTCCCATCCGAAATCCGCTGAACCGGGGGCCGACCCAGCGATACCGATCCGCCGGCGCGTTCCTTTTGAAAAAAAATACATTTTTATTCGTTTCTTCCCCGTGCGTCCCGCTGCGAATTATACACACACGTCCGGAAACACCCATCTCCCCCGCCGCAGCCCTTCGTCTGCAGCTCGACTTGCAGCGTCCTCCGGAACTCGGACCGCACTCGCCGAGTGATTTCACTCGTCACCGACTCCTCCCCCGCCGTGCAGGATTTGTGTCGTTTAAGTATACGCGGGACCGGCAAACGCGCGTTCTGACTCCCCGCGAGAACGTCTTCCCGGACAAATCGTCGGGCCCTTCCAAATCGAATTCACTGATTTTGGTTTTTCGAGTTTTCAATCTATTATCTATCTCTCGCCGCCACGCGAGATGCACTTACTCGATTTATAATTGTTACACTTTTGCGACTGTTATAATACAGGAACACGTGATGTAATCTCGTTGGCGCCGGGCACGCACGTGTAACAAATGATTATAATTCCGTTTCTCGACGTTAAAATATGAACGACGGCGGTGTTTTAAGGGGAATGCCGCCGCCTCCGCCGCCGCCGCCGCCATGCCGACAACAAACTCGTTTTCGAAAAATGAATTTCTCAAGACTTGACGGAATCCGCGCTCGCCGCTTTACGCCCCGAGAAGGGCAGAGACCACGCGGCGGAGGACGACTCGTGCCCGAAAAATATAATGCGTAGTTCGAATTAATTAAATACTTGCCAGTAGAAACTCCGGCATAAATGCATTAATATTTTTAAGCTACAGTTAGTCAAAATATGTAGAGATGTTAACGCGGCTATACCGTGTATACAGCTGCTGTTGTATACTTGTATATATGTATATATATACACTGCAAAACGCCGAGTGAACGTTATACGGAAAAATGACGGTGGCTGTGTGCAGTATACCTATATATATATATATATATATATATACACTCACCGCTCACTCTTATTCTCCCTCAAGGCGCGCCTCCTGTTGCTGCAGCGCTCTTAATTGCTATAAATGTTAAGTATTTGATTAAATTTAAGTGTTCTTCTACCGGATAAATTATTAAGTAGGTATACCTTGAATAACAAATCAGGGAGTTTCGGAAAACTCGATTAGCTCGTCGCTTGTATACATATAACTAATTTTAAAGTTTAACTCAATATACTGAAGACTACGTCGTATATCAATGGTTATAAAATAATATATTATTATCTTTCGTATAATATGATGTGCGATGGTGATAATATTTGCAACGTAAATGTCACGCCGTTTATAGATCCGCCACGGATATTACATATATATTATACACGCGCTTTCGGCTTTCTAGCAATAATAAAAAAAATAATAATACTTAATAATCAAAAGTATACATATTATTATATTGTATTATAATGTCTTTTCGTCTATAGGGAAATCGATATCGGAACGTGCATAATACCTTTATATTTATACATATAATATATTATAGGTATCAGCGAGTGATGAAAAGCGCCTGTGTCGTAAAACGGTTCTGTCAGCTTGTTTACGACTTTCGCGAGGATAATGATTTCATTGACACCATCCGTCATCGCCCGCACGATAATAAAATTTATGAAATATTATTATTATTATATATTATTAAATTCCGGGACCGTGATGTCTGCAAGCTTGCGGTACATATTATACGTCGTCGCGGACGCTAAGCACCTGACCATATACGCTCGCGCGTACCGACTCAAATTGGTTTTTTCTTATTCTCGCAAGCCCTTTCCAAAGTATGATAATATGTGTACATAATAATATTGTATATAATAATAATATATTGTTGTTATATGGGCGAAGAGCGGCGGCGGGGGCGGCGGCGGCGGATAATAACGCGCGAGCCGCAATAACGATATTGGTTCGGGGGGAAAATCTTTAGGTCCGATGCGCCGGCACGCTTGTCCTAGTCGTTTAGAAAATAATATATATATAACACGCTTTCACACATCCAGGCCACGGGGGCGATAGTGTCCTCGCCGCGCCGCCTCACGCGATATTCATCCCGCGAAAAACGTTATTATTACCGCCATCGGTCCACGTGACATTTTCTTTCCTTCCTTCATCCCATATACGGGTATGCGATACACGCACAACGCACTCGCGGCCCCCACGCACGCGATTCTTCGCCGATTCGCTTTTCATTCCGCTGAAAGCCGAAATCCGAAATCCGTTTGCGCGGCGATTATCGTAAGTGTTGTGTACACCCACGGGCCGTTTTGTATATTATACGAGAGAGAGAAAAATAATACAGGATTTATCGCGAATCGCACTCCGCCTCCGTCGCCACGCAAATGCGTATAATAATAATAATAATAATTATTATTATTGTTATCGCTATAATTTATATCGGTATAATAATATAGTATGTGAGTAATGTAATAGTGTGCGATTTCCCGAGTCGCACGCGCAGTACAAGCAAATATCCAAAATACTTTTGGAATATTGCATTCAATATATAATTATATTACTGCAGTTGACTTTGATTTCTGCAATGCTTGTCTTATATACTAGTATAATATACTGTAGTTATACGTATTTATCATTTATGTATATATATACCGCATTATAAAGTCATGATGGTATAGGTGGTGGGGGCTGAAATTGAATTATTCATTTAAAAAAATACTCGAGATCGTATAATTGAATTATATAATAAAAACACATAAGTTTTCGTAATCGATAATGATTTATCCAAATTGATGAATTATTGATGACCGTTATAAACATCATGCATGTAGTGACCAAAAAAATACAGTTGTAAATAATAGAAAAAAATTGTAACTAAATTTATTATAAAAATATGCACATAAAACTAAAAACTTTTTGGAGCATCTAATGCGTGTAGTATAAGCCACCACATATCGCGTGGTACCTACCTATATTCAATTTATCTTCTATATAGGTCAGGGTCGCCTTCAATTAGATTCTAAGGGAGTCCGGGTGATTTGGAAAAAATATGTACATAGAGTATATATTGTGTAGGTAATAAATGGTAAATATAGCAATATACTATAAAAGCCAAATATATACCTATAGCTTGTTGAAAAGATTTTTATCTGCATAGGCATGATATAATATATATACTCTTATTTATTATTACTAGTTGTACTGCCTATACTTATATAGTACGATGTAGGTATACATTATCGACCTAAAAATATAATATAATATGACGGGCTGCCGTATGCACTATTTTTACCACCTGTCTGCTCGGTATAATCCGCACGATTTGTATAAAAAGTGCAATTTTACAATTTCATCATCCCTCCGCCAGACCGCAAAAATTATTTACATGCACCGCCCGTTACGATAATATAATATTATATACTTTACCTACCTATATACCTATAAGCGCACTGCTGCGGCAGTATAGGTATACACGACGGCAGGGCAACCGATCGCGCGATAATTCAAATCTATATCGCCTCTGCGTCCGTCCGCGCGGTTTACACATTCTCCACACGTATTCGTTTTAATTTTTGTCCGCGTTTCGAACGTTTTACAGCGTGCCGGCGGCGGCGATATCGTCGCGAAACGTTCATCCGAACATATATATATAATATATAATATAAAGGGTGCGGTTTTTTTTTTTATTTAAAATTTATCGCCGTCGCATTATAATATGTACGGCACACGTATATTATACGCGCCGCACAACAACTATATATGCACAATAATATTATTATTATTATTATTATTATATAACAACGAGGAGCCCGCGCACGTAAACATCACGTGTAATTATTTATATATAATAATATAGCGACGCGAGTGTGTGCGTCGCGGCGGCGGCAAACGAATAAATTTCGAAAAAAAAAAAAAACTACCGAATAACAAACGGCGGACGGACGGACGGACGTTATACGTTATTGTACACGCGTGTTTTGACCCGGCGGAGCGATTTTTCATCGGTCGAGGGTGGCGAAGGGTGGCGGGGGGGAGGGTGAGACTTAATTTGTGTCCAGTTTTTATTCTATTTTTTTTTCGGCATACGCACTCATCCCGCCCGATTAGCGAGCGGCGTCACACGTTATTTTATTTTGTCGCCGTACAGACGAGGACCAGTCTCGTATTTTATGTATATATATATATGGTTTTACGACAACTATATGTTTTCCCAAAACGTATATAAAGCGCATTCTAAACATACGATTTATACATGTATATATACTCAAAACAATAATATTATAATACAGGACCGTCCATTGTCCGTGGTCGGAATTCGGATTTTTACACGTAGAGGTAGATGTATGTGTATATATTTATATATTATATGAGATGATATATTGTACTATGCGTGTACGCCGTCGGGCGCATTGTTCTTTTTACTATTTTATTTTAGCATATCATACGTATGTATATAATATACGTACTGTTCGATCGGCGTGGAGGGCGTAAAACTAAAAAAAAAAAAATACGACACAACAAACGATGTACCTCCCCCCCCCCCACACAACCACTTTTTTGTATTTATATATTCTATATATTCTATAAAGGAAAGTTTTCGCAGTCGACCCTCTGGCCCTTACCCGCCGTCGCCCGACCGACAATCACGCCTGCCTTATACGACACTGCAGCAGCACATACATATATATATAACTCTGTCGCATATATGTATATTTATATATATTATTATTATACATTCGCGTCCGAATCTAACTCGCGCACAATGCCGACCTAATGTCAAACGCCCGGCAGGACAACTTTCGAGCGTGTGCGGAAATCGCGTCAAATGATGTCAAATCGGGAACTTTTTTTATTTTCGAATTCGTTTTTTCGCAGCTCCTCTCCACCACTCCTCACACACCCCTCTCGCCGTACGCCCCAGTACGCGTATAATAATAATACCGTATACAATATTACACAATACATACATACACGCGGAAAAAGTTGTTATATTATATTACATCCGCGACACTACGATGATAATATATTACTGTCGTATACAATAATATTCGTGTCGGGTCACGCGCGGTCGTCGTGTCTGTATCGCGCGTGTATAGCGTGGCCTGCAGCAGTCGTATATAGCTGAAAAGGTGACCTTTTGTAAGGTATCGGGCTCGTACGCCGATGTACTATACATAAATGGTTCGCGTTTAGATAAAAACGGTTGCCAGATGATGACGGCGGCGGCGGCGACGACGACGACGACGATGAGTAGCTGTATCGCGGGGGTGGCAATTTGGTGTGGGGGTGCAAGCCGGGGGGGGGGAAGCCATCTGGCGTGTCGTTCAGTGTCATTAGTGCGCGTGTGTGCGCGCGGGTGGAGAAGAAAAACAACAGCGCATGGGGTTGATTGGTTTCGGATGGATTGACATGATTGCTAATTCGACGGGAGCCCTGCAAGCACCCCCCCGCCCGTTTCCGATCGCCACCGTTTCAGGCCGCGCGCGCGGAATAAAGGGGGAACCCTTTCAATACCTACCGGACTTAATTACTATGCTCATCAGCGGCACATGTCGCGCGCACAAAACGACGACATTTGCCTTTGCCCGCGCAGCGCGGCAGTGAAATAATAATAACACATATATTATATTATTATTGGAACAAAAAAGCCGTATTGAGTCGAAAACAATCAAAACTATACCTATATGTACGATAATAATATAATATTATTCCGCATTATTTAGTATATATTATTATAACAAACGGCGAGCGACGACGCGCAGTGATATCGACGGCGGTGCTAACACATATTATATAGCCGCGGAGGGTGTGTGCTGTATACAACATTGCTGCTGCAGTGAATACAATGTGTACACAACATATACAATATTATATTATGTATATACGCCGATAAGGTTATATACGCTGTGTGCGACTACCCGGCGGCCCGTGGATAAATGTGCCGCCCCTCTTCTCGCCGCCGTAACATAATATGTCGTTTCGTCGACGCACATCATATATATATATATATATTTATTTATAACGAGGAAACACACTAAAGTGTATGAAATATCGTCGCCAAAACGACGGACGAGCCCTGTGTATATACGGTATAGCATTATAGCAGTCGTCGCGGTGAGGGTCACTTAACTTAATGTACCAAAAGAGTTTTTCGGGCCGCTCCGGTCGGCAGCGATCGGGCGAGGAGGGATATATTGTACTTCCAAGGTGGACCTCGCGATGAAAAGGCTCATAAATTCCCGTCCCTATCCATTCGTCTCCGTTACTAATTTAAAATATGATTTATGTCCGTAGTATATAGTTAAAGCACGACGACGACGACGACGACGACTATACCGAACGACGATTTCGCTTTTCCTTTTTATTGCGTCCGCCGCCAATGCACCGCCACCCCTCTAACCGGGTATCGGAGCTATTTATCTGAACCGTTTTCGAGTAATAACCTATAAAAGTGTTTCGAGATGATTAAAGATTAGTTTTCCTTTTCGTTTTTCTATGCTCTTCTCCATATAATTTATATACACGATATAATATATTATTACATATTATGTATATATATACACAAACTTACGAAATTTTCTCATTATTTTTCTCCAGTGGAAAGCGCAGACTGTGACATCGTAGACCGCCAACAGGATATGACTCTGTGTGTGGAACAAGATGACGAAATCATCATCAACCCGGACACCAATCACAACCATCAACCACTGCTGTCGGTGGGCACCAACACCAAACGACAGTTCATCGACAGTCGTTGTCAAACGGCAGAGGATACTAAGGATTCATCAACGGTAAGATTTAAAAAACATTTTTTTTTCTTTTTGAAAGATTTTCGTTAGTTGGTTGATTATTGATGTACATACGAGTTTTTAAACACAAATATTATTTTTCATATACGAGTACCTTTACCTAGCCCCAACATGTGGTCATAAATCATAATAGTTATGAAGGGTGTATATGCGTAAATATATGATCCACGCGTAACGAATAATTTATTTAAATAAGTAATTTAGCGTTTATATTAAATGCCTAACACTTTGAAGTATTTAATATTTATTATCTTTTTATTTATGAAAAGAAGAACTTTTTTTTGTCCAGGTCATGAAACCGAAAAATGGACGTCGCTCAAATAATCAGCGTGAATTAATCTAGTGAAATGCTATAGTTTTTAAAAACACAACCGTAAACATTTAAATATTTACACTATATACTCGTAAAGTTAATATTTCTATTAAGAACCAGGAAATTACACCCTAACCCTCTTAAAGACCCTAAGTAATAATATAATGTTCTTAAATAAGTAAACAGTAATAAAATACATATTTATTACACCCAAATAAATTGAAATCAAATGTGTAGGGTAAATTAACGATCATTTTTACTTAACTGCAGTTTTCGTTAAGTAGTTTTATCATAAAGGTACACATTAGAGTTGTTTGCGAATTTCCGCTCGAACTAAATAAAATGTTTGTTGTGTTCGCGTATTATGAACCATATTTACCTATTTGTTTAATATACCTAATTACCTACAACACATATTTTGCTTTATAAATGCCAATTACCATCATGACGTATAAAATAATCGTAAAAATGAAACATCATTATTATTCATATGTCAAATAGTGTTAAATCGTAATGTTCAAAACTAAACGTTGTGTTTGATTTTTATAGTCGGCAAATGAAGACTGTACGAGTAGAGACGATGAAGAGGATATGACAGCAAATGACGAAGACAGCGGTGCAGCTGCTGTTAAAGACGACGACGAAGGGGAGACGGCGATCAAGGACTGTGACAAAGGTAAGGGAACTGAGCTTTTACCGTTTAATAATTCCGTATAATTTATAAATTATAGTTCCAAAAAACTCCTTTCGATATTAATGCTTAGCAATTAAGTGGCGGGTGAAAGGTTTTTTAACCTCTTTAACCCCCTCCGGAAAAGTCAGTGCTCTCCAAGTGAATTATTATCTCCAGAAGTCAAAGTGTATAGTTCAGAAAGTTTAAGACTCGGGCGGGTGTTCTCTGTATCTTATATACTCTGTATAGGTGGATCATTTTATCCGAAGTTTACGGCTAATTAAAAGTCGACGTTTAAATGAGCAACGATTAATAAAATGACTGAAGTACTTAGACGTTTCGAAGGACAAAGGGCAACACAGTTCCGGAGCGATTAACGTTTTTTATTTCGTTTTATCAAAACCACTCAAAAACTCTCCCCGGTTCCTCGACGAAATCTTCCTAGTGTTTCTCGAATGTATATATTTAAAGTTTGTGCGACGACAAAGTTGGCGTAGAAATTAGTAAAAACAGAATTAAAAATAATACATTTTTTTTTTTGGCAGTAAAAAAAAATGTCAACTTTTAATCGAAAGCGTGTATTATACGCATCATTCTTAGCTTAACCTATCGGAAGAGTCAAAACTTCTTTCGCTTACAGAATAAAACGTTCGTATACATATATATATGACGGGTACGTCGTAGTTGATATCAAACAGCGTACTATATAATGTATAATACATATTTTGGTGTACGAGATTTAATAAAAACAATCCAATCATTCGTTTCGAGCAGTATAATAATCGTCGTGAGAATAAAAATGATATTTTATTATATTATATCTTCTCGGACTGAGGTGAACAACTACGAAATATATATTGCTCCGCTCGCGCGAGTGTTTACGGCGGGTGGCGAGGCGGCGGATCCACCCCTAACCGTCGCATCGCCTTTGGCGTCGTATATTGCGCGACCGCGTCGTTCTTGCAGTTGTTGTTGTTGTTGTTATTATTATTATGATTATTGTCATCGTCGTCGTGTATTATACACGATATTATTATATATATATATATAATATATACCGTCGGGAAAAAAAACCGACCACGCCCAATTTTCCATTAGGCCCCAATGACAAAGATGACGTCATAAAAATAAACGCGCGACCGCACGGCGATTCGACTTCTCCGGCTGGATTATCGCGTCCGACACGATTTTATTGCCGATGATAATAAAAAAAAAAAAAAGAAAATGTATAAGCAAAAAAGAAATAAGTAAAAATACGCTCTTTTTTCTTCTTTTACGGGCGCAAACTCCGGGAATCGGCCGCCGCGACGCTAAACATTTTCGCAGTATCGCTTTCTTTTTATTATTTAATTTTCTCGTCGAGCGCATATACATATATAAACGGCGGCGGCGGGCTGGGAGATTTTTATACGTCATACACGTATATATATACCGTACACTCCTCCTGAACCCCCCCCCACCCCCGTCGCACATACTTTTAATCAAAATCTCTACTACGCGGTGTGGACTCGAACCTTCGCGCGCGCACGCCCATGTCCCCGGGGACGCATTCGTTACACACGGCGCGCGCGATCGAAACCGTTTTCGTGTCCTGTTGTTGCGGTCATCACGCGCCGCCGCCGTCCCTCCACGCACGCCGTTATCGGACAAGTATTACTGCTTCGGCAGTCGCGTTTCCCGCGGGTAAGGTGCGAGAGCGCCGTGTAAAATGGCATCATTAACACCGCCGCCGAGCACCTCCGTCCGCCGCGCCAGTCGATTGTCCGCGCGTTACGGAGGGGGGGGGGGCGGTCAATCTCGGCCGAAACAATCAAGGCGTAACACTTGTGTGTTTATTCGTCGCAGCAGTGCAAATATATAATATACAAAGCGCAGGGGTCTGTCGGCTTCCGCCGCGGTGCTCGCTTAACGATCATCCCCCGCGAGCTTACCACGACCGTGTTCCTGCACGACGGTCCTCCCGTATGTACGTATATATGCGAGGAACGGTAACCGGAGGTGAATCGGCAGATAAGACCCTTCTTCCGTCGTCATCGTCGCCGAGACGATTTGGTATATATATAGACAATATACGCGCCGCGTACATGTGCGGCCGAAATTTGCAGTGCCGCGGGAAGTCAAAGTGCCGACGACCGTCCGCGCTGTAATATTATTATATTTGTGTGCACTGTGCAGTGTACGGGGAAAAAAATTAATTCCTAAGACGCCCGTCGCGGCGGGGCTTTTAGTCGAGAGTTTCCGGATCAGGAGTGCGCTGCCAAGAGAGCGCATTATATTATTCCGGTCGTCCGTCCCGCGTCGATTTCGTAAATCATTTTTATCGGCCCGAACGAGTCCGGCCGCCGTTGCCGTTGCATATAATATAGCTGCGCGACAACCTCGCACAACGGTCGCCGTCGCCGCGTCAGCCTTTGCCAAACGCCAAACGCCCGACGGGTAGGCGTATCGTTTTTTTTTTTCTTCGCCCGCGTCGCGCCTTTATCGCCACCGCCGATCCCTCCTCGCCGGAACAATAATGTCGTTCCGGTTTTTGGCATGACCGGGCCAATAATTTTGCGTGCACCGAAGACGCGACGTACATTATATCGTTGTATATGGCTGCGCGCGGAGGAGCTGCTGCAGTAGACGAGACGATAAAAACGTTAAACAAATGGTCGTAATAGAATGGCGTGCCTATATTCCATTTGCAGTTAAGATTGAGTGATTATATGTATGTGTCCTGGCTGCAGCAGCAGTATATCGGCGCGAGATGCTCACATAATATTATATATAATGTACAATACGTATATACATATATTTCATTATACTTTATGTATATATACTCTGCCCTGCGAGTGCCACGCTTAGTATATATAGTATTATACGAATATCTGTCGTAATATATCGCAACTGGTTATATTTGAATAGTTCACGTCCTGCAGCAGCACGGTGACGGTATTATGTATATATTATATCATACATGTATATAGGACGGCGGCGGGTCCGTTGGAGATTTACGAGCGATCCTTAATAGGAGGACATTCTGGCAAGTCTCTCCGTCTCTGTCTCTATCCGCGCTGTCCGTGTCCACCACGCACGGTCTTCCTCCCGCTGCTCTAATAAGGTGCGGCAAAACGTTCGCAGATTTTTTTGTTCCTACGGTTTTTTTGCGACCGTGCCAAATGCCCTTCTTCTGCGAGCGCGAGCGCGTCCACTATTATTAGTCGGCCACACATCATACACGCGCGCGTTTCTCCGCGGCAGTCGCGCGATACTCAGATATATGCGCGCGCGCGCGCAAAAGTCGTCCGCCTAAAGTCAATCATCTGTCATCGCCGACGTGTGTGTCGCGGAAAGGCGTGGCTTTGATGTCGTGAAGAAAAACCCGCTATACATATAATATATTACGATTGTTATTAATTATTGCACCTATATATACGGATGGATACGCGAATCTCGCGAGAAAATCAAAAAAAAAACGGCACCGTCTCACCTCTGACCTTTAATTGGCCGGATAATATATTTCGTTTGTACATCGACTACGGCACTGCAGCGGCGGTACAGTCTCGGTATAATAATAATAATAATACGATGTATATGCGACTGCGCGTGATTGATATAATTGTATTCGACATCGTGACGTCGTCGGTACATATACGCTTCGGCGGCGATCGTTTTTTTCGCGTCATCCTCGTCGGCCGTAATTCATTTAAATTTTAACAAGCAAATTGAGCTTGACTGGTTGTTACGCTGACAATGATGACTTTAGTAATTAAATAATTTTTTTAATGATCCCGTCGTGCGCGACTATTAGGGGCAATAAATTCGGCCGTAAAAAAAAATCCGCCGCAGTCGTTACGAAATAATTTATTTAAGTAGGTGGCATTAAAAAACATGTTATGAGAAACGAGCACTTGTTCAAATACCTACTGCAGTGTTTCAAAACAATTTTCGACTCATGGCTTTTCATTCTATTTCATTTTTTTTTTCGTTTAAATTTAGAATAAAATACCTACTGAAATATCTACCATTATTATATGTACGCATATAATTCTATAAAGTTCGGCCGCGAAGAAGAAAAATGCGAGTTACCAAAAAAATATTATTATCATTTACTAGTATACGACTGTTAGTACATATATAAGTTTGAGTCCGTTGTATACTCTTGTATATGAACGGTGTCGCAGGTAGTTTTTCAAAAGCTCGACGATGATTGCATACCACTGATAGTTGTAAAGCTGACGATATGATATTATTAGTCCTGGAGGCTGGAAGCAATCGCGGTGTTCGCGTGGCTTAAAAAATATCAAATACGAATAATACGATTACACCTCTCCATATGACTTTTCCGACTGAAAACGTAATATATGACGTGTATTGTTTATAAGTTGTAATTGAGTGTACCATTCGTATTACGATAGCTCGTAGTTCCCCTCCCCCACCTCTAGCCGTAACACTCACCTTACCGCCATATTATATAAAGCCGGTCCGTCTCACTGGAATAATACTCCCTCAAGGCGTTTTCGTTGACCGCATACACGACAGCTCTTCTTCTTGTCCGTATTTTACGGCGATAAAAAAAAAAAAAAAGGATCCCGAAAGTTTTTAATCAAAAGTTGGCTAGCGCGAAATATAATATGTATATATATATATACACACATCTGTGGATACATCGGTGATGTTGTTGTTGGGTGGGTGTGGGTGTGTGTGTGTGTATGGGTGCGAATCCAACAAGTTTATGCGCCGAATAATACTTTGTGCGATTCTTATGTACAGTAAAAAAAAAAAACTAGAAAAAAAGAGAAAGAAAAAGAAAATAAAGAGGAAAGCGAGAGAACCTTTTTCCGTTTGAAAGGAGAGAAAATAATAAGTGAAGAGTGTAGAGAAGAAAATGTGAGGGCAACAAAAAACTGCGATATATATATACGTGTATAAATAAGAAAAGAAAAGTAATCCGGCTGAGGCCAAAGTGCGCCGCCGGTCCGGCGCCTTCAGTAATTCCGGCGCTATACCACGCGCGGCGGCGGGCGTCGTCCCCGTGTACGCATGTATATACGTATACATATATACATATATATATATATATGTATGTATATACACAAAATATATGTATTATATACATGTACCACACGACCACACCGCACACGGTCGTGCACTACAACAATATAATATACACGCGCCGCCACCGTTGTCGTGCGATCGAGATGACGCGCGGGCGGCCGATACGCCACGCGAGGACGTTTTTAATTGACTTTTGTTCCAGAAAAATTACGAATTTCTCCCCCGCCGCGTCATCCCCTTTTTCGTCGTCGTCGCCGTCGTCGCATCATCGATTATCGTTACGTTATTTAATAATATTGTTTTTTCGTCGTATTGTATAATTATTATTCGCACGCCTGCCGCCGCCGTGAAAGTGGCGTAATTTTTTTTTTTTTTGATGGGTGGGGGGAGCAAGGGGGGGCACTTGCTGTTCACTAGACATTTTTTCACGGGGGCAAAGTCATAATTTTGCCAACAGAAGAAATCTATAAAACTTCTAAAATAAAGAAAGAATGCAATAGATTTATAAACTATAGGTACCTACCTACTAAGTAAGAATATTTTTTCCTGATATTATTTTGTACATTCGTGTGGTTTTCCCGCAGTTGTATCACACTGTCGAAATATATTTTATAGCACATTAATTTATTTTTAAGGAACTCCTTAGACGTACTTTCTTACTTAATATTTTTTATATAACGATTTAGTATGGGTACCTGCTGCAATTTGTTTCTAAGCTATAATAAGTAAGTCGCGATAGACTTGTGTGATAATTAACAATTTATTATATATGTTATGGTTTCGATTTTGTAGAATTAAATTTTTAGCCCCCCCCCCCCTCTAATTTTTACACTGCAGTGGCGCCACTGCGTCGTGGTAACCGCTCGCTTTATCTATATATAGGTACCTATTATATATTATTATTGTGATAGTATATGCAGATTGCGGACCGATACGGACGATGCAATATGACAATACGTCGCTACGTGAAATATATAATATATCGTAAAACAACATAAAAAATATCATTACGGATAATATTGTGTGTCACAATAATAATAATTATTATTATTATTGTTGTTATATTATTAATCGAGCGCGGGCCGTCACGTATGGCCACGGACGCGGTGCAACCGATATTCTCGTCATATATATATTATGTAAGAATATTAAATTGCGCGCGGTGTACATGTGGTTTTTATTTTTCTCTTTGGTAACCTTCCAACGCTCTCAATGTTTCTCGGAAACGTAATACCGCGCCGTGTACTTTGTGTTTTATGCGCGCGTAACGCGGTTAAACGCCCCGCGCGCGCGCGCGCCTTTCCTTTGCCAACCCGTAAGGCGGCGGCGGCGGCAGTAATGGAGTATATAATATACAATAATAATATAATATTATTATTATTATTATTATTATTATATATATTACATACGGCCGCCGCGGTGCGTGTGCGAGGCCGTCGTCGTAAACGTCCGGAGCGGGTTATTTTCAATCTCCGTCCGCGAATATTCTGCGTACGCGAAAATATAATAATAATCCACAAATCGGACACAGATGTATAATCTCGGAGGCCGCCGCCGCCGCCTCCGCCGCGTTGTGCGTACGACGAAAACCTACCTATTATTATTATTATTAATGATCCCTTCGACTTTTGCGTGTCCCCACCCCACCTGCAGCACTACTACCACATCGCCGAAGACGAGGGTCGAGACCTTAAGTACATACGACGTGCTCCTGCAGCAGCTATATATATATATATACATCCGAATCAGTGCCGGAACTACCACGCGGTATGTATATATACCGCGCCCGATGGGTCCCAATTCCCAAATGTATATCGTGCGCACAGTGACCTCGGATTTTATTTCAAACGCACTGTGTTTTTAACGAAACGAAAACATATATAATATTTAGTCGTCACGCGTCTTGGAAACGACGACTCGCAGTGTTTCCATAAAGTGCAGCCTACCCAATATAATTCCTGTGTATAATATCGTCGTTATGACTTGTATGACTATATTATGAGTATTGTAATTGCAGTTGACGATCGTTGACGTGATGAAAGCAGGGGGTATTCGAGAGGTGGCTGCCTCCTCTGAGTTTCTTAAGGTGTGACGATGGACGGTTAATGGCCAATGGGTGATAATTAATTAATATTACCTACATAGTATTCCTGTATAATAACTAAACTATTGCTACGCAAGTATAGTTACAATTAATATGACGGCGGTGAATGTTACTTATGCAGGTTGAGTATTGAACTCAATTTTTCAAACCCATTTTACCGGGTTTCGGGCTACCTATAGTGAAAGTACTTAAACTCGGTAGGCCGATAATATACTTACCCCATCCAGCGACCAGCACTGTTCACAGGTATAAAAGAGGGTGCAATAATTGCATACGCACTTCTACCGACCGTTATTTAGAGTTCATCGTGGTTGCATATAGTATAATGCGTGCTCTGCTTATGGGTTTGGTATACATCGCAAGTCAGCTCGTTCTTGACTAAATTAATATAGCCGCGTTGCGTTACGCGTATGACGATTTTCAATAGAACGTATTTCATTTTGTAGGGTATTTTTGGAATTTTTGGGTCCTAAATTTGAAATTGTATTTTAAAATTTTTAGTTTTTACATGGCTTTTATATATAACTACTATTAAGTATAAAGTAGGTTCTAGTTTTATATGATTAAAAACAGTTTTAAAGTGTATTCGAATAATTATTTTCAGATTAAAGAAGTCATAAATGATCAGTTCTATCTGTAAGACTACTTTAAAATGTATATAAAAATGTATCAACTATCATTTACACCTGCAAATTTATTAAGAATAACAAAAATTTTAGTGCATTATTTAGAATTTTTAGGGCATTTAAGTCCCAACCCTATTAATGAAATATATAATCGTATTGATCATTATTCATTGTATTTATTTAACTATAATTGAAAATGTTGAAAAGTGATGAAATAAGAGCCTTTTATATAAAGTGACAGAAACATACGTGATATAGGCTATTAACTATTATATAGTGAAATACAAAATTATTTAATATTAGATATAGGTATCCGGTATATCAGTATCGTGGATGATGAAGGGTGGGAGAGAATTCAATATTACATATTATTATACATTATAAATAAAATAAATAAAGATCTCGATGAGCGGAATGCCATGACTACGAAGTCGGCCTAAGCGTGACGTCACAGCAATATTATATATAATTATTATACTATAATGTGGTCCGCGAACGCGAACATCGGTTAACGATTATTACACCGTTGCATATATATATTTATGTGTATAATTTATACTCTACCGCGACGGTATTATATTGTAATGGTACGGCCGGCCGTAAAGTAGTAAGAACTTCACTGCATATATGTATACGGTAAACCGTATTATATACACGTTTTCAATTATTGTAATCTCTTCGGGCGTGCACGACGTCGTCGTCGTCGTCGTCGTCGTCGTCGCATATTATACCAAAGGAAACCCCCGCACTCCTGCTCGGTTCCTCCCCTCCCCACTCTTTAACCGCACCCTCGCCACCGGCCGGGGGAGGAAGTGTGCGCGCACAGTCTCTTCCAGCCGTCGGTCAGGAAATGTAGTTTTAATGTGCCGTTATCAAATTAACCCGAAAGTCGTCGTCGACATCCACCTCGTGCGCGCGTCCCACCCCTGCAGCTCACTACTACTACCCGCGGTGGACCGAAGTTTCGAATAAAGATCCCCCGAGCGGTGGTGGTGGAGTGGGCAGAAGTATTGTGTGTGTGTGCAGCTACAGCAAGAGTTTAGGTCGGTCAGAAGGGAAGCGGGCGAAACCATTAACGTTGTCGTCGTCGTCGTCGTCGTCGTCGTCGTCTCAGTCTCGGTCTCCCAAAACAAAGCACGTGTCCCCTCCTCTCGCTCACTCGGTCCATCTTACTACCGGTGGAGAGGGGGTATAAGGTCCGGCGGCGGCGGCTATACGGTCTTGGCGGAATGGAATACAATCGCAATTTAAACTTGAATCCGTAAATCAAACGGGAAAAGGCGCGCGCGTACACCCACCCACACACACAAACACACGCGCACACACACACACACTACCAAACACATGCACACATACGCACGCATACACGTATACGTACACACGCAGAACTTGTCGTCCGCCGCCAAGACGTAAACTTCCGTTTGCGGTTAACCTTATACGCGTTCTGCCCCCGCCGCATTGCCCGTCTTACGAACGCGTAACGGATGCCCGGTGGCCTTTTCGGCTCTGTACGCACAACTTTGTACCTCCGGGCCGCCGCACTGTGGTGTGGAGACGAATAAGAAGACGAAGGGTTGGTTGGTTGGTTGGCGGACGACCTTTTTGTGTACGTGGTCCTTTGCGTCGCGTTTACATTTCCTGCAAAGAGAGCTTTTCAAAAGACATTTTCCGCTACCGCTGTGGCCTGCACCGCCGCCGCGCCAAAACCGGGATGATAATTATGTGCGTGTGTGTGCACTGCGCGGTTCCAGAAATCCACAACAGATTGCTTCACGTTCCTCGTATTCTCGCTACACTACGTGATTTTCCAAAATTGCAAATATTTTATAGATTTCTATTTCTATTTCTATTTACGTTACTTGAGTTGTAGACGAGTTATATATATAGGTACACAAAACTGTATCATATTAAAACGAGTTAGTCGTATAAAAAATAATAATATAATCATTATAATTTTAAAGATAATTATTTCATAAATCTATACGTGTTATTCCTATAAATTAATACAACAAGCAGGAAAATTTTAATTTTATCCTGTAATTTGTACACACATATTTTTATTTGAATTTAAATAATTATATACAGTTTTTTGGTTTTATAATAATTAATAGTGAATCATTTTTAAATTAGTTTTCGGGTTTTTTTAATTTTTTTTTTTTTTGAGCGAAGATAAAAAAAATTATTTTAAATAACCATAGAGTTGAGAAAAACCATAGTAGACGTGGTTGGTGTGGTTTTTTTTACCGGTTACAAATAGCGATCTTCTTCGTGTCAAACAAATCTTTACACTTGTCGGGGTGGTTTTTTTTGTGAGACACGCCTCGAGTACTTAACAATGGATCTCCGTGACGAGGGACGAAGTGGAAAAACATTAAGCTCCACGGGGTAAATAATAATATTCCGGGTCTTTAAGCCTCGGTGAAAGTCATGGGCCATTTCTTCTTTTGGTCGTCCGGATTTTCTTCAGGGGTCGTTATTATTTTTCACTATCATCATCATCATCATCCTCTCCTCCGTCGACTCTATCGTGACGAAATATTTCACCCAGATTCTCGTGGTTCGTCGGCTTTTTACCTTTGTCTAGGGTGAGCACTGAGCAATTTATGAATAATTCATCGCCGAAAATGTACGAGTCATTTACTTTTGAGCGCGACACTAGAATTGTTGTGAATAATAATAATGAAATATATGTATACACGAATAAGGAGACCAACAAATTTTTTAGAACGTTCGAGTATTTATTTACGTTTTAGTATTTCACGATGTGCACAGCGGTGGGTCGAGTTTTATATTTAAAAGTCAAAATATAGCAATCGTTAATTAATTTCGCGGGCTCCTGTGGAACGTGTAGGGGGAGGAGGGTTGCGTTGATAAATTATCTCGAATATTTAATAAGAGAAAACTTAATAGAAATGGAAATACGGCGTGTTTTATTTACGGAAAGACTTAATTGAGCTTCCCAGAAAGTTGAGCTGGATTTTGGGCATGGGCGGTAAGGTCAAGGAAAGGGTTGTTTTGAAAAATACATTGGAAGGGTGCGGCAGTGGTGGTAGCGGCAGCAGCGGCGGCCGTCTAATTAATTCCACTCCGGCAAATCTAATTTCAAAACAAAAGAAATATAATTATTATTCTTGCGAGAGGAGCATAAAATAGGAGATCTCTACGTGGGAAAACACAGTTCGAAAGGATTTAATGTTATTTTTATAGGAATAAAAAAAAAATTATAATAATAACACAGCCAATCAGTAGTGTTGATTATACGAAAGTGTGACTAATTTGACTGATTGACTAAGTCGTTTTAAAACTTCAATGGAGCGTCTTTTTTAAAGTACATTCATTATTGAAATTATTGTTGAGGGATTTAAAAATGTATTATCATACAAAATTGCCTTTAGGTGCAGCGGGATGGGGAAGCGAACAAAAAATAAGAATCCCCTTTATCCGAGAAACCTCTTCAGGAATTCAGGGCTCACAAGAACAAGTCCTTTCAAGGGTCCAGTTTAATTAAATTAAACGATCCTCGGGCACATCTCTCCCCCTCCTTCATCCTGAAAGACGGTCAAGAGTTCTGAAGTACAACGGCTATTAAGTGTGTAATGCAGAGTGAGAGAGCGGACCGGGATTCCTGCATTAAGGTATTTCGGTTATTAGATACACGAAATTAAACTTGTAGGAGATCGTGCTGCTCGACGCCTAAGTTTCTTTGAATGTTTCTCCGCCCTTAGATGGAGTTTCCACCTAAAACACTGTTAGTTTGGTCAAGGAATGCAGATAGAAGGAAATATTGAAAACCTGTTTCACCTTTATGGACGCGCAAGGAATCCCATGGTACTTACATATAACTTGTACAATATTCTGCAGTAACTATTATATAATCAATAAACTACATTATAATAATATAAAGTTCTGCTCAGTGCACTAAAATACTAATGTATTATGTGTCATGATTTAATTCGATTGTAACACAATATTATTCTCTGACTATTGAAATAATTATTGTAAACACATCAATTTTATTTTATTGATTATTTCAATTGTTTTGTATCAAACGTTCTAATCAAATATATAATGTAAATAGTATTAAAATTACTTAATTAAGTTTTTACAATGATTTAATTGTGTTTTAACTTTTATTTAATATTTTCATAATATTTAAATTTATTTGTTCAATTAGCATAAGAATTTATATTCTATAGTAAAATTATTTATTTTCTATCAACGTCGTGTTAATAAATTACATTTTATATACAAAAAATCTATTTTTAATATTTTATAAATATACTTATTATTTTTTTCTATATGTATAACGGACATTAAGGACATCATAATAAAGTGTTGTTTTATAACATATGCAAGATAAATTCGTGTGTCTCGTATATCGTGTATTGAATCTTCGATTGATTATTTTCGTGTAACTGCTAAAAGTGGTTTGCTTTGTTTGTTTTTGAGTTCTGGGGGTGGTTTTTGAGTTCTTGGTGTGACCCTAAAGAATATTATCAAATAGGGAGAGTGGAAACGTGGAGAGTTCACACTAATTAGTGCACTGTCCCTAAGGATCTAAGTCTGAGGGCGGGAGAATTTTTGTTTTTCAAAGGTGCAGAATGAGTAATTAACGCGGGCATCAGGAGAATCATGGGATTGATTGATGGGGTAGCTCATCAGTGGTGATAGGACGCAACTGTGTAGATAATGCATTTAAAACAAGAACGGGTGAGTTGCTTTAGCGAGGACGGGTTACGAACAAGAGTGGCAGAGATAGTGGTGGCGGTGGTGGAAGTGGTAGTAAAATTGGCGGGGGTAGCTACAAATGCAGTAGTAGCGGGGAGAAAAAACATAGATGGTGAAAAACCTCAGTTAAGTACATGGCGTCTAAAAGACGAAGTCCTAACCTTATTTCAAGAGGTCTAAAAGTATTAATCGTACCGAAGGCGGGCACCTCGGGTTTGATATACGACTTAGATGTCCCTGCAGAGGTGGAAAAAAGAAGTAAATTGCGTGATAAATTGCGGAAAAACCTTTCCCTTTTCTCCCTAGTTGTTTTTTTCCTTTTTCTTTTCTTCTATTTTGTTAAGGGGACAAATTGTCTAGCTGAATGGAAAACTCGATTTTTGGTAAAAACACAGAGGTGTACACATGGTGACTGGTGGAAAATCCGCGTTGATTGTAAACGGGTCATAAGTCGTGATTAAAGTCGAGTTAACTCGGGACACACCCCCACACGTCTTTGCGGTGTATTGAGACAAATGCTTTGCGATTTAGCTACGCCAAAGCTTTTAGACGACTTTGCTCATATTATATATATAATTTTTTTTACCTACACTCTTAGCAATAAATTATATTTTAAAAAGTCAATTTAAGTAGATTGCAGTGTACATTACATTATTACATTATACATTTATATAATAAATACGTATACTTATATATTTATTGTATGGTAAATTGCTTCAACTCTACTTAACCAATCGTATCTTAAAATGCATAAACTATTATGTGTTATAACTTCTTAAGTTAATAACAATTTTTGTAAATAACTTGAATTTTATACAATTTATATTAACATGCTTAATTTGTATATAAAGATTGTTAGTTAAGCTTATAGTTTATAATATTAATTTTAAATATTAATTGTCTAATATAGCTGCTATAGCTATAAAAATTATGTGCGTTCTATTATTATTTCACATTTCCTTTATATTCTTAAAAACTACAAAAATAAAAACGTCAAGACAAAAATGTTTGAATTTATATTTAAAAACTAAAAAAGTCGTAAGGTAACATTATTTTGAGAAACATCGACGATGGAAATACGATTTACACTACGTTAAACTTATAATATGTAATTTGGTGTATAAAAACTGTTCCGAGAAAAAATATTCATAACAAAACTCGTCATCGGTATAGAGGTGGCGGTGGAATATATATTTGTTACTTGGAGTAGTTCTTGTGGATTTATGGTTCTAAGATGATGGATTTCTGCCAAAAGAATCTTAATATCCAAAAATCCACTTAACTCTTACGAGCAAATTACTCGACGAGACGACACTGCGACGGTAACAACAAAAGTGCCAGTCTCCTTTGCCCTCTTTTTATTTTTCTTGACATCATTTATTCGTTGTCGTCTGTCACTGTAATATGTTTTACTCGTTTCTTAATATCCCAGTTTTTTGAAGTGATTTTTTCCACCTATAATTTTTCATAACTTCAAATAATTTAAAACATACAGTAAGATTTTAAATAATTGCCAAATTTTGTTGTATTTCAAATATAATAATAAACGTATTTTATACGTGTTTTCTTTACGATTTGAATAATATTTTATTAAACATTGTCGAGGCAATTGTGAATATAGATATAGCTATGATATTATAGAGTATCAAAGTTGTCATGCTGTTGAAATGGGTATAGTTAATGGATGGGTAATCATCCAAGAAAATTCCTTCTTACTTGTTAGGGGGTTTCAAAACTGATTGGTGCCAGGTAGTCATCCGGCCGTGATGTTCACATCTGTGACCATCCTGTCCTTTATAAAGAGGGTGAAGGAACATTATAGGGATGAATTAATAATCTATATACGCGTATTGCGAAATATTCAAATGAGTAAAATTGATATTGCTTAAATTTTCGATAAATATTTTATTTTACACGTTATTGTATCGAACAACAGAATATTAAAAAAAAAAAAAAATACGGTCTTACAATATTATAATATCTCTCCAACGGTGATATTCCAGCCGACTTTATTTCGACGTAAACAAAAACGACACTGCGCCCGTCTTTTTTCAGCGAGCTCGTATAATAATTATTGTTTTGCAACAAATAACGAATGCGCGCGAGTTCCAAAAATTTTGAATATTCAAAACGGCAATGGCATAGTCTAATCATATGAGCTCTTATCTCGTATATTATAAAATTACGTTAAAAAATCCACGTGTACAAATTGGCACCCACGCAATGTGAAATTACGATGATATACTCATTGTCGCCGCCGTCGATTCTACGAAATCTCTAAAATATTAACTTTAACACAACTAAAAACGTGCTTTCTTATAGAAATATATATATATCGAGACCGCGCGTAAATAATAATATTATATTGTTGTTTCTATATATACTGATGCACGCTCGCGTGTTGTGTTTAACCGCGGTTGGTGCGGCGGCTTTCTTCTTAAAAACACATCGCGAGTAGATATATCGTAAAATCATTAGAATTTCTCTGTACAAAAAAAAAATCTAAATAAATCTTCTCTCATCGCTGCCTTCATGAATAATTCATATCTGTAAATATACATATACACACGCACTTTGACGGTGAGACGGTGAGAATGATAGAGAGAGAGAGAGTGAGAGAGAGAGAGGGGGGGGGGGGACAGAGAGAAAAAGAGAGAGAGTACGTTTATGTGCAGCAGCTATACGTAGCTAGACTTTCGGTTTTTCTTCTGGTCCTGGCGTCGACGGTGCAGACAGGTGGGAGGGAGGTGCGGCGGCGGCAGCCGTGTGTTTGGCGCCGGGAAGTGCGCTTACGGCCCGGGAAAACCGGAAAAATCATGTGAAAACTTGTAAAATGTATACGCGCGGGGACGGCGGTGGCGGCGGGATCGTTTTGGCGTCGTACCTCTCCCCCACCGAACAACGAGTGTCTCTATATATATATAAGTATGTGTGTGTATACATGTGGTGCGTGTGTTCGTTCCGTTCGTCGGGTATATTGTCACAAGGTGAATGCGTGCGAGTCGTTGTGTGTAGCCTCCCCGCGGGCGCTCTGCATGCTCACCGCTGCGTTGCGTGTGCGCGCACGGGGAGACCGAGAGTGCCGCTCGCTATATGGGGTGGTTCGGACTATGTGTGTACGGACCGAGGGTGGTGGCAGCGGCCTGCCCGGCGAGGGGCGCAGAGGGTGGCGGCGGCGGCCAGCCGGGAGCGGGGTGGGTGTATGGTGGTCCACGTTAACAGACGTTGGCGTCGCCGAGACGCCGATGTATAGAGCTTGCCGGGACGCCGCCGCCGCCGCCGCCGCCAAAGTCGATCGTTTACGCACGGTAACGCACGGCTACCGCAGCCCTCTTGGTGCAGTCGGCTCGAGCTTTCGGCGAGGAGACGCCGACGGACGTGCATTATAGGTATTTGAGCGAAGCCTCTTCCTCGCCGCCGCGATACGATTATCGCGTTTCACCACCACCCCCTCGCCCCCCCCCCCACAATCACCCACCACAGACGAGTACGTACGCAGTAGCGTGGTCTCAATTACGGCTAGATTTCGTCCACCCGCACTTATCGTCCTCGACGAGCAACGAGAGATTTTTTTTCGTTTTCCTCCTCTCGCGTATTGTATTTATCTTCTGCTGCGGCCGCAGTATGCAGTATAATATGCGTATTTTTAGTTTTCCTGTTCCCGCTCGCCGCGCGATTAACACGTCCGATGACAAATCGGTCGCCCCGAAAAAAAATCTCGTCGACGTCGTGACAGGTTATTAACTGATGACACTTTAGCCGCCGCGGCCAACTGTATATATACATATAATATTATATATATATACACAAGACCGCAGCACGCCAGCACGCTTCATCATCTAATTTATATCTAAAACGTATAATAACAGCGTAGGCCATTTTTAAACACCAATCCGATATCATATATACATTATTATTATATGTCATAGCAGAAGTGTTGTATTATATACACTTTCTGTGTGAGCTTCTCTCACTCTCTGTATCTCTCTCTGTCTCTGTATCTGTCTCTCTCTCTCTCTCTCTCTCTCTCTCTGTATCTCTGTCTCTCTGCTCGCCTTCAGTTGACGTGCCAAACCTAGAGAGCGATCGCGTACACGGCAGAGACAATGACGATTTTGTATTCTAACCGTCCGTCAACCGATCACCCGCGGGGACTCGACACGATGATATTCGTAATAACGTCCGGCGACGACGTGGAGACAAATAAGCAAACGCGTTCTACTCTGCCGAAAATCGCACGTCGCGTAAAAAAAAACGCAAATATATATATATATTACGTATGTTCTATACACACGAGATGGATATTGTAGATCTATATAAACGATAATTAATGATATTTCTCGTCCGGACGGCTCGATATAATATATACGCGCTACGACGGAGACGTCGTTATTTTTACACGCGCGCTGTAGCCACACATCTGCAGACGCCGCCGCGGTAAATTTAGGTGCGTCGTAGATAATTACTTTCTTATACAGATATTTATCTCCGTCAATGCTATTATTTTTTTTTTCGATTAATGTTTTGAAAATATTAACTTCTACTGTACCTATATATATATAGTATACACTAGAGAGCCGCCATTATATAGTTATATATAGTTTATATAGTGTTCTTCTGTGCAGCACTTAAAATAAAAATAAAAATGGAATAAATATAGTTAGTGCCATGTAGGTAATGCAATATTATATATAGGTACTCCGCTTAGGCATTTATATTATTTATTATACCAAATCGCATTAACGCAAATATACCTGCAACATTTTTGGGGGTCAAGTTATTTTGATGAAATCCTAGAAAAATGTTCGATCAGTTTCTTTTGGGTTAAACCCTAACGCCTAGCCCCTATTTGCGCATGTGCCTCATAAATAGTCTATAAGCAGTAAGCAAGTCAGCTGGTTCATACAGTACCTATAACAAGAAGAAACGTACTAAGACATTCTAAGTACATATTCGATATTGGGATTAATATTCAATATTATATCATGGGTATAAGTTTCTGAGATTCCGTTAGTGAACAGCTTCCTTCACAAGCCATTCACACAGTTGATTGTCTTACATTGTATCAAAATTACTTATTGTTTTAGTTAATAAATATTATAAACATTTTTATAAATTTAAAAAAAATCGGTATAGGTACTACAACTGTTATTTTTATGTCGTTGTGCGCAGTCAAGCCATCGGAGAGTTTTTTTCTTCGTCGCCGCCGTAGACATATAATATATATTTATTTCAATCCATCTTCCGAAATTACGAAGGAGACACAACGCACTCTCACAATAATAATAATAATTGTGATATACTCATACCAACTATACTGAACGTGTATATGCTGCGGGTCATTCGTTATTCTATATGACCACTCCGTATATACTTGCGCGGACGTGTCGGCCGCGCAGTCGATAGGTCAAATCGGTTCTCAACAAAAGTCTAAATCATATATACATCCATTCGTTTTCATTAAACACAATAAATCGTTTATCGAGGACGCGCGCGGAATCGTCATGGGATTTGTTACAGTTTGTCCATCGTGCGTGTGTATACATATATATATATATATATATATATAACATATATAATACACGATTTCGTCCGTCGTAACACGTGTAAATCACGAGTTTCCCCGAGCCACGTGCAGCTGCTATACAATAAAGACATATTTTTTTTCCAAACGCCGCAGGTACCTCCCAGTTAACTGCAGGACCGATTTTGAAATTGAGCGAAATAACGCGACTCGTCTGCGTGCACATCAAACACAATAATGTGTAACGTGTAATTATATGTATTTGTAAACGTCGGTTGGAAAAAAAGTTATTGGCGGAGAACATAATATTATATATGTAGGCGCAACCAACCCCCAAATTTTTTGGGCAGCTGTATTTCGTGCGTATATATTTCATATTTGTCCTTATTTTTGATCTGTGTGAACGATTTCCACATAACGTGCTTCTTATACACTATATTATACGTGTGTTTATTTATAATTGGCTTGTAATATAATTAATATAAACTAACATTTATTTACATAAAATTTATATTTTAACAACAATTTTTTTTTTAAATTTAAATTTGAAATAAACAATCTTTAAGATTCAAAATACGTTTATAAATTAATAACGGTGTACAGATATGAACGAATTGTTTAAGGAACCACATCCATTATTAACAACACTTCACTTGATTTTTTTCAGTCGTGAACGTGTTTATCATTATACGTTTTTAAGCTAATTCTTGTTATACATAATTTATATCGATAAATATTATTACTTTATAGCAATAGAGGTCACGACATAATTTCCTTTTTAATCTTCATCAAGGATTTCCTGGCAGTGTTAGGACGGAAAGATATTTTATTATGATTTTGCAGAAGTCAATTATATGAATGTGCGTATAATATGCGGCGTATAATGCGCGTTGGATATTCATCGGTGAGAAAGCTTTCATCTGGTTAAATTTAATATTTTCGCTGTTCAATCAATACATTCAGATTATTTTCATAAAATACACATATAATATAATGTAAATGCAATATGTTTATAAAGTTATCGAGGTACGACTCTTCGTTCTGGGATTGTAGTATTGTGTTATATATTGTATCATGTGCACACATACGAAAGAGGATAAATCGTATTACAATAAAAATTAATGGTTCGCAATATTAGATAATTTTCGGTATCACGGGGGATTTTTTTATTCGATTGTAATTGTGTTTATTTCTCGTCATGTATAGCCAGTGCCCGCAGTCATGCGGATAATACCATAAAAGACGAAATGAGCTGGTGAACCGGTAAAAAAAAAAAATCATCAAAACGAGAGCAATAAAATTATTAAATAATATTTTATTTAAATTTGTTAAACGTGATGTTGTTATAATATAATAATATAACGGTTTATATATATATAATAATATATAATACATATTATATACAAAGGATTCAACTAGAATTCAAAATTTAATTAAAAAAATATTTATTGTACGAGATTTTTCTTACAGCAGCGCATATTAAATGTTTGTATACTATATTTGTATTTTTTATTATTTGAATGGATATTTAAAATTTACTTTTACGGTTGTATCAACGCGTTTTGAATTGCTCAAGTGTTAATTTTGTATGTAGGAGTACCTATACTATACCTACCTACTCGGTGCATATATACATCAAACGTTATGATATTCCGCATAGAGTCAAATGGTTCTTTAAAAACTACGTTCAATATAATATTATAAATCATAAGTATTTTGAAGTATTTTGTTATCGCGGGCTGCTTCGTCTGTCGGAATTGCGTCGTATAATATTATATGTTTGTAGATCGGTTTGCAAGACCCGCGAGTAAAACCTTATGATGAAAGCGTCGCCGCGAATAGTTTATACGATTATCATACGCATGCAGATCCGCCATAGCTCGTACACAAAAATATCTTCGGTGGTGTTAATATTATATTGGTAACCGCGACCATGGTTACGTAATTGGGCAGGGTGTGAATTCGGCGGAGCCAAAGGGTAAACACAATAACTCTGCGCCACGGTTTACACGAGCTTGCCACCAAAATGTCGTCTATATAATAATATAATATATACAGAACGCAGTCACTATAACCGCGGTATCGGCACAGAGTTTATATTATATGCAAAAATTATACGCCCTGGCTATACCGCGATAAACGAATATATGCTGAAAAGCAGTGCTGGGCGTACGAAAAATCGATTTTACTTTCCAAATTTGTCCACGATTTATTTATATTGGGTTTGTTATAACTTATAAGAATGAGGGCTATGAATTAAATGGCACTATAAAATCACAAAAAAAATGCATTTAAAATACCCAGAGAAGCGATGTTTAAAACATATAGCCATATATATAGTCAATCGACTGCTATTACTTAAATAAGTTGTCGATTCATTCTAAAACATAAATTCGGGTATAGATGTATATTAAATGCGTAATGAGTATGTATTATTAAAATCATTGTTGATGCCAAGATAATTATTTAAAAAAAACTGGTTGTGTTATAACCTGGAATTAGGTTTAGGTTCTTAATGTGTCTGTCCGAATATTACTTCTATTACTATATAAATTATATTAAATCAATGTTATAATTCAATGTACCGACTAATTTAACAAACAACTAAACTCACTTATTCAGGGAACAAAAATTACATTAAATGTCTTGTAATAGCAATGCGTACACTACATTTTTTTAGATTCTGCAGAACGGAGAGATAAATGTATTGATTTTACAGTGATGTGTGTTTTTTTTTTGTGCTAGTCATAACATTTTGGAACACGATTTCTCCTACAACAATTTTTGATATTCTGTTGTATTTCAAAAAATATTATACGTATAGAAACTTTTACATATATTTTTGCATAATGACATTTTCATAATATGTAAATGAACATTAAATTATTGTCTATTTATGCCGATTAAAAGTCAATATCAGTAATTTATGATAGAAATATAATATAAGATAAACTATTTTAATTTAAAATAATTTATAGTATAATAATAAATGTCTTTAGAAAAAGAATGTGGAATTAAATTTACCGTATTACGTATGGCAATATATAGTTAATAAAAAATATTAAAAGATAAATATCCTTAGATATCCTTAGAAATATTTGCTGACAGATATTCAAGTGTCTCCGGCCAGAATCGTTTTTGATTGTATACAATGATTTAATTATCATTGAATTCAAATTTAACACATCCATTACAGACACCTATACACTATATATAGTAGAGCGAGATCACTGATTAAAAAATGAGTACTTAATAGTAGTATCAGGTATAAAATATTTAATTTTACTAAATCTGAAATTCATAATTCATGTTTTATAAATTATATTCAGTTTTAAATTGACTCTTCAAAATTGAATTGTATTTAATCAAGTCAAACGATATAATACACACGAGCGTGTATTAGGTTAGAAAAACATTTTGATATTTTTCACAAACACTTATCCAAATATTTAAAGGATACACACGGACAATTTTAGCGTTAGACGCCGGCCGCGTTAAGTAATCGAAGTGACCACCACTGCTACCACCACCCCTCCACCGCCAACCGCGTCCCATACGTAACCGAAACGAAGAACATTTTCATTTCCGATATTGCAAAGTGCACGCGCGTGAGGGAGGTTTCTCCGGGCACAGGAAGGACCTGTCAACCCTTTTCCGAAACCCGGACATATTATGAAAACCGAAGTTAACTCCGTCCGACTTTTAATAATAATTTTTACCCGTTGACCTTTCCTCTCGTCATTATATCATCTTCCCGTCGGCCGCCAAACGTATAATCCGAACGAGATATATAGTGCCATCATGACGCTATACCACTGGTCCCCATTGATTACTTGTCACCTTCAACTATACACATCCTCAATTATATATATTATATATATGTGTGTGTGGGCGAGCAAGGGAAGAAAATATCCTGAAAAATTGACATAATGTACAACGACTTCGCTGCAGCTCGTAATCGTATATATATGTGCAAAATATTGCGTGACGTCATTGTGCGTAGAGTGTTACTATTTACTGACCGTAATAAACAAAGCGTGTATATTATTATATATGTTATTGCTATATTTTGTGCGTTTTGTTTTTTTGTCAACTATAACTGTAATTACGCTATGTATATATACTGCTGCTGCTCCGCGATTATATCGCCTTTGCCTAATTGGCCTCGAGAGACGCATCATAATTTCAGCACACACACTTACACACGCACACGCACACAAGAGATGTCCTCCGGACTATATATTATTAATAATGCGATATAAAAGCGAAATCGTCATTACACCCCCGAAAGTCGTAGTCGTCGTTGTCGTCGTTGTCGTTGTCGTCGCCATATTCGTGAGTATATAATATATATAATAATAATTAAACGTTAACCATATACATGGGGAGGTTGTTTATTACGCGCGCGGCCGACTGTGGCTGTTAATTTTTTTTTTTATCTGAAAACACGCGTGTATACTCTTCTCTCGTAAACTCATAAACGTCAGGGGACGATATTTTGTCGGCCTAATAAAACCGGAGGGATAATAAATAAAGCCCTGGCAGGAACTCGCGCGTCGGTGTGTGTGTGTCAGTGCGTAAGGGGCGGGGGTACGTGTCTATTTGCGAGGGCGAAATTATATGGATAAACTTAACAGCAATTAATCGCCGACGAGTGCCGTGGAGCGGGGAACGGGGGTGGTGGTGGTGGTGGCAATGGCGTGTGTGAATTTCAAAATCTATACACGGATTAAACGCCGCCGCTTTAACCCCTATATATATTTTTCCATCATCGTTATTTATATCGTTGTCAATACACGTGTGCGTATATGTGTTCGAGTTTACCTAGAGTATATATTATGACATAGGTATAATATATGAAAGAGGGAGAGGGCGAACGAGGGAGAGAGAAATAAATAGCGATGATCGGGTTTGAGAGAGAGAGAGAGAGAGGGGGATGTGTGAGGTCAATATAGTTTAAAAAACAAACACGCCAACAAGTCTGGAAATCTCGTCAAAGCGTTAAAAACACGTATAGGTATATGTTGAGTGTGCGTGTGTTGCTCTGCTATATATATACAAGCGCATTGTGTATGATTTCCATTTTTTTTTTTTTTTGAAAACAGAAAAATAATACCTTTTGGGTCACTAAATCCGATCCACGTTAAAACCGCACGAACCTATACCGGATTTATTATCTATACTCAATGACTTCGTACACGTAATTACAGGGTGTTTCTTCTTTTTTTTTTTCGTGCTCGCCGCCGGAGAATATAATAATAATAATTATTATTGTTATTGCCGTGATCCGTTTTTGACCCAAACCGGGGCGAAGGGGAAAAAAAAATAAAGGAAGATTATTTATTTTGTATACATCCGTTTCGTGCTCGGACCTCGCACAGACATCGTGGAGCCTGGCTTGCGCGCAACAACAATGCGCCCACAATGGGCACCTGACAGAACCGAAAACCATTAATTTGTTGTGCCGTATGTGCCGAACACGTCCTAGACGGGCGTACACACACACACACACACACACACACACATAATATTATTATACGGAGTATCGCCAGACTGCGTGGTGCCTATAGACCCCGTTATGCGTCCGCCAACGAAATAGGTTACGATGTCAGGTAGGTACACGCCGCAGCTATACAATAATAATATAATAATAATAATAATAATATAATAACATATCGGCATGGGATAATCTTTATTCTTCGAATATAATATAGCCATTGTGCGCCTCGTGCATTGATATATTGTGCTGCTCGTACATGTGTCACCCGCGGCCATCGAACGGCGTATGAATACGTGTTGTCGTCATATTATATACAGTCGTCCGGTCGTCATATATACGCTATTGTGCATTTGTGCGTGTGTATAATATATAGGTGCGGATAATAATGATAATAATATTGTAATCCTTGCATCAAAAATGGCCCATCTCAGAACACCGCCGCGCCGCTTCGTCTGCAGTCCGTTTCTCTTACGAAAACGAGGGTACCATATTATAGGCACTGGTGTACGCACATGACATATACATCTTGTACGAATAATAATATTATTATATTACTATTGCATCGTATAAAAATAATAATAAGTAGAATACGGATTTCGAAGCACTAAAAAACTTAAGAAAAACATTTAAAATAAAGCTCTAGAAATCGTCTAAAAAAGCTTTAAAACGTGGTGTTAAAAAAAATGAATTACTTATTACAAAAAAAAAGTATTATATTATAAAATAGATTTCTGTTCACTAGCCTGCTGTTTTTATTTTTCCACAGTTTATCGGTAAATTAAATGTATATTGAGTCTAAGATAACTTATAAAAATAAATGAAATGATTTATACCTACCTACTACCATCGTAGTCGCATTGGACGATCAACATTTTTTTAAAGTTTTCTACAAGTACTACAGTTTATTTCAATTTTACTAAAAAATTGAAAAAAAAGAAAAGTACCAATAGTAAGAATGTTTTTTCACGATAAAAAGCTCTAATAAACATTGACTAAAAAGCCCCAAACACACATAAAACGTAACAAAAAGAATAATTCAAAATTTAACGCAAAATAGGAAAAAAAAACCCAAATAAAATGTGCATTTATTACAAGTTATATGAATCACATTTAAAGCTTCGTTTTGAACAGGTAAAAGGAAAAATCAAAATCAATGTCATCAAAATCCGTATTCTAATAATAATTTACTCGTGCGCACTATCCGAGCAACGTTCGTAAGTCAAACGCGTTGCACTAACTCTGTAAATATATTATATTATTATAACACTGTACGCGACGCTTATATATTGTTTCTGTGTATACTACAATAATATATAGTCCAACTGCACAATCGTTCCGCGTCCTACGAAATACATAATATTATTATTATTATATTTCGCAGTGCGTACACGACCCTCTTCCATGTTATATTTTATACATACGCCTGCACGCGCGCGAGTATTACTGTAATTTAGTTTCAAAGTTTATGGAAATAAACTTGTATCAATTTCCTCGGGAAACAAATCCGTATACCTAAAGAGATATCCCCACTCTGCCCGCCGCCGCCGCCGCCGCCGATGACGTTTTCTTATTATAATATTATTATTATTGTGATGTTCTGCAATGTATAGAATAGATCTCGCTGCTAGATAATACGCGCATGTGTGTGCGGACTTATATTATAGTATTATTATTATTATTATAATACATGCATTTACGTGCGGAGACTGAGCAACATTCCTGTTACGCGATAAATTCGCGCTGGAAACCGCGCGTGTCGTTCCGTAAAATGCTGAATTTCGAACGACGACGACGGCGGCCGGGTCGGGTCTGCAAAGATATTTCCAAGTCGTTTTTTTTTTTGCATATATTTTTCATTTTGCACTCATGACGAATATATTTAGGAGCGAGCGGGCGGTGCGAGTACAGTGTATTAATATATAATTCGCGTATTATACGTAGGTACTACCTCAATTATTGCAATTTTTTACTGGCCAATAATATAAGAAAAATCATACTTAAACATCAACCGGCGGCCTGCGATTGTGTGAGAATATTATGATATCGTTATTATAATATTATGTATGTTATATATTATCGCACTGTCGATTCGACGATATGCGCGGGATTAACACCGCGCGTTCGTACAACAATTAGCCGGCCACCGCGTGTGCTGCCAATGTTACGCGTATATTATATTATTACCGACGGGGTTTTACTTGTTGGTAACCGAGTGCTGGCCGTGTATATAGACAATAGACATAGCCCCGTAATGCGTTATAAACTGTCAATATATATATATACAATAAACCTATATATAGCGCGCGTTTTATATGCCCATGGATGCGCTATTTTGCACTTCCGCTTTTTAACTGCCGAACAATAATAATGTACAGTTGTCATCGCCGGTTCGGTCCCAAAAATTATATTTTCCATCGCACGTTCTGCTGCGGCATACACGCATATTTTATAATATAGTTATTTTATAAACAACGATATCGTATATTATTGTACAATGAAAGGTATATTTTCGATTAATTGCTGCCGCGGTCGAGGACCATTAAGTCTAAACAACCGTATTATTATATTATGTATATCAGCAGTGCAAATCATATTATAAACATTTTTCGTTTATAATATTAATATATTATTATATTATATAGTGCTTATAATGTTGTGATCGTATATTGATTCGTATCATTCGTTTTTGTACTCGGCTCTCATACACTCCAAGACGATATAATAATATTGTGGAAATCGTCCAACAACAGTTTGCCGATTATTGTTTGCGGTGCACTTAGTAGAAGCGTCCGAGCAATTATTTATGTACTCGCGAATTTGAATAATTTTGTATAATAATATCCTCCGCGTCGAATGCATGCGCGCGAAACATTCTGTTTTCTAGGAACGAGTTCGAATCGAAATCGATTTTTCAGTATAATTTATATTAGGTATCTATAATAATATATGTATACGCATTCTATAAAACTGAAATACGCACGTAATAATATATACCGTTTCTGGTCAACGATTAATATGATTTTCACTGTTCGTGTACACGCCGCCGGTATATACACCTGCGCCTACCTGCGGTTGTTCTTTTTGGTGACGATCCCCGCAAGTAAAGAAATACTGTTGATCTTTTTCCGAACCGAATCGTACCTGTATTATAATATATATATAGGTACCTTATTATTATAATAAATTGGCCGGAATGCACGTCGGAAATTAATTCTTTAGTGTCAACACGTAGTTTTTACGTTTTTGAGAATATCTATTTTTTTCCAAACACTCACAATCAAGAACGTGCAGCAATATAAATTTGAAGGGAAAATAACCGCCGACCTCTACCTGAACGATTATTCTCAATTCGTAGAACCAAATGATGTATTATATTCAATATAGGTGCACCTATATATATACTTACGTCCAACACATATTATAAAACGGTTATAATATAATACGTACCTATATAATCTATATACCTATAGGTAGCCTATATAAAATATAACCTATACGTGTTTATAGATTCCCGGGCTTGCCCTACCCGCGAGTGCAAAGTACAATGACATAAAATGGCCTCAGGGTGGTCGGTCTACCTATGTGCACATTATTCTGTTGTGATACTTCCGGTGTGCAGACTTTCTAAATAGCGTTGTAACGTAAGTATAGGTTTTCGGAATTCCGAATTAGGAAATACAGACATTTTCGATCGGAAACTTTATACGAATTTTATACGCACAAATATCCACAGAATATTATTAAGTATCTATTCCAACCGTCTTTGTTGAACGTTTTGACATTTATATTTTTATAATAAGTTATTAATTCACTCTAGACCTTTATTTTGTTTATACTAATAGTTTGTATAAAATGTATTAATATATGCGTATAATATATCGCGTTCTATCCTCATCCCACTCACCAACCCTTACAAACTGGACCGGGGAGGGACGTCGATGCGTAACACACAGCGGACCTATTATACAATAATGATATTAGCCATTAGGTAATAATATATTATATTATGTACTCGAGTTCGACGAACGCAGAGCCGCCGAGTCGGTAACGATTTTCGAAACGCTAACACGCGCTCGTTTTATAATATATATTATGTGATTGCACCCGGGCGCGACATGCCTTATTATTTGTTCGATAAATAATATTATTATATTATCATAGCGGAATATTATATTATATATGACATGAATTTGTAAAATACTATATACGAAACTACGCGACGGCGGCGGCGGCGGCCGGTCGTTAATATACCGTATATTATATACCGCGCGCGCCGGACTCGTTCGCGGTAGGCAGAGGGTTGAAAATCAAACCGCGGCGAGTGTTTGAGTTTCCATCGTGTGCAGTATAATAATATAATAGGTGTAATAATATGCTCGTGTACGGTCGTCGGTCATATGCGATATTGTGCGATACGTATGCACGGCGGCGGCGCTTATTGTTCTGCGAGTGTTAGGTTCAGTGCAGTGTACATATTATATATATATTATTATAAAGTACTATAATAATACTACACTGCTATTATATTATTGAATTATACCTGATTTCGATAAAAACATCGATTTCCCGCGGACAAACGACGCGCGGATATCATATTATTATTATTATTATTTGTACGAGCTTTATGCTAATATATATATATATATAATATAATTTACCGCGTATACGTACACGCGGGACACGATATGTGCCGGCTCGTCGGCGGCGGGGCGAGGGGGGTGGTTTTTCGCCGGCGCGGGGCAGGTTTTTGTCGGGGAGGGATCGCGGAGGGGCATATCGGCGCGTATATTTGGCGGGCGGGCGGGCGGGCTGGATGTAGTAGTACGCGACTATACGGCTGGTGCAAGAATGTAAATAAACATTAACCGGGCGAAAACAACAATTGGACCAGACACAAAATTGGTGGTGCCCCGGCGGCGGGCGCAAACAAGAACCTTTGTGGAATAATCGAATCCCGCGCGCGCTACATGGTAAAACAAACACCGCCGCGAACATTGTTCCGATCCGATTGATTTAGTATACATACGAGCCATATCATATATAATATAATATATGTGTGTGTGTTATTATCATATTATATACATTATTATATATATATATATATATATATATATATATATATAGTACGGTACCGTGGCGAGTGTATAATAATATGTGCGATGACGGCGACCAACGCGTCGAGATGATAACAAATATATAATATGTGTTTGTGTGTGCGTATAATATGCGCGCGTGATGAATAAATATAAATTTCCCGGCGTTTTGTCCGCGCGCGAGTCTGTCGCCACCGCCGCCGCCGGTTGTCCGCTGCAGAGCGGGCCCGTAAAATACAAAACGAGATTTAAACGCGGTCCCGCCGCGGCGAATTCCCCGCGAGATCGCCGTCGTCGTCGCGTCGTCGGTCGGTCGGTCGGACGCGATTTTTGCACACATCGTCATCGTCGGCATTGTTGTCGTCGTTGTTATCATTATTAATATCGTCATCGACTGCTGCGAATATGTTTTATACGTGTTATTATATTATAATATACGACACGAAAACCGCACAAATCACTCGACCGACGCCGAACACGTTTGTCGAGCGAAATATAACACAATATTATGGCCGTTATATAAACGCGAGCAAATCCGACTATATATATATACCAGTATAACGCGATGTCGCAGGCCCGTAGCCAGACCCCGCATTGTTCAGTTGGTGGGGGGGAGGGCGAACAGAGTTACATGGGGGGGGGGGCATTGGAAATGTCTAGTGTAGAATTTTATTTCTACACTCCGAATACTGCAATTTTAAATTCTGAGAGGAGTGAAGAATGTATTGATTTTATACGTGACGTGACGTGTGCTTTTTTATTTTTTGTTTTTTTTTCGTGTCTGGTGACACTTTTTCCATAGAAGAAAAAACGCTCTGCTGATCATCAACCTCCAAGGAGACTCCTGGTTGCAAATATAGAATCTATATTTGGTACACTATCTATAAAGGCGGTCAAAATAGAAAATTCTCAGAACCTACTCTTAAAATAATCCGTGGGAAGGAGGGGGGATGACATAATAATTATTATTACAATAATACTATATAGTTTGGTTACCAACGAGTTTGACCGTCTTCGCTCATAATCGTTTTTTATCGCAAACAATGATTTATCATGGACTTTAAATTCAATATCTATATAGGTACACCGATTACAGCGACCAACTATATACGATGATGAGACGATGGTAACAATATGACGAGGTGCACTCGACACCCATTCCGTACTTACGGCAAAGCGGTTACCTACTTGACGGTTTTTTTTTTTAAATGTACGATCAAATTATATAGTAGTTGGTATATTATCGATAAAAAATATTGTCTTATAACATTAGGTCTCGCGGTTTAATTGAGTTTTCATACAAATTAAGGAATTAACAAAAAATATATGAAAAACACTAGGGTGGCAACGATCCTTCACGTCCAACAGCTATACGGGCCTGCGACGTCGCTAAATTTTACTTGTCGCAGTGTATAGGTACACGGTGTGCGTTTTCAACATTAACCTATTATAATAATAATAATAATAATATATAACGAATATTGTACGATATATTATGCGAACGACGCAACCCAGCCGCGATTATCGAAACGGTCGTTTCCGGTCTTCGCGGGAACCATAAAATATTGTTGTATATATATATATATATATTTGTCGTCGTGTCCTGACCGCCGCACGTGTACCTACGCATTTATTTCATCACTATATAAACGATACCTTTTTTATGCGTTTTAAAATAATAATATTAATATATTATATTGTCACGACGATATCAGTATTTTTTTTTAAGCCTCGTATTATTATATAATAATATACATAAATCGTTGTCGTTCGTCTGTTTCGATTTCGGAAACGCAGAGTAACGCGGTCCAGCGCGGTGCAGAGACGTAATTACACCGCGGGCAAAACGGAATTTTTTTTTTAAAGAGAAACCGTTAAATTAAATTTAAATATACCTCGGCTATTAGTACATTAAACGTTCGTACCATAATATCATATATATATAGTGTGATCGTGGGGGACACGTGTTTCTTTGTCCCTGACAGGAAGTCGTATATTTCATATATTATTGCCATTTTTTTACGAGTTTTATTTTTTTAAATCTCACATGTATAATATATAAAAACAAAAACAAAATTACTAATTAGAAATGTGTTCTATTTACATGTTTTTTATGCTCGTTAAGTTTGTTTTCGCGGTACTCGCCGCGCGTTGACGACCGATCTCAAAGTTTAGTATATATCATTGTATACATCGCATAACATTATCGTAATTATTATTTTTTATCGATTACATTCAAAAACATGTACGTACCTATAAACGTATATATAATATACAAAATATAATAAACTACATATTTTATTGTTCTACAATAATTCCGTGTTGTAGCCAAAACTCGTCTTCGATAATCGTTACTTCAGTGAGGGTGAAACGATTGTGTTGCGGGAGGGGACAAGGGAAATGTATGGACTTTTTTCAATATTTATATATCAGTATACAAAGAATATGTATATAATATATTACCTAGGTACCTAAATAAATTTATAAAAAAAAATATGAAAATAGAAACCAGACTGCACATCCCGCGCCGCATTACAAATTCTTTTGACCGCCACTGCGCTACGTTTTACACGCTGTTATATGTGTTGTGACGTTAGACGTCGAACGTAATACATATATATATATATATATATATATATACATTGTCTCGGAGTATACGCAAGTCGGTAGCGTAAATAAACTATACGCGTGCGTGTAAAGGGCGGCGGTGACCACCTCCAAGCGCGCGAGTCTCTCTGTATATATATATACACACAACGTATATACTTTACTCTCCACCACCGCCGCCGCCGCGCGCTCGTCTCATCACTATATATACGCGTATATAGCCCTTCTCAAAACGTATCTTGTTTTAACCTGGTCCAGACGCCTCCGTGATGGATTGCTTGTTCGATTAATCTTGATTGCTTCTTCAAGTTGTTTCCGAGCAGCTCTCCCTCGCCATGTGTCAACAAACTATCCGATCCCCTAATATCCGCCGGAACACGTTATCACTTAACCTCTCTCTTCCACTTCCGCCGCCGAGCGTTTTTTTTTTTTTGCTCACTACATACTCCTCCGAACTACTCTCTCTCTCCTCGCCGCCAAGTTTTTACGCCGACGAAACTCATTAACCTCATCGTCGTCGTCGTCGCTGCTAACATACTGAATCGGCGGCGGCGGCGGTGGTCACGCGGTCACGCACGTTATTCGCTCACTTCAGAATATATATATGCGACATGATATAATAATAATATATAGGTATATGATGCTCTTATATAAAAGTCTAAAACAACAATCTGGTGGCTTTTACGTATACGCGACTATATATATAATCACGGTTTTTCGTTTTTATATATTAATCGGTTGGCCGCGCGTGTGGTATAAAACTACCTAATAGTCATTTTTCGGTGTCGTGTCACAATCGTATTGAGAGTAATATTATACTAAAATTCGAGTTAACATTTTAACACCTCGGAATAATTGTTTCACTTCGGTTTTGGGTTCTATACGTTGTATGAATATATATATATATACATGTAGGTACCTAACCCACGTAACAATCATTGTAAATTGACAAAACCTACGACCGAGTGCGTGTCATATACAGACCGCCTATATATACATTATATATATATTTTAACAGGAAGTGCTTGTACCGGATTATCTGGAATTATTGTCTGGAGGTAGGGTATATGACACGAAGGCGGCGATTGAGCGTAGTATTGCGAAGATTTCTAAAAAGGAAAAAATATAATAGTATAATACATAATACGCACAATAAACATATATAATAGAGAAAGGAAAAGTATTACCCAAATGCTGTATAGCCAGGTTAGGTTAGCCAGGACCCTTCTTAATAATAGGTTAGTCTATGAAAATAACGCGTGCGTACAATAATAATAATATATTATGTAAGTATTGCACCGGTTTTTTCTCCTTTGCCCCGTGCACATTGTGTAAAGTTTCGTGTATGACATAAATCAAGGGATTTCAAAAACCCGAAGACGTTTTCAATAGGCTCGTCTCACCTTTTTATCCCTAAACGCACTCGGTGCCGTCACTATGTCTAGCGCATTGTCTTATCACGTATTTCGTTTTCCCAGACTGCTGGTCGCCTGCCTGTCCTCCACCACCACCTCTACCCTCTACCATCGGTGTCACACCCTTACCGTGTACCGCCACAGATGCACGTGCGGCAGTGTTATTTTTTTTTCTATATCCTCTGCCGCTGGCCCGGTTTTCGGGTTTAATCTTCGAGGCTCTTGTCCAGCACACGATCACACACACACACACACACAGGCACACACCTATCCCCAGCGGTCAGGCTGCCGCGCCAAAGTACGATTCGGAAACACAAACACGACAGGCCAAAGGATTTCGTATGCCACCGTCGAAAGAGACCGCGGAAGCTGCTTAACTCGGTCACTTTATAGATTAAAACTTGGGAAAGGGCTCTTATTGCGCCCTACCACCAACACCCCACGTCCCACGGACCCGCGCGACTTTTAAACATTAATGACAAACGTAAACACGCGGTGACCGTCCAAGATTCCGAATTAATTCTACTACTTAGTGTTTCGGGCAATGTTTTGTTGACCTCTGCGCAGGCAAAAGGGGTAAAATCCTGACGGCAGCGTCGAGAAAGTGAACAATAACAAAAATAATGATAATTATAATGATGACGATGACGATGAAAATTTAAAAAAAAAACGGCCCAGAGAACACTGAAAAATTACAAGATGCACAGGAGTGAGGCATATATAGGACGTTCGTTTTGCTGTCGCCGAGGGGTCATCCGCCGTTGGCGCGGCGGTCAATCCGAATTTTCCAGGACAATATGTCGACGAGGTAGAATTGTTTTAAGTTCGTGTACACCGTATTCGTTTATATATTATATTATTATTGAACATTGATACTGCCCCGTGGTCGTATAAGAACTCAGCATTTATAACAACAACACAGTGGGGGGGGGACGTTTGAATGTAAAATAATAATAATATTTTACGTATACAGCACTCGTGGTGCTCGAACCACTAGTGAATATATATTATAGATATGTAAAAGGTACCTAACTATATTATAATATACAGGGCGATTCACCAAGCAAAATCACTCCCATTTTTACCTTCAATATTGAAATAAAATACCGATTTTTAGAATTTTCAAGTATACCTATGATGTGATGTTATATTGTTATATTATTATAATTTTGTTTTTTTTTCTCTCTCTTTCCATAATCCATATTGTATAACTACGCAATTTGTGTTTTAATATTATTTGTATTTTAAGCATATGTAACAATTGTAACTCCGTATCTTCGCCACAAGCTTAGCTTACAAAAGATAGGTAATTCAAATGTATAAATTAATGTGTAATTGTATATTTGTTTTTAAATAAAAACAAAAAAAAAAATACCTACTAACTATTTAAGATCATATTTCCAAACATATTTTTTACGCCATTTACAAGGCTAGTTTTCTGTGGCGATATCAAATATTTTTTTTTTTTTTTAAATTGCCTTTTTTCTTGTAAATTATTGAGCAGATGATGCATTTTTTTGAAAATGTCGATGCATTTAAATCTAGTTTATGAATCTTTCAACATTGTGTACCAAGGATAATAGCGGGTTCAATGTCTATTATAATAATTAATATATCATAATATGATAAATGTGAATATATTATATCTTACACATATATTAGCTTATATAAGTAATAAGCTATGATGATTTGAAAACTAATATAGGTATACCTTTAATTAATACATACGCCATATATTAATTTATTTCTGATTTAAAAACATTTAAATTGTAAAAAAAGTCATCTGCTGAACGAATTACAGGTAAAAATGCTTCGTTCTCGTATGGAAAAAAACACGCCTGTCTATCGTAACGGGCCACTCCTATTATTATGTTAAAACATAGTACAAAAATGTATGAAAATATTAAGAGTGCGGTCTATTCAGGAATTGCAAAAATCGTAATTTGCAGAATATATTATAATCTGTCGATTTATCAAATAAGGAGAAAACGGGGTGATCGCCCTGTATACACGTGTGGTCGTCAAAATCCCTTATCGGCCGATCTTTTCCCGGACCGGACGCTGAGGCTTAGGTATATGTGCTCTCCACGATTAGATTGCCGCAGCAGTGTTGTATACGACGACGTTCTGTTTTCTGTATCAGCGTCGCACAGTAACACCCTAAATAATATCGTATTATATTATTATTATTATTATTATTATTATTATTATGTTACGTATATATATTATGTTCCAGGACTGGCACAAAGGTGCCGGTTAATGCGTGTGTGTGTGTGTGTGCCCGAGCTCGATTATTACGACACACATTTATACGGCCGCCGCCGCCGCAGTGCATTAATAATAATATTATCGTCACCGAAAAACGATGAATCAGTATAATGTGTGTGTGTGTGTGTGTGTGTGTAACGAGAACAACAACACACCGATTAAAAACGTCCAAAACATAATTGATTTATCCGAGTGAAATGTTTATTTGTCCTGCTCGACTAACAGAACAACGCTGCACTGTATATCATTATATTTTATATATTATACGCCGCGCGAGCGCGCGTACAATGTGAAGTTTATTATGCTATACATTTATTTTTTCATCAGAAAATTACTGCCCTTGACATTTTTTTCACGAAAACAGACGATTACATTCTTGGATTTGTATGAAGGAAAAAAAAACGATTAGGTTGTAGGTAATTCTATGTGATATATATATATATATAAAATATTATATCACTAGCTGCAGTTAACCAGTCTCATTCGAAACTGACGACACTATGAATTTGAACACATTGCTAAAATCGTATCGATAATTTAATCTATTTTTATATTGGTATACGTTAAAAAAAAAAAAATGTATAGAATTACATTCGTTGTAAAATTAAATAATATTTACCAGTTTGTTGTGAATGACTACATAGATCACACGCGTAGGTACCTGCAGCAGTCACACATACCGGCCTGCTCATTTCGTGGCGGAAATGATTATGATTTTTTACACAACACTATTTGTGAACAGATATGTCGCAGCCATATAGTTGTGTTTTTGATATTTTCTCCTACTCTCCTGTAAAGGTTTATTTTACATAACGTTCACGATCCAAACGAATAAAGAGTGCCCCGTGTGCGGTTAATCATATCATATAATACCTTATGTTGTGCATAATGCGCATTCATTATTTCTTTCGGGTACGTTGACCTAATGTATTCGTAAAATATGTTAACATATAATAAATGTTAATTATTCGTAAATGTGTTTTTTCTTCGATCGTCAGAATTTTAAAAACATTGCGTATACCTAAGTACCTACAGGCTACAATAATATACTCGTAGAATGGCAACAATAGACATCTTGAATTTGTCAAATTACCACCGTGCACGTGTGTGTCCGAGACAAAAATATATAGAGTGAATTTTTTATAATAATATTCGGGTTGTACGCGCAACTATACGAATGGAGACGACTTGCGGGTACTACACATAATATATTTTATTATATATACAAAACGTATTATTATATATTATTATGATAATACAGTTGTATGAAAAATCCAAACACGTGTTTATTTTTCTGCCGTCGTCTTTGTCTCCTACGACTGCCTCCCGGACAATACGCAGTCACGAGTGTTCTCCGCACAGATGATATAGTTTTGAAAAATACTTCCCTTTTGACGACAAAAAAAAAAAAAACAAAAACAAAAACCAACCCGTGTATAGAGGAACGTCCCACGCGAGACATCAAAAACCGTTGATAAGACGTTAAAAAAAACAGAACACACACATAATTTTGGACAGAGGGTATATAATAACGTGCGTGCAACATTTATATATATATATATATATGATAACAAGCGTGTGTGGAACGTGTGAACACGTAAACAGGACATCGGTTTCGAACGCGGTTATAGATAGTGCGGCGATACCGAGTTTCCTGTGTTACACTCGACATAATTTATAATATATAATAATAATATAAATATATAAACGGCCGCACACACAGACATAAATATTACATAAGCCGATAAATCGGATCGGAACAAAACTATTGCCTGTGTATTATATAGAGGTTGCAGTGTGCACTTGTGCAGTGTTGTACTTTGTACGCGCTTATACGTGGTGTATATTATATAAAGAGAGAGAGAGAGAGAGAGAGAGAGAGTGAGAGAGGGAGTGAGAGACAGAGAGATAGAGATTTTCTCCAATAAATATGGCTAGCACAGGCGCGACAATTTTAATTAAAATTCGTCGGGTGTCTTTGCTGCCGCCGCTGTGCCCTCGTCTCCACTCGTCTACGCTGCCCCGCCGCCCCTTCGCGTGATTTAAGTGTATTGCGGTTTTCTTATCGCTTGTTTTAAGTTCTATGTGGGCCGAATAAATTGCCGGTTTATACGCGAGCGCGCGCGCGCGCGCCCACCTTGGGACGGAAAAAGAGGTTTTTATGGGACCATTATCACATTACACGCACGTTTTCGCCGGGGCCCCCGGAGACGTTTTAATTGCCGGCTTATAATAAACTTTGGAAAAAGACGACACGACCGGTGGTGACGGGCGAACCATGCATGGAGGGGTTGGGGGGGGGGAGAGGGCCGCAGTAAAGCGGGGCGGGAAAGGAAGATCAGAAAAAAAAATAAAAAATAAAACTATATAATAATATTATATAATACGCGACGGAAAGGAAGGAAAAAGGCAAGAATACGAATTCGTAGGGCCGCGAGACGTTTATATAATTATATAATGACGTTTGTTGTCTAAAAGTTAATCAGTGTTAATCGGGATTAATGGTCGGCGAAAGGGTTGTGGAAACTTTTTGCCCAGAAAATTGATTTTCGTTTTTAAATGCTCTTGATTATAAATAAATGTATATATATATGTATATATTAATACGCGTATTAAAATTATAAAAAGGGTGTACAGATGGTGAATGAAAAGTAATTTGTCAAGCGGCGGCCAGCTTAATTTCGGGGAGGTATATACGCGATAACACCGGGCGAATTAAAGTTTCCCGAGGAGGAGGGATAGCAAAAAGAGAAGAAAAAGTTTTTCGGTTTTGTTAAATATCAAGGAAAAAGCTTCTTGCCATCTATAATTGTAGTTAATTAAAGAAAATTTCCCGGGCACCCTAAGTACGAATTAATTACTTTTTACCAGTGGGCGGAAATTTTGCAAACTTTGTTTTTTATACTTTGTCTTTTGTCTTTATATATATATTTTTTTATCTCTTCCGGCCCTTCGTTCCTGACCATTAATTCCGGAAACCTAACCACTGATTTAAATAAGGACATACCAGTATGATATATATATATATAAAAAGAAAAAGAAACCAACAACAACGAAGAAGGGCAGGAAGAAAAATCGGTTTACGTCTTCGAGGAGCTTTTTCATAACCACCGCTACTTTTTGGTCTACTGCAGCCATCACTGGTCTTATAACCGTTAACATCGGTTGAACTATACTGATGGAAAATCGTTTTTTTTTTTTTTGCTTCGACTCTTCCGCTATACCACTGTATATAATATATAGTCCCTTGCCCCGCTGTCCGGCGTCCATCGAATTCGTCGGTCTGGTAATTAATATACGGCGGCCCCCGGCCAGAGGGAGAAACCAATTAGATCACGGTGAGATCGAGGACAAAAAAAAAGTAAAAACCGAATGGGTGGGTTGACAAAAAAAGGACACGCTAAAGGTCGTTCCGGCCAGGAAGCAATTAGGGATTAGAGGTTAGGTCTGAGCCCTGGGTCATTGATTACCCGTGGGGGTTACACTCACTATACGCTATATATACCTCTCGGGGTCTCAGTCGAAAATTTGCATAATAAATTAAGTCCAAGGATTTCTTCTGCAATTTCGGGGGTCCTACGCCGCGCACACCATTGTATCGCTATATCACCGCCGGCACACTTAATGACCCGAACACACGAGAGATTTTCAGACAGATAAAGGTACCTATATAATACTGTATTATACACGCGGCGGCGCGGCGTGTGTCTTGGTACAGCGGAGAATATTAACGACATCGAAAATGTTAAATTAAGCGAAACAATTTGTATATATACGACCTCATATCATATGCATTTTATGAACGTAATAATAATAATATAATAATATAATAAAATGTTTATTAAGTACAGTGCGCCGAGAAAATATGCCGCGCGTGTATGTGGCGCGGAGACGAATTCCGTCGTGCAGTTTTTTTTCCTTTCCATCGTCATATACTACAATATATTATATTATAAAGCGTGCGCGCGGTATATTATTAAGCGCACTGCAATCGGGGACCGCGGGGCGGACGGGAAAAATAAAGGAATTCCAAAAGGGGTTTTTATGTTCCTTAGGTATATATATATATCTGTATAATGTGTTTGTATATAAGTGTGAGCTGGTGTGCGCGAGCGTATATATATATATATACGAATACGCGAACGGACAATCGGCTGCGGCGGCAGAAAACAGTTATGCATAATATATAATATATATAATATGGCGCGTATGTATATATTTATATATGTACACGTATACCGCCGTATAATGTGTATAATATATACCTATACTATATATATATATATATATCCGTACATATAATATAGCCGACAAAATGCTATAAAACAGAGAGACGGTCTCTGTGCGGTGCACGCCTTTTCATTGTAGTTTTGCGGCCCGGGCCCGTGCAGTCTTCTTCCCGAATCGGGAAAACTGCCGAAAACACCACGAGCCGTATATATATATATGCATTGTATACGCGTACGTACGTCGTATACCGCCCCGGTGGCGAGCCGCAGGAAAATAATATAGCGTACACACACATAGACGCGCGCGATGACCTCAACACCGCACACCGTCTCGCGCGCGCACACACCCTGCTGCACCCGCATACGCACGCGTACTTATATACATATATATGCACGTATACCGCTATACACGCAAGCGAGTATGTGTGCGCGGGTGCGTGGGTGCGCGTGTGTATATAGTTCCTAGCTCGGATGAGATACAATAGAAATTTAAGATATGCAAATGACGTTTTACCCTTAACTCTGCGTGTGCGTGTGCGCTGTATGGCCCCAGGGGTACCTACACGCTGCACCCGTCGCACGTCGTCGCGACACGATTCATTGGTGGACGTCGACCGAAAGAAGGATATACGCCGCACATATAATATATGTATTATAAAAGTGTATATATATTATGCGTACGCGCACTATTTTTTTTTCCTTCCTCTCGGAAATATATTATTATATTTGACTTTTCGGCGTGTGTGCTGCAGTGTATATGTATATATATATATATATATATATTGTTATTATTATTATATTATGTACATGCGTGTATATAGAACTGCGCGATGTATAATATATACAGCACGTTCGGTCGGTCGGTGTACGTCTTCTTCTTTTTCATAATTGAATTCATTTTCGTACGACTTCGTCGTCCCGTGATCACGCTGCACTGTTATCTATATATACGTGCATCACACTCTACGTCGTCGTTTCTGTCGCTGCAGCTATCGAGATAAAACTATACTCGTCCTTCGAAACATTTATATATACATTTATTACGATATTATATTGTAAATAATATTATAATATTATATTCACCGGATCACATTTCAAAATAAATATGCAGGTAATATATTATTATACCGAATGCGAGCATTTCACTATAGATATTCGTCGTGTAGGTACGCATAGTTCTTTTTATTGGGCTCGACATAATATTTTTTTTCACTTATTATGGTAATCTGCAATTAATGAATTATTTTCTACGCTCTTTACACTGTGAGTAAAATCAAATACGATTGTTTGTTTGATTAAGAACGAGGCTAATCAAAGTCAAACTATAACGGTATATATTATAGAACACGGTTTCCTGAAATATCGTTATTAATTTAATCGATATTTTATTGGATTTAGGTCATATTATACAAATAACCGTTGAATATGTCGGATTGTTTAAACAACATAAACGTGAAAACTGATAAGCTGGCGGTACTTTATTAGTTTACTGTAAAATTTAAATCTTACGATTAGTAATAATGAAATATATATTCTCAAAATAAAATATATCCACAATCTTCATATTCATAATTAGAAAGAAATAATTATTTCGTATTCATATCAGCTGCTTCTAAATACTCGGTCGATTTAAATATTTTCCAACTTAATTAAACGTTGATGAATAATGATAATACATATATGTGTAGATCAGTTGACAATTTGTCTTATAAATCTGCATGAATGAAATTATATATAATTCCAATTCCTGTAAGACTTTATTATTTTACTTTTTATATTTCCAAAACATTTTATTTTTGATTCATCAATTTAATATCTAATGTGTACACAAATCTGTACAATTGTTGACATTTATGAACTCCGATATACCAACAAATGATTTACAATTTAATGTTTATTGAAATTAATGTACGTTCAACATGAATTAAATTCAATAAAGTCCTCGAATAAATTAAAATACGACAATATCCACAAAATATAGGTAATTGCCACTCGTAATATTTTATCCATGCGTACGCTTTATACAGCCATACAGGCTTTTATCCTTGCCGTTAATTAATAATATAATATATTATAAATTAAAAAATATATATATATATTATCTTTTTAAATAATAATTATTGTTTTGTTAATAATCAAAACACATATAATATGGGCATTTCATAATATTTTAATCAAAGTATTCATAATAATATCTAATGTATAAATTTATATATTATTACCTATAATATAAAATCATGTTAAATATATATAATTTCAAATATTCCGTTGTAATATACTTGAAATCCTTTGAAATACTCGTAATGTAAATGTAAATGTAAATATAATTATTTTTGGACAGCCCAATATAATGCGGTTATATATTTTATCGTTATCAATGATTGCGTTATTGCAATTATTGTAGTAATATATAAAAGAAAAGCGTACGTGTACACTAGGTCGTAATCGGCGGTATGTAGGGAAAAAAAAAGGAAAATACTGTCGTTAGTGACAACAGAGACGACGGCATTTTAAGAGGGTGCGTATGCAAATTATAAAGGTACTATAGTGTCTGAAAACGACCTCTTTATATATACGTGAACGGTAATAAAATAAATAAGGAGATAATTGAAACCGAAAACGCTCGTTTATGGGTCCTGGGAAATTCCCCAACCACAATTACAACCAGACCAGCACGTATGCATATGAAATTCACCCCTTTCCGACGGCGGCGACGGTGGTTGTCGGGACGGCCCAAAAAAATGCAGCGTAATAAAAGAGATATGATAATAATAATAATAATAATAATAATAATAATAATAATAGTAATAATAATAATAAATGAAAAAATATACGTACCCCAAGAAATTGTTATTTGTTTTAAGTAGTGTAGTATAACTGTAGAAATGCTTTTAAAAACAAACCGTCGCGATGGCACGGCGGCCGGCGGACACGATATTTTAAGTCCGAAAAAATTAAAAAATAAAGAACAATTCCTGATTCCGCGAGGGCAAAAAAATGAACTTTTTCCCTCGCCATCTGTCATGGTTCGCCGCCTTTTTAATTCGTTTGTCGTGTAATAAAGTGGGTATTTTTTTTAAACATTTCTTTTTTTCCCGTGTACATATATATATATATATATATATATATATAATATTTACTTCGGGCTTTTCGCAGTCGTGTGGTTTACCTAAGGCCACGCCCCGGTACAAAAGGAACGGGGGGGGGGATAAAAAAAAAAAGGAAAAAAGACAACCGCCACGTCCCGGGGACTTAATTGACTTGGCCCGCGGAGGAGAAAAGCTGTGCCGGCGGCGGCGGTGGCGGCGTCGACGTCGGCGCGCGGTGGCGGAAATATAGGGGATGACAGGCGGCATAAAAAAAATGTAATAAAAGGGCCCCGCGTAACACATGTGTCGAACGTACGTGAAGGGACGACGCTTGGTCAGCAATGGTCAGCACACCTGAACCCCAACCGGACGCACTATATATATGTACAACTGCTCTGCAGCACTGTGCACGAGCTAAGCAGTGGCGGCGGCGGCGGCGGCGGCGGCGGTTATATATATATATGAGAAGAAAAACGATATAATATCGCGAAAGATAGTAAAATACGTACCCCGTGTACACTGCACATAATATAATAACATATAAACCGTATAGGGAATATTTATTTGTACATATATATATGTATGTTGTGTGCGTGCAGCAGAAGAGAAACAATACAACACAAACGCGCGATTGTGTGTGTGTACGTTTAGTACGTGTACGACGTGTGCGCCCCGCGATATTGCAGCAGCAGTTCTGTAAAAATATATATATTAAACGCGCGGCGGCGGCGGCGGCGGCGGTCTAGCGGTAACGGATTTAATTATTTATTGGCGATGAAACGCGCCCCGGACGATAGTATCATACCTAAACGCGCCACCGTCGTCGGCACGTCATGTTATTATTATTATTATGTGTATTGTGTACTTATGTGTTTTTTTTTTTTTTTGTCCGAGAATAAACTCGACGTTTTTCGTCTCGCAGAAAATTTCACCTACCCCTGCTCGACCGCTCGATCATCCCCTAGCCGATACGTGGAATAGATACGCCCGCGTATATAGTTCCATCGCGACGACGGTTTTTATCGCCGAAACGTGTGCGTGTGTGCTCTTCGCGTATGCGGTCCGAATTTACCGTCGTTTGTATGCCGAAGGTCGAACAGGATTCGCGGCCGTGTATATTATATTATTATTTTATTATTATATATACAATATACATACATAGGTATATACATAGGTTGCCGCCGCGGGATGGTATAATATAATAATAATAATAATAATAATATGATATGTGCTGCGCTTCAAACTGCGGCCAGAAGTTCGGACATAATCGTAACAATAAAAGAAAATAAGGAAATCGGTTCGGAAGAAAGAGATTATTAAAAGGTTTACGTCGGCGGCGCGTTATGTGCGCTCGGTGCCGTGCGCACAGAGGGGGGAGTGCCGAGCACGTGTGCATATTATATACGTACCTATATATACGAGAACGATGAAAACTCGGTTCCGAAATCATACTGGTAGTTAATACTATATCCGTATGGTATATTATATATACAGATATTGGATTTGCGGATCTTGCAGTAGGTTTGTTTTCGAAATTCGATTCCTTTAATGTGTTTAATATTATATATTATTATAAGAGTGGTTGCGCGAGAACACCACAACACTACAACAGCTTTTCAGCCGTAGAGCGTATTTTTGATTCCGACACAAATATATATACGCGAGATGACGGGTTGGTGACATTTTGTTAGTAATTTAATTGGGTGTCATACGCGCGGTATGTGTGTAGTGCGTTAAATCAAAACAAAAAACCGCGAATGTAATTCAATTTGGAATTTGGTGACGGTCCCATATGCGACCTTCAGATCAATTTTTATTCTATTATACATATTACCACCTACATAGGTAGTGAAGTAGCTATATGAAGCCAAACCGCACCGAATATAGTCATATAGGTGTACAATTATTAAACATTTTAGAAGTATAAAAAACATGCATTCATACTTTAGTTAGGACTTAGGACATTTATTCACATAAATATTAACCATTTAGATTTTCGTTAATGTACATGTATAACAGGAGATCACATACGCAAAATACAGAAAATCTATATGTACGCGGACAATTATAAATTTATAACTACTGTTAAATACACGAACTACATTATAAGATGTGTTTATTGTAAAAATGTTGCTTCTCCTCTGTAGTACCTATGATGTAAATCAAAAATCGAAGTAAAAATATAGTGGATATATCCTGCTCTCAAAATGTAACTGTTTTCAACCATTTCTAATATTGTATAGAATTACATTTTAAGGTAAGTGTTTGATACCAATAATAGTTTTCACTTTAGGCTATAAATGGTGTCATATATTTTCGACGCATATAAAATATTATGTTGATGGCCAAAAATGTAAATATTTTTTGGGTCACGTATAGGTACCGGACCGTTTCCGTGACAATTTTCGTCATCCGCGACATTCGACGGTGCAGTATATATTATTGTTTAATCTAACGGAAAACCGGAAATTTTTTTTAACAAGTGTGTGGAGATTTCAAAAACGACGTGTTTTATAGTCTGTATATAGTCTGTATAGGTATTACGTATATATTATTGCGCGCTATATCGATTATAAAATTTCGACGATAGCAGCAGAGAACAAGTGCGATAACTTTTAACGACCGCTGTACACTATATATATTATTACTATATTTTATATTATTTACTGTATAGTATACGAAAATCGGTAAAAATCGACCCCCGTACACAGCGTCATACTCGGGGATTCGAATAATAAAAGTGGGCCCGCGACGACGGCGGCGGCGGCGGCTGCTGATGTCGCGCGCGTATTAATTACGTTGTCGGTCGAAGGAGGGGCGCGCGCGCGGGATTTAGCCCATTCGATTAAATGACGCGTAATGGTTATGTATACATTATAATAATAAGTATATATATACGTATAGCGTGGCCGGCGCGGAGTGTAGTTAAAAACTGCTTGAGAAAATGCGCCGCGTATATAATAATAATAATAATAATAATGTACAGTGAATAATATTTCCCGAAGGAACTTTTCGCCATCCCCCGCGCGCCGGTTGTTATTATTATTATTGTTATTATCGTTACTATACAGTGTATATTATTATTATTATTATGATTATCATTATATTTTTAGTCGTGTGTATATATGCTCACCGTCGTCGTCGTCGTCGTCGTCGCCGCCGTTGTCGTACACATTGTATATTAACGATCGGAAATAAAATCCCGCAGAATGCACACCGATCCGTATATAATTGGCGTGGCGACAGTCGTGTACGCGTATATCGTACATACGACGACAATATTACTACTTACTATACGACCGCGTTGTATGCCGTCATCGCGCTGCCCGTATACAGGCATATATATATTATTATTGTGTATAATAAATGATATTATCACTGCGTACTATATGACAATGGTGGCGGAGGGGCTGTTAATTATTATGTGGACCGAGAAGAGGAGAAAAAAAATTTGAATTTTCCGCGCTAATTGAGATCCACAAACGCTCGCGTGAGAATTCGGAGGCGCCGGAGGGCGGCGATGGCGGTGGAGCCAAATGTGCGACGACAGCGTCGTATATATTATTTGGAAAAAAAATATCCGTTGATAAATAATCATAAATAACAATAATGGGACGAAAAACGAACGGAAAATAAATTAATAATTAATTTCGGTAAATAAAAATCGGGACGTTTTAATTAAAAAAAACATACCATTGTGATGCAGTTTTATTCCACTATATATATTGCATTATATATAAGAGACTGTATATTCTTTTTATAATAATAATAATAATAATAATATACAACGCATCTGCAGCGCCGTTTTATAATATGTATATAAAATATGTATTGTGTACTGTGTAGTTTTTGCAATAAATTTGACAATAAATACGCACGTAAGTATCTTTGGCATGCCGGCGCCCCGAGATTTTCTGGTACAGTGTATATATACTCCTTTTTTTTTTAATTTGAAAGAAGATCCTTCGGCAAGAGAATATGACGGTGCGCGGACGGAGGCGGGCGCGATATTAATATTGTACAACATTCCTCGGTAGCTATGAGACGTGATTTTCGTTGGCTCCAAGGTATTACTCTAAAGTTTCGAAAAAAAAAAAATAATAATAATAGGGTAAAATTAATCAAATATCCACGGCGGCGGCGGCGGCGGCGGTGGCATCAGTCCGCTCCCGGAAAATCGTTTCCGAGACGACCGACCGCCGTCTCGAGCGCGGGCGAGCGCGTGCAGTGCCTACAATATCGGCGGGGTAATATAATAATAATAATAATTATTATTATTATTAAGATTATAATTGAGCTGTGATGTGATAGGGAACAATTCTTCTGGAGAAGGGTGTTTAATATAATATATACACGGCAGCGATTGAGATGTAATGAAAATAAATTACGACAGAGAACTCCGTAAATTAAAAATAATAAACGTATACATATTATGATACCAAGCAACCGTTGTATAATATATTATATTGAGTTAAAATTTATTCCGTTTAAAAGTGGAACATAAAAAAGCATATTTCGCGGGTAATACTGTATACCATCATACCGTTGCGTATTATATATATTGTGTGGTATACCTATACGTATATATACCTATAGGATACATTAAAGTTGTTACAAACGCGGTGGGAAACGACGACGACGACGCCGCCGCCGCCGCCGCTCGTCCGCTGGTCGCGCGTCTTCCTATTGTTTCGTTGCGGAGGGCGAAAATACAAATGTTATTAAATTGTTTTGCAAACAGTCCTCCGGGACTACAGCTATTGCCGGTGTTAAAAATGCGAAAAAAAACCGCCGGCGAAACACTTTTTTTTATTATTATTATTATCATTATTTGTATTTTGTATTCACGCAGCACACGGCCGCTGTTGTGTAAAAAATTATATATAAATTAAAAAAGGATTTTTTTTTCCCATAATACCAACACACAGCATCACCGGTAATCTTTTTTCGTTTTTTTTTTTCACACACGTCGCCGCTGAAAAAAACAACGCGACCGCCCGCTTTTTGTACGTGTACACGTCACATAATTTATGGAGTCCCAGTGGGTGTAAAAATCTGTTACTGATATATTTCATATCACATAACGGCGCATCGGGCAAAAAGCAGACCGGCTCGCTGTCCCGCCGCAGCGGTCTGAGTTATGATTACTACACCACATACACGCACCGGTGTCTGCCCCCGCCGAGGCCGCACACCAAAAAATACTCCCATTTTGTCACCGCCGCCACTGCCGCACAGTGGCAATGTGTTTGTCGCAGGACACGGTCCGCTCGTCTCTCGCCCACCCATATATACTCTCTCTCTCTCTGTTATTATTATATTATAATGATATTATACTCCAACACTAGCCGTGTATCCATCGATGTGCGTTTTTGACCTCGTCTATATATGCTCAACTCGTTCTCCGAGGTATGAATATAAATATTCGTAAATCTATATAGCTAATTTATGCGTATACCTATTGTATATGTACCTAGGTATACGTTGGACATAATAGCTTTGAATACCAACTTTTGGTTCGCAACCAGTTGTACCTCTGCAGTGTGATGCGGCGTCATTGCGGCAGGAACGAGGAAAATGTATACGTATATACGTTCGTCTTAATTTTCCCGTGCCCGGAAAATGCAACTGTTGACACAGCTGTCTGCACCCCGCCGCACGCGCGCCCGCGTATAATACAACTACCGCCGCTATACACTTTCTTTTTCTCTTGGGGGAACCTTAAAAACAACACCGCCACCGGGTATACATATATATAAAGGTATATACCTTTCCGGTGCGGTCCTCTGCAGTGCCGAGCGGCGTGCACCGCGAGCTGTAGGAAACGCCAACTGTTCACCTGATGACAAACAAGAGGGCGGCGGCGGTGGCGGCTATACGCGTGAAATTAATGCTGCCGCCGCAGTCGTTATTTCGATGTTGTATATATAATTGTTCTATATATATATATATATATTATTATGTGAGCGATTTATTTCGAGAGCCCTCGCGAATCCGTCGCACCAAAGTCTATGTACACGCGCGGTGTTGTGAAAAGGGCGTTCCCGCAGTCGACGCTGCTAAAAACAGCGTGCTTGTTGTTTTTTCGTAAAAATTTACAAATGTATATATTATAATGTATATAATATATAATATATTACTATTATACAGTGCCATAAAATGATTTTATGTACATAATAAAGCTGACTGCTGAGTTTAACCGACGACATATCACCCGGGAAAAAAATGAACAATAATAAAATACAACGCTGCGCATAAGGTGTATCTCGGTTTTAGTGTAGATTATACCTCAGTTCACGGGCAAATCGATGTCGCCGTACCTCCTCTTTTTGACACATAATTCCATCTTGATGGGCAACAGCAGTCCGAGAGTCCCGGATTGGATTTAGCACTTGGTTTATTTTTTAACGCAGTTTAAACTACACTCTCTATAGACTTCTCTGAAATTTCCATAAGAACATAATCTCTTTAATTTGTTGTCAACATTTCAGTCGGGTATAGTTTTTGTAGAATATATATTATGTATAGACTACAAACCCACATTACATTTGTCATTTAAGATATATATGACATATAACTATAGTTTGTTTAATCGAGGCCGCATGTAAACGCGACGATTTGATATATGCTTTTACCTCATTTGCCCGTATGTCGTTAAATTATAACCATTTATATTTTATACATACAAACAAAATAAATACTGATTTCTAATATAATAACTATATAATATATTATTAAAATCTATAACAAACGACAACTATTTATAAACAAAAAAAAATTTTTCTTTTCCAAAGCGAATCTCAATAACTTTGCTTGATCGTCTTTTTAAAATGCAAAATGTTGGGAAATCTTCTTAGTCCACCTGGTGCTATGGAGGTACCACGAAAATTTCAAATCACTATAGCTTTTATAATTTATAGGCTCTAAACGTTTACCAGCCGGTCAGACGGTCAGCACACGTTTGATTATATGTATAATAATAAATATCTTGCTATGCTACTATAATATATAATATATTATATATTTTTAAATTATATTATATTAAATATATCATCGAATTCGTGAGAAAAATGTTAAAACTTTTTGAGCAACTTTTATTTATACAAAAAAAATAATTACATATTATACTATAGCCTTTAACTGCGGTTTAATAGTTTATGTAGTTGAAATAAAAGTATATAAGCATATGTCGTTTGAAAGTAAATTATTTATCTCCAACAGGCAACAGTTATATACTTTAAAGTAATAACACGGTTTAACAATCGTTAATGAATATTGTATTATAATTATTATGACAATCGTTCATTAATTAGTGTTTAACAATCATATTGTAGCTGTCCAAACATAAATTATTTTATACGTTCGTTATCATTATTTTACGTGTCATCATATTCCGAGTTCTTATTTTCGTACACATAAATAATACATTTTACGGTTTTACGTTTATATCACTATAAATGCATATATTATATGAATTATGATTAGATTATTGATTCGTAATCTATTCGCGACAATGAGTATAAATTGTAAGGCTTTTTTACAGAAAGTATTTTTTTTTAAACAAAGAAGGTGGATTACACTTTTTTGTGAATATTAAACATAGCTTATTTGCAGCTTCAGCCGTCGAGTCATTGTTTGTAATCTCTTAAAAAGAACCCAATTAAAATATATTAATGTGTTAATTTGATAAAGGAAAAAATATCAAACACCGCCGCGCTGTGAGTCAATATAATAATTAAATTTTAAAGGTTACATGTTTTGACAAAAGAAATCATTTAGGTACATATAACACGATAGTAATAATGATGACTACTGGCTATATTATTATCTACCAGTTTTTTAAAACTGCGGTAAACACTAATCACGGAACGTTAAATGTTTTCATAATAAACAATAATCGAATTGATTTATCCTAACTTTATACAGGATGAGTCACCAAGCACTCCTTCTTTTTTTCAATTATGTAGTTATTCAAAATCTAAATTTTTGAAACCGTACTTTTAGATTCTTGAGATTTTTTGTACTATCCTGGAGGAGTATTCCACAGGAGAGAAAAACTACTGTTTTTCAAATGAGAACCCCCCTTTTCCACTGTAAATTATTTAGCAAATCATTTTTTGTAGAAATTACTTTTGTAAAACTATAATACTATAAGGCCGACTACTATCCTGCTTATAGTATAAACATTTTAAATACTATTGAAAAGCTACTAGTTCGAATTTTTAATATTAGGTGTCTACATCAACATTTTTAAAAAGATAATCCACTAAACAATTTACACACAAAGTGGAGAGGGGGGGGGGTTCTCAATTTGAAATTAGAAGTTTCTATTGACAAATGGGACACTCTTTGGGGTTAGGTATAGGTAGTACAAAAATCTCATCAATTTGAAAATATGGTCTTTAAATATATTAAAAAATTCCAAAAATCAAAATTTGGATTTTATTTATTATTAAAAAAAAACTGAGGTTATAATGTTTGGTGAATCGTTCTGTGTATAATTCACCCTTGTATAATATGGCCAAAAATAAATATAAAATCAAAAACCACGAAAAACTCTTTGTTGACGGCTGCCTATACATATATATCGCCGCGTGGACATAAAAACAAAAACGCCAACGCAGTCTGTGACATCGCTGATGGCGAAATTTTTATTTTCATTTTTGGTGGTAGCCGCATCGTCGGTACGGCCTGCAAAGAATATGAGGGTAGGTATATATATATAGTATAATAATGTATACAATGAGAGTAGAGAAAAAAATATTGTTTATTAAGAAAATATTGTTTTGATAAAGTCTCCGGGCCCGGTGGCTTTGCCGGCGACTGTGGGGGTGTGTACACACAATAAAAGGTATATTGACATTCCGTGTTTTCCGGAGGGGAACAATAGCGGTGCAGTGTGCTGCAGGACAGAAGCTGCTGCCATGGCCGTCGCCGCTGAGTCCGGCGGACGCTTTTTCGGCGAGCGCGCGATGCGGTGGCGGCGGGCGGCGGGCAGCGGGCGGCGTATAAAAGTAAAAACACTTTAGTTTCCTTTCGGACCTGCTGCTGTTTACCCCGGAAAAGACGACACTTTTAAAAACTCTCTCGCCGCGCCCCCGCTGCCGCCGTCGCGTGTATATTTATTTTACCCCGGCATTGTATTGGTGTCCTGTTATATATAGCTGCAGCGCAAGACTATACGGCTCTCGGATACACTGCAGTACATCTATTATACATATATATAATATATATACACGACGGTTGCATCGCGTATGTGCAGTGTATATATAGTAACTTAAATATAATATATATAACCTATATACTTGACGTTCCACTCTATTATTTCTCACACTGATTTAGTCTTCCAGCCTCGTTGACTTATAATATATATAAACAATACCTATGCCTCTGTATACGTGTGTTAGTGTTTTCCTTAATTCTCCCTCGACCACTGCAGTAAAAAATGTTTATAATTGTATTTTCTCCGGCTGCTGCAGTTCGTTATACATATATATATATATATATATAAATAGCTGTCTGCACGCGCGTTACAATAATTGTCCTTTCGGTTCGGCTCGTACACCATAAAGGTATACTGCAGTTTTCGCAAACACCTATATACAGTTTCCGTATTGTGCTTGTCTACCGGCGTACACCGCTGTCGATTATTCGAAAACCAAATCCTGTGAGAAATTTCTATTAAATATATAATATAATAATACTATATATCGCGAGTGCTCTATAGGTATACGCGATCACCGGGTGTCTTCGGCGGCGCAGGAAGAGAAGGGGTGCCGCTCGTAATTCGTGCGGTTTATATAGTTAGCGCGGTGGGCGATGGGGAGGTGCGGTATGAACGTCGACGATTTTAACGCCTCCGGGAAAACGGTTTACGGTGCGGTGCGCTATAAAGCGTCGCCGCCGCAGAGTGTATATCGTCGCATAACCGTTATGGCGGCGGCAGAGCCGATAGCGCGTTATGCTGCAGCGGCGTCTATATACTCCGTGCGAGTGCGTATGCCCGCGTGAGTGCGTGCGTGCGCGAGTGCGTGCGTGTACGGCGGCGACCGTTCACATAAATAAAAATGGAACGGATGAGAAAAAAAAATAGCAAAGTTCAAAATTGAACGTCCGTTGAGATAAAATGAAGAAAAATGGTCCGCTGGTGAAATCGGACGATAAAAATAACCGTGTTAGACGTGACGGCCACGGGCTATAAAGTCTCGGGGGACGCGAATCTGTGCGGCGTATATATCGGCAAACGTCCCCTGGCGTCGGCGGTGGCGGGCGCGGGCGAAGAAAGCAGGAGAGAGCAAGAGAAAAAAAAAATCCGTTGTTTTAGGTCAGATATACAACACACGTCGTAACGGCGGGGGAGGTGCGCGCGCGCGCAAGCCGGAGGGACGGGACGCGGAGGAGCTGCAGCAGGAGCAGAGGATAGCCATCGAAAAAACAACAACATCGCGCGCGAGTTGTGTGTGCGGGGCAAAATAATAATAATAATAAAAAACCTAAGAAGAGATGCCCGCCCTGTGTCAGACTATTGTATGTATATATAATATAACGTATATATATATCTCATATATAATACGATCTTTTGCCACGGAAACGACTATGAGCCAACACACCTTATCTCCGTGTCGGGGTGGCACGCCGTCTCCCCTATATATATGCGTACACCATATTTAATATATTATTATTATTATTATACGCGATATTATAATTTAACGATGCGCACACACCGTCCGTCTTGTTCGTCTTGTATATTTGTACATATATATATATATATATAGGTAAACGAATTGTAAGAAGTAAAAAGGGGTCTCCGGTTTATTCAAAGGATTTCCGCGGCGGCACGTTGATACAACATTTGCATACCGCCGGTCGAAAAATTAAAACAGTTCATCCGCCGTCGCCGCGCCGCTATACCTCCTCGTCGGAAACACTGAACGAAAGCGCGTATATATATTATATTATAATTATTAATTTTATCGATCGCGGCGGTTTAGTCCTCGTCTCCTGCTCTCCTCGCCGATATTCTTGTTTTCCTCGCGTACATTTTTCTTTTATTATTATAATATGTTCGTGAAATTAATAAACGCGCGCGCTGCAGCAGCGGAGACGACGACGGCAACGTGTGCGCGGCAAAAGGCGAAGTGCGCGGGATTAAAAAAAAAAATGTATATATATATACACACCGAGACCCGATCGCCGGAGGGCTGTGCAATCAAGGTGTCTTTTGTGCGATGTCCGCCAAATCTGTGTATACGACTCAACCATTTCTTTGACGCCTTTGTTTTACCTATTCAAAAAAAAAAAAAACAACCAAATGAAGCGCTCGTTTACTTTTCATTTTTTTCATCCCTGAAAAACCGTATCGCAGCCTCGCAGCTGTCTCATTTGTTTTAAACATATTTTTCCGCACATACAATTTCACTTGTGATTGTGCTGCAGTGGGCGCGCGCTAGAAGACTATATAATATGATCAAAGGGTTTCGCGAATCAAAATATGACGAGAAATATATAATTTCAATCTTAAAATGTATAAAAACAAAAAACATAATATTTATATATACGACGTGTTATATAGTGTGTTTGGAGATTTCCGTTTTCGCAGTCCGTGCGGTTTATTAGATTTCAACCGCGGCCGAGATAATATGCATAAAATATATTATAATGTATATTTTTGCGGTTCGTTATCGCAATTCGAACGAATATCGCCCCGAGTCGTTTCACATTTTCGACGACGGACCGCGGACAAATTTTTCGCCGTGTCGTAATCGTCCCGAGGCAGGGTCATTATAAACACGGCGACAATATAATACGCTGCTCCCCCTCCAAATTGATAATTTCGAGCCTTTGCTGGAAAGGCTAATAAATATAACAATGATGTATAATAATTTATATTAAATTTTTACAAATAAACTTTAACCATAGCAGTATATGTAGTATTTACTTATGTCCTCTAAAATTTTTTATACATTGTACATTCCGTCATATGCTTTTTCCGGAGTGTAATTTTTTATGTATTATTACGTAGGTATATAATGTCGTATGTTATATGAATTATAAATACTGAATTAATTAAAAAATTATAATTATATGATTAATAATTTATAATACATAATAAAATAAAACCAATTTGAAAATGCGTTGCTTATACATATTACTATCATCAATTATACTATCGTACACTATATCTATTGTCGTACACCATATATCTATCGACCACAACCTATTGACCTATATATACTTATTCGTCGACTTTTGCAGAGCGCTTTAGCGACAATCGCTGCTGCAGCCGGAATAGTATATATATAGGACACCGCTTGCGTCGCGGAAAGGGCTCTGGAGCCGCCACTGGACTATATCGTATAATAATAATAATAATAATAATAATAATAATAAATTTATACACAGCGACTCGACCTGGAGCGCGCTTGGAATACTAAGAGAAAGTCCAGCGGAAAGCGAGCACACGTACATATTATACCTACATCCGCGGGGGCTTACGGTCCCCGGGGGATGGAGAAGCGCGGGGGAGGTCGCTCGCAGACATAATAATAATAATAATTATTATTATTATAATATCCGCAATTGGATATCTCGCATGTCGTAGTATACGTATATGTATATACATCGTAATAAATCCGGCGGTAATAAAACAACAAAGTTTTTGCCGCCGCGTGTTTATTTTGCCCTGCATATAATACCTATATATGTATACTATATATACTCGCCGCACTCGGTTCGACCTTTATTTACATTATTGTTTCCGCGCGTATACCATTTCTCTCGGTGCGGTATAATATTATACCTCCATAACCTTCTTCGCAACGGGCTGACGCGAAACGGCACGCGTATATATATGTATATATATATACATGTACATATTGTAGCGGCGGCATTTCGGCGCATAAATATCCATCTTTTATTAACGAAAACCACTTCCGGTGGCGGTACCCCCGTCCCCCACCACCCCCACCGTTCATCAGGTCCCACCTCATAATAATATAACCGTGTGTTTTATATACATAATATTTTACGTTTTAATCTGCATTTATTTCGCGGTGTTTTCGTTTCACGCGAATAATAAACCTATATTCTGCACCACCTCTCTCTCTCTCTCTCTCTCTCTCTCTCTCTCTCTCTCTCTCTCTCTCTCTCTCCTCGGCCCGCTTCCACTGCGTCGGTTTGAATATTATAATTTACAATAATAATAATAATAATAATAAAATTGTGTTTATATACTATAATGATATATATATATATATTATATTTCACGACACTTCGCGTGGGCTCGACGGTTCGAAATATTATCATTATAATATAATATTATTGTTGTTGCCTGTTGGTGTTGTTGTTGCGGTCGTCGCGCGGCGACGATGATGAATGGTGACGAGTAATAATATTTATTACTTCGCCTTTAACAATATTATATAATCTCGACACGAGGTGAGAGAGATGGTTTTTGTTGTTCGCCGTCGCCGCAGCCGCACGTCGAATTAATATTATATAATATAACGAACGAAATCATCACTGCAGTCATGGCGTTTCGCAGTCGGTTTTTCGCCGCACAGTTTCCCGCATATTAAATATATATATATTCACGACAGTCGTACCGTTGCCGTATATGACGGCGACAGGGAATTATTATTTTGTATTATCCTTTTTTCAAGCTCGTTCGTCGGCTTCTCGTCACCGCTGCAGCCACCGCCTCTCGCGCCGCTACCGTCGTCGCGGTCGCGGTCGTCGTCGTCGTTATTAATAACGCGCACCTTTTCCGACAATTAATCGCCGCCCCCTCCAACCCCTTTTAACCGTCACCGTCGCCATTCAACGAGCAGCTCGACCCCGCTCTCTCTCTCTCTCTCTCTCTCTCTCTATACTTCTGAGAGGTCTCGAACCGAGAGACGATAGAGATCCTTCGTCGTCGTCGTCGCATCGAGTCACTTCGCTCATTCTTTTCTGCACCTCGGCTGGAGAAAAAACACTATACCTACTGTACGCCTCGTGACGGCCGGGTCAGTGACGATGACGGTCTCGTCATCTGACGAAGACGACGTCGTTTCCTGCGAGTTCCCGGTCCCGCCGAAAGAAGGGTGCAGCGGCATCGGCGGCGGCAACGGTATATAATATATAGTATTGTATATTATATACGCGCGCGCATGAATCATCGTCCCCTGCTGCACTTCCCGCCGTCGACCCCTCGCGCGACACCGGCATAATTTTGTTTTACGGTTGACAAAACGATTAATCGTTTATATAGACACACACGCGCACGCATGCAAAACGGCGGCAGGGGACGGACAACCGTATACATATACTGCACGTATATATAATATAATATAATATATTATTATTATTACTACTATTAAACATCGTACCGCGGCGAGCGGCGACCCTCATCCGAAAAGAGGAAGGGTTATTGGCCGCGGTCATATTTTTTTAAGTTCACCGCCGCCGCCACGGACGTTATACGACAAAATATATATATCATTTTATATATAGGTGCGCGCATATTATATATATTATAAGTACGCGTAATATATAGGGTGCGTACGTTAACGAGAAGTAAATGACATGCAGAGCAGGGATACGATTTTTTCCACTGCGGCCGTCAATGTTATAATATATATAATATACCGTCACGCAACATAATATATCGATGATTTATATTATTGTAATACTGCAGATACCATCGAGAATCGAAAATAAATATTGCAGATATATATTGTCGAAAGGTATACCTATTACTACCGATATCGGTTAAAAGTTTCGATGTATATAACGACTTTGAAAAGTATATATTGTATTTTGTTGTTATAAATCGCGGTAGATGTCAGATGCGACTACGTTTAATGACGTATAACAGTAACATATATACTATTCATTTTTTTTAAAGTATACAAAAAAAACTAAAACAACAATAAAAGAAGTTTTGTCATTCATATATTAATATAATTTAGGTACTATAATTTACGTATTCGTTTATTACATTATAATATTATGTTTATTGATATTTTAAAAACCACCATCACATCGTCACACTGTCTTCGAAAATAACTTTATGCATACACCTATTAAACGTATATATACATATAACATTATTGAATTTTCAATCAAAAGTATGAGTCAAATATTATTGATGATAGATAAAATTTCTTCAAACGTCTATAGCGAGACGAATGGGATTTCTCCCGATGTTTAATAAATTCTGCCCATCATTCGTTTCGGCTAAACTTTTTTCGACTATAAAACTATAAACCTATTCATGTCTACTCGCACCTATATATGCAAACCGACGTTGTAGTATTTAAAATAATTTAGCGAATATATAATAATATTGTGCGGTGTATATGCGGAGCAGCGATGGGGGTTTTCGTTTTCCTCAGATCCTTTAATTCAGCAAAGTCGTCGTCCGCGCGGGTATATATATAATATATTATTATCTATATATTGTATGTACATATTATACAGCGTCCCGGAAGATAATAATATAATTAATTTAATAGATTCTACGGGGTGGTTTTATTTTTTTACATTCTTCAAATATATATATATGTATATAAATAAATAGACTTTGGGCATCACGGGAAAAAAGAAACCAGAAAATAGATATCTATCGCCACCGCCGCCGCCGCCACGAGTTCAATACATATATATATATACACTGCGCACATATAAAAGAGGTCCAATTTTCCGGACGATTGTCGTGCGCGCCCATTGTGCGGTATATTATGTACGTGCATTTGTGCTCGCGTATATATATACAAACACACACACACACACACACACATATATATATATATATATTCGCGTATACGGTTTTTACATCCGGTTTTTATCTCCGATCGCGCTCTCTCGTGTATATTATACACTGTGGCGGTGTCGTACACACATATCCTACGCGGAGTGAAATCGTCCTGGAGATCACCGCGACAGATACCGCGGTCCACGACGACGACGACGATCTCGCAAAATAATATACGTATAATATGTAAAAAGGGATTTTTCCCGTATACACACGCACCCGCACCCGCACACAGACACGCGCGCACGCACCCACGCGAGTCTTCGCTTCTCGCGTACATATACAAAAACGTATTAAATTATACATGTGTGTGTGTGTGTGTGTGTGTGTGTGTGTGTGTATGTATGTACATAGGTCGGAGGTTTTTAATTTAATTGCATTAGCCGACATTATATTATATACGAGGAAAAAAGTATATAAAGTCACCGCGTATCTTCTATATACCGCCGCATCGCCGCGCGTGTCAGTTTATATGCGATATATACGTATTATAATATTAATATTTTTACGTATATATATATTTATAATGTCCGCACCGGATCATATTATTATTATATATTCCCCGGACCTTAAGCCGCGACGACGGTATATACACGTATTTATTATTATTATTATCATTATATCGTCGTCATTATATTGTTGTACAGTCGCTTCGCCCGAGGGACAAAAAACCGTATATATACACTCGTGTACATAATAATATATGAGATGCATCTTATATACATGCAATATGCATATATAAGCATTTTTCATTTTTCAAACTCACCTCTATCGCGCGCCTGCGTTATGTACCATATTACATTATCATAATAATATACTCTGCCGAACGAGCTGCAGCTATTTGGGACGATAGTGTATAATAATATTATACATTGTACATATTACTATTATAATATTACCAACCGTTATTCTTATCGAAGAATTCGACGTATAGGTTACTCGGAACGGTTTGTCAAATTAATTTTTCCCGTATACTATATAATCTGTATAATAGGTATTCGATGGGAACGGCAATCTGGTCTATTACAATAAAACAATCGTCCCGCCGATTGTAATAATCTTATCAAATGTAATCACTAATCACTATATAGAGTAATGATGACAAAATGTATCCATTTAAAAAAAATACAATCAATGTCGACGTTGACACGTTGTCGATGTTGATGTGGAATGTTTTTTACAACACTGTTATTCTACGAACACCCAAATAATCAAAAATCAAAACTGTATATATAAGATATAATATGAGTCATTATACTCATTAACATTATATTACCCATCATTAGGTATATTCTCTTATAAATATATTATATTTATTTAGAATCCAGAATATTCTGATTCACGACTGTTTATTTTACCTATACACAATAACGAACGCGTATATTGACCGATTTAAACTTTTTTCACGCGTTTAAACGTCTATAGTCATTACGTTTTTTATTCGCGTTAAATGTATATAAGCGCGTATATAGGAATATATAAAACTGCAGCGTTGTATTTATTTGCGTGCATTTTGTGTTAAAAATCATCTAAAACGCAACGTTAACGAGTACCTAAATTTAAGATGGCATCATAAATAGTAAATATGACGTCAATTCGCTTGTTTACCATATAATTTACTTATATTCACTTTTCTAACGCATACGTGTGTATATAGAATAGAACTCGCGTTTGATTAGTTAGTTCGAAAACTCCCGTTTCTACGCGTGGAGCGAAATAAACATAACGTTTTACCGCCCAGACGAGCGTATAATACGAATGCGATTATTAAAAACGTCACTCGTTCAGTCGTTCGGTATAATATAATATGTACATTATACATCATTAGTATACCCCGAGTATGCGGTATAAATGTATAATGTATTTATTTAGCAATTATAAAAGGTCTGCAATCTTGTCACAAACTAATATTGTCCCGCCGTGGCGTTGCAGCTGCACTTTCGTCGGGTCATTTGAACAAAAAGTCGGTTCCCGCATATAATATTATATACCCGAATTCGGGTTCGGCTGCACTGCACGTCGCACACAAACCCAAATCAGTATATAGGTTAGGCACTTATAAAATATATAGGTAGCAAAAGAAAAATAATTTTATAATAATATAATATGTTCTCTGTGCCTATACACCCGACCGCGTATATCCTATACGAGACTTTCGGTTGGCGCGGCGGCCACCGCGGTCTTATAATTCCGTCGCGCGGCCACTTGTTATATTACAAAAGTAGGGCGCGCGCGCGCGCGCTCGAATAATATGACGATGCCGGCCGCGGAGGACGACGATAGTGATAACAACGGTATAACAATAATTACAATTATTCGCGTCAGCGGGCGGCCGCCGCCGCCGCCAGCGAAGAAGAAGAAGAAGTACAGAAGAAGATCCGTCGACGACGGACGCAGGAGGCGGCGGCCGGGAGGTTATATGGGAGGCGGCCGCCCCGAAAGCGCCGCGCGCCGTACCTACCGCCACCGCCGCCGCCGCCCGCACATCAAGAGTGATCGGCGTCGGTCGGCGGGGCTCGGGCCGGGCGGCCGTCGCCGGTGACGCGCGCGTGCGACGGCGCGGACCGTCGGCGACGGCGGCGGCGGCGGCGGCGGCGGCGGCGGCGGGCGTAGGCGCGGGCCCGTCGAGTTTTGCCCGCCAGTATGCCGCCATGCTTTGCGCTTGACGCCCGCGACCAGCAGCTGCAGTCCGGACGCAACCGTCACGCCAAGCCGACGACTCCACTCCTGCAGCAGTCGAGCACTGTCGTGTCGTACTCTGTCCGCCACTATTGTCACAGCAACTCGCCCGGCCGCCCGCCCTCGTAATAATATTATAATCTCATTATATTATATATCGTTATAAAGTTTAATATCGTTGTTGTTGCTATTCCACAACATCGGCTCGGACCCAAATCATCACAATTCGCGGTTTTTAATAATATATTATATTATTATTATTCATAATTTCGTCATCGCGGTGTCCGTATAACCGCGGTATTCACGGTATATTATATTATCGGCTCGGCGCTCGCTGTAGCTGTCACTCTCGCGCGCGCACGTTGCACCTGCGGTCGTCATGTATTCCCCCGGAGCCGCAGCCGCCGCCGCCGCCGCAGCCGCAGCGGCCAACGGATCACCTTTCGACAGCAGCTACTCGTACCGCCTGTGGTGTTTGGCCAACGTGTGGAGCGGCAATCGTAAGTCTTGCACATCATACGACACGTAAAACATTTTGTACCTATACCTATATATTGTTCGTATAGGTACCTAACCTATACGCCCTTACGGCTGTTATTACTTACCTCTGACCACCACTCGACCCATTCGGCGGTAATCGTCGTCGTATAATATATTGTTACAATAGCTTCGTTCTCTGCAGTAAGATTTTATGAAATTTCAAATTTCTGCGCCTCTGATCTATTTGCGGAGAGAGAGAAAAAAACTCGCGATTATTGTTTTATCTCTTCGTCGCGCAAATCGTACGTCTCATTGTGCACGGCAGCACTCGTGCCATCGTTATTAGCCCTTGGGATTAGTCTCACCATCTTAAAATACATATGCGGCCTTGTACACGCGGACTGCAGTTTTTCGTATTTTTTTTACATTCGACACAATATCGTATCTTAATTTTTAAAAAATATCATATTTTTATCGCATATTGCGATTTTCTGTGCAATTTACCAGCGAAAACGCTGCTTGTACGTACACGTCTCGCGGTTCTGTATTGTATACTTTGGTTCGAAAATAAAACGTGTTTGCATGCAAAATTATTATTATTACTGTTATTAAATCATAAATCATAATCGCCGTGTAGAGATAATGAAAATTCAACTTCTAAATCTATTATGAGCCGCACACTGGGCTGTTATAGAGTGTATTATTACGTATATATTTATATACTCGATGTTTATTTTTGTCACAGGTCCGATAATGTATATAATACCTATTTCATGTAAAAAAAAAGTTCGTTCCCCGTCGAGATAGGGTATTCTGTTATCTGTTAGGAAATCAGAGTGGAAAATCCTTATTTTTTTGGGGTTTTTATAAAACGGTTGTAATAATTCTGAAACTGCAGAGTTATTTTAAATAGACAATAGACATTCGACGGTTATCTATAAAAGCCCCGAAATTAAAATAAAAAACAATTTATTCCACGTCAAATCGGTATTTGTATAATATTATGTTTCACTTATCAAAATCAGTTGATAAATCATATTTACACAATAATTACTGCAATGATTGAACTTGACGTATCAAAATATGGTAGGTTGGTAAGGTTAGCGTCATTACCACGCAGGTAAATTGTATAAATTTATAAAATTAAAAATGTTTTCAAAAAATTGATGATGTACCTATACATAATAATATTATAATATTTCAATATACATTATGTTTGTAAAAAGTTGTAGAAATAATTCTTTTCAGCAACAAATAAGAGCATAAAACAATTATTATCGTTTTTCACGTTTGATGTTTGCTCCCCCTTTGGTGTTTTTTACGCGCCATATGCAATAAAATATACATTTGTCACGGACATCGGGACATCGTACAAATCAAACGTGTCGGTGTGTGTCAATTTATTGATATCCTATTTTTAATATAAACACGTTTATACGCTCGTATTTTATAGCGGCCGAAACCGTATTTTTTACTTTATTATGTGTAGTTCATAGGTACGTGTATTAACGTAAACATATACAATTTTGTGTAGCTTAAATTTTTTTTCGGCTTAGGTGTTCGAGGTAATATTTACTTACAAAAACTGCGCAGTTAAAACAATAATTTAATAATATTATTGTCTTTACTTTTATGTTAATGACGTGTTCTCCAATAATATTATTATTATTATGCGGTAGGTATACATCTATACCTATATAATATATATATAAGTATACGCGAAACGTAAATGTGTGTATATATGTACCTATATAAGAATGTAAATAACTGTATAATAGTGTAAAATAAGTAGTTTTTATGTATACGTGTATATAGGTTTAACGTGAGAAATAATAGCCAAACAAATTATAGGCATATAACAATAATTATTATTAAAATATATCTATTTGTTGTAGGTACCTATATAATATACTTGTGTATTTTTGTATTTTACGATATATGCATTTCCAGTAAATAATTTACCTAAACCCTCACTTTTATACTTGAAGTTACGAAAATCAACTTTTATCGTTTTATAATTATTTGTCATCATCTTTTTTCCCGATAACATTTTACGTATTCTTTCGCTGATGGGTTGTAAGGAAAAAAATCGTCCGTTAAATCGTTACAATTTAATATTTATTGTCGGTAAATAATTATAATGATGGATAAACGGTTCTATACTTCTCTAGTCTGTGACTACACGTATATATATATATATATATATATATATTTATATAAATACATATGTATAACAATAAAATTACGTTACGTATATATTATTATTATATACATATGGTAAAAGAGCACCCGCGCAATCAAAAGGTTATGGGACCTTTCTTTAAATACGACATTGTCGTTATCGCGAAAACGACCGAATCAATTTAATCGGAACATTAAAAAAATAAAACGTTCACGTATATAATAATATAAGCTGTCGCATCCATATATGATGAGCATATTATAATATAATATTCTCGTCTTCTCTGAAATAAAAAAAACAACAATGACTGGTACTGTATCGTGCCACGTTTACCTTATTGATAACTCGATCTAGGTCTAATTAAAATATGTCGGATACATAATATTGCTGTACTTAATAAAATATAATACCTATCTATAACGTTCTAATCTTATCGTTAGTTCTTCGGCGAGATGTTATTATATTGTTATAACATTCGTTCTCATATATATATATATAATACACAGGCTATACGCCTATACGTCGGACGCCGTCATCCCTTTTCCGCCACACACGCGGTCCAAATATTATAATAAACCATAATATAATATACTCGGGTTCAAAATTATTGTCGACATTATAGAAAATGTGTACATTGATAATATGATATTGTGATGGGAAAAAAAATCATCGTTGGAATATACGTACACTACATATCATAATATTATGTATATACCAATCGACATGACTGAGAACAATGACTGCGTCTTATAATTAGATAACGTAAATACGACTAAATAACATTATAATAATAATATATCAGCTGATTTCTAAGATTATATGTATACATAATATTATGTCGTCTAGATTTTATTTAGGTGCGTATATATACACCGCGCCGCACACATAAAAAAAACCCCGTAGTTTTTTAATGCATATGTTCCGTTTAAATATTATGATGTGTATATATGAATTCTGTATAAGTAAACACTATGATAATAATATAACATATCATTTTAATTATATGTTACACGTTATATATTATTATATACATATCGTTATATAGTCGTCGCGTGTGTCTCCTCTATCCGTATACACCATCATATATTATAACAGCAGCGCCCCGCGGCCCGCGACGATTTCCTTTTGGTCGGACCACCGCCACCGTATTTAATATTAGCGGCTAATGCAGGATTATTCCATTGAGCTCGTCGTTGTTGTTCTATATACAATATTATTATTCCTCTCGCACAATGGTCAATTATTGTGTGGTACGGTTGTTTTTTTTCTCCTAAAAAAAATAATAAAACACACGCCGTCGTATATGTTTATTCCTCTGAAAATCGCCGCAGCCGCCCGCGTACACCGCGTATTTATTAACGTTTATTGTAATCGTGTATAATAATATGTATTATAAACGAATTGCGGTCGATACAGAAGAACAAAAAAATAAAACCCTGGACGCTTCGATTAATGCGTATTGTGTGTTATAATATTATGGTCATCGTCGGATCTTCGCAAAACTATAATACCTATATATATATATATATATATATAATCAAGTCACTTTCACATCAAATAATGCATTTGTGCACCGCTGCAATAGTTTTAAGTTGTAATGATCATCCTGTATAATAGTATAGGTACCTACAGCGGCGGATCCAGAATATTTTGACAGGGAGGGCACAATAATCATTCTTGTAAAATGTATTTAAAAATATAATAAAATAAAATAATCTAATATATATATTACTATATTACTTGACAAGAGGGGCACGTGCCCCTGTGCCGCCCCCCTGGATCCACCACTGGGTACCTATATATAATATTAGAGAAAATTGTAGATCGATAGATTATTATAATATGGCACCGTAACGTCGTATGAAGCACACGATTTACAACGGGTGAATCAACGGGTTTTTTTTGTATCGTAATAATTCGATTTATTATAACCTTTAGGACAATAAATGTGTTAAGAACCCACGATAATAACGCTCATTATGCCGCATAGAAGATTCCATTATAGATGTGTACATATATTGTATTTTATTATAACTGTTTGATGACCGCGGTATTAACTTTATATCGTATCGATTCACCATCTGTTGACGGATTTAATTTGGAAACAAATATATATGTATCATATATATACACGCATCACTGCAGTGCTCTGATATAAATTATTCAGGTAATCTATAAACTACAATGCAGCCATATAGTGTACGATGACGTAAATTATGATATAATGTTTAGTGATACGCCATACGGTAACGGAATATACTGTCGCGATGTGCGGCGTCAAAGTATATTATATTTTTATCTAACAATTTTCGAACTCGTATAATCATTTTCCTATAGGTATACTAGGTAGGTATATATAATAGTAAAATTGTTTTATCTATACATATTTTTGCGTGGTACGACAGTTGTATCAGTGTGTCATATTTTATATTTAGGTAATATTTGGTAATAAATAAAATAAAGTAACAATAATAATATTAATCGTAGTATACCGCACAGTATATACGATGTGTGTGTGCATATATACCCATCGGCCATCGAATTATGTGATCATGGTTCATGATAAATATGAAAACATGTAGTCCTCTAAAACAAAAAAAGCTTATATTTTGTAGACTATATTATACCTATATACCGACCTCGAACTAATTTTTTCATAGGTAATATACTTTTTGATATTTTATAATTATTATTATGGGTATAAGAGCATAAACGTTGCATATATTGTTTTCAATGTTTTAATTATTTTGGCCGTTGTCGTTTTTACATAAATCATACAAAAGATTTTAATTATTATTATATTATAATATATTCTGCGAAAGTAACTGTATAGCAGCGTTCTGCTTTATCTTTTGAAACGATTCTCAAAGAATTTCAAATTTTCTATCTGAACGAAATAATAAAAATATTTCAATTTTCAAATATAAGTGGAATGAAATATTTATCCATGCCTACCCATAGGCGAAAATGTATTAAAATTTCAGATGGGCTATAACATTTTTAACATTAATGTGAGTGGGGGGTTTCGATCCCACAAAACTAAAAATCTGACTGTTTTGGGAAGGGGGGGGGGGTAGCTTAGACGTTTGTAGGCAGTAATGCACTTTTTTTTAACCATCGCTCATCGGATAATCGCATAATTACATTAAAATAGTATAATATATTGTATAGGTAAGAGTTATGGAATATTTTATAAAAATGAATAATAATATTAAGCAATGACAACTAAAAGTAAATGCGTGTACAAACTATAAATATTACAATAAATTGTCCAGATATATCTGATAATGTCATAACTATCATAACATATACAAAGTATGGAATATCTATTAATAAAACACATCATAATTCATAATTCATAAGCTCATAACTATTATATAGGTACCTACTCGTACAAAATATCATAAATAGGTATAATATACGATATGTGTGCTGTAGAATATAAAAATAAATCCTCGCCGATATCATTCACTGCAGGTAGTCCCCCGGAACAATAGCCTATAGCACTATCCGCGGACATGTGTCTATTTATATACATAATTTAATATTATATGATGTGCACATAAGTAATAATAATATTAAATAACATAATATAACATCACGATGCGCGGTCTCGCGGTCGTCGCGTGTGTAATAATAATAATACTTGTCGCGCAATTGGCCCGAGTCGACCCTAATGTTTTTCGATATTTTTATTTCTTTTTATTGAAAAGGGTCCCCCCGATACACGTATACTGCACGAGAGCGTACATAATAATATATATATACTCTCGAGCGTACTTTAAAATAATAATATGTAAATATCGCATATAATAATACGGGCGGCGCGCGCGTATATATATATATATATATATATATCATACAAGGAGAGCATTTTTTTCTCCCATCATATATGTATGTGCATCGCCACCGGGGGAGGTCAATTGATATTTGACTTTCTTTGGTCTGCGACTATAAATATTGTTGTACATATAGTAGATGTATATACGGTCGCGACGACGAAAATTAAAACGCTGATTATCATAAACAATTATAAACACACGCGCGCGCGCGCGGAGTAACTAATATATATTATGTATAATGTTTGGTATTAATAATGATGGTAATAATGATGGACTTCACTGTGTGTGTGTACGCACATCGTGTATGCGTATGGCGCGACTTGGCCAATTAACCGTGCGGCCCGCAAAGGTTAATTGATGCGGGAACGGCGGCCGAGACGTTCAATTGACCCGCCGGGCGCGAAACGATTATTTATCGTCGCTCGCACATACGCACCAGCGCTCGACGACTTCTGTGTACGACAATAATTATATGCATATGCATATATACCTAATATTATACAATTTAATGATATCGTCTCTGAAGAAGTATATAGTATTACCTCGTGAGTATGAAAGTGAGTATAAAAAAATCGAGAAAGTTGGTAATCGCGTTCCTATATACTGCAGGTGTCGTTGTAGTGCACCTCCTTGTCGTAGATTGGGTCACTGCAGCAGCCGTAAATGCATATTGTGTTAAACTCAATAATATAAATATATAGGTATACACCTATAGCCACCTCGCAGCATCGTATGCAAAAAACGAGTTTCACCGGAGTTGATGGTTCGACCATCGGGTTAACCAAATATAGGTACAATTGTTAGTTTAATAACAATATTAATATGTTAACGAAAATTGTTCTTTTTATCTCGTAATTCTCCGTTGTTTTGAAAAGTACCTACTATACCTACCGCTATGCATTTTTTACAAACTATAGATTCAATCATGTTTTCTACTGTATAAATAGTGTCTTCAGACACAAAATTAAAAAACACACGATTGTAAAATCGATCTTGAGATAATATATTAGATATATAGGTGTATATACATATAATAATCGATTTTAACAATTAATAGCTAATTGTTTCCAAAAGTTATATTTAGAAACTTAAATATTAAAAGTATTAATACCGCGTAAATCAGTTGTCAGTTACATTTTGACGTGAATATCACTCGTATTTAATACCTATCACATATATAGTGCCTATACACTTAATCCCACTTAAATCGGTTAGTATAATTTCTGCCATCATGCTTAGACAGGAATATCTCGTTTCCCATAATATGCAGGTGATCATTTTGACTTGTGCTCTATATTTATTTATGTGTCTCACGAGAAATCAGATTTTTTGACTTAAGACGAGGCGTGCAAATTGCTTCTTCGCCGATATCATCATGTATTGTGTATATACGCCATAATATGTATATATAGCTTATACGGTACATTTGATATATGCCGCATGTATTATATATATATCATTACATAATAAATACATAACGTCACGTGTGCGCGGCGTATATAAATAAAATGTATCTCGCGTACGTGCAGCAGCGCCGCGGCGTCATTTCGACCGCGTCGGCGACATGTATTTTGCGAGCGCGCGCGCGCTTTCGAAAATGTATTCGGCACAGGTGAGCCGTCCAATAGGCGGCTCGGGAACGTCCCACCTGCGCGCCGCGGGCAGGTAGACACGAGGCGCGGGCGCTCCGTTGTACACGCCCACCTGTGTCTGCGGTGCTGCAGCGCTCACACCTGCGCACCGCTCGGCTCGAATACATTCTCCTGTCGACGGTTTCCCCTCGATAACCACCCCCCACCCACCACCAATAGGTACTTACGTTGATATTATATATATGCCGTCGGAAAAACTCGCATACGCCGTCCTTGTTTATTTATCGTAGCCCCGCCCCGGGAAAATCGGCACTATTATAATATACCTATAAACCTGCCGCACATGCATATCAAAATAGCCTATTATAAATATGTTTACCGAAATCACTGACAAACGAGAATTTCTTAAAATACCTATATATATATTATGTATTAAAACGATATTTTCGATACCGCGCATAATTTGCAGGATTCCGCTGAAGATAATAATTATATTTAATAACCTACCTAAATAAGGACACTATTGCTATAAACTGCAGTCTGGAGTATACGCATATATAATCTATAAGCCGCGAGACTGCAATATTAGAATATCGACCCCGCTTCGTGATCGGTCGCTATTTCGTAATCGTTGTGATAGGTACATTATATAATATAGGCGTATAATATAAAATATAATTATTATGTGCTCACCTACATATCCACGCGTTAACTATATACCTACACTTGCACTGTATATAGTTACACGCTATTATACCTACTTATACGTATAAAATCAGCCGGGCGGCGGCGACGGCCACGACGACGACGCGAGATCGCTCGCGAAGCCCGTCCCCGCACCCACCACCACCCGCGCGCTCACCCACATTTAGCGATAGATATATTATCTCTGTCGAGGCACCGACGGCGGCGGCGACGGCCACCGATCGATTTTCGGCCCTCTGCCTCCCCACGCCGCGATACTCGACCCCCCCCCCCACACACACACAATCGCCAAGTGTCGGGCGGCGGCGATGGGATATATATATTATAATAGAAAAGGAGGCGGAGGGAAAAAAATACATACTATACATATACATATACATATATATACGTCTAAGGCAACCACCCGGTGGGTATATATCGTGCGTGCGTGTGCGTGTGAGTGTGCGGTGTGCCGGCACTGCGCTCCTAGGATCATCATTTCGTACCTGCCGTCCGTCCGGTGCGCACGTACACGGTCCTTTTTTCCGTTTCGTATATACACCTACCTACATATTATACGCAGCTCAGGACCGGAACATATTATATACCGCTGTATATAATATAATACCGCCGCGCAGTCAGTCATCGGGTAGACGTCGAGCTCAACCGTCGTCGTTCGATCGCGTGTATAGCAGGTAATACAACACCTGGTGCAGCTGCATCGCGCCGTGCACGTTTCAGAGTTTATTATTTTTGTTAAAAAAAAATTTAAGATCGCGTCTGGTTGCGGAATTTTTTTTTTTTGTGCGCCATTCAGTCCGTTACACGCATATACCATTCGTCGTCATGTATACGGCCGCGCAAGTCATCGGTCTGTTCCAAAACGCCTTTCCCTACGGCAACTACGCACGTAAGTCATCATATTATGTCATATATATGACTATATATATAGTTAACATAATATATATACGCGTATATCTAGGCTGATTTCATATATTATTATTTATTCTATAACAACGATTATAAGAATGATTATCATATTATTATTGCGTTATTACTTATTATATACCTGCTACAATAATATTCTCTACGTAGAATAGATACGCGTATCTCTGCAGTATTATATACTACATTACTACATACGGCGTATAATTATGCGTACGTAAGATATATATTTCTCATTAAATTTAGGTTTTTAATTTTTTACATCGGTGTATTTATACGATATTATAAACTCTCGATTTCACCTATTTAATATTTATACGTGTTCGTTTATTTTTCAATATCGTTTTGTTGACGTTTGTCCGATGACTAAAATTTTAATCGCCGACGCGTCCGCGTCCTCGTAAATCACGTTATCTAAATTTATACACTTTGAACGCACATATTTTTAATTAAAACTAGATATATATTTGTACCTCGTAAAAACATAAACTTATACAGAATTTATATATACATGATGTTTGTCCGACTGCTGCCGCAGCAGACTACCGCCTGTGGAAATAAATTTAATTTACATCATAGTCAGCTGTGTATTTGTATATATATGTATGTACCTATATATATATATGTGTGTATAAAATACATACAGTTATTATAGGTATATACATACCGAGTAAGGTGCAGTATTGTAATATAATACATCATTATATGGAATCGTTAACGTCTAAATAGTCGGTTAATATTTTAATTTGGAAAATATTATTTAAAACTATATATATAATAGTAAATTATATACTTATTCTAAATAAATTTAGCTTTGCACGTTTTCATTTTTAGAATAAAATTACCCGAGTAATGATACTGTTTAGTAATGGTTAAAACACATATTGGCAAAACACTCGAGTTCCACGCAATATTGTACACATTTATCCTCCGCGCGTGTAATACTATTTATTGTAATGTGCAGTAAACTAAAAATAATATTTTTTCGACGAACGCGGTATAAGTATATATTACGTATATATATTTATATATTATTATATCGGACGACGATATTACACCAGTTTTGTCTTCTGTGTATATATATATTGTTGGAAATCGAGTCCTTAATACGACTATATATACCTATATAGGGTATAGCGCGTGTATATAATACAATAAGAATAGTACCTATAATATTATAATTAATAAATATATAATATATATTTAAACTAAAATATATATAATAATATATAATATATATTTATACTAAAAAGTGCAAAAAATTTATATCTTAAGAAAATGTAAGCCCTCAAATATGGCGAATAAAACACCTAAGCACCTATATGGTGTAGTATATATATATATCTATAGGTACATTATATATTATATATTTACCTACACCTGTAAACATATTTGATATACAAATAATTTGCCAAAAATAAAGTATGTAAACATTAAATAAATTATAAATATTAAATAAATCATAAATTATAAATGTATTATACTACCGATAATGAAACGCATTATACATAATATTATATATACAACAAGACCTTCGTAAATATATTTTTTCTATGTGCGATTTAGCTGGAAACTTTTACGTGGTTCCTCGGAACATCATCGTTATATATTATTATACTGATTCTTCGAACTGATAAAATCAAGATTTTTCTTGCATTGCTCTCACCGGCGTTTATATACATACAAATATTATGTCAATACATCGATCAATCGGATGTATACCATTATTGTAATCCATTTAAGTGTCTACACAATCAATATTTTTAAAAAAATTAAAGTTTTTTGAAAATATTATTTTGACATAATTTGCGATGACACTGCAAAACAAAGTAAATTGTTCAAGTTTTTATTATGAATGACAACATACATTTTTAATTTCATATTCCGCAGCAGAATATATTTGGGAGTATTTCAATACATATAAAAATCGAATTTTGAGTGAGCTATATAATATAAAGTATAGGTCAATAAAAGTAATAAAAGTTATATATATATAGGTATCAGCTAATGGTATAGTTTATAAGTTATACTTATACCTAATAATACTTATAACTATAACAATACTTGTCCGAAATTCGATTTTTATTCATCAAAGTATAATACTCCGAAAAATATTCTGCTTCGCTGTATATGAAATAAAAAATGTAGAGGTAAATATAAATTAGGTATAAGGTATACCTATATATTGATATTCAAAAATAAACAACTAAAAAAATGATAACGTTAACGATAAAAAATATAATTATTTTTCAATTATTTTGTTATTTTGTATGACATTATATACGAATATGGTATATATACCACCTAGTACCTATATACATATATATATATTTACGAATAATAATACCCTATTATCTATATACGATAGAATACACGTGACACGCGTCTATTTAATTGTCAAATGTTTGAAGCGTTGTATAAAATATAATATATGTTAACATGCGTAAATATTTTACCTTATAGTATATATATAACATAAACGTGTTTAATAAGTATATCTATGTAGGTATTCATGTGTATATATTGTGTAATGATATGACGTGTATTTGTGGACCACACGATTTGCCAGATGCCGTTCGATAAACGTGTCCGAGGGACTATATATATATATATATACATACCTATATATAATATATGATGTGATGTGTGTTGAGAAAACAACGTTCACACACTGCTGCGGCATATTAAATTATATACGTATATGTATATATTATAATACTAGTAATATATTTATAACGTTTATACTTATGTATATATATGTACATAATACACCGCATCGTTTGGTTTGATCAGCTGCACTATACCTATATAGTATATATATATATAATAGTTTACATTGCTTTACTTACAATATATATAATATTAAAACCGTGAATTTAACTCGTACTACAGCCGTATGGTGGTATAGGTATATATATATGGGTATAGTTACTTTTTTTTTACACGTGTAGGTATAACAGAAAAATATACAACAAACTCGAGCGCGAACGATTTAGCCCGATCATAAATATATACGTTCTTTTGTATATATATATTTTATATACACATCTCCGAAAGATCGTTAAAACGCCGTGACCGGATTCCATCCGGTCGAACCTAAAACACATTAACCACCCGCAGTACACGCACGCTTCCTTCATATACCTATTATATATTACATGTATACAAGTAGGTATATATTAATATAATATATATACATGGTTTCTGTGTCTCGCGTTGTAACCAATCAATAAAATCGTGTGTATATCATATAAACAGTATGATTGTTAATGTATGTGTAGAGGCGTATACCTGTTTATGCGTTTCACTTTACAGAATTATCCAATTCGATGTAGATTATAATTATATACTGTAGGTACCTATTGAAATTATATACATATATTCTGGACGTCTGCAGTTATTTTAATATATATTATTATTATACGTGCTTAACTCTTATCAAGACGCGTGTGATTCGATGAACATATCCGTCCTCTAAAAAAAAAAAAAATCATGAATTCAGAAATAATGATAAATAAGAAGATGGACGACGACGCTTACAACAATAGACAGGTCGGCGAACACACCTGATTGGTTTATAGGAGGTCACGTTACCTGCGCGCAGGACCCCCCTCGGTCCGACTGGGCAGGTGCGACCATCACGCCCTTTGCTCGTACCGTCACGCGTCATTGGCGCGACGAACAATGCGCATTCACGAACAACAGGTGCTTATATATTATATTGTATACCTGCGCGACCGCCCGTCGCTCGAATACATACACCGCGCACAAATGGCTGCTACATAACAATATATATATATAAATTGAACGTACAATAATAACGTATCGAATTTATTTTAAAATACTCCTCTATATATATAAATCGCTATAAGTTGTAGGTATATAATACTCATATATACGTATAGGCGTATTTTATTATTATACAATAGGTTTTGGAAATTTTGTAATTTTGTGTCCAAATATTGTGTATAATATATTGTATATAATGTCTTATATGATTGTTACATTTTATTTATATTGATTTTCGTCTCTCTTTTTTTGCACACAGTTCCGTTCCCCGGCATGAGTCTGGAGGGTCTTCTCAAGGATTACCAGGACCTACACCACCAGCAGCAGCAGCAGCAACAGCAACATTTACAGTACTGCCCGTTTTGTCGGGAATCTTTTGACTCTGGATCGCTAAAAGAACACTTGGACGGCGGATGCCGAGCCCGGCCGCCTTCGTCTCAAGCGTCGCCGCCCCCAACCACGGTTGCGGTCGCTGGCCAATACGGGTGCTTGCAGTGCAACGCAGCTTTTGGCAATCGCGACCTGCTCGAGAAACACGAACTGCTCCACTCGCCCAACGCCCAAGTGGTAAGCGCTTTTATGTATTATACGATTCTCAGTATATATATATATCGGAGTATATCACACCCAACTCAATAAGTTCTATTATCATAGACCTTATAAATTTTGTAATATTCAGACCCCCATCCCTATTTGTACACCACTGTATATATGCATTTATTATAATAAATATTGATTAACGTATTATGTTATTGTGCGGTCCCCTCGAATTAAAAATATCAAACAATTTTAAATCGCTCTGCGCCGCATTTGGTGCAGGTACTGATGAATATAGAACACGTATGTATCTATAATTGTACTATACGATATTACATAATATTATAGAAAACGTTTTCCACTATTTAACCGAATTTTGTAAAAGCGTTTATCGGATACACTTTAATATATATATATGTCGACGTGCACGCACGCAGTCGCCGCCGCATGGTCGCCTGCAGGTTGGCCCCCGCGGAGGTATATTTTATTTATTTATTTCCATTAAATTCCGAATGGATTATATATCGCATAATATATATTATTATATATACGGTGACCTCGCCCTGGCGCACCTCTAAATGTATATATACATGCCCGATGACTATAGGACGCCATGAAAGTGGCTCTGTGGGCCCGAATAAACCTTATTGTACATATATATGATATATATATGTGTGTGTGCGTGTTATATATACTTTAAACGACCCGTCTCACAAAATACATACGTTTATATGCTCACACACGCACATAATATATATATATATATATATATATATACAAAACATAAAACAAACACACCTAAAATCCGGTGCGAGTGCGTGCGCGTATGTCATATATATGTGTGACCGATGACTCGCACACAATTGAACACATTCTCCGTGTGTTTTTCGGGGCCATCGCGCGCCGTTCGCGTGTCGTGTGTGGTCCGGCGACGGGTTTAGTAGGCGTAAGTTCGTTTACACATACGTAGATATATATTCGGACAAAAGAACAGAAAATATTTTCGGGGGGGTCAAAAGAAAAATACGAGCGCTTCGTGCGGACGCTGCAGCGAGTGCTGTAAATATAATAATAATATAATAATCGTCATGTAATGGTGCTGATGCAGCGCAGTATAAACCCGACCTTGACGCGGGAGGATCCACCGCAAGGTGTTATTCTCCGTGTAATCTGGAAAAAAAACACCATCCCCCGAACCCCACGCCCCGCAGAGTATATATATACGCATCGTATATATATAATATATACTTGCGGGACGCGACTCTTCGGTGCCCGTCCAGATGTGCAGCAATAGTCTTCGGTCCCTCGTCGTGCAATGCAGCATAATATATAATATTATTGTTACCTCCCGCCGTTCGTGAAAACCCGTATTATATATATATATGCTTAAAACCCGACCCGTTCACAAAGGGATTCGACGTGCGCACCGGGCCACGACGAAACGTCGTCGACGCGACCTTCTTCTCGCTTGTATCACCACCATATTATACGTATATAGTATACCTATTTAATGTTTAGGTATATAATATATAAATGTGTGTGTGTGCGTGTAGAATATACCTACCCGACGAAGACGACTATGGCCATTAAAATCTCGCCATGGCGGTCGTTTTTTTTTCTTCGTTTCTTTCCCTCCGAAACGAATCGCCGACGTGATCACTTATAATATAATATTATATATTATGTCATATACCTACCCCGTCCGCGTAAACCCCGTAGATATGTATATAATATAATATATAGTCGATCGACCTCTCTTCTTATTTTTCTTCTTTTCCACGCACAGTATAAGTGTTATTGCAATCGTATATAGTAGGTAGGTATACACACATGTATATATGTATATGCTTGACACGTTTGGCGTGTAATGGATTATCGTTCGTTCGGGGGCGGAGACACGGCCTCGCCGGATATCAGCTATATAACGTATATATGCGTGCTATACTATCTATATAATATATATATATATATGTTATTATTTCATTATTATTATACATATTTTACACACGGCAGTGCGAAACACATGCAGAACCACATGGCCTTTGCAAAAAAAATAACGTATATATATATAAGCACATGCATTATTATCATCATCTGTATTCAACACGACGATAGAGAGATAATATATAATAATATATTGTATAATATGGTATAATATATATAATATTATCATCGTCGCATAAATATAGCCGGGTCCCGCGGTGCGTGCTCTCGAACCATTAGGTATAGTATATATAGTAATAATAATATATATCATAATATGTAATCCGTTCTCAGATCATCGCGCGTATATATATATAATCTCCCGTCTGCTTCAGCTGATAACAATTATTATTATATTATATTTTAACATTTCGTCGGGTATTATTTTTTCCACGTGTGCTTGATGATATAAAAGACTGCACATGAAAAGAGGTGTTGCACTATATACTATAATAATATGTACATATATGCAGAGAATGCCGCGGGCCTCGCGCGTTCGTGTGTGTGTGTGTGTGTGTGTGTGATCCGAAATATAACATGTTATAATATTATCTAATAAAAAAATCATTAAAAATAACAAAGTAATAGACTTTGTATCCCGAATATATTATGCAGACTCGCGCGCATATATATAATATGCCGACGGGGGAGGACGAGAGCGATGAGGTAAAGACGATGCCGACTGCAGCTATATACTATATACACATATATTACACGTATATATGTGTGTGTATGTGTGTTTAATATCATGTGTGCATGTGTGCGAGGCGCAGTTAAATTAACCGATCGTCATGTTATCATGGTGTGGCGGCGGCGGCACATGGAATTGTATAACGATTTTCGTATATAACCTGTCGCCATTAGGGTTTCTCACGATTACTGGCACTATTAGAATATATATATTATATTATGTGTGCGTCTGTAACACAGTGTACACACACGCGCAAACACACCAATATATGTGTACAAACAACACATATACACCGCACGGCCTAACACATGGTGACACGTTGTTGACGTCATACCTTTACGACGTTCGTCGTATTTCATTCTATATAATAATATACGCTCCTCTCTGGTAGTCTCTGTTTTTTTTTTTTTTTGTCTATAACATAACCGCAGCCCGTCGACTATTTCTCTCTCACTCTCTCTCCGCTCTCTCTAAACGGCGCTTTTTTCGTTTGATTATTATTTTTAATAAGGCGTCGTCGTCGCCGGGCATGATGGGATTTTTAGGACTCCTACGAAGATTTTTTTGGTCGTGAGATTTTACGCGCCACAGTTTTTTCTTTCCGCATTTGTATGATGGTCTTTCTTTCTTTCGTCTACCTACCTATATACCCGACCCGGTCCTTATTGCACTACACGTTATATACATATACTTAAGAATCCCTGGAGCTCGTATATATACTCGCGCGATGTGTCCCGCGAACCGTCGTAAAATAATATAGCTGCTCTTCTTAATAACACGCACGTGTTTTTTTTTGTTTTCTCTTGTCTGCAGTCCTGCAAGGTGTGCAACAAGACGTTCGCCAACGTTTACCGCCTCCAAAGGCACATGATTAGCCACGACGAGAGCGCGGTGCTGCGCAAGTTCAAATGTCCCGAGTGCGAAAAGGCGTTCAAGTTCAAGCATCATCTCAAGGTAACTATAATTAATACAATCTCATTCATAATATTATGTACCTATTTATTATACACTGAATGTACCCGTATAACTACTAAGTATAATAGGTACTTATATGTATTATATTATATATACCGATATACCCCTATACTTATGATGTTTTTAATTTTCTCGGCGTATATTTGTGAGAGCTATACTTAAGACTTTGGTTGAATAAAGTAATAGTTTTAATACTTCAAATATAAAGTATTGAATTCGTTGATATACGCAGATGTGTCGTATATATTATTTTATTTCTTATTTTTATTCGAGACTTAAAACGGTTGGATTTTTTTCCGTAGGAACACATTCGCATCCACAGCGGAGAAAAGCCGTTTGAGTGCTCCAACTGCGGCAAGCGGTTCTCACATTCTGGATCGTATTCTAGTCACATGACTTCCAAAAAGTGTTTGATCATAAATCTAAAAATGGGAGGCCGCGGGTCGCAGGCTAACAACCGGAACGCCGCTCATCATCAACCGAACAACGGTTTTCCGGGCAAGCGTCCAGTTCCTAACAACAACAACATAACCAACAACAACAGCAGCAACCACAACAATAACAGCATCGGTGCCGGCGGCAATGCGTTCTCGCCCCTGCTACCGTCGTCGGTGTCCAAGTACGACATGCAAGTGGTGCAGCCGAGTCCAGCACAGCCTCAATCGCTTACACAACAGTCGTTCTATCACACGCAACCGAAAGCCACCGCGGCAGCCATCTACTTCCCAGGACTGTTCAACACTCAGAGCAAGTTCAACATACACGATTTGCTGCAGCCGTCGTTGCAGATGCAGTCGGCCATGGTCAAGCAAGATCATCAACAACAACAACAACAACAGCAAGAACAAGAACAAGACGACTGCTGTAGTGCCGACGGCAAGAACAAGACGACAGACGAAGAAGACCGCAATAATAAGGAGCAAGAGAGTGGCGGCGAAGATTTCGACGAGGACGAAGACGATGACAAGTACGACAACGTGATCGATGTGGTTAGCGTGGTAAAAAAGGAACGCGAAGACGGCGGTGCAGACGAGGACGCTGCCGGCGAAGCGGATGTGGCGGTCAAGAAACTCTTGGAGACGGTCAACGTATCGGCGGTCACCAAGCAGCTGATGATGGCCAACGCCGCGGCTGCCGCAGCGGCTGCCCTGCACCACCAGCAGCCGCTGTCCTGCGGCTCTTCGGGCGGTTGCCCCAGCGTGACGAGCGACTCGCCGCCGTACCACCACGGCTACAGCCTGTATCCCAATCACAACAGCCACCACCACCACCATCACAGAACCGAAGGTCAGGTCGGCAAAGCGGCGGACTACTCGGCGGGCGCCGGTTCCGGGCCCTGCAAGACGACCATCAACAACAACAACATAAACAACGGTTACGACGGTGGCAGCGACTGTTACACGGACGACGAGCACAGACCGTGCACCACCGAAGAGGAAGACTCGGTGGACCAGGACGGCCGCAAGATACGAGTCCGGTCGCAGATAGCCGACGACCAGCTGGCTGTGCTCAAGGAGTGCTACGCGGCCAACCCGCGGCCGAAGCGCGAGGAATTGAGCCGGATCGCCGACCGGATTGGCTTTAACGTGCGCGTCGTCCAGGTGTGGTTCCAGAACAACCGGGCCCGGGACAGGCGCGAGGGCCGCCTGGTGCACATGCCGTACTCTCCAGCGTCCGCAGCCGCGCACGCCGCAGCCGCCACGAGTCTGGTCGAACAGCCGCTAGACCTGTCCACCAAGCGGAGCCGCCGCGGTGACGGCAGAGATGGCGGCGCAGTCGACGACGAGTGCGACGTTACGCTGTACAACAAGTGCACCATACAGTTCAAGTGTTGGACCGCCAACAACCGGGACGACTGCAGTTCGTCGCCGCCCGCGTCCATGCTGCAGCCGCATTGCCGCAAGACGTTCCTGGGAGGCGCGTACCCGCCGCCGTCGCCCGTCTGCGCGGCGCCACCCCCGCCGCCGCCTTCGTCACACCTCCACCATCCAGCGTCCCATTCGCCCATACCGGCCGTCGCGCTCCGGCACAACGGCAGCTTGAGCCCTGCGTCCGAGAAACGTTCGTGGAAGAGAGTGAGTACCTATACTATAAATATAATATGAAATGTTTAATATAATTTTTTTAGAGCTATATATTACCGCACTTGCCAATATAATATGAAATGTTTAATATAATTTTTTTAGAGCTATATATTACCGCACTTGCCAATATATAATAGAAATGCCGAAATCCGATCTGATTTTTTAAATTCGAAAAATCGATAAGTTCAGTTCAAAACCCGATTTCCGATATCTGCACACTGAGCACCGATACCTATATATATATGAACCACGTGACGCGCTTATTAAATCATCTTGCACTCCTGCAAGCGTGCGATTACCTGTAGGTATATATATGATTAAAATTAATTTTCTAGAACAAAATTTATTCAAAATAGATATATTCTTTTAGTTCAATGTTTTCGATCTTAAATTAGACTCACGGTTAGCAATTATTAATTTTTTACAATAGCTCATATGTTTATTAAAACAGAGATTAAGAACCTATAAGCCCGCAAATACTTGTGAACATGTGTAAAAACCGAAAATGTCTTAGGTCATGAATATAGTTTTAGTATTATATAGCGGGTTGTTATTATTATGCGGTTCATTTTATTTGCTCTGTACAATTTAATGAATCATATTTTTGTTAGTTGAAGACCACTGTTTTAGTTGATCACCTGTCAACAATAAAACACAGTATAATTTATAAAAATAGCAATTAATGAAACACAATTTTAAAATTTAAACATAAACAATAAAATGCCATATCGCACATGCGGTGCTTTGTTTAGTTACTTTAATTCATATATGATGATAATATATGAATAACGATAGATCGTAATTTATAAATTTACACGTTGTAATCGTTGATAATATATAGTTTATATGTTGTGATTTGTGGCATTATAATTTATTAAAATTAAATCATAACCTTGATAAAAAGTATTGTTTGACACGCAGTTATAATACATTGCGTTGTAAATTTGCCAAATTATTTATAATTCTAATAGATGTAAAAATATTATAATCATCATATATTATTATACACAAATCGATATGCAGCACGTACACCTATTACCTATATATAACTATATATCGGTTTTACTATCGGATCGAAAAAAAAAACTGATACCCTCTGCAGCAGTGTTATATTAAATATAGACACATAATGTTGTATGGAGGTACCAATAATACTATAAATAAATACTATACCGCAATATCGGTTTATCGGGCCAGCCCTACAGATATTTAATCGCGATGATTTCGTAGTCGTATATATTTAGGAATCGTGCGTAGGCGGGCAGATATTTTTCTCGAATTTTCTCCGAGTCACCCGAATTATATATAAATACTCTACAATATGTAGGTAAATATTATACTCCCGTTTAGTGGGCGTGACACGATTGCGCACTTTTTAGTTTTTACCCTTTTACCAGCCAAAAACACTAAGCGATTGCGCGCACTTTTTACCTTTTTATGTTTTTGATGATAACATAAAATATTGCGCATCGCATAGCAAATTATATTAATTTATATTGTTGGTTATTTAAAGAAAATGCACAATATATCATCGCGTAATGATTAACTTATATATACGCACCCCCTACTAGGTATAAGTATCTATACTATAATTATATACTCGTAGTACAAAATATAATATATATATTTCAAATACCTTTATTATTATACTCGAGTGTATTGAACGTGTTTTTTATACAATTATACTCTGCATATATACAATGCGTGGTAGAAATATCATATACTGTATACGTATAGGTGTGTATATATAGGTAAATTTCTTTATCTTTAATAATTTAAGGCAAAATACAATTTCAAATATTTTCTGCGCAGCGCTCGATAAGCGTATATTATAGTGTTCCAATAATATACGTTTTCTCAAATATAAAAAGATTAAAAAAATACGCAATGGTGTGTGCGATATTATTGTACCTGATCGCTCTTTTTCTATACCAAAACACTATTACCTATATACTGCACGCATTATCGATAAACGCATATAAATATATAGGTACGTCGTAGCGCAGTGTGCAGTGTGTGTTGCCAAATATTTTGCATTTGCAATTGTTTTTTTTTTGTATTTTTTCCGCAAAACCCCCACGCCGTTTATCGGAGTGCTCGAGGAGCTTTTATGCATCGGATTGCCACTGCAGATTGCGTACAATATAATAATATAATATATATATATATATATATACCTACCTACGCGTACCTATATACGTACTGTTTAACGACGACGTGACGCGGTTTCGAATATCGTGTATGCGGTACGTACGTCACCTCTCGTAATTGCACTCAATTTTACCTCGTTAACTTAATTAACCGTTTTGACGTCGCGCGATATAATATCCTATATATAGGTACACATATATATATTGTATTTGACTGCTACCGCAGTATATGGTATATTTAACATATCATATACTACTATATACTAGCATAATAATTTATAGTATATATATGTAAGCAAGGCAGTATCCAGAAAAAATTTTCGGGGGGGGGGGGGGGATGGTCCAAAATTTGTAATATTTATGTTGGTATTAAAAATAAATATTTATTTAGTTATAAACATATCTGTACACTATTTAGGAAATTTCGGGGGGTGTTCGGACCCCTTGGACCCCCCTTAGATACGTCCTTGTAATATGTATAGGTATTCGCTTTGCCACGGTGTGTACATATTATATTATACGCACGTACTTCGTCAACGCTAAATTTAGACATCGCCTCGTGCGACTAAAATAAATCATGTTTGATAACAATTTTTTTTTCTATATAGGAATACGGAGACTGGAGCGACATGACGGACGAGGCCGAAGACTCGGGATGCACGTCCCAAGACCCGGACGACGCGGTGTCAACCAGAGGCGGCGGAGCAGGCGCCCTGCACAACAACAACAATAACAATAACCACAACAGCCACAACAACAACACCAGTAACGGCTCAATGGCGGCCGCAGTCGGTTTGCCCAGTAAAAAATCCAAACCGTCATCCGTAGAATCTGCCGAAGTGCCAGGTATGTTTCAGTGCATCCGTATTTGTTATATATATATATATTATGTATAGAGAATAGAAAGCTGATATAAATGTTAGGGATATAATGTAGGTATCTGGATAATGTGTAATTCTTCGTTTATGAACATGATGGAATGTCAACACTATCCGGATAGTATGCGTTAATTACGTTAGCCTGAACGCGCGTAGTGGATATTTTTTAAAATTCTATATTCGATGTACCTAAGTGTAAATCTTCTAGTATATAGTTTGTGCGATTCAAAATGTCAGGACTCGTGGAAGAACGCCGCCTTGTGTAGCTATAATAATAAATTATGACATTTTAATTCTATATTAAAAAAAAATAATTTATAAAATAAAATACTCAAATTTAATACTATTCTATCATTAGTAATTCATTAAAAACTGTATTTAATTCAAATTTTATTTTATTTTTTTTTAAATATAATTAGAAGGGTATATATACGCATAAATATTTTCTAAACAGAAGAAGGACCCGTCCCCTCGCGCCCTCTCAATTCAAGCACCGAATATACAACTTAATATTATCAGCTGCGTAGATACATATAATATTTTATTGATCGATGACTTTGTATCGTTTGCAGACCAAAGACCGCACAAGTGCGACGTTTGCCCGAAAGCGTTCAAACACAAACACCATCTGACCGAGCACAAGAGGCTGCACAGCGGCGAGAAGCCGTTTCAGTGTTCCAAGTGCATGAAACGGTTCTCGCATTCGGGTTCGTACAGCCAGCACATGAACCACCGGTTCTCGTACTGCAAACCGTACAGAGAGTAAACGGCGGCGGTTCGACAGATCTACTCAAAAACCGACAGTATATATATATATATCCCGACATTCAATAATAACGCATATATATATTTAATATATATATATTATGTGCACGGTGTATATATAATATTGTCACCGTCTCCATACCGCTTTATTATTGTCTAATAATTATAATATATATATATAATAATAACTACTATATATATACTACTACTTACTACTACTACTACTTCTTACTACCTACTACTACCTACTACTACTATTTTATTACTACTACTATTTCTACCTTTCGCCTCGATTTTTGACGGTTTTTGTTTTACGGTTTTTTTTTCAATATTCTTAGTTTTTTTTTCTTGTAAAGCCCATCCCCTTTTTTATTCGTTTAGAAAACAATAAAAAAAAAACATTGTAAAAAAAAGAAAAAAAACTTTAACGCAATATGTATTTTTAAAAAAAGGGTCAACGTATATATATATATATATATATATATGTATAAAAAATGTGAAAATTATAAATGAATATATATATATATATGTGTATAATAATCGAGACAATAATTTTTCGGGTTGTTCGACACACTCAGCGCCTATATATATAAAATAATAAAATATGTATAATTTAAAGTGATGTGTTTTAGCCGTTATCATTCTGAATTTATATTTTTATATAAATGTTAATTATATAGTATAAATATTGTATAAAGTTTGGCAAAAAAAAAAAATTATATATAAGTTTACATGTTCTGCGTATAAAATTACCTATGTATAATATGATTAATGATACCACGAGAGACAATAACTAAAGTAAATGAAACAATTTTTCAACTTTGTAAATAGGTCAGTTTTCTATAGTGTGTGTTTTTTTCAATAAAATATTAATATATTTATATATAAAAAAAAAAAATCGTATTATTATGTATTATAGAAATTAATAACAAAAAAAAATTTGAAAAAAAAAACGATTTATATAGTATTTATACATAACACGTGCCTCTATATGTATGATATGTATATAAATAAACCTATAATAATAACCGACTTTCGGTTCTCACGTATAACGCTGCGTATAATATGATATTGTTATCGATTTAAATATTTATATATATACGCGAGCTAACCCAAGATCAGCCCCGATTTTCACTATACATAATATATACCTATTATAATATACCTTATTAGATTTATAAATCGTTTGTCAAAAATCACGAAAAAAAAAAACAAAAAAAAAAACATTTTTAATATTTCCTGCTTATATATAGTATTTGTTAGCAATTGTCCGTTACATATTTTTCGTTCGTATAATTATTCGTACGGTATTAAAAATATAGTATATATAATATATTATATTATTATTGTATATAGGTATATATATATAATAGTATTATAAAAATTGTTGAATCGACTTAATCCCTCTATATAGGTATATTATATTTATAACATTATAATAATAATAATAATATACAAAGTTAATAATATTATTAGCTTAAATGTTTTTTTTTTTATCGCGTACATATATATAACATCCATCACACTCTCGACACCGGCCCCTCCCCCCCGCTGACTTCGAATATAATTATGTATCGTTTTCCGAAATTTTCTTTTGTACTTACCTAATGCAATCCCTCGTATAACATTACCTATATTAATTAATGTAACAATTAATTAATATAATATTTATCATAATATATTACATACTAAGCAGTATTATTATCAGCTATTTCAACAAACGATGACGGCAGTATTGATATATTGTGTATGTATATACACTCGCACTGCTGCCGAAGTCTTATGTACAATATTTCACGTAATTTATTATAATATATTGTTTGTATGTATATATTATTATATATATAGTTGTATACACATTTTACGTCATTTTAATGCGAGTTTTGTGGGACTATTTTTTTCTAAGGGTCGATTATTATTATTATTATTACTATTATTATTATTAATTAGAATTATTATTATTATATATTTGATCGGTGAGAAAAAATAATTCAATTTTTTTTTGTAACCGACAAATAATGTGAATTCAACGTGCCTAAATAATTATATTTTTCAGTATTTTATTAATTTATTATATGATATAAATATTTATAAAATACGCCGCGTGCGAAAAAAAACGTTGTAAATAAAATTATATATTATGCATTTAAGGTTTGTGTGTAGGAAATACGTTTTTTTTTTTTTAGTTTTAAAATTGGGCTAGAATGACCAAAGATAATTAAGGAAATATATGTTTAATCTTAAGCATTTGTAAAACTGTTTCACATTATATATTTATATATAAATATATACCTACCTATACATTAAAAACTTAACTCGTGTAAGTACGTTTTCCGTGTTTTTTTTTCGACTTTTATTTTGTGCAATGTGTTTGATTATTATATATTTTTCTCTTTTTTTTTAAGTTAATATATAATATTTTATAATGTACGCTTTTTTTACGGTATCTTCTATGTTTTTTTGGTTATTTAGTTTATTTTGGTTATTGTGATTTTTTTTCGACAATTTTATTTTACATTTTTCAAAGATTTTTCATTATATATATATACTTATAAAATTAATATATGATTTTTAATATTTTATTTAAAAAAAAAACATTTATATATATTTCAATGTATATTATATAATACAATTTATTATACATAATATATATATATATATATAATTTAACGTAGTTACCCGTACATAATATATGTTCGGATTTATAAATAGGTTTATATTGTAATAATATATGCATAATAATGTATTATATGGAAAAATTATAAATATGTAATGTGTAATACATAAATGGCTAAAATTTAATAATTTACATTTACTCGTTGTTTTTTCATTATAATACATAATATATTCCTACCTATAATTATATATTCAAACCTTTACCTGGGCGATTGCAAGTATATATTTATATTATATATAATATGGCGCATCCAAATCTCGTGATGACTTAAATATTGGTAGGTACCTATAGCTATTATAATATATTAAAACTATAGCTTATACTTTATACTTACTTTATTGTAGGTACCTATACAGTATACAATATACATTGATAAAATTGTTGATTATATATTAGACGAAGTATGTCCGCAGAAAGTAAAGGGCCTGGATTTTTCTAATTTTTAAAATAATTGAATTTAAAAAAAAAATCCATGGTGTTCTATCAAGACATAATATGTGAAATATTTTTCGACTTAGTCACCATCCGATGCACGTGACACAAGGGATCAATTTTTTAAGCCTTGATAAAAAAAACTATGCCACTATACCTCCTATGCCCACTTGTTCGCCTTCCCCTTCACTTCCTCATCAGACTCCCTTCTACAGAAGTCCCCCTCTACTTGTTCTGAATTCCCCTCCTCAATTTTTTTTTAAGATCTCAGAATAAATACCTTGAAACATTTGATGATTTCACCTTGAGATAAAAACTAATCAAAACGATCTCTATTTGTGGTCCCAAAACATGGATCCCATGATTTTTTTTTACTTAAATCGTGGTCTTGAATTTTTCGGCTGAGGTGACACCATTAGGGAATTATCTTTTAGTTTCAGGATAGTAAGCAACCAAAGTTTCATCCCCTATAATATTAGAGAGTAGAAAATCATCACTTTCAAATTCACTCCGCTCCAAAAACTCTAGGGGTTAAAATAGCAAAGAAAAATTCCCTTTGCCTGTGAGGGCACTAGTAATATCTTACTATCTGAACGTGCCTCGTACATAGTATAGACACATCGTCAGTGAAATAGTAAAATCTAAACAATTGAAAATATATAGTTCTTAATAGTGGTAGGGAAATCATACTCGAAAATTCCAAAAATCATAATTTAAATACATTTTTACTATAGGAAAAAATATTAGTGAATCACCCTGTACCTTATAATATAGTTTTAAGTCGTTTAAAAAACAACATATGGTCACAAAAACATATTTTTTATCGTTAGGTATCAATTTTTCAATCTTTTGATTGCAACGTGCATTTTTATTTCACTTATTCCGGGAGCAGAAATTTAAAAAACGGCAACGATAAAAATAGAAAAAATTTTTTTTCTTCCAAAACTTATGTTGTCTTATATAACGACTTCAATTTATGTAAAAGAATTATTTTAATAAACGTTATAGCGTTTTCCGAAATAACGTGATATTTTACGTTCAATGTAGTTCAATACTATATATATAGCTATACTGCTGCAGTTTTTATTAGCTACAATATATAGGTACATATTGCTTTTCGATACATCCCCATATGTATATGTAGGTATAACATTATTAGCGCCGGGATGATTCAAAATTAATGTTACAGCCAAATGGAAGATCAAATGATCAAATGATCGCATAAATATTCAGAATACAGAAAAATGTATGATACAAATTATTTTTTCCGAATAATTAATTATTTATATATATATAAAGCTTCTGCATAATAATTTCTATTATTCCTCTATACTGTATAATAAACAGCACTATCTACCACAATATCACTTTATACTAAACAATAACAAAATCTGTGTTTTTTTTTTTAAATCTGAGAACAAAAAAACTTCTACTTTGTATACTTTTGCGTCTATGCGCATAAACTATATTATACATACCCATTAAATTATACCTGTTATGTTTTGCACTCTACAGTGACTTCAAAAAAACTCCCTTAAACACCTATAGAACTTACACAGAGATAAAGCATCGGTTTCATCGTGATCACAACGTAACTCAATTGAATGTTTCGAATTGATTGAATTTCCATCATCCATCATAATGTTGTTCTAAATATATTTAGTACGCATATTAAGTTTTTATTAAATCGTAATGTTTGACTTTATAGACAATTGCAGTTTTTTTCTCATGTGAATTTAATTACCAAACAATCCTTTGTAAGATGTTCTTCAAGTTCGGAATCCTGTAGGTTCTTTCCAAAAAAATAATGGTACAGATTATAAAAAAAGCAATCCATTTTTTTTTCAAAAATATTTAAATTAACTATCAAAATAAAAAGTTATGTCACACAATATAATATTATTTGACAGATTGTTATTATTTTGATACCAAAAACGTTTCGAACGACTACACAATGAAAAACGTATGAACTAGCTAATACATGTACCTATAAGTATATGGTTTTTAATAACATATATGTTGTCAATCAATATTGCCCAAACGATATATTTTTGAAGTAGATACAATTGTTTTGAGCCAGTTAAAAAGTAACTTTAAACATAGTTTAAATAAAATCAAAACACTGTCATTGCGATCCTGCAGCACGACGTAGGTATACAAGGAACAGGCTATAATATATTACCTATAGAGAATAGACTATAACTTATATAAGTGTTTTTTTAAGTAACTATATAATATATATACATCGTAAGCAATAGGTACTTAGAAGTAGTAGGTATATATCGTATATGTACAATGTAAATTTTTTGATCATGTATGCTGGCTATTAGTTACTAATAATAAAAATTGGATACAAATAAATTTCTCGCAAACTAAAAAACTATCTTAACAAAAATTAATAACATAAATAAAAAATAACAATAATAATAATCTAACTTAGGTACTGTTTAATTAAAATATAGACATCACAATATGTTTACGTCTTACAAGTTATACTGTTTCTTCAAATATTATCATATAAGATATAACTTGTGGTTTGAATTTGAAAATAATATAAAACGTTGGAGAATGTCCATTGTTTATATAGGATCCGAGAATTCTAAGACCTAAGAAATTGAATTTTGGCTTAGTATGAAAATTTATTTTATTACATAAACGTCATAAACTATAAAGTAGGTTAGTACACTATACCAATACTACCCATCTATACCCTATGTCCATTGACAGGTACCTACTTAAAAAATCATTAAAAAAATATAAAAACATAAACATAAATTAAAAATATCTCGGGTATTTTAATTTAGTAAAAACAATTTATTTCTGAAAAATTGGGAACTCAAAAATGACTCCTTTTTTTAGCCTTTTTTGCAGCAAAATCATTGATTATATGTCTTTATAATATTGCTTTGTCAATATTAAATCAAACGAAATATGTCAACGTGAAAACAGTCAGATACCCACCTGGAAACAACCAAATTACCAAGTTGATACAAGCCTAACAGAACACCTTAAAAAAGAAACACCAAATACTATTTATAATAATCTATTTAGTGAATTAATACACTCTTCAAATACCAGCACTCAGATCTATACTGATGCATCTAAAACCGAAATGGGTATAGGACTTGCAGTAGTCCACCTCAATGTAACTAAACAGTACAAACTAAATAAATTAAGCAGCATTTATTCAGCCGAATACCTAGCTCTATTGAAAGGAACCCAACTAGCCCTAGATATCAATTATTACACAAAAATCGATATATGTTCTGACTCACTCAGTGCCTTAACCAATTTACAATCCAAAACCTTATCAGAACCTTTGGCTCTTTCAATTAGCAACCTCCTTTCTAAATCAAACAAGGTCATTAGATTAATATGGACCCCTGGTCATTGTAACATAAAGGGAAATGAGAAGGCAGATGAAGCGGCTAGAAATGCAGTCAATAGTCCAGACTGTGAAATTATTCCTTTTTCCTCACTTGTAGACATAAAAAGAAATATAAACAAATACTGTATAGATTTGTGGAATACACATTGGCACTCAACCACGGAAAACAAACTAAGAGAAATCAAACACTCTGTCGAACTCTGGCCGAAATACACCAATCTAAACAGGAAAAAAGAGGTAATCATTAATCGACCCAGAATCGGTCACACGAAAATCACGCACGGACACCTCATGGCGAAGACAGATCCACCCTTATGCCCAACATGCAACACAAACTTCTCCATCAAACACATCATTATCCACTGGCCAAATTTCAACGAAGCCAGAAAAGAGCTCAACATTCCGGATAACCTGTACGAGGCAATTGGTCCATTTTCAGACTCAAATAATATTATCTCATACTTACAAAAAATTGAATTATATAACAAAATTTAACTATCTAATGTAAAAATTTACTCTGTAAGCTAATAACCTATGCCGTTGATGCTTAACCAATAAATAAAAGAAAAAAAAAATATTGCTTTGTCTTGCAATTTTATTTTCTACATCTAGATACCTATAATATTTTGGTTTAGAATTTAGATATTAACATCAACATTTTCAAAAAAAATTCTGCCGAATAATTAAAAGTGAACAATAGGGGAGCTGCGTATGTAATATGTAAATAACTGCGGCAACAAAAAAATTAAGATTATATGCAATCTGCGACAAAACCGCGGATAAGATATTATATACATTATACAAACTGCGGCATTGCGACAATATTTATATTTTATATACCTTCTATATGTATATACCTACCTATGTGTAGTGTGTACCTATGTGTACGTATATTGTTTAATTTGTCTTGCGTGTACAAATTGAATAAAGCGACAACGCGAAAATACAAATTTATTAACAAACAGTAACAAATGAAAGAATATGGACGAATTTCAAGATATGAATTTTTGAAAAAAGTATGTTTTAAGAATAAACGACAAAATGATAGTTTTTTTTTTATTATACAATCACTACGATCTTTTAAAATAATTGTTAATAATAATAATATTTTTCAATTTTAAAAATTGGTTTTTCTTTATTTTTACGCCTAATACTCTAAGAGTCTCTAAACTAATAGCTGTCATAACACGTATATATTTACCTAACTAAACGATAAACTTGTACCACTGTACCTATATAGTATATATATAGAAGGTATATTAAATAAATTGCCGCAGTTTGTACATAATGTATCTTATCGGTTTTGTCGGCTTGTCGCAGATTATATAATCTTAATTTTTTCCCCGCAGTATTTACACATTAACTTTTAGAAAAAGACTAATTTTGCCACAGTTTACCATCTTCCAATATAGGGGACAGGGTCTTCCCAGGACAGGTTTTCTTTCAAAAAAACAGAGGTTAGTAATTTCAAATGTTTTTTAGTATTGATATATAAAAACAAGTTACGAGAACCCTTGGATTAAATTTTCTAACGGTTTGACCAAGCCAAACAATTTTTAACAATTCTAGTTTCAAAGTGAACTGCTCAAAAAGAGGTAAAATATTTTGAAAATGTTATCATGTTTGGAATATGGTCATATAAACATATAAACTTTTAAGTACCCATGTACGGTTATTTGGTTTTGAGGTAAACTAAAAAATAATTACCTATCAATGTTTTCAAAAACTGGCTTTGCGTAATAAATCCACTTTTTTAAAAATATTTTTTGTTTAGTTTTTGGAATTTTTAAGTTTGACCTCTTAAAAGTATAAACTATATAGAATTTGTTACCAGAAACAACATTTAAGTTAAAAATTGAAGACATTTTTCAACTACTATTTTCGTGTAGGTATACAAACTCAAAAAGACAAATCATTATAAAATAAATATATTCATCATCTACCCAAGCTATGTAGTAATTAGTTTGGTACATAAATCGAATTATGGGAATTTGTTATTATGACTAAAGAGCGGATTTTCAGATTTCAAGTATAATTCTAATATGCTCTAAAAGTCTGAAATAGGTAATCCTCATAATAATCCTTATGCCGGTTTGCATGAACAATCACTAGGTAAACATTTAACGAATCAATAGGGATCTAGAGGTTTCTTCAACAGATTTAGTGGTCCATTAAATTTCATTAAATCTTAAAATTAGTCAGTTTTGTATGCAACTTGTTATTAGTTGAAAATATGATTTTTTTACGTCAAATAGATTAAAATTGTGTACACGCGTTACAATAAAAAAAAATATGTTTATATGTATAACAATAACAGTATATGTTTACATTAAACTTTATAAATTTATAATATTTACATTTAAGATTTAATAACCATTAATTGCACTTTGTATAATAAAATGCTTAATCTTGAAAATAACTATTGCACAACTTTTCTTAAGTATATTATTTAAATTCAGTGATATTTGATACAAATAAAAGGTACATGTTTAACAAAATAAATAAAATATTGTAATTATAATTCTAGCACACTTTTTTTTTAGTTAAATAATTTTAACTCAGCCACATTTGGAATAATTAAACAAATTCAAATTTAATTACAAACAAGTTATTGAGTGATTTCAATAAAATTTCATTTTTGAATTACAAACATTTTTTTTTCCTTTGCCAAAATAATTATTACTTGAGAATTGAATAAATATGATGTGTATGAACAATTTTACAATATATTTTTAAGTATGAAACATAGTTTGAATTCTATCATCTCCAAAATATACTTTAAAATACAAAATTCGCCCACTGTCTTTCTATCCCTGTTGTGATGCATCAAATTAACAAATATTTGTAAATACCTAAAAATTCATTATCTAATATAATGACCCAACAAATTTAAAACACATTTTTTTATTACTGCTATAGCAAAATAGCTGAAAAGTATTTTTCCCTATGAAACATTATGTCAGTGCCCAATTATCTAAGCCCTAAGGCAACACAATGTGGCAGTCTGATGTCTACTTGCATTTGATACTATTAGAATTAGTACTGCTATTATAGCTATAATACCATAATATGACATTTTTAATTAAACGGCTATAGCAATAATGCCCTCATACATAAAAAGTGTATATTACTACTATACCACTAGTGTCTATCAATGTGATTTAAACAGTTACTTTTTAGTTTTTACAACAAGCTTAGTTAATCTTTGTCAGGAGTACAAAATAAAAATAATTTCCTATGAACTAATAACTTTTTTACTCCCCAACAAATTTAAATATTATCAAACTAACAATACAGGTCACAGGTGGGTACACAGTATTATAATTGAACAAAAATAAATCATAAATTCAAAAACATTAATCAATATTATTTATTATAAAAAAAATATTTATTCAATAACTTAAGAATTATAGCTTAAATATTTTAATCACAGGTTCAATAATCTTCAACATTCTTTGGAGGCCGCACTTCTATATTTCTTTGAATCGATTGAACTAGCCATTGAATTCCTTCATCAATACCATCGCTGCAACACATTATATCATTAAGTATTTAAAAAATGCAAACTTTAAATCAATTGAAAAATTAATATTTAAATACCCAGTCAACGCAGATATTGGCATAACCATAAAATCTCTTCTTCCAATCAAATGAGCATTCTGATTAAAAATTGGTTTTACTTCTCGGACGCCCATACAGTCAGGAATGTCTTGTTTATTTGCTAATATTAAAAGTGGTATGCCGCCTAAGTTTTCGTTGCATATCATCTTTTCTATTAACATTTTATAAAATAAATTAAAAATTTGTGAAATCGAGACCAATTTAAAATGTTATAAAAATTTGAACAAGTACCTACATAAATAATATTAAATTATATATTATACTCAAATTTCTGTTTCAGAATCATTATATTATATTTACAACAAATCAGGTCAAAATATAGAAAATACCCAAACCAAAATATCCCAATATTAAATATTAATAATATTTATTTATAAAAACACTTTTATAAATTTTTAAATTTGGAAACTTTAACTGATTACCATTTACAATAGTTACTTTTATATGTGATTTGTTGATTTTTAATATAAAAAATGAAAACAAAATAAAGATTTGTCAATATAGTTATTCAAAAATTAAATAATCATAAATCCAACTAAAATTCATTTGTAAACAATGATTAGTATATTTTAAATGTATATCTACCAAAAGTTTTTTTTGATTCATCCATGCGCTCTCGATCAGATGAATCCACAATATAAATAATGGCATGACATTCAGCATAATACTAAAAATAAATATTAATTACGGTCAATTTTATTAAGCGATCATGTAGTGCTCATGTGTGTCAACTGTTAAGGAAGCAAAAAAAAAATGTTAAAGCACATCAATTTTCTATAATGATCTAAAATAAATTTAAACTTATACCTTGTCCCAGAGTGACTGTAGTTCCGTCTGACCGCCCAAATCCCAAAAATTCAAGCTCACTCTGTCTATGTCGATATTGCCAATGTTCAAGCCAACAGTTGTTGTGATTTTATTCGGGTTGATACCCTTGTAGTTTTTCTTGAATTTTGTTTTTGAACATTCCAAATACGTCTGAAAAAAGGACGTTACCCGTAATAAGAAATCTGAAGAGTGTCAACAATATGTGCCAGTCAACAGCTGACAACCGGATAGTTTGTTACCGTTTTACCAGCGTTGTCCAGACCAAGTATGAGAACCCAAAACTCATCTTTCTGCGTCCAATACTTGTAGAAACCGTGAAGCAGCGTATACATAATAATATATTCGTCTTATTTCCAGTCACCACGTCGGCAATATCATATTTGAGTGAGCATAGTTATGTTTTTTTTAATGGTGAGTCCTACAACCTTAACGTTACCTTTCACGATCAAGATTTGTTTGACTTTAAAGTTTGAACAAATTGAAATTTGAATTTTTTCATTTATTCATTGTTGTGAGCTGTGACCAGAATTATCTTATCGCTGTTATCAAGTCTTCTTATCAACCCTCGTCGTCATTTTTAACCCAATGTTTAAACTTTGATTATCAATTGAATTGTCTCATGACTCGTAAACTACTATAAACCGCCTAAGTAAATAATTGTAACTCCCCCGGTGTAATAACTATAATAATATTACCTATGTAATATGTTTGCCGTATAATAATTCTTGACTCAACTTATTCTGCTCTCCTACTCGCATCTAATCGTGTAGTGGTTGTACAAATATGTCTGATACGGTTGTTGTGCAGTGCTAAAGTATAAAGTTCCTTTTGTTTTGTTGTTATACTCACATTCATAGGTCATGGGAGCGTGCTGCAGTTGGTGCAAGGAAGAGGACGCCTACGGTGTAAGTGTTTATAGGAATTGTTAATTTTGCATAAAAAAAAACTCCAAGAATTTATCTTTTTATAATTATTTTACATAGACTGTCGATCAAGAACGAACCCATTTGCTGATTGATCCAGATTGTAACAACACAAGCGTTCAACGCGGAGGCATACCGGAGGACTATCTTTATGGATCGCTACCCAAAGAATCTGAAGAGCAAGCTGGTTTAAATCGTATACTAGAAGAGATATCAACGTGAGTTTTTCATTTTTTGATATATGTACAACAAATTACTGTTATTTATCATTTAGAAACAGTAATACATTTTATGGCAACTTTATTTATTATCATTACTAATGTTTAATAATATGTTATTTTACAACGCTTTGAAGTCATTACACAGACAATATTGAACTGAACAAATGTGGATGTGTATTTATCCTTTAAATAAGATTTAAAGTAAAATCACTTACTATCAAGTTGAAAGAGAATTCTATATTTGGTATTTAAATTAATTGCAATAAAAGTTTAAAATAATTATTCACAACATTTCTTATACCTGCTTGGGTTAATAAATAAAATATCAGTTAACATTGAACGTTGTATCATAAGAATCATGTCTTGAGTTTTTGTTTTTGAATAAATAATAATAATAATTTTAGACTGATTAAATTTAATCTGAAATTTTCTGTAATGAAAACACTTATCTGGTTATAGCAACTTTTTTTAAGTTGCTTCTTGTAGATACAGAATGTTACCGGAGCAAGTAGTGTCACCTTATTAGGTATTTTCAATGATATTAGTTTGAAATGTCAATTATAATAATATGAATAAAATGGGGTTTAAATACAAAGAATTAGGTTGACAATTAATGTTTATCAAATATAATTAAAATTAAAACATAACAGTTTTATTATAATTATCACCACCATCAATTATCGTTATTTGTCTGATTTTTATTATATATAATTTTTTTTTTTTAGAAATGTTATTGATGTTGGTCAATTACACAATTGTATTGACCAACAAGAGGTGATAGAACGTCAAAATCTTTATAGTGCAAAACTACAAATTGTACCCCTTTCATCTGTCGCCAATACTATTGTTGGTTTGAGACAAATGCCTATGTGCCTACTGAAAGATGTTCCTGGTCCAGAGAAGGTATTATCAAGAAATATAGGACTACCAGAAAACTATCGTCACATAATGGTCTGTGTAAATGATATACAAAGACAATTATCTTTGATGAGTGTGGAACACAAGGGTGATTTAGTCGTTCAGTTTTGAAATGGACACATACTTTTTTATAATATGTATTTCATTTTATCATTTATATATTATATGAATATTTTGAATATTTATACATAATTATTATTATTATTATTATTATATTATACATGAACATAAAAATATGATGAGTTTTTTGTTAAGATTTTTGTATTGGTGGAACATGAAAAAAATATAGCATGAATCCTGTTCCCATAAACAAGTGTAAAATAGTTATTAAGAATATAAACGCAAATGGTTTCTGTCCTAATGAAGGCATGATTGAAAATACAATTACATAACCTGACACAAGTGTGCCGGCTGCGACCAAAAGCCACTGTAACCAATTGATTTGAATTACCCATAGAATTGAAATCGGCACGAATATTGATAGCGAGTATCCGTACAAACACAGCAGTTCCAAGTAGCTAAGATTAAACTGTACAAACAAAAAAAAGTATACTTATTAGACATAGTTAACAACATTAATTATAAACACAATTATTATACAAGTAATATGTATTTTGGGTAGGTATAAAAATTATTTTTATTATATTATACATATGCTTTCAGAAGATAAAGCAACAGTTAAATTTATTAAAAACGATTGTAATTCTTACCTGTGGTTCTTTGTACTTAACAAAAGCCCATAGCATTAGTGGCAGTAACCAAGCATATAAAAATATTGCTGTGGCTGCCGATGACACAGCATGGAAATTATACTTCCAATGATAGTCGTGATCAGCAGCTACTTGTATGTAATTCGCAACATTTCCACTGATGGCTATAGAAAACACTAGCGTCAAACATATCCAAAACGGACCATACACATCTGGTTTTGCTCTGATGTAGCGTTGTAAGTAGTTGACTCCGTAAGTAGGGACCAATGCTCCTTTAATACGTTCAAGTACATCTTCTGAAGTGACATCAAAGTACTTTTGAAAATACTCAACGGTCCATATTGGATACTTGGGTAAGGGTACTTCGGTAGGGGTACTTGACAAAGGTGGAAGATTTTCGTTTTCTAGTGTACGAAAATCCATAGCTGAAATCAGTATTGTTTTGTTATTTCGTAAAAGTAAGAAATATTGGTATTATATTTTTCAAGAACATACTTTTTATTTATTTATTATTAATAAGAAACTTATAGATACACAATACACTTGAAATTATGTCTTCGGATAATTCATAATCGTAGGAATAAAAAGAATGAATTTATTGAATTTTTTTAAAATTATTAACTAATGATGTGTACAATATTGAACGAAATACAAATCACGAATTAAGATAATATAGTATCGTCACAGAATTCTGTGGTAAATAATTGAAAAATATTAAAATAATGAAATATCTGTTAAGCGTTATCTGATAACACATTTGTTATTGAACAACAACATCCACGATATAAGATAATATCTTTAATCTGTGCAACAACCAAGCCGGTGGAAGGTGGATTTATGCACCTTGACAACTTACTTTATCAAATAAAATTTAATCATTCTATTCAGCATCGCTGGTGGTACCCGTGTTTATTTATCACTCATTAACCATAATAACGTAACCGATGATACCAACTGGACCAACACTAATATGCATTTTAGGTTAATAGGTTATCAGTCTCTCTTGTTTTTAATTCCTATTAGGACACGATAACGTCAAGAAGTTGTTTGCTTTGCTAGTTTCCTAAACAAAATTTTTCGTTTGTATTTAAAAAAAAAATTAAATTCATTTCGTATTTGAGTTCCTAATATTGTTTGTCCAATTATTCAAACTATTTTACACCTGGTAAGTTGATAAATATAACCAATAATTAGTAATTTTTAAATTGTTTGTTTGTTTTCTATCTAAGCATATTATTAACTCAATTTGTTTTATTTATTTCAGGATGATTTTTACTGTCAAAAATGGTTATTGGATTACAGCCTCTAGAATTTTCTGACTGTATTACAGACAGCCCTTATTTTCGTCAAAAACTGCATGATCATGAAAGAGAATTGCAGAAAACCAATCAACAAATCAAACGTTTAATAAAAGAACTAAAAGATTTGCTAAATGCTGCTAAAAGTGAGTTAATAAATTAAAATATTAAATAAATTACATACCAAACAATTGCTATTTTGTAATCAAATAGGTACCTTCTTACTTTTTTTTCAAAGTCACTGACCAAAAATAAATGTTTATTTTATACTATTAGTAGGTAGTGATAAATATGTTATTAAAATTGAATAAATGTTGATTAATAAGCATTTTGTCTTTGGGTTTTAATTCATAATTATGATACAGTTAGTATCAGTTACCTATAAGTTATTGGTATAGAAGCAATTGTTGCCATTTAGGACAATTTAATATTCCATTAAGTTATTTGATAATATATTAAACAGTAAAAAATAATTTTTAATAGGTGAGTTATTATTGTTTAATTTATTTAAATGTAATTAGACAGAACAATATTACTAATTAATAATACATTTTAGTAATTAACCATAAGTCTAATTTAAGTAAATACATTTAATTTGATATGTGTTATATAGGCTATACATAGAGTCTAGAATTTTTGGTTTAGAAATGCTTACATTTTTCCCATCGTTTGCAACATATTATGTTATAAATCTGTTATAATATAACTGTGTTTATATTTTCAAGTTACCTAATGCAACTGTCTACGCATATTTTTAGATTTAAGATTTAATGGGTACTTTTATAATATTAATACATTTTATAGTTATTATTCCTAGCTCATTATACGACCAACTAACTACCCTATCTACCCTATAAATGTATAGTACACTTGATATCACCTAAGTCCTAAATGTTAAAGGGTATCATATAACACAATATAAAATTGTATACCTATTTTAATTAAGATAATTGTACGATTTGACATATTATGTATAATACTTACTTAAAATTCAGAATAAATATTCTATTAAATATATTACAAAGCATTTTAAATTTCATATTTTTTGCAATTCGTTAAATTTATGATATGAAAATACTCAACAAAATTAATTTTCTTAAACATATTTTGTGTAATTCAGTGTTTCTGGAACACATTAAATAAAATCTAGGAAAACTTATATAATACATTATATGGAAATTACTGAATTTCTTACGAAATAATTTAATATATGCAAAAGCATTTAAATTTTATGAATCATGTTATCTTAGTCAAAAAATGTATTTTTAACTTTGGTTATTTTACATTTCCTTTTTTTTAAAGTTATATGATATTTGTCAAGATTTAATTTGAAAATAGTGTCATTGTCATATTAATTTATGCTTTAATCATGAGTTACATTGAATACTTTTTTCTATTTAAAACTACCAACATAAAGCTGATATTTAACAGATTTCAGGTCCATACATACTTCTGTGATAGACGGAACCTTTATCTACTCATGACATATAATTTGCACTACAGAGGGACAATTTTCAATTAAATATTAAAACAGTATTATATATATTATTGTTTTTGAAGTAATTTCTATTTAACATTCTATGGATTCATAAATAGTATGCACATTGTTTAATGTTTATAGTTTTATACATAATATATTTATGTTTATATAATATTTCTGTATGACATTGTATATCAATTATAAATGTTTAAGCATAGAGCCATAAATATCTCATTTAAATAAAAGATTAAGATAACAATTGATGTGTATAAACTATAAATTCAGTAAGTATACATAAATTATATTAGCTTTTAGGTAATATATTTTATGTAACAATTGCTTTTCCCTTTATTTATGACTTAAAACAGTTTTATTTTATTATCACTATAATTAATTAATCCAAAAAACAGTAGTGCCAAAAGCTAAAATGCATTTTTAAAAAAAAAATTAAGATCAATTTTTACGAAATAAATATTGAATTTTATGAAATTCCATGCAGTTGGTAATAATTCTATTTAGTATCCTTGATGGACAATACCTATGTGGATCAAAACCTTTTATGAGAGCTTTTAGTATCATTACGTAGAATTTTAACATACATATGTTTTTGGGCTGGGTATAACTTTTTTTCTGACCGCAATCAGGAAACGTAAAAACTAAAAATATTACATATTTATGATTCATAGATTTTTCCTTGCGGAGGAAAAATATTAAGTAGTGTGCTACATTTTTGTCTGACCGTAACCAATTTTGTTATTTCACATTCAACTTAGAAATAGTATCACTATTATTTACTACTTATATTAATGTATTTTTATTTGTATACATCATTAAATTAACAAGTTTGGCTTATAGAAGCAATTCAAGTTACAATTCCTTAAATAATTGGCTAGGTTTTTTACTTTTTAAAATAATCAAAACTTATTATTTGGTTAATATTGTTTTTTAATTAAAAACTACATGTAAAGTGTAGCTAACATTTAAAATTTTTAAAGACCGAGAAAAAAATACCCATGTTACAGATTGCAGTAGTTAAAAATTTAAACTTTTTGTTAAATTTTAGATTCATCTGTTTGTCACCTTCCTCAGCGCATTTCCAAAAAATGTTGACTTTAAATAAACAAATTTCATAATATTATTTCTAAATCAAAAGTTAAGTTAATTTTACTTGATATTTTATTTCCTATTTAAATTATTTGTTAAAATATATATACAACTGAATGTAATAATAATTTGGAGTATTATTCTGGATATTACATATATTTATATAAAATGTATTTCTGTTATAAACCTATTATGATTATATTTTACATTTTACATTTACGGTATAATTTTAATAACTTTTTCTGAAATTATTATATTATGTCCATGCTTTTACAATGTTTAACATGCCCGAGCATATCGTATTATATTTTTGGCACTAAATAAGTACCTTCATCGTTTTTTAGTAGTTATAAATTATAATAGTTATATTTATTGTTATTTTGCCAACTAGGTACGCTAAGTCACTTTGTTGCCTGTTGGCATGAAACTTAATAATAACTGTGAAAAAGAATGCTATCATCACGTACCTATACTCTACTCATTTAAAATGCATAATCAAGTATCTAGTGTCTCCGTATTCGTCATTTTGTCAATCTAAGTTCAATTCTTCTTATGTTAATTACATTATGCACGTCACGGGCTATTTACTGTGTCATTTAAAGTTCGCCTTAGATTTGTTACTTATCGTAAAACTGTGTGTGAATCGCACTGCTCGTTTCTTTGAGTACACCTACATTTTTTAAATATTATTTATTTTAGTTAAATAATATTGTCTACGCTTCAGGATACTTAAATAGACGTTGTCACTTTTGTGTTGTCTAAAATCGCGTTTCTGTTATGTGGACTAATACTCATAGGTATAATACAAATTTCAGCAATTCACTTAAAAATTTAATTTCGTTATTAGTTAAGTTTTAAATAATTTATTGTTATTTAAATTTTTAACCCTAAATTGTTTTATTATTACATGCGGGTTCTCGTCTCAAATTGCACTTAATTAATTTATAATAACCGTTTTTATCTAATAGCCAATAGGTACGTGCATTCAAACTAATTGTGCACGCATGATAGTTAAGTGTCCAAAAATAGAATTATGATAGTCGTTCATATAATACCGACTATGTTTTTAGTTAGATTTTTAACTATCGAGGTCGAATCAATTTTAGAATTGTATCTGACTTTTAGATAGCCCAACTTAACAATTATTGTATATTTTATGCATAATTCAATACTCAATTTTGACAAAAAACAATTATGATTTATTAGTCAGATATGAACATGTATAATGTAATAATAGTAATATTAACACTAAATATATGATTATACAAAATAAACAACATGAATTTAAAAAAAAATTGTGTACAAAGCATGTGTTTGTACATTGGTAATATTGAAAAAAGATTATTTTTGTTATAATGCTGTTTAAAATTTCTTTTTATTATTTACGCTTAGTTGATAATTTTTACATAAATTATTTTTTTTCGATATTCATTAGTTTTTCAGGTATCTACATAAAGCCATATCCTTAGTGACGCTGCAAATATGCTGGTAGACAATTTACGCTTGGTTGATTAAACGCTGTTAAGCATAAGCACCGATAATGGTGATTTCCGTTTTTTTCAGATTTTATGAACTAGGTATTTATTAATTAATTGTAAAAATTAGGTATTGCTTACGGTAGGTAATTTTTTCTATAAAAAAGTTATTTTGATTTGTTGAGAATTTCGTACAGTTTTGTGAACAGTTGCTTTTATGTATAAACAATATTATATTTATTTATTTCAATAAGTGATAGCTATAGTGTAATATTTGTGTTCCATCCGAGTACCTATACCAATTATTTCGCGCTCCCGCGGGTTGTTATAAAAGGTACCCATATCCGAAGACCTAATTGGCTCCTACATTTGTATTTTACTTCCTATTTTATACAGACTATATATTATAAGGACTGTCTACATTTAGTAGGTACCTATGGTTAAAATTGTTTTATTACTATTATATTATACATATACCCATAAATAATAGTGATTAGAAAATATTATTAGACAACTTGTTTTTCAACTGTTTGAAATTTATAATTTATTTATAAATCCTAATGGGAACCAATTTGGTACAAAAATATTCTGTGTAGTTACAGCAAAAATATCAGGAACCAATTATATATAGGATGTTAATTTTTAGGGATGATCAGTGATCATTGATCAACAATTAGGATATATCTGTTCCATCACATATTATTTGGGTAAACTACATCTCCAGATGAGGTACCTATAGATGTATTGCCTGTGACAAATTTAAAGGTGATTTATTTGTAAATCCCATATGTCCATTGCGATCTGGTTTAAAATAAATAATCAACAATAACGTATAAAATATACTATACCTACCTATACTTAAAATATGCAAAATTATACTGTAAATTAATCTTAAAACATCAATATTTCAATAAGCAAGTTAATGTCAAACAAATTTATCTTATGATTTATAAAAATATTTGATTTGCTTATTTAATAGTAATAATCGCTTTAAATTTTAGTATTTTAGATTTTAACTGCGAAGCGATGATTGTTGTGGTTAAACGACGATGTGTGTTTTATTTTGTGTGTCAGACGTCAGTCATCAGATTTCAGTAGAAATTCCCAACTAAGATTTTCATCTTTGTGCGTGTTTTCTAGTACCAAATTGGACCTTGGTAGGGTGGAGGGGGAGTCTAAATAAAAAAATGCCCGGTGCTTATAAAATAATAAAAAATGGAAATTTTTACGCAAAATTAGTTTTTGAAAAATCAATTATTTTTTTTTTGTAGGTAATTCAAAAATGAATAACGGTAGATTTTAAATTTATAAAATATTTTGGATCTTTTTGTACAGCTATATTTATAAAAATTTGAAATGTTCGACCTTTTAGTTTTTTTGGTATACGTATTCTTCAATTTTTATTTTTCAATAAAAAATATTGATAGTACAAGATTCCTTATAAGTTATAAGTTATCTTAATATCATACCTTAATAACAAAAAATATAAAAATACGTAGTTACAATTTTTTATACGCGCTGAAAGTTCAAATTTTACAAGATTATTTTGTTGTTTAAAATTAATACAATTATAACATTAACACACTAAAACTTTAAAAAATGTAATATAAGATTTTTCATGAATTGTCGTTACTGGAAATTAAAAAAAAATTTACGTAAACCACATAATTTTTGTTTAACGATTGATTTTTTTACGATAATATTGGATATTCAAACTTAAATCATTCAACAGTGATTTATCTTCTAATGATTTTAGGTGTATTTTTTTATTGTTTAAAAAATAAAAATCGTAGAACTTGAAACATTATTATTTATTACTATTACTTAAATTATTATTTTCTATACATAATGAATAACTTTCAAAATATTAATACTAATTTTAAACTATTTATGGGAATTTTAAAATTTAAAATGTATTTAATTACATTGTTGATAACAATATTAGTTATTTTTTTGTAATTCTAAAAAATAGTTTGTAGGAACTATCGCTATCTTATGCCATTATTTATTTATGTTTATTACAATATTATTTATACTATTTAATAAACAATTATCATCAATGTAGGTATAAATTAGGACTAACTTTCAGCTATTCATATCACGAACTTATATTCACACCATCCTAAGGTTCGTCGGTATTGACTTATCGTTATTAATAGCTAGTTATGGTATAGGTAATAGTTATAATGTTATAAAGTAATTTATTGTGTGATTTGTTTTGAGCAAAAATTAGTTCAACCTACCGTATTATTATTTGAAAAAAAAACTTCGAATAAGTATACCAACATAAAATATCGAAAATATATTATATAAAATATCGTTAGAAATATAGACTGGCCGTAACCGCTCAGAATCGTTTTTCGTGTATATGCAATGATTTATCATTGAATTAAAATTCCTCACATCCATTTATTAAATAACTACTTAATGGCGAGTTACACTTGAAATCTATATACTATACTGCAGAGTGAGTTCCCCGATTTTTTTTTTTTACATTTTCATGCATTCCAGGCTTATACATTTTTGCTATACATTTTAATAATGCTTAAATGAAAATATACGCAGTTGTATACACATAATGCACTTATTTCAATATATTACAGTACCATACCCGTATGTATTATGCATGAGTATATATTATATATATAGGTATAGACATATAGTTTATATAATATACCTATATCATATTATATCTATAAAAGTACTTCCGGTTTTTATAGACGTTTAAAATTTTTTTAATAATATTATTAATTAATAAATAGATTATTATTTTACTGTATCTTACATAATTATTAATTATACAGCTATTATACGTATTAACTCAGACATTTCGGCCATGAGTTTGTAAATGTGTGATTATAATATGATTGTAATAATGGATCATTCATAAGAAGACTTAATAGTTAAAATTATCACCGGATAAATTTTAAGGTTACTTTTCTTTAAAGTATAGGTATAAACAAGCAAACTTGTATTTATAAATTGCGGTAATGCGCTTGCTCCTGTAAAATATATAAGAAGTCGCTCAAACATTATTGAAACTACTGGTTTTTTATGGCTTCTCAATATCTAATTACACGCGTTATTCGTACGTTTTAGAGAATTACTCATCATAAAAAAATATGACGTATTGGCTTGATAATATTATGTAAAAAAAATTGTTGGTATTATTGGTGACTGTCATAATACTATAATAGTCGTAACTCATAAATAAATGTTTTATATTTATATAGTTATATGATTATATATAATACGAGAACTTTTTTTTGTTAAACAATAATATTCAAATAAGTACGCATTATCGTATAGACAGGGTACATAAACCCGATGATCTGATATGCATTTAATGTACAATTGTCATGATATTCCTGATACACCTTGAGTAATATGCTTTTAGTGTGTATTATTATGAATAAATAAAATATTGCAGTTCGTTTTTTTTAGTTTTAGGTACGTCATATTTACACACACGTACCCATATACATATTATATTGAATATGTATATATATAGGTATATTATTAATAATATAACATTGGTTTTATATTTAATATGAGTATTTGGATTTTATATTTATAGATTATTATATATTATGTTTTAATAAATTATGATTAGTAATACATTTGATACGTAAAAGATATGGAGATGACGAATGCTAAAATCATATATCAATATTATAAATGTATATTAATTTTTAACGACGAGTTATCGAAAATATTCACCACACTAAATATGCATAATAATAATAATATTATAATATTATGTATGTAGTACAACAATAATAATAGTATTATTTTTTTATGAATTTGTTAAAGATCTGTCTCGAGCTCAGCGCATGGTGTCCAGTTCGTTGCAGCAATTCGATTTCGAATGCATCGGTACAACGCAGACGGACGACGAGCTGGTGATCACCCGATCGTTGGCCGAATTCGGTCGCCTCATTTCGTCCATCGAAGACGAAAGAGACAGAATGGTCAGTTAATAATATATATATATTATATGTGTGTGTTTATAGTAGGTCTATTATACTTATCGACGGACGCATTGATGTATATTATTGCGTGTACCTATATGTAAAACACCATACCCGAGAAGACGTACTTACTACATATAGGTACACATTTTTCTCTGCAGGTTGTATACAGCGCGTGTGCCCGGTAGGCCCAGTTACTAACCTTGTGTGTCAGTGAAAGTGTGACGAGGAGCATGACAAATCGGCAGTCCGATAGAGTTTAACGCACGCCGTATACAATATAATATTGCGTTCTATCGGTTTATTTTTAAGGAAAAAAATATTGTATCCACCACAAATAATAGGAGGTACTATAGTAATAGATAGATAATATTATGACGTATTTTAGTTCATGTATTATATGCACCCACGTAAAATAATCTACATTGTTTATTTCGGAGTTGAATTTCAAAAGTTATGTGCCTATATAAGTAGTAAGTACATATGGTTCATATCAAATTGTAGTTTTTGTTCTAAACTTGCTCGACCCTTAAAATTGCTAACAGCCACATAGGTAGGTCAAATAATAATCGTTCACCTAGTTTCTTTAAGTTTTTGGATAAAAAAGTATTTTTTTTAAATAACAAAATCGAAAAACTTTATTTGTATGCGCCCGCTTTACAATTTTTTTCGTCCAAAATGTTTTCTTTTTGTTGATAATTTCTATAGTATATACCAGTGGTTTTCAACCTTTTTAACAACGTAGCACACTTCTTTTCCTACAAAATTTTCGCGGCACACCAATTCTTATAATACGTGATATATTACCTAGCATATATTTATATTTACAAAATTAACTCTATATATAGAATTTTCGCGGCACACCGGTTGAAAACCACTGGTATATACCATCGCGTTTTCGAAAAAATAATTTATCATGATAAAAAAATGTGTTTATAAAATATTAGAAAGAATTATATAATTAAAAAGTAATATACTATAATATTTTAACGGATTATGACGTAACTTTCCCTCGTTAAGATTATACCTATAGCTGTTTGATGATATATTTTGTTCAATTCTATTATTCAGTCATTTATTTGATTTCCATTATTATGAATAGGTACCTAATTAAATAGTCATTCTGTCCAACTGCGTATAAAAAATATAAATAATAATATTTATATAATAGAGAAACTTAATAATTGTTTCTAAAGATTAAGCTTTATTTGTTTTTTATTATTTTAAATTGAATAATGAGTTGTATAAGATACCGTTTAATAACCTTTACTGTAGGTCCAAGTAAGTTAATATTTAAAATATCCAAAATTATAATCTATAGGTATTACTATAATTACTATAATACTATTTCCAACAACTAGATATCTACATTTTATTTATTATTCCTAAAGCCTGATGTTTATTACTTTATTAGCAATTATTGCCCATTTACAATTAATGATAAATAATTATATAGGTTCTTTTCAAAATACGAGAATAATTTAAGTTTTGAAGTTGAGATATTTAGATTCCTTGTGCAAGATAATGGAAGGATATATAATGATTTGGTATGCAAGAAAAGTTGTAGCTAGATGAAGTTGAAATGAATTGAAACCTGGAAGAGTGTTGTCCTTTATATATAAATTACAATGGTTAGAGACTCTAAAATACTAATGAAAGCTGGACATAAATCATATAAAAATAGGTAATTTAATAAAAAATGTATAAGCTATATTATAAGTAAAAATTCACGCGCATACACATATGAAATGAATATTCATATAGGTAGTTCATTGATTTGGACATTTGGTTGATATCTTCGTACCAATATTATATTTTTCCACGATTAGTCAATTTCGAATGAACTAACTATTAATTATTAATATGAAATGAATATTTATAGTAGGTACATTCATTTGGTGAGTCTCGTCATCATCATATTATATTATATTATATTACTCTATGGTAATTCGATTTTGTATATACTTTAATATTCTATTATTAATTATTAATATATGAAGTATGAATAATAAATATAAACTATTGATAGCATATTGGAATATTGCACTTTGATAGCATATTCATAAAATGATTAAAAGTGGCGCGTTTGACAACTTTTGGATTATTATATCAGATTAATAGAACAAGAATAGAACATTCAATATGAATATTCTGTTTAAATAAGATGAATGTTTATTTCATATATACTATGCACATTTTGGTGCTAGTTGGGCGTGTAATTATTAATTATACTTATAAAAACCTTCTTTATTTAAATTTTTTTACAGTTAGCCAGAGCTTACGACCAGTTCATAATCCCTTTGGAAAATTTTAGAAAAGAACACATTGGTGGCGTAAAGGTAAAACAAATATTGAATATTATAATCCTTTTATTATGGGTATGTGGTGATTGGGGTAACACAATTAACGACTTTGTTTTAAACACTAATGCATGTATTAATATCAAAAGAGTTCCTCAAATGCGACACAAGTGTGTACTAAATAGTAAATAGTAAATACAATCTAACGTTGTGACAATTATAATTATACAAAAAAAAAAAATTATAACTACAATTTTCAAAATATTTATTAAATTAAATATTTCTTTATCTGCTTAATAAAATATCAACATTGTTTTAAGGGTTAAAAATAAATTTGATTGTACTTTACTCACTCAATAATCAGTCTCATATAAATACTATATAACTTCACATCATCATTCAAATAATTATTAAAAAATATATGTGATCTCGTCATAAATAATGATATATCATGTTATATAAATGTATTTAATCTATTGTTAGTTTTATGCAATTGTAAAATTCGTACAATTTTGCAACATCACATAAAAATAAAATCTACTTAACATATTATTATATTGTTCTATGATAAAGGTACTGCCTACGAGCACCGTATGGCAAACTAATTCTACCCTTTAGTAGTTTCTATTTTACAATACATCAGCGATCAGCATGCATAAATAAATCTAGTATTGAATTAAAAACATAATATTATGTTAGATATGTATCTAGATACCTATCTTATACAATTTTCCTAAAGATTTTATCGATCACACGAGCCGCCATCACACTTGTATACCTATACAATTACTGAATTATACACCTAAACGGCTAAACATCTAAACGTATGTTGTATGGCATGCAGACATTAGACCATATCCATACGACTACAAAATATTCGCTTTGCCCCGATACATCTGCGGGTTGGTTTAAATAAGACAGGTTATCCGTCTAATAAAATATAACTAATGGCTAATTAAAATGCGTAGGTGCATGAGTTATAGATTATATAACAATGCAATTAAGAAAACGATATTACAATTTGAGATAATGATCTCTTTATTATTCGCTGTACCGGAATACATATCGAGCGCATGTAATAATACAATACCAATAATAATGATCGACAATGTCCAACGGGATGTCCAACAAATTAAAACTGTATACTTAAATTTGCGTGTCGTTGCAAAACCGTAATATTTGTGATAAATAACAATTGCGATTGTTCGATAATTCGGTCTCGGGGAGAGGATGTGTAGGTACGTGCAGCAACAAATATTCTATGGACAAAAAAAAACAAGACTATAGAACAATAATCATATTGTAATGTATTTTTGTTATAACTTTTATTACATGACAAAATATATAGGTGTGATCACAACAAAGTGAATTTCGTTTAGTCGCGTGCTAAAAATGGCGGGAGACTTCCGTGTTTTTATCGGCTTATAGGTGCCTATATTTAAATATATAATATAATATTATGATTTATAGCATAATTTCAACAACCATTGAAACGAGGTGGATGACTCGCGTAGTTTTTCAGGATACTGCGTATAACTACTAAGTTGTGATAATTTGATCATACCTGTTTTATTTCGTCATGTTATATTAACACAGCTTTTATAGTTATAAGTTGATAACTGAAGCAAGTTGCAACTTTTTAAATAGTAAAAATATGTTAGACAATTTACATTTTCATTTTCAAGTTCCTAAGATCATAATTTCTATCAAAATCATCTGACTTAAATTATTTGGACCAAGTGTATTTTTCAAACCACATAAGTATCGAGTTTCGAGTATCTTTATTGAATATATTATTTTACTATGTACTTCTTCAAATATTCCTTTATCCAATATTTCTTATTAGGATTTTTATATTCCTTAACAAAACACAACCAACCTTCTTTAAATTCCATTTTTTTACCTTTATAAAACTTATTTCAATCTTTATTTCTACTACTAAATTTGTTCAATACATCTTATCTAGTATGCACTTTCTGACCGAATATGAAGGTTGACGATGGACAATCTCTAGTAACTGAATGCGAAGTGTCTTTGTTATAGAATAAATCTAATTTTCATTACATGAATTGACATGTATTTTTCATTACTAATCATTTAATCAAACAGACTTTGGAACTTTTCACTACATTTTTGTATGTTGATGGATGATGGTCATGAATCATGATTTTTACACTTTTACGATAGCAAAATATTCCTTAAATTACGAAGAAACAAAGTAGGTACCCACTTTGGGCCAAACTATTTTATTGCCTAGCGAAAATCTCCATAAGTTTTTGAACTAAGAATTTAGCATCTGTCCTAAACATTTTGCATATTTTAAACCACTTAGCATCGGTTAAAAAAGAACATTTTTTCCAGATACAGGTTCTAAGAAATATACATGTATCCTATCAAACACAGGTGCTCTCTGGCCACTTCACTAACTTAGCCAGAAGATGATTTGGCCAACCCTCCAAACATAGCGTACCTGTTTTATATATTCTACAGTTTCCTTATCCAAGTAGGGCCACCAAAAAATATGCTCTCTACAAGTCACGCATATGTGCTCATCATACAAGACCTTTAATAATCCATCCTGCAATAATATCGGTATGACTAATTATATTCTCCCATTTAAATTTGTTCTTCGATGTTTCGATAAAACGTTTCAACTTATTTCTTCAACCTATTCAAGCTATCTTAACTAAGACTCTGAGACCAAACCAATACCTCTAATCAACTTTTGCAGCTGTCATTTGTTTCAGTGTTCCTTATCAACTGTACGTCTTTTTGGCAGTGTACGTTTAAGAAATATTTAATACCAAACACTTTTACTATTTTGACTCGTCGCAAATGTAATATTCTTTCATTATATTAATTACTAAATTAATTAACGCAGCTTATATGTTAATAACTGAAGTAAAGAGCTACCTATACGCTTTCTTTGTAAAACATGGTGAGACAGAATGTAACAAATAATAAAAAACTTGACCTAACAAAACATATTTAACAGCTTTGCCAACAATTATTACATATACATGCAAGACGAACCAAATAGAGGCATCGCGGAGTCTTCGCTGCCTATTTTAGATAAATACTCGTACGAGGAAGTACGTGCTTTGCTTATTTTTTTCCTCGTTGACATTATTATTGTTCCGCTGCACGTCGTAGTCATTGGCAGTTGCTTTTGCTGCCGTTAATCGCTGATGACACGATTGATGCGAAATAATAATATACACATTTGGGTTTGACTGATAACGAAGCTTTGGGGATTGGGGAGGGGCACCAAACCCTATGTTTAAGAGTGTTTTTAAAAAAAAAAATACAGTCCCTGGCCGGGATTCCGAAGTGTTCGAACGGCTATGGATTGCAGTTCACCCAAAAAATAGACATAAATTAGTACTATAAAATGACGGTAAAGGGCGGTCGTAATTGGGCCACATTTTATCTACCTGCTTCGTATAAAATATTTGCTTACAAAATCAAAGGAGGTAAGAAACTGTTGTATTTTCATTAGGGCTTTGATTATTTTTTTTAATTCAACGCCTACCGATTGGGCCAATCATGATTGCATTTACAATAATAAACTATTGTGACCTAAACCATAGGCGTGCGCAGACTTTTTTCGCAGGGGACGCTGGAACCTAGGACTTTTTAAAATACTTATATGTAGCTCAATCCAAAAAATAACTCCCCCAATAACTTTCAATATAAACAACTAGTCCATCATATGGGCTTGAATCATAATGCAAATACGAATCTTAATATGATAACAAATTATAATGGATTAACTTATTTTAGATTCTGAGCGGAACGATAAATGTATTGATTTTACAATGTATAATAATAATAATGATGTGTGTGTCTTAAAATTGTTTTTTTTTTTGGTATAACCTAACTTTTGGGCAGTAAACAGCTTTGATTTTCTATTTTAGCACCATTCATAGTAGGAAAGTGAATCTAATTGATACTTTAGGGAAGGGGGCAAAAGTAAAAAATTCCCAATTGTTTAAAAAAACGTCAGAAAAACAAAAAAAAAATTATGAAAAACGGGAAGTTTTACGCAAAACTATATGGTTAATATTATTAAATATTAATACTGCATAGTATTCGACAAAGCCGGCTTTGTTATTTTAGTGTTACTCAAAAACAATAAATCGTAGATACTTGAAATTTTTACCAAATGTTAATTATCATTCTTTAAGTATGACAAAATGTTTAATAAATGTTGACTGTTTTTGAGCTATTTATAGACATTTTTAATATTCAATTTTATTTAGTTTTTTCTTTTAAATATCAATAGTACAATTTTCAATGAGTCAAAAAACCAAAATCTGACAAAATTCATTAAAATTACGAAAATTTACAAATTATTTTGTAGTTAAAAATGTATAAAATGTTTAACTTGTATAGCTTATATTTTGAAAATTTAAAACAAAAATTCGTTTTTAGAATATTATTCTTGAATTGTTATTTTTTGAAGTTTCTTTAAATTTGAATATTTTAACTTCATTAATTTTATAAGGAACTCAGAATTTGAATTTATCATTTGTGTTATTGTATGGTATGTTTTGTATTCTAGGAAGGGAAGAAGAAATTTGAAAAACAAACTACTAAATTTTGTCAGAGCCAAGAACGTTATTTAAATCTATCAACTAAAAAACAAGATTCAGTACTTCAAGAGGTTTGTCTTTACTATTACTTTATGTTGAAAAAGATAAATTTTAGTCCTTTTTTTATTGACGTAATATATAATTTTATATTTCAAGGCTGATGCAACATTAGAAATGGAACAACGGCATTTTTGTCAAGCTAGTCTTGAGTACGTGTTTTTACTACAAGAAGTTCAAGAAAGAAAGAAATTTGAATTTGTTGAAACTGTAAGTTATTTAATTTGTAGTATTTAAAGTTTCATAATCTAGTTCACTAGTTCAGTTAAACTAACTAGTTTGAAAAAAAAAAAAATATTTTTTCTTTGTGTGGTATTTTGGTATTGTTTTCATACATCCATCTTTATTTTTGAAATATTTTTCTCATCTACATTATAAGCTATAAGCGTAGCTGGGGTATGGAACAAGGAGAAATTTGTGGCTAAGTTATCATTTTGCCCCTACCTCTGTTTTCTAAGCTCTTAATTATTGAATATTATAACACATTTTTAAGTATTACATTTATTAATTTAAGTATACTTGAGTTTATTTGACATTATTTGTATGTGTTTTTTTCTACTTACCTACTAATTATTCATTATAATATAAATAATACTGATTTGATAAATTTTCAATAGTTTTACAACAGAATTATTTTACCAAATTCAAGGACTGCTATTAGTATTTACATAAATAGATTTACTAGAAGTAAATAATTTTAGGGGTAAAAGAGTGTCATCTCCTCCCTCGCTTTATTTGTAGACACATCAGGAAAGAAAAAATAATAAAACTCGCTTGACAACTTATGTCAATTAATTTTTCAATTATTTAAAATAAACTTAAACTGCCCAGAAGAATTAAGCTTTCGACCGATATAATTTTTGTAAGAATTTTAAGTGATAACATTTTTTATTTTTAGATGTTAGGTTTCATGTTCAGTTGGTTGACTTTTTACCATCAAGGACATGAAGTCAATGAAGATTTCAAACCTTATATGCGTGAATTGCAGTTTAGAATACAAAAAGTAAGTATTTAATAGCATTGAGAATGTTGTCTGTGGACTTTTGACATAATATACTAACATGTTTGCTTGTGTGTTTGTTTATGCTAATGTTAGACTAGAGACAATTTTAACGAGACTCGTGACAAAACGGAATCTTTAATGAGAAAAATGCTGGAAATGAGACAGTCGGTAGGATATTTGTATAGTTAATTGCACCATTATTTGTTTGTTTTGGCATTAATATTAGCTTATTATTGTTTCCTCTTTAGAAATCGTTGGAAACTAACATCAATAATCAGAAAGTTACAAGAGAAGGATATCTATTTCTTCTAGAAAGAAGTATAATAATTTGTTCAATACAAAAATACTATTACTCATATGTTAATATTATATATATATTTTTTAGAGCTTCCAGGATTTAAAAATACTGGTCAAGCAACCAAATGGTTACAAAATAAATCATTAGGAGGTATAGAACTTATTCAAATATGGTTTATTTTTATAGATCACAGTTTTTATACTTAAAATTTTCTTCTTAATTTCAGATGCACTTAGTACAACTACGTGGACTAAACACTACTGCATATATCGAAGAGAGACTAAAGAATTTGAAATGATAACTTTCAACCAAATGATTGGAAAATTTGTAAGCTTTGATGTTATTTAATGTTTTATACCTTTACTTAAAAATGTATTATTATTCCATTTGATTTGTTTTTTAGAATACTTCTGAAAAAATGATAATTTCATCGTGCATTCGTCGAATGTCTGATTCGATTGACAAACGATTTTGTTTTGATCTCACTAGTGATGAAAGGTATAATTACTAATTTATAATTGAGATCAATATTGCTTTATGTGCAAGTTAATATTTTTTTTATTTTGTTTCTAAGGCCTGGAGTGATAACTACATTTCAAGCATTGTCAGAAGAAGATCGTAAACTATGGATGGACGTTATGGATGGCAAAGAACCAGTAACTGAACATATTCAAATTTTGAGTGTTCGATTTATAATATTGATGTTTTTTGTTTAACAGGAGTATGGTGTACCATCTATACCAACAAGTAATGATAATAATATTTTTTTGGACGATGCTGGTTTCAATTTTGTGACTAAGTGTATTCAAACGGTTGAATTGCGAGGTATTTGTTGATACAATATTTGATTAACTAAAAAAATTTGCTTGATATTTTATTTTTATTTACAGGTTTAGATGAACAAGGGTTATATCGAGTTGGAGGTGTAAGTTCTAAAATAACTAAACTCTTGGCAATGGGTTTGGATCGTCGAAAAACAACTAACGGGCTAAACTCGCTAACCTTTCTTGACGACTGTATTGAATGGGAGACTAAAACTATCACTAGTGCTTTAAAGTTATATTTAAGAAATTTGCCAGAACCGTTAATGACATTTAAGTACCATAATGCTTTTATATCAGCTGCCAGTAAGACTTTATTCATAATTGGCATAATAACTATTTTTTTAATCTTGTCTGTCTTTATTTATGTAATCCATTTTAGAACAAGAAATAAGATTGAGGCGTATTAATGATGTACACATTCTTCTACACAAAATTCCTAAACAAAATTTCAATATGTTGGAACTGTTAGTCAAACACTTATGCAAGTATGTGATGACTTATTTTATTTAAATGTAGACCAACAAACTCACATTTGAATGTTGTGTTGTAGTGTTGTCACCCATAGTGAACAGAATCTCATGACAGTTAGCAATATAGCTGTATGTTTTGGGCCAACACTCATGAGACCTGAACGTGAAACAGTTGCGGCTATAATGGATATTAAATTTTGTAATGTAGTGGTTGAAATATTAATTGAGAACTATACAAAAGTAATGTATAAAATATAATATTAAACTATTTGAATTTTACTGAGAAAACTATTTCACATAGGTTTTTAAAACTGAACCTGACCTAGAAGTAGAATATGAACCCACTCCAGGACCGCAACAGCCCACCTCGTCGCAAAAAATGAAATATTCGCCTGTTATCCCAGCAGTTACTCATGTAAGTCAATAAAATTTAAGTTTAATCTCCTATCAGCGAATTTATAATCCGTGTTTTGTACAGGCAATTATAAAATCTTACTACGATGGACCGATGTTAAGTACTAGTTTGCATAATGTAGGTGCAATACCTCCTTCTATTCCGTCACATGCAATACCCATAGCAAATTCAAACAGGGTAAATTTAAATTGTTTGTTTTAGTATTTCTTTTATAACGCATTCTGTAACAAAATAATACAAAAGTATAAATTATAATAATAATATATTGACTATAACAGTTTGATTAATTAAAATCAAGCTCATTATTGTACAATTTGATTGCATAACACCTTAAAATTACTCTCTAATACATACATTTTTTTATTTTTTAGTTGAGTCTCACTTCTTCTACTTCAAGTGCACTATCAGAATCCAATCTCCATAATCTGAACGTTTACAGTAAAACATCGCCGCATACAGCAAGTCCTAATAAAAGTTATTACTACAATGTGGACTCCATACAGAATACAGTTAACACTAGTTCTAGTAGTTCAAACGAATCTGTTTGCTCGGTATTTTCGTTAGAAAATCCACAAATGCAACCGTCTAGGGCTCCGCAGAAAACCAAAAGAAGTATTAAAATGGGTGTGCATTATGCAACAAGTTACAGGCCTCAAGATACTGTGTAGGTGTTTTTTTTCTTAGGGAAACGACAGCTTGGTGCATGTATTTTGATCACAAAATAATATTACAGGGTAGTGGGTAAACTAACCAAAATAATGTTTAAATGTTTCTAATAATGAAAATATTATTTGTTTTTTTAAAAATCATTATTTCAATTTTATTGAAATGGTGTAATATAAAACAAATATTATTTTTTTATTCACAGTCTAATATTTAATTTAGAATAAACTAATTTCATCATTTCACCTGGAATAATTTAATTGAGACAGCTATAAGAACAAAAAGTCAATTCCAATTCAGTTTTTTTTAGGATACAAAAAGCTTAAGAGTAATAATTATTATTTTGATCACACCTTTGGCTCATCTATAATTTGTAAGACTCTTTTTTTTCTATACTTACTGGTAATATCATTGTTTACTATAATTAACATGTAAATAATATATATTTATAATTATTAAGAGAACGCTATACCCGCATGGGTTGTCTCCTTCTTACTAATGCACAACAGCAAATCTTACGTTAAGAAGAATCTGTTTTACTCTTATTTTTAAAATTGGGCCTGTTTCCAAATTTAAAAGCAAGCATATTATCTACAGCATCACCAAAAGTTTTTTTTTTTGATAGTAGATCAATATTTATTCTAATGTTAATAATAACAGAATAAAACAGATTCTGTTTTCTGTGTTATGTTAGTAAGACAACGCATGCAGGTACAAAATCCTCTTAACTTAAGTTCAAATACGTATTCACGATCAAATGTCTTTCCCCAACAAGGGAAATCCTTTTGTACGTATCTCTCATTTTCTCTTTCATTTCTAATACTTATACTTATTAGTTATTACTTCTGATGAGCAAATATCATTGATTAAAACAAATGTTATTCTTTAGATTCAGTATTAAGTGTATTTTTAAAACATTGGAGTTGGGCCCTTGTTTTTATAAGTGTCTCAATTATTATATGTATGCAACAATAACAATGTATTTAAGCACTAACAACAGTGGCGTCATTTGGACCTTGCAAGGTACACGTTTGAGTATTTAAAATCCAATATTATTGATTTGCCTGCAGAATGGATAAATTCTATTGTACAGTGGATGTGGCCAGCATTAAAATATGCTTATTAAAAAGAAAATTAAAATGACGCCACTGACTAACACTTTATTTTAAGTCACTAATACAACAATTGCATTATTATGTATTTTTTTATTTTTTTATGGTGTCGGAATAAGTGGTTCATACCTGGCGTCATTAGTTGGTTGTCGCATTAATCCTCCGTCACACTTAACATTAAGGTTAACACTATCTTTAATTAGTTTTTTTTACATTAACATCTTTGGTGGCTGTCAATTATACTAAACTATAAAATCAACTACTTAGCATTGCTTTGCAAAGGACTAAGGAAACTATTGCGTTTTATCATTTGTCATTTTTATCATATCATTATAATTGCATAGTAAACTTGAACTCGTGATTATTTTGTGGGCATAGTGCCATCTGTCTCGGCCGAGTTTACATTGAATAAAATAAAAATGAATATTATCATTAATCCCCCTCCTCCTTTTATCACCACCACTAGACGAGCTTCAGATATGCTACTACAGAATAAATAAAATGTATTAATTTATTCTGTGACGCTTCTATCATATTTTTCACATTAATAACCAATGCTTGAATTGAAAAAAAAATAGGGGGATTCAAAAGTGTGAAAAAAATGTATGTACCTAATCATTTAAATGTCTTATTGATTACAATATAATTAGAAGGGATGCGCATAAATATTTTCTAAAAACAACAGAGCCTCTGTACCCCATCATTCATGCACTGTTAATAATCTAATCCATCGTATACTTACAATTTAACATACTAACAATATAATTAGAAATACACATTGAATCGCATAATTATACTTTGGAAGTTGAAACTTTAAACGGTTTGAATGTATCTAAAAATATGACAAATGTTAACAACAGCTTTTTCCACATTCTGTTTACGCTTTTCTTATTATTCCTTGTACAAAGCTTACTTATGTGCAACAATTTTTATACCACCAAAGTATTGACCTATTTTGTATTTCTAATTTATACACTGCAACATTGTGCTCGTTTTATGTTTGTAGAAGAGTTCGTACTTTGTATGCATGTCTCGGAGAAAATGATGGCGAATTGTCATTTGAGCCAAACCAAATAATTACAAATGGTACTTCTAATTTTTTTTTTTTTAAATACTCCCATTTGTTGAATAACTTTAGTTCATTTTCTTATTATTAAGAATTTTTATTTGTTTACAGTGCGATCTTCGTGTGAACCCGGCTGGTTGGAGGGCACCCTGAACGGCAAGACCGGCCTGGTACCAGAAAACTATGTTGAACTATTACCATGATAGTTTAAACTAGATAAAAACTTTTTCCTACTTACTAGGACAAGTGCATATTGTTTTTAATTTATATTTGTTATTGCTTTTTGTTATATAATTGGGCCTAAAGATCATTTGTTAATGCGCACATAAATAGAAAAGCAGAGTTACCAAAGAACATTGCAATGCATACTAGTTTCCGCAACTAGTATGCTAACTTCAATACATTCACATCACTGAAGTTTATGTGATCTCAATATTATCAAGAATTTAATTTGAGTACAAATTTTTCTTTAAATTTTCAGATAAATTTAGTTTCATTTGATCCCCCCCCCCTAAATGTTTGGCCCATTATTTTATGAATACTTTTTTATTATTATTATTATTAGATAATCTTTTCAAATATTTATCTATCTAAGTTTAAAATTTCATTTTTGTGAAAAATTATATTACTTCATATCATTGGTGTATAATTTTTAATGGACATTTTTATAACTATAGTTTATTATACTACTGTGTATTGTATTGTGACTGAAACACAAATATTTTCAATGGCTTTTACTAAGTAAACTTTCTTTATTCCAAAATTGTTTTAATAAATATGTCGATATAATTGACATGGTTTTTTCATAAATATTTTTAAATTGATGTTTGAGAATTCGACACAACAGTTTTCATTCCTTCTTCGATAACACTGAGACATGATCGCCAAGTGAAGAACGAGTTCCTCAACATTTGCCAACGCTGTTTGCTGAATGTTCTGTACATTGTGCTTGAAATGTTTACTTTTTTTGCTGCCTGATCCATACGGCCACGTACAAATTTTGTACCAAAAACTACAAAAAATAAAATTAACAACTTAAATAGCTTAAAATATTAGTTAATAATGAAAATTAATTAAGTCATCTTACGTTCGAGTAAAAATGGTTCCACTTGTTCAGCATTTATTTGCACTTGTTGCTGTATTGTTTCAAATGTTATGATGCTAGAGTCCTCAGCTAAACTCATGACTGTCAGTAATTTCATCTTGTGTATATTTGCTTGATGATCTAATGCTAAAAATATAAATATGACACATATTGTATAATTAATGTTGCAAGTCTAATTTTTAAATCTAAAAATCTAGATGTATAATATGTTAGGGATGGACAAACTATTTTTAACATTGACTAATAAATAGTAAATACACTTTAAACTTTCATAGTATTTTGGTGTAGAATAAAAAATAATCTGAACGAAAAAATGAAAGGTTTTTATTGGATTGTGTAGTACCTATACTATTATTTTTACCATTCTTATACTTGATAAAAGGACAATTATTGAACCCCAAAAAACGAAATGAGCAGTCAATTAGCCCCAGTCACAATTTGATACATTTGACCATTGATTTAAATTTTTTAACGTGATAAATAACTAAAAGTTTAAAAATTAAATAGTAAATACAAAACATTTTTGAAGTATACAAATATAATGAAGTATGTGGTACGAGCATAGATTATAAATACTAGTATATTATATATTAGTATTTATAATCAATGGTATGAGTAATAATTAAAAAGAAAAGATTGCTTGAAATAATACAAATAATTTGAGTTAACACGTTGACTGCGTACTGACGCTAATTGGCGTCATGAGGATCGTTCAACAACGTGTTTGACGCCATTTGGCATCCAATGTATATTTAAAGTAAATGTATTATTATTCCCTACGCGTGGCTGAATATTATTTTATTATTATTTAGAATGGCTAAATGCATGTTTTAAAATATGTATTCACAAGTCGTTTAGATGTATGATCAAATAAGAGCAGTTTCTTAATATAATTTTTATACTTTTACATACACACTGGGCGAGAACTGCAAAAAGACATACGCAGTCAACGTGTTCAATGAAAATATTTTTTGAAGCATAAATGTATTTAAGAACAGGGATTTATACTTATATGCTATAAGAATGTTATACAGGTTCTAAAGCAATAAAATAAATATTTATTAAAGGAGATATTGATTATCTTTATTTTCATTATCTCAATGAAATATGAAGTGTTATCAGTGTAGAATCTACATTTTAGAATTTATGCTATATTTCAAAACAGTTTGCCAAAAAAAAAAAATAGAAATAATAAATTGTTATCTCAGTATTCTGTGGTGATTACCTAATTTAAAGTATTTTATTGTATTATGATAAAATGTTCAATATTGCAATTGTCTGTAGAACATTATTACATGGGCCTATTATCTGCACACAGAGGTTTTTTGTGGAGACCTATTGTCCTAAATCCGCTGTACTTTCCTATTGAACGTAAGAAGCAACCCAGACTGTGCCCAGTTTTTATTAGGCAACGCCCATTTGTCATATCCACAGAGTCAACTATCATATACGCCTGCTATGTTGTGCCTATGTACACTAGCCAATCTCCCAGGTTACTTTTTATATTGGATTAAGTATACGGTTAAATATATTTACTTTTCTTTTGAATTAATTTTTCTTAATTTCGATTAAAGACAAATATAACACAAGTTTGCCCATTTCTAACATAAGATAATATTATTTATAATGTTATACCTAAAGATTTGATTAAATCCTTGTGACCTTTGTAGAAATCTAAATAGTTGGTAAGATTTCCAGAGACAAATATAACCAGAAGCTCGTGCAAAGGTGAGTTTTGTAGAGATATAACAGGAGTCAAACTCAACAATGGTTCAAATAAGAATGTCTTGGGGTCAGCAATAGCTGAGATAATACACCTCTTTGCATCATCTTTAGCCTGTTTTCCATCATCAGCTGTGTAATTGCGGAGAAGTTCAATCATAACTTCTGCAGCCAATTCACTAAAAAAAAAAGTAGGTACATGTTAATTTGGTTTTAAAATAAATGAAAAACGTTTATATAAATAGCCAGTAGGGAAGTCTGACCTGTGTCCATTTTCAATCAGTGCACCGTGCAACTGTCTTAGAAGAGACTGCTTTTGTTTTTTGGAATGATTGATGGAGAGGAGTGATTTGTTTAAACTATCTATTCCTCCGTACACCAATAAGAGCTGCTTGTTTCGTTTTGCCACATCTACTATATCTGAATACAACTGAAAACGAGCTGGTAATTTTGGATCAACTGTACCGTGCAAAAGCCATAAACTGAAATTTAAAATGATAAAATAAAAATATAAGTTACAAAAAAAAATGCATTTAAATATATTAATTTATCACACTTACGTCTTAAGTATGGTATTGCTAAACCGATCTTCTTCATACTTGGAAAGTTTCTGACTGAAAGCAGTAACAAGGTTGCTCTCTACATCTAAAGTACCAATTCCAATAATCACTGATACAATAGAACATAAAAAGCTTTCAATATCAGCATCTGACAAGTCTGTCTTTAGACAAGCATCACATTTAGATATGATTTCTTTCATATCTTCTTCGATGTTATCTGTTGCTTTCTCTTGCAAAGTAGCGCCAATGCTGCGCAAATATGACCTTAATTCTAAAGCCTGTAAACAAAAAAGAATATTTATTATGCTGTGAGTATCAATATTTTCATTTCAATCTATTCAAATAGATGGATAATCATTACCAGAAATTGTATAATACTTGATAAGTTTTGGATCAAGAGATTAGAGAGAGAGAGCTAAGGCAAGAGGGACCACCACCTTATAGACATTTTTCTGCTTCATAAGGTATAAAACTAATAATTATTATTGTTTAGTACTAATACCTAAGAACAACTGTAATATTTTAACAGTTTAGTAAGTTATCAATTTCAATTATTATATTATAAGTACCTAACTATTATTTAGGTAACTTTTACAAAAATGTCAAAAACTGTAATACCAATACTTGCAGCTTCTTTAAATCTATGTGTAAATATAAATTCTTGAATCTGGCCTAATAGTAACTGCACCACGATAATCTATTAAAATTAGAGATTGATTGTTGCTAACCATTGATAAAATTTTAAAAAAAACAAAGTTTTCAAAATATGTTTACATAAATCATGTTTTTATGGGAATGTCTGGCGGTTTATGAAGAAGTACGCCTAAGTGCTGGTACAATATATTTTTGATGTTAAGATACATAAGAAAATTTCTATTGACAAAGACACCACATACTCAAAGTAATATAATATACATCATACAATACGTCATAGTGACTAAAGTATAGTGCCAGTGAATTGAAACATTTACGCTCGTCGATAAACTTCCGACAGTTGTAGACAGTGTCCATCTGGTCCGTCATTTTGTATAAATTTTAAACCACACCTTAGGAGGTTTTAGCAAAAATCGACATGAGCCTATCAGGATTCCGATAGCGGGTAGGCAATATTTGCATCCAAAACGCAACTGCAGAAAGACTGGCCGGACTTAGTGAGTGTGTGTGTGTGTGTTAGTGTGTAGACTGTAGAGATAATTCTATTCGTTTAAAAGTTCTTTTGGACACTGTTTCGGCGGATCACGGACCGAGTATTATCGGGTATGCATAAAATGACGATTTTCGTGGTACCATTTCGTGATGTATTATCGTTTCGCTTACCTGTTCTTCGCGCGACAGTTCGATAAACGTCGGAGGACCTGCCATCGTGTGTGTAGGGCGGCAAAGTCGAACCAGTGAAAGAGAATTTATTTAATACTTTTGAGTCGCGGGTACTCGGACGGCGGACAGTGGACGTCGTCGGCGGCGGTGGTACGATGTATATTAAGTGATATATACTGTTGTGTTATGATCGCTAAACGAAATCCGTTTTCCTAACCTCAATGCGGCGGCGGCGGCGGTCGAAAGGAGCTGATATTCCGTGGACGGACACTCGACAACATAGCTGATAATATAGATTATTGTTATCAAAACGGACCGTGCGCGGTTCTCCTCCGCCCCTCAACACCCCCCAACCACTCCACGCCACTGCAGTAGTGATAGAAATGTTTATAATATTTTGATTAATAATTATTCGTTCGCAATCAAATACTATTAAATTGTTGTTCACCGTATCGATCGATCCGATCCGAACCCCGACGAGAAATCTCTGCGCCGACGGACAGAACATGAACGGATGATTGAGGAGACCGAGCGAACTACCAGTAAAGACGCATTTCGTTTTACTCGTATACCATAGTACATCATAATAATATTAAGATCTGCGCTGCAAAGTTCGCGGCATTACCGCATACCGCGCAACCCCTGAACCGCGTTCCCAACTTCCATCCGTACGTTTTCTTGTATTGTAAAATCGTATTATCTGAATGACTGAAAACTGAACGATTAAATAAAATAAAATAAAAATAAAAAAAGCAAAAACCTACATTGTAATTTTCGATGAAACAATATCCGATATCGTCGCTCATCACCGTCGGCGGTACAACACGTTAATATCGTCTTCACGTCTTCCCATCCCGTCGTCGCCGCCGTCGTCGTCGTCATCGTCGTCGTCGTAGTCGTAGTCTCTGTCCGCGATCCGACGCAATATTCTCAAGAGTCGGATAGTAAACGAAATCGAACGACAATCATAAGACATATATTATTCTATCCGATCCCGATGATATGCGCCATGAGATGGAAGACTAGACGCACAGTTTCTCGTTTTTGTTGAATTGTAAATTAAAAAAAAATGTAAGTAGGTCATTTTTAGACTGGTTGCCGATCAGATTTCGCCCCACTACTTCGTCCCTTGGGTGAAGTAGTGTGGGGAAGTCAAAAATAAATAAATCCCCAAAATGTCGTTCCATTGCTCGACAGTCATTAACCAATATCTTATACATGGGTAACAATGTCGGTTGTCCGCTACCTGATTCCTATGTGATGCAATTACGTAGGTTTATACACATTGTAAATTGTTTTACAGTTAATCAAAGTATTACTATGGGTCAGACATTATCAGAACCGGTGACTACAAAGCACACGGAAAGCTGTCAGAATCAATATCTAAAAGTTGGCTCCAGCTCTATGCAAGGATGGAGAATCAACATGGAAGATTCCCACACTCATATACTACAACTTCCCGATGATCCAAAAGCTGCATTTTTTGGAGTATATGATGGTCATGGTGGTAATAATTGTTTTAAAAGAATAACAATTATAAATTTAACAGTCGTATGTCACAAAAAAACCCTTGCACTGGTTTTTGGTTAAAAATACATTGATGCACTTTTTAATCATCCTAAAAAATAAAAGTCAAGTCAATAGTTGATAAATATAATAGTTAATCGTAGACAAACTTAATGAACCATTTCAAAATTAATAGGTAAGTAATAAAATATAGTCGTAGCTTGTAGAATTAGAAACATTCATATTTTAAAACAATTTAATCATACCTTTCTCTTATATTACCTATAACTTCCAGATGTTTAAAAATCTAATACATACCAATTTTATATTTATATTGTGTTAACATTTTCTACAATACTTCTTCTTGGCTTTACAATTCTTTAAGAATTTTGGCCGCCACCGTCACCGTTCTCCAATAGTCACAATCCTGGACTCTGTCTTCCCAATTTGTCACTTCTAGTGTTTCTAAGTCCTTCCTTATTCCATCCATCCATCGCTTTCTAGACCTTCCTCTTGGTCTTTTCCTCAATGGTTGCCATTCGATTGCTGCTCTCGTATTAGTGGTTTCTGTTTTCCGCATGGTATGACCAAACCATTTGAGTCTTTGACACTTAATGTGGCTTGTTAATAGTGGAACTTCAGTGATTTTTCTTAGTTCAGTATTTTTTCTACAATACTAGTTAGTTCTAATTTTTTTCTTGTACTCGAATCTCTTACAGCATTTAATAACAATTTTGTTTTGGCCTCATTTATTTAAATTAAAATTTTTCCAAATACTTTTCAATTAATTGGATGCTTACCAATGTCTACATAGCTTTACAAACCAATTATTCCATCCTTAAGTCATTATTTGTTTAGTAACCCCCTGCTATCCCCTAAAGTAGTTATAAAAACATAACATTATGGAAGTTGAAAATATAAGTCAAACTTTTTTTCCCTATGTTGGTTTCTTTTTTTTACAAAGTATTGTTTTTAAGACTTTTGCAGAGCCATTATAATATAGGTAAATAGTGTTATGGTTTTTTCTTATTATATATTATGTTATTTTGTTGTTGAGTCCTTACTACCTAATGTTTATTTAATTTTTTATTAGTTTTACAATTGGTTATTATTGGTTAATTGGTTTTATGCAAATCAAATTAAAGGTTCTGTAGTTGTAGTTGTATTTCTTCACTGTAAATTAATCATTAAAATTATTTCATCATGAGTTGTATTATTGAATTTGTAGCTGTGAGAATAAGGTATAATGCATAAAAGTAGTAATACATTTTAACAATTTAAATTACTTTTATTTCAATGACAAGTTATAAAGTTTTTAATATGTTATTTTTATTTAAATTGTTTATACTTTAACAGCTTAAAACTGTATTTACTATTATTCTTATAACTATTTGATTTTAGGTGCAAGGATAGCACAATATGCTGGCAAGCATTTACATAAATTTATTACCAAGAGGCCAGAGTATGAAGAAAATAGAATTAGTGATGCATTACAACTGGTAATACTGAACTTTTAGTATTCCAAAATAGCATTTATAGTACCAGTTAATTTCTTAGGGTTTCATGGATATGGATACTGCTATGGCTGAAGATGAAATGTTGAAAGATGAACTTGCTGGATCAACTGCTGTAGTTGTTTTATTAAAAGATAAAATAATGTATTGTGTACGGACAAATATATTTATAATTTTTTATTTGATTTGTATTTTATTAATTTACATTTTTCTTAAATGCTAGGCAAATGTTGGAGATTCAAGAGCTATTGCATCAGTAAGTGGTGTAGTTGAACCTTTATCATATGACCACAAACCAAACAATGAGTTAGAAACCAAAAGAATTGAAGCAGCCGGTGGTTGGGTAATGTTTAACAGGGTGAATGGCAATTTAGCTCTATCCAGAGCTCTAGGCGATTATATATTCAAAAAAAATGACCAAAAAAAATTAGATGAACAAATTGTTATTGGTGAGTCTGATTACAAAATGTTAATAAACCTTGGTTAGATGTATGGAGTAAAAAATATATGCCAAGGATAATTTAACTACCTGTATGGCTGTATTATTAATACAACCCTAGTTTCAACAGGTTCAAATATTTTTCTAGCTTATTAATTTTAAAATAGCTTATTTTCTGATAAGTGTTATTGTTGAGTTTCCATTTTTATCAGAATGTTTGTAACAATCAATTTAATATTGACACATTACCTGTACGCACATTCCTATCCCATGCGTGTAAATATAGTTTTAAACATTTTATCTCTAAACTTTGTTATAAAATTTAATTAAGTTAATATTTACAATTAACTTGTATGACTAAATTTTAATGTTGTTTGGTATATACAAATATACCTGGATATCTGCCTAACCACCAGCCGTTAAATGATACCTCCTGAAGTTCATTCTTATTCTGAGTGGAGTATATATTACTATTTTATTTAAATAATACCATAATACCTGTTTCAAATTTCAAATCGTTAACAACTTATTTATTACATACGTTTGATATAACCTTTGAACTTTTTTGAAATTAATATGGCTGATCTATACTCTATTTAATTTAATCTGATTAATTAATTTAACTGGTTTTCAAACTAATAAAATGTATTTTAAACTATTTTTATCTTTTTGGTTTTTAACTTTTTATATCTAGTATCAAAACATTTCAAAAAATGTGCATGCCCAAACATTAAATATTAAACTAATAGTTAATTCATTTTGCAAAGTAACCCAATTCCTCTTTAAAAATTTTCATTTAATTCAATATTAAAGATTTATAAATCAACAAAAAAAATATGAAAAATATTTTTCTACAATACAAAGTTAAAGGTATTGGTGATCATTAAATAAATATAGTCTAAAAACCAAAAAATTCACCTTGATAAAAATTAGATTTATTAAAAACATGTTGAACAATAAACACTTAAAATTAATCAAAAGATTTTTTTTTCAAAGTCAATAATATTTACTGATAAAATTAGTGAGGCAACATAAATAGATCTTTCTGTGCATTGAATAATAATAGTTTGATGAATATACATTAATTATTTATATAATATTTAATTAAATAAAATGTTTTATTCCTGAATAAATACATCTTAAACTTAATTTCTAGCCTGGCCTGATATTGAAGTAAAGTCAGTTACAAAGGATTTAGAATTCATTGTCTTAGCGTGTGATGGCATTTGGGACGTAATGACTAATGAAGTAAGACATATTTTAAATAAAAAAGTGTTATACATAATATACATAATGATTAAAATAATATTTTTTATCTTACTTTGATTTAAATCTAATTCAAATATTTGTTTGTCTAATTTATGACAAATTTAAATAAAAGTAAACTAAGTATTTAGAATTATGTTGTTAAACATAAATTGGCTTATAATTAATTATAGTAATATTATACTACATTTATATCACATTTAAACATTTTATAACATCATAAATAATACTATTTATATGTACATATATATATATTTTTTAAAGGAAGTGGTTGAATTTGTTCGTTTCCGTGTCAGCAATGGAATGGAACCTGAGGATATATGTGAAGACTTAATGACAAGGTGTCTAGCACCCAATGGTCAAATGGGAGGACTTGGGTGTGACAATATGACAGTTGTGATAGTTTGTTTCTTAGGAGAAGACCGTACTTGGAAAGAATTACAAGTACAATGTTCTAAACCTTCAGCTGCAGAATCAAACAACCCAAATAGCTCCCCAACATCAAGTCCCAAAACCAAGCACTAGTATTTTCTTGAGCATTGTTTTATTTATATTTTATTTTACTTTGGTTCTCACACATCATTTGTTTTCTGGCAATAAATTAATATTAATAATAATAATAATAATTGTGTACATAATAGCACTGGGATAATATTTTAAATTGTTTGTGTCATAATATTATATTTTACTTAACATTTTTTTTCCTTTTTATAATTGTCTCTTGTAGATAAAAAGTAATATAATTGCCCTATATAAATCCCAAGTCATTTTTGTATTTATATAAGTTTTTTTTATATATATATAATATGCTATGATATACTAATGTCTAATACATAATTGGAACACTAATGATGTAAATAACATTTTCATGTAACACACTAGTCCATCCAGTACTTTAGAGGATGATGTTAATTTTTAGAGTATGAGTTGAAAATGAAACAAAATTATACATAAATATTTTAATACGAAACATAGTGCGTTAAATGTTATGTAATTTTAAACAAAATATTTGTACAATCAGATGTTTAGTTTTTAGCACCCAAAGGACTGGCCGTATTATAATTTTTGTGAATGAATATTAATAAAATAATAGTACAACTTGTATTTGTTAAAATGATTGAGTAATATCAATTAATATTATATTTTTAATAGTTTTAAGAGTTATATAACTTTAAAAAAAAACATGTCATTATAGTTAACTACTAGTATTTGAAATAAAAATATGGTTTCCTAGATTGATAGTATGTTAAACAATGTCACTTATCCATATTCCATGAACACTTAAACAAATTAAAAATATAAATTATTAAAATAAGAAGAACATTAAGCCTGGATTTTAGCATTTAACTATTCAAATGTGAGATGTATGTACCTACTCAAGCTACAATTTGAATGGTCTATATCAATTGTCGACAACCCGCAGCCCACCAAATATTTCTGATTTCTGAAGGTATGATTAAAATCATGTTATTGTACTTCAAAATTTGATAAAAGTACAATTTTATTATATTTTCATTATACCTTTGATTCTAATGGTTATGAAATTCATATGATTCCTAGTTTCCAATCTTATTTTTTCTTATAGATAAAGTCAAACTAATTTTTTATGAGCGTTTGAAGTTAGACATTGGATATTCATAACGTGACCATATTTTTTTTTACTCAAAGCGGGACACCTGTAAATTTTAATAGGAAAACCATAATAATTTTTTCGTAAAATCACAACAATAGAAATATAGTATAATATATTATATTACATAATTTATAAATTTTTCAGATCCGCAAATCTTTTTTGGTAGTGACTTGTGATGAATAAATACGTGCTCTCTTTTAGTGGAATAAAATATGATAAAAATAAAATTTTTTGAAAGCGGGACAATTTGGGTTCTTTGGGGACAGCGGGACATAAAGCTCGAAAGCAGGACTGTCCCGCCCAAAGCGGGACGTCGTATGGTCACGTTAGATATTCACCCATAAACCATCGATTCCTCAAGGAATGATCTCTTAATTTCTTGTAATTTAAAAACAAATAACCATAGACATTTGAAAATTTCACCATTGGTTAAGATTATTATTTTCTATGCACCAAACATTTTTTAATTTATTTTGACAACTTTTAAGCTAATTTTAGGCATAAGAATTTTTGATTTTTTTTCTTTAAATATCTTTAAAATTAAATTCTTTGGGTAAAATTTCTTGAAATAGTAATACGAGACTCCTCATAAATTTATCATCGAACATTTGCAAATTGTTTTTTAATTAAAAATGTTTAAAATGTTCTGTTTTTATAGATAAGGATTGACAATTTAAAACAAAGTTTTTCGTAGATATTTAACAGTGTAACCAAAAAATCAAAAAAATAATTTTTTATAGACATTTTATATTAAAATTTAGACGAAATTAGATATCTAAATAAAGAGTAACAATGGTATTTATTTCGTTAGAATTTAAAAATATTTTGAAATAGCTTGAAACTTTTAAATTATATATTAAACCTATATTATGATTTGTATACACTCAAAGGCATTTTCAAATGCAATGTTTTCTGCAAAAATTAATTCAACCTACTGTGTTATTAGTAGTTAAAATAATTATTTTAATAGCAATAGTATCATAAAATACATTTATATACATTTATAGTTATGTAGGCTGACAGACCGTCTTCGCTATCAGAATCGTTTTTCGTATACAATGATTTTATATCATTGAATTCAAATTTAACATATTCATAACATTGACCCCACTCCGCACTCGATACCCACTGTACAGCAAAGCGGTATCCACTGCCGACCTTTTTATATTTCATATTCAGGCCATTCCCCGCATTACACATTATTTTTAACGATAAACGCAAAAATTGTACAACGTTTTACTTATAAATAACGATAAACGTAAAAATCGTACAACATTTAGATTGTAAATAACGTAAAACGAAATTGTAATTTCATGCAATTGGTACACATTTAGTTTTTAACGAACTGGATAGGTAAATAAGCAACAAAATTAAATAAACAGCGAAAATGAGAGCAAGATGTATTATCTATGTATTATTATGCACATTATGCACAAACCTTACATAAAATTATGAAATACAATTTAATTTAGAAGTTATAGAATATCTAACAACTGCAGTTATATAGACAGATATTTCAATCAGACATTTTTTTAATTTTTAATTATTATTTTTGGTTCTTGCATTTATTTTTCCAGCTAAATGTAATGACCGACTTGGGTTACTTTTTTTATTATTTTTAAAATATTTAAATTCTAGATTCTACGGACGATTATAAATATCTTTATAACTTTATTCTTTATAATCGTGCTTGCAGTGCTTCTAAGTGAAGCTAATAATATTTTTCCGAGATTAATTTCCCCAGAGACGAGTTCCAATTCTAAATATTTTGTTCCAGCCGTACCAGGATTTTTTTTTTCGATACTTTTTTAGTTATGTTCTCTGATTATTTTGGGCCAAAAGTCCGAAAATCTAAACCTCAAATTATTGTCATCATGACAACATTTATATTTTGTCATGATTTTCATAGACCACGGTTCATAGCTACCTATATAATATTATAGTATAGTCACAGACTATATGAAATTTCAAAAAATGTCATAAATGCTGTGCTATAGCCGTGTCATAATGGTTCAACTCAACATCTGGATTTTGGAATCTAGATTCTAGATTACTGCCTACTGGCTTCAGTCTGGACGGTCACTGGGCAAGGCCGCAAGGGTTGTTGACGATTAGATAACAATGAAAACCGTATTCTATATTATCATACAACAATAATATCGATGAAAATCCCGCGCTTTTATGGCACAATAAGAAGCGATAATGGTATTTTGAACAATTCAATCATAGTTGATAACGTTTTGAGCTTAGATTTAGATCATCATAATTCATAAAATACTATAGATTTTAGTCTATATTTTATTGTATATGGTCATTATGATCTAAGATTTCGAGTATTCATTATTCGTCATTCGACCACTTCTGGAAGTCCGTACCAAGTATATAGTAAGTAGATAAAATGTTAAACCATAAGCCCGTTACTGTTTAAGGTCTGTAGCTCGGCCGTCTCTTTTGTTCATAATATACTATACCAATAATGTATTTAAGCTTTTCGTAAATATATTTTTCGGGTTTTTTCAGGTACGAGTCTAAAATGACGTCATTTGAATGCAAAGGAGTGCTGGTGGACTTTCCCTACGAACCATATGAAGTCCAGAAAAAATACATCGAAAAGGTTCTGGAATGTTTGCAAAACGTAAGTAGTGTGTCATTATTAATTTTTGTCTATTTGATCGATGTGTGTTCATTGAGTTTCATGTTTTCAGGGACACAATGGTGTGCTGGAGTCACCCACAGGCACAGGAAAAACGCTGTCATTGTTGTGTTCGTCGTTGGCTTGGCTGATGGCAAAAAAAGCAGCTATTCAAGCCAATCGAATGTGTCCGACAGAGAGTAGCATAACTTTATCAGTCAATACAGCAGCTGGTGTTGACAAGAATCCAAAAAGTGCTTGGAGTAAGCTTACACATTTTTTAGTTTTGGCATTTTAGATTCTGAGCTATGCAATAAATGTATTGATCTTAAGCCTCATTCCCATGAACTGGTATACTTATGTAGAATTATTGGTCTCTGGTATCCTTCCCAACGATTGTCGATAAATGTGATACAAGTCAAACAAACGTCTAAAATACCAATAAATTTACTAGTCCTTTGAACACTTTATAGACAAATTAATTGCCCATTTGATTATTAGCAAACTTGGCAAGTATACATAGTTGTAAAAAACCAGTTTTATAATGTATGTGTGTAGTTTCAAATTTATTTGGAGGAGTAAATATGCTGCATTTCCCTTACTAATTCCCATCACTTAGAAATAATCTAGAAAAACTAAAAAAAAAAAAACTAAGTACAAATTATTAATATATTATTTCTGATTGTTTTGGCTAAAATAAGTTAACTTCCCATATTACTAATAGAACCCTAAGTAGGTAATAGTTCTGAGCATTTTTTTGACCAATCCAGATTAAGGATTACAACTATATAATCTGAATTTCAGATCAATCCATTTTATCCAACTTCTCGCATTTAATTTGTCGATCTGGATTTGGGATTGAATCCGAGAATCTGGATGAAACTGATTGAATCCAAAATTCCAATTCTAACCTGTCTGTAGTGTTACTTATAATCAAATAATTTGTCATTATTATCTATGTACAATATTGAAGTACAAATATGTGATCCATTAAGAATGTAATAAGACCCCTATTAAAACAAATCCCATGGTTTTCTAGTTTTTCACAATTACTCAACTTAATAGCCATGAGAAACTTAGTAGATGTCATATTATAATGCATCAAATTTTTAGGTAGATACCTATTATTATTTTTTATAATTTTCAGGTAACTATATTATAATAAACAGCAATGTTTACATACACGATCCACAGCCAAGTCTACCACACTCATGGTTTTGAAATATTGAAATAAAAGTTTATTACATTGGTTTTTTCCTTATCATTTAATGTATTTTTTTTTTTAATTTTGCCATTAATTTTACGGTTTTTTAATAATAATGACTATAATCCAGATTAAACAAATTGTCACTTTTGTTTCAATCTGGACCAATCCGGATTGGTAATCCGGATTTGGTGCTCAGCACTAGTAGGTACTATAAATAAATTATAAAATATTCTTAGAAATAAATGAGACTGACACACTGTTTTTGCTCAGAATTAATTTTTGTTTGCAATCATTCATTATTTAATTAAATTGAACACATCCTTTACAGTAACTTAATCATCGATATGATACACTGAACATCTAATATGCAAAAGAGTAACTTCTCCATTTTTTTAAAATTTAAATAACCATTATTTGTCTTTAATGATTGTTAGATGGAGTGATTCGACCACCCCGTATTATTTACGGCTCACGAACTCACACTCAGCTGAATCAAGTGATGAAAGAACTTCGTCGGACTAATTACAAACACATGAAAGTTGGTATAATTGGTTCAAGAGACCAGTTGTGTATTCATCCAGAAGTTATGAAAGAAGCAACTTCTTCTGTTAAAATTGCATTATGCCGTGCTAAAGTCAGTACTCGAACATGCCAATTTTACAACAATGTTGAGCTGAAATCTCAAGAAGCATTTGTAGAAAACGGGATTGCTGACATAGAAGATTTAGTAAACAAAGGGAAAAAATTTAACTGTTGTCCATATTATGGTTCTAGAGAACTACAAAAAGATGTAGACATACTATTCACTCCATATAATTACATTATCGATCCAAGGACAAGAAAAGCCCAAGACATCCAATTTAGTGTTGGTATTCATTCACTATTGTTTATTAATAATTATTAATATTATATCATAGTTAATAGTAGCAATTATTTTAGGATGATGTTATCATTCTTGATGAAGGACATAATGTCGAAAAGATGTGTGAAGAATCCTGTTCTGTGGATATAAGCAGCACTGACATAGCTCTTTGCATTGATGCTGTGACTAATGTAAGTTAGATTACTAATTTGAAAAATAACTAATAAGTTAAATTATTATAGCTGATGATTAATCAATTGTAATGAAAAGCTACCATGAGATAATATAGCTTATATTATAATTCATTTAGATTATGAAACAATTGTATGATGAAAAAAATACAGAATTTTCTACGGAACCAATACAGTTAAAGCCTAGAGAATTCTCCGATGATGATATATGTGTGTTAAAAGCATTATTTTTAGAAATAGAGAAAGTCATTGATGGTATTGAGCTTACAAACAATACAAACGATAAGAAAATGGAAGGATCTTATATATTTAAACTGCTTCAAGGCGCGGACGTCAGTATCTAATATTTATATTTAAACAAAAATAACTATTATTAAGAATTAAAATCTAAATTAGTCCTTTTATTTTTTTTAGATAACACCTTCAAACATGTCTAAATTTATTAGCTTTTTAAGTTCTGTTACATTATATATGTCATCCAATGTCAATGCTCCTCATCAAGCTAAAGAAGCATGTTTGTACAAATTTCAGCAATTTTTAGAATGTGTTTTGCAAAGTTTAGGAACAAACGGAGACCCTAAGAATACAGACAAATATTTTAGAGTAAGTTGAATCTATCTAAATTGTTACAATTTGTTTTTATATATAATGTTTGATTATTGATTAGTTTTAAATAATATACATTTAATAGGTTCATGTAGAATATTGTTTACAAAGTGATCTGTAATGATTTTAAAATGTATTTTTAGACGTACATACAGTTAGAGCAAAGTAAATATAAGCCAAAGAATGATTCAATTAAATTAAAAGAACTTAAAAAAGGCAAAACAATAAATTTTTGGTGCTTCAGTCCTGGATTTGGGTATGCATTTTTTTGTTTAGTATATTGCCAAGTGCAGGTATTTTGTAATGTTGTATGAAACAAATTGTTATGATTGCATACAAACACAACATAATCCCTATTCCCTAACTTTTTTATAGTCATTTTGAACGACTATAACAGTATAATATTATTTTATATCATATAACACATATTATTAAAGAAATATTATTATTATGGGCTTTACAAAATATTCAAATAACTAATTATTAGTTTATATTTATTTTTATTTTTACTTATTTTTGAATATTGTATAGTTTTAATTTTTTTTCTCAGTTTTTCCTTTTATTTCTTTGGTTGCTGTGTTAGTTTAATGACAAATCATCAAACAATTAAACCATTCATTTGTATTAAAATAAATACTATAAATACATCTAACATAACAGAAAATAGAATATAGATAAAGAATATAGGACATTTAGATATTTAGCAAATTAGAAAGCAATATTAAATCTGCATTAAAAAATTAATTTGAGTAAAGCTCAGTTAAAATCTCAGTTTTGGTGATCTTTTCAATATATTTTGCAGGAACTTTTTATTCATAAACTCTTATAGTACGCTTTTCTAGTAGTTTCACATATATGGCTTTGTTCTTAAAGAATATGCTGCCCAATAATGTGAGGCCAAAAGTTTTTCGTCCCTCAAAAATAATTTTCAAAATAAAGAAATGAGTTAATCAATTATTCAACTAGTAGCTTAATTCCCTATATTATGTGTATGAGGCTGTGATTATAATGGATTAATTTGATGCAATTAGGGTTGTATGATAAATTCAATAAGAATCTCTATGCAACAAAATAAACTTTTTTAGCAATAAATTGCATAATTGTTTAATTGTTTAATTAATAATTGACTTCTGTAGGATGAGAGACTTATTAGATCGAAATGTTCATTCTATAATACTTACAAGTGGTACATTGTCTCCTTTAGCTTCAACCATTTCTGAAATAGGAATTCCAGTTAAAGTACAATTACAAAATGCTCATATCATCAAAAATAGTCAGGTTAGTTAAATTATGATTATTTATTTATTTATACATTGATTGTTTATTTGTTTATTTATTGAAGGTCTGTGTATCAGTCATAAAACATGGACCAAACAACAAACCACTTATATGCAACTACAGTAGCCGGTAAATAAAACGCCTATAAATTATATTTATATGAGTGTACCAAATCAGTTTTTTAATTTGAAGATTATAATATATATAATATATCATTTAAAAATAATCGATTTATATTGATTCTAAAATTTATTTTTACCAAATGGTTAATTTTATCTAATAATAATAGTATAGAATAATATACATTTTAATTTTAAATAATACAATTATACTTTTTTTTAGGAATAATTCTGATTTTCTTGTAAGTTTGGGTCAAACTTTAGTAAATTTTTCACGTATAATACCTGGAGGTACTTTGGTTTTTTTCCCTTCTTATCCATTTTTAGACCAGTGCGTTAATCATTGGCAGGGTTGCAATATTTGGGCATCAATCACTAAGAATAAAGTAATATTAATATATAATATTAATAAAGAAGTATTGTCATTAATACTGTTATATTTTAGTCTATATTTGTCGAACCAAAAAATAAGGACGTGTTAAACAGCGTTATTGAAGAATATTATAAAGCCATTCAAGAAAACAAGGGTGCCATATTGTTAGCAGTTTATAGAGGAAAAGTGTCTGAAGGTCTTGACTTTTCTGATTGGAAAGCTAGAGCTGTAATTATATTAGGGCTACCATATCCTCCTTACCAAGATCCACGGGTTGTGATGAAAAGAGAATATTTGGATGAAATGAGAAAAGAAAATTCACAGGTAAAAATGTCAATTAGTTTATTATTTGTTTAATATTTGTTGTGTTATTGATGTTTCTGTTGTGACTTAGTGTTTATCTGGTCATGAATGGTACAAATTGGAAGCTATTAAAGCTGTGAATCAAGCAATGGGGCGGGTGATAAGACATGTCGGCGATTGGGGTTCTATTATATTTTGTGATGAACGTTATGCAAGTTTTAATATTAAATCACAGCTCTCTGCTTGGATACAACCTCATATACAAATATATAACCAGTTTTCAATAGCTTACAGAGAAAACATGAAATTTTTCAAAAGCACTGGGGCAATAGTAATTATTTACATTTTACTCTAATATAATATTTACCTATGGAAGAATGCATGATAATGTGTGAATAATGTTTTAGATGCCTTCTGCTGTTTTGTTTTCAAATGCTTCATTCGATGAGCCTGCCCAAGCTACTGTATTGAGATCGATTGAATCAGTTAAACGAAAAGTATTGGAAGATGACACTATAAAACTTTATAAAAGTTACTGTAGTGAAAATAAAAACGAAATAGTAAAAAACAATACATTGGTCAACTCTAGTAGCTCTAATAGCATCTTGGGGTTTGTTGATATCTTTGAAGAGCATACAATAATCAACACCATATCAGAAAGTCAGCCTTTAAAAATTGATGTAACATCTGATTTAAAACCTTTACCTAAAAAGCGTAAATTAAAAATAATTCCCAATAAAATTGATAATTCAGAAACAATAATGGACTCAGTAAATAAAATCAAAATTTTTATGAAAAAAGTAAGTGTTCAGTGTTTCATTTTTTTTGATCAATCTTATGTTTAAGCTAAATGTTAATTTAATATATTATGTAATTTTGTTAATTTTATTTTTTATTTTATCTTTTATGTAGGTCGAAACGATACTAAATGAAAAAAATATGTACCCAAATTTTGTCAGAATTGTTAAGAAATATTTATTAGAAAAAGATTTGAAGGAATTAATTGAAAGTTTAGACAAGTTGTTTCTAAAAAAGACCAAAGAGATTATAAGTATTTTACTAGGTAAACAACACAGAAGTTTTTATAAATGTAAAATTCAAAGTTGCAAAATAGCTGCTTAATAAATAATGATTGATTTTAATATTGCCGTATTGAAATGTTTCAGATCTAAAAGACTTATTCAAAACAGAACCAAATAGTAAATTATTATCAGATTATTGTAATCGGCTGATAGAAGAACCTGACGTGTAAATAGTTAAACCACATAATTTTTGTTACTTAAATACTTAAATAGCTCTTAAATACATTTTATGAAACATTATATCTATAAATATGTTAATGTTTTGTAACTTAGTAGTTTATTTTTAATTATAATTTTTATATACTTGAAAGACTTAAGAATACATTATATGTTTATTTATTAATATTTAATTTTTGAGTTGGTACTTATGTTATAATAGTTAATGGTGCATTAATACTATTTTGTCAAGACACATGAATTTAACTACCTATTTTCAAAAAATATTAACTTAAATATCATATAATATTTCATTTTAGTACAACTTCCTCCTCGAGTATAGCTTAATAAAAAACTTATTGTTTTAGTTTAAATCTGTTAAGCATCTATTAAAATACAAGAAAGGATTTTTTTTAAATGTTTAGACACAACAAGATTTCTTTTAGGTATAACTCGAAGAATCTAATACCTATGCAGTCATTGTCCTTAAGTTAATTAAAAATGCTGATGTCCACACATCTTTAATGATATGTCTATGACTTATTGCCTTAATCCTTCTCAGTTCCCATAGATAATAAAATAATGGTAATAAAAATATTTTATTAATTATGAAATTATGTTGTTCTACTAAAACAAACGACAGTCGACTTATATATTTCCACTACCTCTACCAATTATACTATTATGGTAATAACAAGCACCTTTTGTTCCACAAACTCTTGTTCCAACAACTTAAAATAAGTTGAAATTGTTGAAATAACAATATAAATTCAAAATCTTACTTTTGTTTTTATTTCAATTTGTTACAAATTTACAATAGGAATGTACTCCAAAACAAATTTCTTACAATTAACACGTTGGCTACCAGACCTAGTTTCAAAAAACTAATCGTGTGTACCATGATAGTCACTGGTGTCTACTATTATTAATTTTACACTCGTTCGTCTTACCTAGGAAACCCAGATAATTTAACCTTTAATTACAATATATTGATTTATTACAGTATTCAACATCATATTATTATGCATATTTTGAACCGATTTAATGAAGTACCTATGTATAACTTTAGTAGTTTACTCTTCAAAAACTAAACAATTTATCAATAGCACATTAGCACGGTCTTAGAATATTTATACTCTATACTATAGAGTCTATAGTGTTCTGAGTCTAAAACTCTAAAGTCTAAAGCATAGATATATAATATAATATGTCTAACGTCTATATGTAATAGCTGTATCTGTATAGGTACTATATAAAATAGAACCAAGTTTTTTGTATTTTGTATGTATGCGCATAAGTGCATAATACTCAAAAGTACTCGGATTTAAGTACTACGGATTTTAGTAAAGTTTTCTCAAATGAATAGGTCTAAACTCAAGGATTATTGTATCGGTTATATGGCGTGGCGTAATCTTAGTTTTGTTAACCGAGTTATCTTACGAGTTACTATTATATAAAGAGACAGCGTTTGTTTGTTCGCAAAAATCTCAAAAAGTACTCAACGGATTTTAGTTCAGTTTTCACTATTAAATAGGTCCCTAGACTCAGGGTAGGCTTTAGTGTATAATTAGTTTGGAAAAATTAATTGGGTGCCGAAAAAAATGACAATAATGTAAAAAACATTTACGCCTTACGTCGTCGTATTCAGTGGTGTCGGGTTCGAACTAAAAACGCGTTGGCACACTTTTTACATCCGTCATTCGCGTCGTGCTAATAACTTACAATAATATACTCGCACACGCCGTCGTTGTATCAAAGATGTCTGTAGTTGAAAATGTGTCCATAAGCGCCGGGGGAATCCGGGAACGGTCACGGCACATAATATAGGACAGCACTACTATACGGCTTTATATAAAAGATGAATAAACTGTAGTTGATACCAAGTTCACTGGATCAAATTTACCTATGAAAAGTACAACAATAGCAAAAACGTTGCCGGTTCAGCTATAAATTCATAGAAAAAAAACAAATCTCTGGCATATGGGTCTTGAGCACCTCGCGGGGTAGGCAATCCACCACAGGTGGATTGCCTACCCGATAATATTTACTGCTCACATATTTCTGCGATCCAAGTGGATTACCTATAGGTGGTTTGGATGCATGTAAATCACTTGAGGTTAATCTTAAATAAATATTTGCCTCGGGCAACGCTGGACGGGATAGAATATGAGACGGTTCAGACTTTTCTCGATATAACGAATAAAAATACATAATGACCCAAAGTAAATTAAATATTGTTGTAAAAATATTACTCAGTATATTTTAACCATTATATCATAAAATAAAATATATTATTCGTATAGATTTGGCATTATTAATTTTTTGAATGGGCAACGAAGCAGTGCGCGGGATCAGCTAGTTATATTATATAATATATTATGTCTAATGTCTATTATAGTCTACTGTCTAAAGTATATTGTATAGATTATATATAGAATATAGTGCTTAAAGCTTGTTGCACAATATTTTTGTCATGGAGAAAAGAATAAGTTTGGTTCTATCATATAATTGTTCTGTGGTTTGTTCTACGATTGGACAATCTTTGCATGTACCAAAAAGGTATAACACGGTTGTAGTAGACTAACCTAACCTAACCTATCTACAACCGTGCGGTATAGCCTAACATTTCGTGATTACTGATTACGATTTACGTTGTCGGACTCCACGCAGCAGGGCAGCACGCTCTTTTTCAGTTCTACCCACGTTCCTGTATCTCGAGCGGTAAAAGATTTCAGCTTACGGGTTTTACTCAGACTTTGCATTCGAGTTTTTCTGTCTGCAACATAACACAAGTAAGTACGTCGGATGAAGATCCGGGGCTGCCAAGTGATTGAGTGCTGAATAAAAAAACGTACGGTTGTTATAAAACAAAAATTAATGTTTCAAACACTTCTAGGACAGGGACCATGGACAAGCCAGTCGTGTTATCTCGCGTGCTGAAGGTTTTGGGCCGTACCGGTTCCCAAGGCCAATGTACCCAAGTCAAAGTAGAATTCATCGGCGAACAAAACCGTCAGATCATCAGGAACGTCAAAGGACCCGTCCGCGAGGGTGACATCCTCACACTGCTCGAGTCCGAGAGAGAAGCTAGAAGACTTCGATAAGATTATCCTGTAGGTATATACAGTTATAAAAGTTTTTTTTGTAATTTCAATTTGTCAGGCCATTGTATTTAATGTGGTTCGGTTATTCAATGCGTACAGTTTACACGGTGCGTTGGAGTTATACTAATAAAGTACTGAGAAAATTTTGGTGTGCTGGTTATGAGTATCTTATTATAATTCTTTTTTTTCCGATAATGAGAATATAATACAGACATAAGTTGAAAATATAATTGAATAGAATTAGGTATTTAACCATTCAGTAGCTGTCAGTGGCAAAGCCAGGATTTCTTAAAGGGGGGGGGGGAAGGGGGCACACAAAAATTAAATAAATAACAGTGGTTTTAATTTTTCAAATATTTTTGACAATAATTTTATTTTGTCTAGTCCAATATTTGAACCCTTTTTGGAGATCTTTTTATAAAAGCTGGTAAAATATATTTTTCGATATCTTCAAAGTATATCTAAATCATCGTTGCTTATATTGGCCTAGCCATTTAATCTTTCTTCAGTCATAGTTGCCCTTAAATAGGTTTCAAGTTGTTTTAAGACTGAAAATGTAAGCTCAGGCGTAGCTGAAGGCAAGTTGTTACAGGCAATGTAGCAAACAGAAGTTTCTTTACGTTTGGCAAGAGCTCTGTACAATGTTGAAGTGCATCAACAGCAGACTGGAAGATATGTTTCTGATTCCTACTGTTTTTTCTAAATAAAAATGTCTGCTTTTAAACATAACATCATGCTAACTAGAAAATCATTTTCATTAACAGAAGCAGTAGCTAAAATAGATTCATCATCATCAGGGCTCGGAACTTTATGCATTTGCATCTTTCTCGGGAAGCTGCATATTTCAAATCTGATTCGATACAAATTCGTTTCATGAACCATACAGTTGAAATACAAAAATTTATGTTGCATATTTTTGCATATTTTACTAAATTTATATGATTATGCATATTTAAAGATATTGAGTATATAAATGCATTTTATGGTAAATATTTATAAAAAATCAACAACAAACAAGTTTTTGATAATTGAATATTGTAAATTAAATAATTTAAAAATAAATATCTGCCGCACACAGTTTCCTAGTCTATATTTTGAATTATACTATACCGAGTAATAGTTGATAATAGTAATAGCCTTATTTAATTAAAATGTTTATTTTTACCAATAGCTGTCACTATTGCCGTCGGCGACGCTCGCCTGTATGGTTTATAGTGTTTTTACTAAGAAATTGGTAATAAAAGAATTGGCCGTTACTCTTACCGGCCAGGTTTTTAATTTATATTGAAGTCGCTCGTTAGATAAAATTAAACAAAATACCCATATACCGATGGGCAATGATATTGACATATTGTTTGATCGTGTGTCGAAAACATATTCGATAACGGTGGTCTGTTACAAATATGATTTAATAATCGCTGTATTTGATAAATTCTATTTTTTTTAAATTTAGGACTCTGGGAATAGATTCAGTATAACAGCTTCAATATTATCAAAAGAAAAATATAAATAAAATATTTATGATTCAAAAATAATTTATTTTTTTTTTATAATTATGCTTTTAAATACATTTTTTATAAAATAATAAATGCATATTGTACCGCATATTTTGGTTTTTTTAGTGCATACGTATGCACATATTTCATTGTTTTTTAGCGCATAAAGTTCCGAGCCCTGGTCATCATAGTGTCAAAAATTAGTTGGTACAAATCCAACGTCCATTGTTATTTTTGTACTTTGTAATTTTGTAATCACTCTTTTTTGCTGTTATCAATTGTATAATACATACTCAGTGATTTAAAGTTTAAACTAATAAATCTTGATGTTATATTTAAATACTTTTACTTAAGAATTTAAAAACTATTTAACAGAATCTGAAAGATTTTTAAAATTTAAAATATTCTATTCTACATCTTTTATTGAAAACCAATTATATTATTAAAACTCAACAATGGGTTGGGACTTTTTAATTGGCTACTGAATATTAATGCTTACGAATTGTTTTTAAGAAACATTAAGAAGTAGGAATATTTTTAAAACTCTGGTCACAGTGTCATTAGCTTTCATGGAACTAATTAATTAAACAATTATATTTTATTACTTTTGAATCTTGAATAAAACAATTTAGTTGCTAGTTTCCATAGTGCTTTTGTATAGAGTTAAAGATATTCCATCCTAAATAAGAACAGTAGTTAACGGCCAACTTGTGCGCTGGGGCTTGGCAATATTACATGGATAGTTGACTCGGTAGGGGCGATGGTTGTTGCCTCACTTTTTCCTGGCAAAAACTGGTCGCTGCCGACTACTGTTCTTATTTGGGATGGAATATACATAAATATATTTTTGCATGAATTAAAATGTATTTAGATTTATTTTATTATTTATTTTTATTTCCAGATGTATCCAATTCTGTTGAATTGTTCTTGCTGGTGGAACTGTTGCTGTTGCTGTTGTTGCTGTTGTGAGTGTACGTCTACATGAATTTGTTCACCTTTCTTATAATGTAAACTGCATTATTAATAAAGTGTATACTACAAACAATAAAATGGCATTATTATTATTATTTGATGTAAAAATATTATTAATATTGGTTAGTAAGAAATTAAGGATTTAAACCCTGCCAACACCCCAATCTTAAAGAAAGTCTAGAAACATTTAAGTAAAAATATGTACAGTTCAGGGATGGATCCAATGGGTGACAACTAGCAAGGCCCCACCACCTCCCAGGGCTCATACCCAACATATATAATTCCACATTTTTTTAAAGAAATATTTAATCTGACAATTTAAATATACAGATAATTAAATAAATTTAAAAAATGTAAGTTAAGATATTAAAATGTACGTTAATGCATTTGTAATTGAAATTGTTGTTACAAAGAAAAATTAAATTATGGAACAATATTATATAAAATCAAAAGAGGAATGTGTGTGATTGGGAATTGTTAATCATAACTTCGATGGATGCTCCCTTCCCTCATGTTAGTCACGTCTAGAAATCAAATTGTCATCCAATTTACTTATTGTGCATATGGATACGAAGTATACTATAATAAAAAAAAAATTATATATTGATCCATCTTTAAATGATAATAAAAAAATAAGCACAAGTGATGGATATGAAAGATGGACAAAAGAAATATTGACATGATCACATTATATTCATGATGTGTCCCTGGAACAGTGAATAGTTTGAGAATAATAAAGTTTGAATTATTTGAGTGTAATAGCAGATCAATTAAAATTGTCTTTGCTAAGCTTAAAAACTAAAAACTGTTATAGATACTGTTATAAATTTATAATGTTTTAAAATGATATATTTTATTGTTACATTTTTATAAGATTGAATAATATCAATAATTGAGAAAAAGTTAAGTTTGATTTGTGCAAACTTGATTTAGAATTAGATCCATTCCTAGAAAATAAACCTTATTAAGACTACTCTATACATAAATACCTATAATCTACTGTGATTACTGATTTTAATTTCGGAAACTATGATATCTTATGGCAGGTTGTCTAGAGACGGCTAACGTACCAGCGTTATTCATTAACACTGTCTTTTAAACTTTTTCTTAATTAAAACATGTCATAAATTAAATTTAAACTTTTAATAGCTCCGACACGACTAATCTTAAGACATCATCATAAACCTTGACGTTAAAAATCTCTAAGAAATGGCGATGATAAACTACCGATAATATTTAAAAAAAAAAAAACATGTGATGTTGGTAAATTAAATAGGTACGTACCTACATAAAAAAAGAAAAATTATATTGTTGATTATTTTTCGAAGCAAACGGGTTTCCTGCTATGGAATTTGTGATTCATATATTTTTGTTTTCTAAGCGAAGGCTTCCTTTGCGAGCACCGAGGGTGGTCGAGATGAGTGTTGTACGAGCACCGAACAAAGGATATCGCGAAAGGGGTTGTGACGTTCACTCTACGTGATATTTGTATAACATAATTTCGTTGCCGGCAATCATTGCTCGGTCATCTCACCGGCGAAAGGTTTGTTACAAAAATTTATCGTGGGGGTCACGCGTGCGCTTATAATAATTTGTGCATTATTTGTATGCACCATGATGATGATGTATAGGTGCACAGTAGGGTGGAACTGTAGGTATAACTACGTCGCAGTTCAACCGTGCGTAGATAGGTATTGTACTCGAACATATTCGATCGCTACAATACTGTGCTAAGGAGGGGGGGGGGTGGGAGGGGAACTTGGAGCCTAAGCCACCCAATCGTATGTTTAACCCCCCTCCCCCCCCAAAAAAAACTCGCTGTACTTGTAAATTATAATGGATGAATAATGTATGAGCACTTGAAATAAATTTGAAATGTTCAAAAATGCTCATTACGCATAATATTGCCGGAGCCACATGGGAAGAGGGTACCCTATGACAAATTATATATTATAATATTTTTGAGGTTTTTGGGACAACGACCGGATTTGCCACTGCGAGACTGTACGCGCTAAAAAAACAATTATGTAGGTATACATAGGGTGGCCAGACAGTAGCGTATTTACGGGGAGGGGGAGGGGTTCCCGGGTCTCGACTCCCCCCCCCCCCAAAAAAAGGTTAAAAAGTCAATAGTAACTTGTTACGACGTAGGTACAGAAAAAGAGAATATTAATTTAATATCAATAATTAATTTTTATTTTCGAAAAAATTTGAAAATACGCCGCTGTGGCCAGATATAAAATACTAAAATACGGGATTAACTTTTTTTATTTACCAAAATAAAACTTTACTTTTAATACAATAACATAACATTCTTTACTGATTAAAAATTCTTCAAACAATAACTCGGAGTGAAAAAAAAAAATAAAACATCAAAAATAAAAAAAGGCCTTTTTAGTATTTACATAACGATATAACAATAATATATTAATATGGCGTCCCGAAAACATTTGTCTGGACACCGGGACAGACTTTTATAATGCGGAACTTTCCCGTATAAAATGGGACGTCCGGTCACCCTATATTTAATATATACACTGCAATATTATGTACCTCTGTACCGAGAGTTGAAGTATGCAGGTAAATATGCGTTATCGTCAAAATATGCAGTTCAATATTCATTAAAAAAAAATGAAAAATTTTCCAATTTTTTCTGCTTTTATTTACGTTTCCACGATAACGTTTGCTATGAATTGGCCCTCAAGGTATCCGTTATTTCGTCAATTGAAACCCTTAAAAGTCTGTTCAACGGTATATTTACGAAAGCATTATCCTATTACATAATATATAGGTTCATATAATATTGAAAGACGATTTTTAGTTTTACCAAACATCACGCGTTAATATAAATTTCTCTATAGGTACCTATTATTTAAAAAAATAGATTTTCTCATAAAATATTCAAAATGTGTAAAAAAATGTACATGTTTGTTCCAACCAATAAAACCTTCCCGCATTATATTATGTTTGTTAGACGCATTTATTGAAAAATATACCGAGCAAAAATATGTGCTAAGCATTTTTAAATTCAAAACCTTATCATCCAAAATTAAATTTGTATGTTATCAAATTTTTCCTAATTATTTTCCGAACGAATATGCAAATGCATAAAGTCCCGAATCTCTGGTATGAATTATATCGTATCAGGTTTCTACCTATTTAATAGGACAACACAACGATATAATAGCTGGTCCTATTATATCGTTGTATTGTCGCACCTGGGTGGTTTGATCTACCTATATTGTTCTATGTACAAATCCGTTCTATAGAAAAGGGTATTATTGCAGACATTTATTAAAACATGGTAATTTCGCGTCGAATGCTGTGCAGGGACCTGAGTAAGACTGTTGGCAGAACGCGGTTGTTTGAAGAGAACAAAAAATTATCTAAGATCCACGCTGCATTTAAGATAACAGGCTTTAATATTCATTATCTGCTTGACATCGAGTCAGAAATTATGCAGCCAGTGGACTACAATAGCAAACTGCAGCAAAGTCATCATCATCTGTTCCTGCGCAGAGAACATCAAGTTTAGTATGAATAATTTTAAAATTATGACATTTAAAATTTTTACTTTATATTCATACATTTTATTTATAAATCCGATTCTTAATTATTCTTAGTACAGCGTTTTATATTTAAAAATAATGTTAAATACAAAAAAATACCTATTAAATATGGCCCCACTTTGGAAACTGTCTCGGGGCCCTGTGACTCTTGAGATTGGCCCTGACTGCTGAGTGCCGAGTGATGTGATGGTTATTATTATTGTTATTCTTTTTTTAAATTTTTAATAGTAAAGTTTTACCGATTACAAATTACAACTTCGACTGTATATTATACACCCGCACTACTTTTTTTTCAACCCAAACTATCTCCTCCCAACTATGTAACGCAGGTAGGCTTTTTACGATGTTTTAATTTTGAAGCAAGTTAGGATAACTTTAAAATTGCTCAAACGATTAAAAATTATATTTAACAAAAAAGTTGATGCGACGACGTCTTTTTAAACAACGCGTCGATACTCTGTATACCTATACCTAGCTAGGTACACATATTATATTATAAACAGCTTGATTCACCAAGCATGCTTACCCCCATTATTTCATTTTAATAATCAGTTTATTCAAATTTTCGTAAGTTTTAAATATAGGCTATATTTTCAAATTCTTGAGATATTTTGTACCACTTAAGCAGTGTGCTTTGGCGATACAAACTTCTGTTTTTCAAATAAGAACCCATCTTTTCAACTTTCAACTATTAAGCCGATATTTTTTCTGAAAACTGACGTATCAAAATCAAAATTGGAACGAATAGTTTTTGAGTTATTTAATTTTGTGTACTGAGGATAATAGGTCCGCGATAATGAGTTTTATTGGAATATATATGTAGGTATGGAAATTTTAAAATTTTAGTAATTAATATCAATCTATAAATATTTATAATTTATAAAAATGGTCTAAGTATAATACATTTTAGATCCGATTTTACGTATATTTTAAATTTTTGTAATACCATTTATAAGGAATATTATCCTTTGTATAATTGTATAAACATTATAATAACCTCAAAACTACTCTTTAGAATTTTGAATTAAGTACATAAAAAATTTCCAAAAAATTTTACACTAAATAATTTACAGTAAGAAAAGGGGTTCTCATTTGAGAAGTTTGATAGCCAAAGGACACCCTTTAAGTGGTACAAAAATTTCAAGAAGCAAAAAAATGGTCTTTAAGTAAGGATATTCAAAAATTCCAAAGATCAGACATTGAATAAATTCATTATTAAATAAAAAAATGAGGGTGAGCAACATGCTCACTTGGGTATATTAAAAAAAAATTGGGGGGGGGGCTTTAGCCCCAAAGTCTCCCTCCCTGAGTGTGCTACTGATTGACCTATACGCATTATCGTAATTCACAATCATATAAATAGGATATTATATTATATTTTATAGGATTATAGTAGGTAGTGATTTTTTGCTGTTTTTTGAAGACTACTATTTGCTTGTTTTTAATCTGTATAGTTCAACAATATTATTTTAACAATATAATATTATATTAGGTAGGTATACATGTGCTAGTCCTTTTGAAATATTATATTTATTTTACATGTAGGTATACCTACTTAATATGATATATTATATTTTTATTGTGCTAATCAAATTAAAATCATTTCATAATTCGAGTGTAATTTTTTTGATTTGGTCGTCGATTTAGTTGACGGTGTGCCCTCAACCCCCCCTAAATGATATAATCGTAAAAAAAAGAGGTCGACGTAAATAAAACAAATATAAATTTTAAATAAACTTTATTTCGACAACGCCGGCCGCGTTTCGGGTGACTAACTCTCAATATTATTGCGATGATCCGTTTACGAGTGATGATTTTCTTTTTTCTTGCCAAACGTACACCGGGCTCATATTATTATTATTTTACTGTAGGATCCAAAAATACTTACACATCGCCGAAAAATATACGAAACTCAATATCCAGCAAACATTTTCGGCTTCCGCGAAGGGTTCCGATTATTATGTACGCGCCGGTGGAAACATTCGACTGCGCGCGTGTTTGTATATAATATAATATAATATTATTATATACAGCAGGATTTTATATTTTAACAACAATAAAGTTAAATCGCGCAGAAGGACTTTATGAGCAGGAAATGAAGGACGAATGAATGAAAGAAAGAAAACGTCGTTATATAATATTAAAATAATAATAACAATAGGTGCACGCGCTGAGTGGAGCGACCTAGCTGCAGTGCGCAGTGCACTTCTTTACTGCATTTTTTTTTTATGATTCTGATTTGCATTATATGCATTCACTGTGCCTATCCGTACCTACGTCCTACACCGTATACATAATATTATCATTAGTTATTGTCGGGAGAAAAATCTATTTTTGAAAATGATTTTCGGAAGGCTTGTTATTATTTTATAGTCCCGCAAAAGACCCGCACACGCACACATATACGACGAAAATGAGCGCATGATATACCTATATAAGCCATTCTGTAAGTATAAGTCGCCTTTCCTCCCCAAAAGATATGATATCATATAGTTATAGAAGTTTTATTTTCATCCTGTCTGCGTGCGGCTGTATATTATTATCATATATATTAATATAACAACAATATCACGTGCTATTTTATTGTTACTATTAATCGTACTTATATATAGTCATATCTTTCGTAAATCTTAATTATAGGTATACAATATTATCATCGTATCAGTGCAATTTAATTTTTATTTCACGTTCCATCCATATATATGAAGGTTATCTATGGCAACCATGGCGAGCGTACACTTATATCATAGGCTCGTCCAGGACCAAATTTTTTTGTTTTGGGGGACCCTCGTATTTTTTTCTTATCAATAATCTGTGTGGACATTTCCCTTGCACCCCTCTACCAAATTGGTAAATTTTCAACTGGCTTGTAATAAATATAAAACTACACAATCAATATCTATAATTTAGGTACTTAATATTTATTCAGTCATCCAAAATGACTCACCAAGCATGTACACATTTAATTTAATACTTTGATAATAATATATACATTTATTCAAATTATTATCATTGAAATAATTAAATATATAGCTTAGTCAAGTACGTACCGTATTTTCAATAATTATTTAGATTTATAAGTACTAAATCAGATTATTAATTTACAGTGAAAAATGTTGGTTCTCATTGGAAAAAAGAAGTTATAGTATCGCTACAGGACACTATCCTTAAATGGTATAGGTTACAAATATAAGCATTTACCAAGTATGAGAATTTCCCGGTGGCCTGGCCTGATATTCAAGTTTATAGCCTAACTGGCTGTAAAATCCCCATTTTTTTGGTTAAATTTTCCTGGCCTGCCTAAAAAATTTCCCGGCCTGAAATATTGTTCCCGATCACCCCCGATGGCTAGTAGGAAATTACAATATTGCTGCAATTGTAGGATTGAATGCTTTATTATTAATTGTCATCTAAACTAACCACAGTAATGTAAAAATAATATTATTGAAATTAACCATAAGAGACGTTTAAAAGATAATGCTGTGTTCATTTATTTGATTGATTACCATAAATTATTAAAATAAATGCTTATCAAATTGATATTATTTATTATTTATTAAAAAATCATCTAAATATTATATTTAAATTTATTAAATTATTTGAATACACAATTATTTTAAGAAAATTTGTAAAAATCAATTTCTTTATTAATTTATATTATTATTATAATATTATATGTTTGTGTGTATGATAATAACTAATAAGTAAATTAAATATTCTAAATTAAATAAATAAAATATCATTACTATTTGCAACCTATAGATCGAAGCTTATGCTTCTGGTTTGGAAAAAATATCACAGAAAAAATATAGAGTAAGTCTGAAAACTGAAAAGGAATACTCATATAAATTATTTAAATATATAATAATAGAAGTTCTATAAACTAAAAGATAATACACTTAGTTTTGGAATAGTTTCATATAATCGAGGCCCAAGTATTTATACATACTATTAGAGTTTCGTGATTATAAAATATACCTATTTTGGTATATTATTATTTATTTATCAGATAAAATTCATATTTAAATCAAATTTAATCAAAATAACGGTATAATATATTTATTGACTCTGCATTAAAATTTATATGAACATGATAAAAAACTATACTAACCCGACGTCTGCATTTTTGTATTTATCTTTATAATAAAATTTGTAGAAGCTTTAAAACCAATTGAGTAGGTATCGTGAAATAAAAAAAAAATAAATTCATGATTAAAAACTTGGCGTTTTAAATACATTTTTGTTATAACATAGAGCCTTATTAAAATTATTATTTTTATCTTGAAAACAAAAATTTTAAATTAAATCTTAAAAAATATATTAGTTGGGTACCTATTTGAAAAATTAATACACCTATTCGTTGATGTTGTTTTAACTTTAAGTACTTATCAAAAAATCTTACAGACGATATTATGATTGTTGAGGTTTTTCAAATGCAGTTAAATCAACCTATATAAGCAATCTTTTTATTGGGGCTGTAGCAAACCAGCAGTATTTTAAATACATTTAGATTGAATTATAAAACAGGAAGACTTATCATTTTTTGTTAAAGGCAGTATCTCAATGTGCACAGTGAACGAAAAACAATTTCTTTTGCTTAATAATTCCAAATATCTAATTTGACATTTTTAATGATGAGATTAATAAACATACATTTATTGTTCTTGTAATTTGTTATAAGGAATTTTTTTTTATTCTTGTAAAATATTATATATTTATGCTGGAAAGGGATGTTATTGAGTAAAGTGTGTAATGTTAAAGTTTCGAAAAAGAAAATATATTATCCGTCAAACATCATAATATTATGTATTTATCGAGAAAATCATAAACGAGATTGAGTGAAAAAAATAAAACCAAATACGTAAGTAATATCACATTATTTATAAAAAAAAAATCTTTATTTAATTTAGAGCAATGTCAAATACGTACGTAAAATGTATAATATGCAATTAATAAAATAAATGTTTAATCGTTTAAAATTATCAAACTTATAAACATCAAATAAAACCCGTTTGCTATATTATTTATCTGTAAGTACAGATTAGTTAGACGTTTTTGTTATTTTATGACGTATTGGTGGACGGCGCAATATATAGATAATTTAGGTGCATTTATGTGTAGAAAATCGTCATATTTGTAAATTCATGTTCAATCAATTAATTTCTGAATGCACATTGATCGAATAAAATGTTCGAAAACAATACAATATTTACTCCTCACACGCCCAATTTCAGTTATTGCCTTCAAATTTAAAACCGTAATATATCCACGCCCAGGCGATACGCGTTTAAAGCGCCCCCCCCCTACCCACGCAGCCGATGCGGTATTCTGTCAGCAGGTACTTTTTATTTTTTTCAAAATTGAATTTACGATACATCGACTTTCTATCAGAAAAATATCGAGAGAATTCCATATTTGTTTTGTCTGACCGATTAAACATCATTGTTATTCCTCCGTTTCTTATATTATTATTTATTTATCACCCATTTTTTTTATGCCGTCGTTAGTATTAACGTCGAGGTTTACACAATTAATATAAAATAATAAATATAGTGTTATTATACGCATATAATGTCGGAGAACGGAAAAAATGAAATCGTTCGAGTAACTTTTATACACAAGTGTTATAAATATATTATTACAAACGTCTGCAGTTCACAGCACAGTTTGGCCAAATTTTTAAAATCGTATACATATATATTTTTTTAAATTAAAAGTAACTTTTTGATGAATAACTAATTAAGTCTCTAACCATTAATATTATATTAGTTTTGTCGAGTGTTTAAACAACAATATCGAGTCCAAGGTTAAAATAAAAATAAAATAAAGAGTTGCGGTGTACCCATTGTTGCGGGCTGTGTTCAAAAACAAATTACATTTTTTTTCGGATTAAAATCATAATAAATTTACAAGTAATAAAAACGACTGCGTTACGAGAGTTTTTAGTTTATAAATTCATAACCCATAGGCAATGGTTTTTTTTTTGTATACATGTTTATATATATTTCAATATTCATTATTTGACTTCGTTTATTTTATCAATCAATGTTTTTTTTTTTAGTGATATTTTTTCTTCGTTCATTTTTTGTTAATGATTTAATTGTAACGTTATATCATTATTAGATTGACATTTGTTTTATACGGCAAACTGAGAATTACGAGTACATCCTCTAAAAAAAAAAAAAAAATGAAATATATAGGTAGGTATTGAATACTGTCCAAACGGAAACGGAAGGGATCGAATAAAAATAAATCTATTCGGTCAATTTTCCATTAATAATTCAGATTCTCTCACCCGGAAAAAAAAATATTTTAGAGAACAATTATTTTACAAAACATAGACTCAAAATCTAAAGTAAGTATTATATTATATATTGACATATTGTATACAGTAAAATAATAGATTCCTCACTTCTCTCACCTTAAATATTACCTTCACATTTACCTTTCGATCAATTTTCTTTAATAAGGTAATTCGTTTTCAATATTCAATACATTTAAAACTACCATCGCAAATAGTTTGAACTGTTAACTTATTAATTTTTTATTGGAGGACAGTATTATTTAATTTTAGTTCTTTCACTAAGCAATTCATATTAAAACGTTTTTTCCATTCCTCATCATCGTTTATATACAGCCACTAAAATAAGAAATATTTATAATAAACAGTTGTTTTAATTATTATTAGCGAATTTCCAGCTTGATTTTCATATAATTTTTTTATCTCTTCCCTGGCTGTTATTAAAATGGCAAATATAATTAGGGCATAATAAAATAACCTAAATAAATAGGTTTCATAAATTATTTTGCTGTTTTTTTTCTTTCTTTCTATATATATTATATAATAGCTATATAATATATATAGGTTTTATGTGTTTGGCTTCCATACTAAAGTTAATATGCAAATCACGGAAAGAATATATTGTGAAAATACAATATATTATAGGTACCTACGTATATTAAATTATAATAAATATAATGTGTTCTGTTTTGTTATTTATCACATAATTATGAAAATTACTACAAAAATGGTATCGCCAGGTGTTTAATATGATACGAATTTATAATACAAGTTTAATTTAAGCTACTTCGACATACAAATACCTAGTTAATGATAAGCCGATATTATTAAAATTGTATACAAATTAAAAAAAATTACTTACATTAGAAACCTTGATAGCAATGCCTATACATAAACTGTTACACTTAAAAATAAAATCAATTTGCTTATAACATAATATTTAAAACATGAAAATATTATAAATAATTGAAATATTGTTACTATTTTTTGTTGATATATTTTAAAAATCCGTGAGTATTTTATTTTGTTAGTTTTATCACAAGCTATTGCAGTTTAAGATTAATTCTTCAATGTATTTATAGGTAGGTACATTTTTTTGATTCGATCACAATAATGGTGGAAAATAAATTTTCATAAATTTTCCAAATATAGCAATTAATATGGAATGATCGATTTTTTTCAAACTAAAAAATATATGCTTGGAGGCTCGTTTCAAAATGTTAAAAGTCTATGATCAGTATCAATATGATTTAAAAAGGTGGGCAAGTGGGTAATGGGTATCGCTCCGATGTACAGTAGATATCGAGTGAGCCACTGTAAAGATGTGTTTAATTTTAATTCAATGACATAAAATAATTGTATACAAAAAATGATTTTGAGCGAAGACCGTTGTCAGCCTATTTACTAAGTATATATTTTATGATATTATTGCTATTTAAGTAATTTATTTTACTATTAGTAATACGAAAACATTGTGTTTGAAAATGTCATTGTGTTCATAAGATATAATAATATACTTCAAAAATGTCGAGTAGGAACTCATGAATTATATTTTTAAACTACAACAAAATATCAGAAATTGTTATTCTTCGTTTAAATATCTGTCCAAATTTGAACTTAAGATATCTTCAGAATCTAAAATAATACAATTTTTTCTCAATTTATTTAATTTAAGATTAAAAAATGAAATAAAAAAAAATGTTGCATAATGTTACTATTTGTCCATTCTTTGTACCGCATTTCATAGCTTTCGCTATAATACCCCTGCTAACAAGTTATTCACATAAAATGTGTAAATACAATAGTATATCATAAATAAATTAAAAATGACTTTCTTATAGGTATGAAAGAAACTGTGGGTGCATGCACTAATATATGTATTTAATATGAGATTGTATAAAAATATAAAATATTTGTATTAGATTTATAGGTACTGAAAATTCTTTTAGACACAATGTTTGTATTTTATATATCTTAGCAACCAAAAAAAGTTGCAAATTGGTGTGCAGGCTGTACAGTATATTTGCCCTTTTTATATTTAAATTTACCCGACAATACTGGAGACGATCTGATTCAGAGGTGGTACAACGACGTTTTCTATTTATATTAATATTATCATTTTTGTAGAAACTCGTTCAATAGCTTCGGACGTGTTTCATATACCTGATTTTGTAGAATTGACGCGAACCACTATAATATAGTCACCAACATCGAATACATGAATAGAGGAATTTCCTTATTGATTAAAGAAAAGTTCAACATTTCAGTCAGTAAACAAAACTTACTATTTGTTGGTTATAGATTGAACTATTGCAGATAGTTTATTAAACAACAAAGTAGATAACCAATTTAATTATGATATGAAAGAATTTTTTTAGAGTTGATGACTTAATTAAACTGATACAATTATTTGTACAAAAAAGTATTTTCTACTATTATTATTAATGCATTTTTATTGTAGGTCACACGATAAAGGCTTAGGTGACCAATGTTTTTAATGAATAATATTTAAGGCCACCAAAAGTAATTAGTCGGGGAGTCTATCGGCAATAACACTTAACGTTGAGGACTGATGTGATCCTTGCTTGCGTTTATATTATTTACGTTTAAATTATTTTATTTTATTTTATTATGAATGTACAGGCTGAGCCCTTTTGTACGGTTATCGTGTAAAAATAACAAGTATTTACATTCGAATCCACAAATGTATAACCAGAACAAAGAATAAAGATAATAATTAAAATAATGTTAGGTATTAAAGAACATGGTTTTCTTTTTGGGTACTTCGCCTTTACCTTATTCAAAACTACATATAATTATGTGTGTGTAGTTTAATCTGAGTGTATACGTTGTGAAGGAAGTATATAGAGTATGTATATATTATATAAGTATATAAGTATCGGGGAATGAAACCTTAATATATTTTTGGTTTTGATTCTTAAAAAAATAAAAAGTCTGTTCCGGTTTAAAAAAAATATTTTTTAATATTTCTTATTTTAGTGTAGAACGCGTAGAACATTTAGAAAAATACACACTACAAAATTGGTTTAATACCTAATAGTTGTTGTAAGTTTGTCCTAGACAGTTTTCGAGAACACTAAATTATAATATATTACCTATATGTATCAAATAACTAGTTTAGGTAGTTGTAATTTAAAATGGAAGAAAACATCATGTCCATAATAATTACTTGGATAGTAAATAATATATTTGAAAACGTCCATGTTACAAGATACGTTCTGTTCCTAGTTTATCCGCGTATGAATTCATAAGCGTATTCTCGACTAAATAATATTATAAATTATAATAATATTAAAATGCTGCAATACTTGTAAAAATTAAGTTTCTCACCATTTCGGAAAATTTAACGCACCGCGGGGTTTGGAAAATAGTAACCGCCGTTTAATTACTGGCCCGCAGTTTTGAATAAAAATATAATTAATGGCAGCGCGAGAGTAAAACTTTCTCGGCATCCATTTTAACAAGACCATTTCCCGTTATCACTTTCAAACACCACACGGAATTAATCGTAGTGGATGAATCAGAACGAGAGCAATCGTAATACATAATATTATAATATTACCATGTGGCTTGTACTATAAGCTCCACAGTGATGTTGTGTACTTTTTAAAAAAAAATAAAAATATAATCTAACCGTTTAAGCATGAACTACTCGTATACACTCGCTCGTTCGTATAATATATATACAGGCCATAACGTAGTGTGTGTGTGTCGTAATATTATACAAGAGCAACTAGGACAACTAGGTTATATTATACTGATTACTTTGAAACTCTAAATGGTCTTAACAAATCAGCATAATTATGCGTCGTTTTCATTGCTATTGAGTTTTATTGACCAACAGTCACCGACGCTTGTCAGAACTCTGGTCAGAGTTAACTTAGTATCTGGCTGCTCTTACAATTTAATATTTTAAATAAATGAGTATTGACGAGTACATCACACAAGTCATATAGTATTAGTATTGTTATTGTATGGCCAAAATTTTAACTTTGAGGCCCTTGCTCCGTCGAAATATAAGGACACATAGCTAGGAATTAATGAGTCGTTTACTCTTACTCTAACTATCTCTAAACGTATTATAATATCTTACTTTCGCGTCATCCAGATCTAACTATTGCCGATTACATCATCCATGCCATTCCAATCACACTTCTTCTAATATTATATTCAAGAAATAGATTTTCACTTTTCTTCCAAATCTGTACCCAAAAATACACATTCAGAAGATCTGTCGTAAATCATTTAAATTTTAAATCCTTGGATTCACCCAACGTATCTTCTATGAGTTCAAATTGGATAGTTTGATAAAGATTTTCTATTGTTCCTAAGTCCAGCCTATTCTAGAGGATGTACCTGTTCATTTGGACGCATTTGCCTATCAATTATTGCTTATTTTCTAAAAGTTCATTGTACTCCACATAATTATGACCATATCTATGACATTTTATTTATTTAGCTTTGCTGATCGAAGATTCATATTCATTTTTTAATACATTTTTAGCTGAACTCAATCAATTTTCGTACACTTCTTTACAAATAAATAGTAAATTTCTATCTCGTTATACTAGAATCTACTAACTATAGATGCTCCCCTATCTGTATTCCATTTTCACATCTAATCATTTATTAAACTCCTCTATTTATCATCTTATGTGTCTTGATAATGAAGACTCCATATTTAGTGGTGAAAATCCCCTTGAGCAGGGCACTTACCTTCCCCCCACCAACAGAAAAAATAAAAACTTGGTGATAGGTATGTGTGTATATTATGGTGGATCCTAGTAGCCGATAAAGATTTTATACTTATATAATTATATTGTAAAAGTAACAGAAGATTTACTCATAAGACTCATAATTGATTAATATGGTGAGTGGGTGCCGGCTGATAAATTTCTAAGTTTGCCCCATAAAAAAATGATTTGCACCATTGCCCACCTTAAATTATACATAACTTTTCATCAACTAAAACTACCTATATATTCTACTGGGTCTTTTATTATTATTATTTATTTAACTTATGAAACTATTGTAAATATCAAACTAACCTATGACTATGTTTTTTTATCTTGACCTGCATGGTTAAAAATAAAACAAAATAAATATATTTTAATATTAATTTATTTTATTGCATAAATAGTTAAAATACGTAGTTATATCAATGTAAGAAATTTCATGAGAATTCTCGGAATAGTCTTATAAATTAATATTTAGTCAATACTGCATATTATTGTGTGTATAAAATAAATACCTTTATTTGGATAAAGGAACAAGAACATCATCTAAACTGAGTATTATTTCCAGTTTCAAAATACAGTTGTAGTATCGGACTTTGAATAATTACATGGATATAAAGTAAAGCAGGTGTAAAATAATTATTTATTTAAATGCTTATTAGCGAGATTGCTATTAGAGTCATCCATACAACTGTCTAGAGATGGTTGATTGAGGATTCTGACAAGCTGTATAAGATCTCTACTCATTAGCAACGACCAGTAAAATAATATTTTTCACTTCTTTGGGCTCTTGGGTAGTGAAGTTTGCATCCCTTTATTATGCGGTGAGCACGTCTTGTTTTTGTTTTAGGACTCAAAACCTTTTATACATCAATGAAAAGGTACTTTCAAGTTTCGAGCATAGCGAATAAATTATTTAATTCATTACCACTTACAATGGTGGGTTTTTTCTTGCAAAAAAATAAATGTATATTCCGGTAAAAGTCGTTGTAACAATGTTTGAACAGGCACCTACATGACAAAAATAAGTATCGATCAGAAAATCAGCATTCCTTGTTCATAAAAAATGTAAATTGAATTTCATATTATCATTGATTATAATTAATGATATTATGTTCATTAAATTTAATAACAAAATAAAAGAACTTGACTCTTGGTTGTGTGATGAAGGAATTCATTATTTATATTAAGTTAAAATCGCATTGAATAATATATAGGCACCTATAAAATATTGCATACGTCAACGTATTTAAATTTTAAATAATATTAATTAAGTCAACAGAAAATAACCAGCACCAACAATGGTTAAAACAAACAAATCCAGCTACCATATTGTAATAAATAATAATAAACGAAAAAAGTTTCCTGTGTACGGGTTTGGAGGTACAAAAGTTTGTTGGACCAATCTATCGGTATTGTTTTTCACGACGATTATCGCGTCGGCCGCGGCGTCGGTATAAGGTATAACATTTATTTATTCAGTCCATTTATGCTTTTGTTTATTTTCACTCCTAAATAACAACGCTTTATTTCATTCATCTTCATTTTAACGTGTGAAAAATCTCTTCAATCGTAAATACAAAATTATTATTTCATGGTTAGCGATCGTCATTTTAGGATTTAGGCCGACTTTTCTATTAGGTGTGACGGAATGTAATAATATTTTTAATATATATGGTTCTCGCATTGATGACAGTGAATTATGTTTTTGTTGTCATATCAACAACAACAATATTTAATTGATACGTCATCTAACATTTTAATATCAATGTTATTACGATTTATAATCTTAAAATACACAGCTGAACTGTGTATGATACAAGTATACAACACTCGGCTGTAGTGGCCAGTGATGACCTTATGGATGACGGCAATATCAATACATCTTACGAGTCTCCGATTCAAGACCCATTATTTTGCACTGAAATTGATGTCACGAGCAGGGGCGAACGCAGGGGGGGGGGTTAAAACCCCCCGAAATATCACTATATCAGAAACAAAATATAAATTATCTGACCTGACTGACCTACAAATGTATTACTAATTAATCATTTTTCAAAACCCCCCTGAAATTTTTTCCTGCATTCGCCCCTGGTCACGAGTGAGCATAGCAACTAACAAGCAGTTATAGGTATACCATTTATATACCTCATAATATGGTATGCTTAGGACCTAACAATCCCTCGTAACGACATAAACTATCATGACAAAAAACAAAAGCACCAACAAAATGAAAAACAACAACAACAAAAACAAAAATCACAACAAAAACAACAACAATAGCAGCAACAACAACAACAAGTAACAACAGCAATATCAACGCGTAACATTATCAGTCGGCGAAACTCCAACGCGCATTGGAGCCTTGGGAATATTCGACCGCACAGTATTATAATATTATACCTATCCTCTTTCGAAGCGATGGCGTACGGTACATAAAACATAATATACATAGATCTCAGGAACCACGTAGTGAATCATGTACACAGTATTAAGCCGCGGAAAACGATGCTGCGGTGTACACGACGTATATTATACAAAACACACACAAACATACACACACTCGAACATATACGACGACTTTCGTGCGCGTGTGTAGAGACGACGACCGTAAGGAACTTCTGCGTGTCGTGTATTATTAATTAGCAAAAGTCCCCCGCCCACCGAAAACGCACGCTCTGCCCTGTTTTGCGGATTTGTCCGTCCCCCGTAGTACAGTTTTTACCATAGTTTACCGTATAATAATATAAACCTGCAGTAGTATATAGAAGCGTACATTATGCGTCTGTGCGCGGTGTATTACCTACTACTCGGAGAGAGAGAGAGTGCGAGAGAGTGAGACAGGCAGACAGACAGAGCGGCTCTTTCTGCGAGGGTGTATTATACGTATAATGTGCTTGCCGCCTATTATTATTATTATTATCATTATTGTATGCAGAGATAGACACGTTTATCGCGCGCGCCGAGCATCGACGTGCCGACGTTTTAGTGGAAAAGTTTGGTGCACTCTCGTCTCGGCTATCGCCGTATCGCGTGTTTAATGGAATTTATAAACAACCGTGTCCGGAACGATGTACGGTCGAGCGTGCGCACGCGTCAAGAGGAGCGGTGCGCGGGGAGGTTGCGAAATTTGTTTATTTATTTAGTGTTATTACCGCGAAAAATTAACGCGGAAAAGGGTCTCGCCGGGAGTTTGGGCGTTTTTCAGTCGGTTCTTCTTTTCTTTTCCTTCCAAACGCGGAATACTCTTATTCGCGTTGTCTCGTGTGTCGATTATTCAACACTATATAGCGACTCGTTGTTATAACGACGTCACCGCCATCAAATTTTTGTCGCATAATCGTATTGTAATTTATTGCTCGCATCCCGCGCGGCGCGCCGAGATATTCTTCATCGGATCGTCGTCGGGACGTGATTTTCACGAGACGTCGAGAAAACGGAACGATCATATTGTACGCGTATATATATATATATATATATATACATACATATTATACTTATAATATTATACACGCGCATAGAAGAAATAGTAGTAATATAATACGTATACAATATTTATAATAATATGTATAGGTAGTATATACGCGGGGCATATAGCTGCAGCAGTATAATATATATATACACACAATAAACGTGCCGCGGAGGTTGTATTATGATTTATGATCCGCACGTCCGCACACGCGACCGCTCCTCCACGACCGCTGCTGTCGCCGCAGCCACTCGCACCTGTGCAGTGCGGTGTGAGTGGACCGCGGACGTACGACTGCTTCGCGGTATATACACACCTATAGAGACGTGCACGCGTATTATATTTCGCAGTGTTTGGAGCGTATATTATATAGGTGAAATGGGAGGTGTGAAAAAATAACAAAAGTACCGAGTTCGAAACAATTATTATCATCGTCATCCCGCCGTTTTCGCCGGAATTTTCCGAGCGACGCGTGTGCCGATGTGGGCACGCGTGCAGCTCTTGAGCGGGCTTAACCGTGTACCGCGAACCGTACACGCCTAGTAAACACGATCGCAATAACAATATTATATATATGATATGCATATAGAACGTATTATTTGAATACCCACGCGTCGTATGATGTGATGTGAAAGGTTTGCAAAACGTACACACGACATTATTGCGTTTGATGACGTAGGTACTGATGGGTATCGATTACTCGAAGCAACAACAACAACAACAATAATAATAATAATAATGATACCATCTCACCCAATAGACAGTAATTAGTTTGAGTTTGTCGATTTCCGGGGTCACCGAGTCCCCTACAAAACGTGTCGGATTCGGCACGTGGACACCCGACACGTCCGAAACCGATCAAATTAGTTTTAAACGAAACGGTTGTGCGTTTAAAATTGGATCGCTAGTAACACAAGTGGAGTGCATACACGATTAGTTTCAAGACATGAAGACGACGACGAGTCTTAACTGAGAAACATTCTTAATTTTTCAAAATGCATAGTATTCCTACGTAAAACTAGATTTTTTCCGTTGCGTCCGGTATTTAGTATCCGGTTCTGTGTTATTAATATAGGCCACTCGTTTTGTTGAATTTTCCGAGCTCATAATTCATTTAAAATTGGACTGTCTGACAATAGTTTAATGCATTTATCAGTGTTGTAGATGCCGACAAGTGCATTTGACACGTCGAGGTGCATGACAATAATTAATAGTAATCTCTTGTGTGTAGTCGTGTGTTTACTTATATAATATTATTACGTCCGACGATTCGGGTGTTACAGTTGTAGATAACACCAGAGGTATTTATATAAATATAATAAATTATATATCTATAGATATGTAAGCGTTGGAGTTCAAACACGATACGCGTGTGAAGTAATTTGAAATTTCAGGACTTCAGTATTTATAACACGAAACAACAATTCCAATTTCAGAGAGACCTGAGAGAATCAAGTCGTGACTAGTAGAGTGGCGTACGTTTCGTAAAACTACTTTTATAATAGATGAACATTGCACATTGTACTGTATAAGTTATATGATCTGATTAGTTCCTGTAGTTGATGTACTTGAAACGAATGTATCGATTATTGGAAAAATCGTTTTCCGCTGTGCAGCGAGAACGTGGCATCATACGAAGTGGTAATTATTAATTTTTTCCTCATTGATCAGATTTGGTGGTAAACAAAAAAAAAAAAGATAAATTTGATTCATTCTTTACCAAACAAGGGGTTTAAAATTGGTACATTCAATGATTTTAATCGCGGAAACGTTTTCTTTTTACGATCGTGCAATCTTAGATGGCATGGCCTTATGCGTTAGGTATATAGGTATGTACGGTTTTCATTAGTGATCGATCGAATTTCAAACACCAACCAATGAGATGATGTATTATCATGAATAGATTTTTTTTTTCAATTGACTTTTGAGCCCTTATTCGTATATGGCGTACGCTGCTAAAAAGTATAATACGCGTTTAGAGAGGAGCACGACGAATAAAATAATCGTTTGACGTCCGACGATATATCAAATGTGGATTTTATACTACATTCGCTGTATTATTAACACCGCAGATAAAAGCATATCGAAGTTAAGCATTCAACTGGAACTCCAGTGGCTCCGGTAAAACGACAACTTAATGTCAGCCTAATGATATAAATAACCCCAGATCTCTGGGAGAGCACGCCAACGTCACAGCGGATAATCTCTGGTCGTATCCAATTCAATCACTGTCCAAATCCTTAGGAGAATTTAAAACCACCATCAATTCCCTGATTACACTTCTCTCATTTCGCTTTTATAAATATAGCTGGGTCCAAATTAAAATTCTCGTTGAATCGCGTCCGTTCTCACACAGACGTACTGACGGTCTGCCTGTAGTTTTTTCGTCGCATCTTATGGATATTATTATTATTATGTTTGCATTACGACGGTGTAATTGTTGTCGAGATGTGCGCGCTTTATTATGACAGCGAGAGAGCTAATAAAAATAATATAAGTAAGTCGCAAGTAAACCGAGTCAGACAGAACAACAAATCCGAAATCATTGAATTGTTTCGCTCGCCGTGTTTCCATGCATAAACCATCAAAGAGCCTTTGTTGTGCACGCGGTTCGTTGCTTTGTTGCGTAATGTTTATTATGAGGTCTTAAAACCGAGGAAAAATTGTATTATGGAAAAACTGTATATGCGCGCTGGTATTATACAACTGCTGTAGTCGTAGATATATGTTTATTATATACGTCTATATTGTAATAACGTTCTTATCGTGTCGCGTTCTTTTTCTTTCTTTATCAGATATTATTCTATGTTGGTTTAGAACTCGGTTCGTAAATACCGAGAAACGGTCGGTATATTTTCAAGAGACAAATGTCATATTATTAAAAATTCACAACATATGAATATTGATATAAAAAATATTAGATTATTTCAGATGCAGAGTGTCTATGGTGAAGTCATAATATGTTTACAAAAAATGTACATATTTTTACATGACATGTACCTACATCGTTTTTGTAACTATATGCTGTTTCGCTTTGTTCCGTTTAGAATCTAAGACAAAGGAAATAAAAAAAAAAACGTAACGCAACTCGATATTTTTCCTAGACAAGGAAAATCTATAAATCATAAATATGTTTTTGGGGAATAACTGGGAATTAGAAATCATTCAGTTCTTTGAAATCATTCTGGCTTTTAGCGTTAGAATTCACATAATTTATCGAATATACCTACTTTTAAGCAAATAATTTCCAAAACAAACTATACATACATAATTTTAATGTTATCTTCATCTATATATTTTATTTTATTAGAAATTTAATAACACAAAAAAGTAGCCAAAATATTATGTAACCAATGGCAACATTTATAAACAAAGCGTATTGCCAAAAATCGGTTACTGCAGTCAGTCCAAAAACATAATATTTATGTTAAAATACAGAGAAATACAATGGTTTAGGTATATTACATTTAATATGCGTTATATACACCACAACCAAAACACCATCGGTAGCAGCAGTCATTGCGACGGAAAACAGAAGTGTCCGAGGTTGGCGAGCTTTTGTATTCCGTTACGAATATACATCGACCTTTACGTGGATTACGATCTACACTCTACTTTCACACTTGTCATATACGTATATACTATATACTATATATAGTCATGTACATACCGAAGGCGTAAAAGTGTAAAAGCTCTAAAATCTTCAGATATTTGGCTAAAATTATTAGCTATAGAATTACCATATAAGAATATTTTGTTAAAATTATTTCTATTTTTATCTGGCTGCAATCGAGAAATTATTTTTTACTGATTAATGTAATGCGATTTGTTGTGGTCCGTATATGAATAACTTTAAAATGTAATAAATGGAATGACAGTATGTTTTAATATTTTTTTTATGTGTGTCATCATTGAACAGAAGGTTTTCAGAACATCGGAACACATCTTAAAAAGAAGTCAATCCATACAGCTCTTCAAAACCATTTTTGAATGGATGGCATTAAATATATTAAAACACAACTTTAAAAGTACTTATAAAGTTCGAACCGATAAAAATGTATCAAAATATTAATTATTTTATAGTGTTTTTATTTTTAGGTCGTGTTTTGTTTTTTTTGTTGCAAAATTCGGTTTTCTTTTTTTAATTTGACATTAATTTTTGATCTTAAATATTATACACCAATAAAAAACCCGTTTAAAAAAATAAAAAGATTTTAGTGTATCAATAATTACCGTCATTTATGTCCATATAGATTATAAAATAATTCTAGAAATACAATATTTTTAAGCTTATCGCTAATGAAAGAAACATTTTGATATTCCCCCTGGTAAGATTTTATCTTGCGGACGAACTTGCCATTTTCAGTTGACTATTACACAAAAGGTAGGTGTAAAGATATGTTGTGTAAATTCAAAAAAAAATTACTCTAAGTGTAAAATAAAATTTATTTCTCAGTTTTCGTCACGTTTAGTGTTTGGTGGTTTAAACATTTCTAGGAAAATAATTATAATACTCGTGTATCGTTAATACTGCTGCAGGTTCACGAATCTATATAAACGAGACTTCTCTTGAAAAAAAATATTTTTACGATTTTATTAGTCATCATTAAATATATGTAACCAATTGTTATAATATAATCATTCCAAAATATGAAAAAAAAGAAACAATATTTTTTTTTTGTGTACACAAGTCGTTTTTATTTTAATAATTATTATTATGAACAATACAAAAAAAGCCAAAAGGTGATTTTAAATAACCGGTTAATAGTTTAATTAAGAAAAAAAAGAAACTGAAAGCTCAAAATGGCTGAAAAGTAGTAAACAAAGTGAAAAAAACAACCATATAACTATATGAGATGGCGGAGTAGGTGCAGATTGCGAATTCTTATGGGCCACTGGTCATCTCTGCAACTTGGGCGAAAATGCGAGAGTCAGCTGACCGCTGCGCTGAAGAAGCACCGCGGTCCCAATCTTTCGGTAGTCTTTGACCTGGCGAGTCGTCCCCCCGGCCTTTCGGTTAGGTTAGGTTGGGTTAGGTTAGGATGACGTTCGTGTTCCTAGCTCATCTCATATCTCATCTTACCGGAAGTCTTCATCGCTGCCGTCGTTACGAGTCTCGCGCCGTAGACGTCATCGAGCGTTGGTACCGTCGGGGCGGAATCGATGCCCACGCCGGTACTAGCCATAACCACCACCTCGCGACCGAAACCGCAGCCAGGCGCCTGCCGAGCCGCCAGAGGTCTCGTGTTTCTTCCACACAGCGACCGAGCTTGCACTGCCTACGTGCTCTGTCTCGTATCCTCTACACTGACCTTAACGTCGCAGTCGTAATGTCCTACGTCTGCGGCTCAGAGGGGATGAGCGCATTCGGGTACCGGGCCTCTAATTCCGCCGGCAGCAAAACGCCACCCGAACAGCGCCCCTGACTCGACGCCATGCCGACGATAGTCGTACCCGCCTTCGGGGTGCAGTCGTTTTCTGCTGTTTGGGCTCAGATGCCGCGTCGATCCGGCCGTCGGATTTCCACCTCCAACAACGCTCACGCTTACCAACTGTTTGCCCTCAGCCGGGACAGTTCAGTTTTTTGTCCAACAATATATCGACTTCTTGTTCTTGCCCTGGGGTACGACGGCAGTCGAAGCACCGTCCTCGACTCCCATCGCGGCGGCGGCGGAGGCAACCGGGAGCGGCGGATCAGTGGGCTCTACGTCGGTGACGGTAGCCGTTTCCACGACATCGCGGTCGTCGTCAGCTTCGTCTTCCTCCTCTGGACCGGGACTGCCACAGACGATCACAGCGGATTCGACGGGTTGCACTTCGATCGGTGGCCCGCGGTCTTCCGGTGCCATGTCGCCGAGTAGAGTGCAGCCCATCGAATCCGCTGTGATCGTCTGCGGCAGTCCAGGTCCAGAGGAGGAAGACGAAGCTGACGACGTGCTGGGATGTGCTATTGTGCTGGGCATCAGCCCTTGAGTATCCGCTGTCTAACAAGCTTGCGAGGTTACCTTTGCCATTTTTTAGTGTCAAATTAAATTGTTAAAGATTTATTGATAACGACTCTTTGAACTCTGTATTGGCAGTAATCCATATTTTGATGTTTCCCGTCACTACGACAGAGAAATTCGAAAATCTCCCGGACGACGGATCGGACGTCGTTTATTACTAGCCAGGAAATACTAGGTACGTTGCTGCTATTTGTTTGATCGGAAAAGTCTCGACGACTTCAAAAAAAAAAAAAAAATTAACCACGATTTCTGGTAATAATATATATATATATGACGTATAGTAAAAGAAAAATGTTTTGGATGAAAAATTCTATTTTGAAAACCAGTTATTGAAATATTATACTGCAGGTATAATATCAATAATAATAATATAGTATAAAGTATACTGCTTTTGAGCTTTTTTTCAAAACGTATAGTCGTATAGAATGTAAAAAAAAATGTGACGTCTTATCTTTTTTAAAGTTGTTATTTTTCATTTTTTATTGTTTTTTATGTCGTTTTTATAGAGCATCGGTATAGTAATTGTCGAATGATTTGTTTGTACTAGCAGTTCAGTGCTGCTAAATTGATTATTTTGTAACAGCAGCTAGCGGAGATGTCGTCGTCGCGTGCGACACTGCCGTATCGCGGCGACAATAATAATAATAATATTATACCTACTCAGTACGCATACACACTCGAGAACAGTCGAGACTTTATTTTGGACTTAGTCGTATGCGCGCGACTAGGCATATTATTATAATATTATGTATCGCGGCGGCGGCATTAGCCAACAACGACGCGCGCTCGTCTCTCGTTAATATATTATTATTATTACCGTTGTATATTATATGCCACCTGCTCGTGCCTACCAGCTTTTTATACTGCACCGACTACACAGCACACTGCCGCCGACGGTGTATTATTTACCTCTCCGCCGCGCCTTCGTTACGCCGCCGCTTCCGTCATTATTATTATCTTTTATTTTCGTGTACACACACACACATATTATATTCTCGTACAGATGGGGGTGTGGAGGCGGGAGACTTAAATTACTTACATAAACATGATGCGTATATTATTATGATAATAATATAGGCGTAGCCGTGCGCGCCGTGTACGACGACGATGACGACTCCCCAGAGTTGCATTAACGTGTACGCGTATAACTTACCGTACGTGTACTATAAATATGTGTGCGCGCGCGTGTGTGTGCGCGCACAATAACGAGACGGGAAAAAAACGGCGGAGATTGAATGTACGATATACAACATAAAGACGGGGACGACGACGACGACGACGACTACCGCGGTATCGTGTGTATACGTACGCCGCAGTGTGTACCACACCACTGTAATAATAATAATATGTTACGTATATTATACTAATACATTACGTTATATTAGATTATACCGCGGTATACCTAAGTGCGATATACCGCGGGTATTATTAGAACGTCGTATTTCATTCGCGCGAATGTTACGTAATAATATGTTATTATAATAACGATATCGTCGGCGATAGCAAACAACAAAATCGAAACCGAAACATCATGACCCCACTGCAATATAAATGGACGTATAATGCTGCATGTGTATTATAGAGGTAGGTGTATATATATATTATTTAGACGTCATCCGTAAAATGGGTGTTTCGTGATTTTTTTTAAACGACGAACGTGGCGTCGTATCACACACACACACACACACACACATGTCACGAAGCCCCTACGTCGCGACTACGAGTATACGGACTTATTATTATTATATTATGTATTGTAATATTGTGGTAATGACGAGTTATACGTCACTCGACAGTGTATATTATTATTTTCGCCCGCGGGCCGTACACGTATAGTATATATATACTTGTGTATATATACACGCGTGCTATGTAATGTACGTATTGTACACACGAGCAGATGTACGCACAGACATTTGACGACAAATTTCCTGGCTCGGCCCGAAACGATTGCACATAAGCATATTTCAAATTTAAGAGGATACGATATTACATTATATTATTATGTACGCCACGCAACGGGCGTAAGATTTTATTTTGATTAAAAACATATTTTCGTGTCTGTGTGTGTGTATGCGTGGGGGGCGAAAGGATTGGGGGGGGGGGGTAGAGAGAGCGAGAGGAGGGAATGATTCACGGTTCGATATTTTTCAGGCAATTTTTTATACATATTATATGAACTAAAATAAAATTCGTTTATGTATTTTTTTTTATCATCTAACAATATACACGCGCTCGTGAATTATGGTCGGGTGTATTCGGCAATAACGAAAAAACACCAATACGGTGGTGGCGGCAGACATTTATTTTCTTTCATAATAAAAATAAATATACGTTTTTACCTGTTTCGTAAAAAGTAATTTTACCGCAAGATTTTACTCGGCCCTAAAACGTAAAACTTTGCAATGAATAATCAATAATACGCACGCACTATAGCTCGCCTAAACATACATACACACTATATATATAATATTATGTAGTCTATATATAATATTAGAAAATGACATAATATTGCCATTTTTTCCGCTACACTCGCAGGATAGGTTTGTCGAAATCATCTATAATGCGATTTGTATAAAATACTGTCTACAGACTATGATACAATGTTCTCTATTTTAGATCTTTCACTTCATTTAATAGCAGAACAAGGTAAATTTTACCGGAAGTTTAACCGTCTATAGCAAGGTAGTATTTCAGTATACATTTCTGACTTGCTCTGCCGTGCAGAGATGTATGAATGGTACTATGCACTCCAATAATACCGGAAAACGTTAATAGAAGAGTCCGCTTATCCGAATACTTCCTTCCGCAGTCATATTATTAAGTTGCCATTGATCTTTTCATTTTTGTTTTTTGAAGATTGGTTGTCAAACGATCAATGCTCGGCAGAAAATATTTCTCACGGCTCAGCGGCCAAACTTACAATAAATATGTATCATATTCTTCTAATTAAAATGTTTAATTTCGAATATTTTATTGTTACCGTTTTTATTGGCCATTATAAAAGTACTATAATGCAAACAAACGTCGTATTGGTAAATTATGTATATAAGATACTTGCTGCTACCAACTATATTGTATTGACACAAATACACTATATTATCATTGTTTGTAGAACAAATAAATATTTATACATTATATTATTATTCATAATAATCTAACTATTATAAATATTCTAACTGTTATCGAAATATTCGAAGTAGTCGATATAGTCACAAATCAATAGTTACAATATAGATAGCCCTCAACAAATCGACAAAATGTTTCATAAACCATAATTAGTAATAATTAATTTAAGCGGTCACATGACAATTTTGATGTAAACCAGCATGATGACTACCAACAAATGTTGTATGCAAATTTTTCCTGAGTAAACAATGTTGAGCGTGACTTGTTGGACCACTCCCCAATATTTTGATAGAATTTAATTTCTTCAGTATATATTTTTTAAGTTAATCTAACTTTACTCCAAAAGCACAGTTATATGTAACATATTGTCGAAGGTCTGGTAAAAATCAGACAGCATGTTATCGGGGTTGCATAAAAATGAAAGAAGTGGATGTGATGACATTTATAGTTGCAGGATTATACTTTGAATAACTCTACGCAAATAAATCGACAATCGGAAAAATATTCAATTATACCTCTCTGGAAAACCACGACATAATAAAGACTCATGAACTTTAATTTCCTCTTAAACTATATTTGGAAAAGATACAAAAATAATACCACATCTTTGAAAATATGTATTTGTTAAAAGAAATATGAAGGAACTTTGGGTAATTAATATCAATGTAAGAAGTACATAACAAAGTTTTTTTTCAGTAGAAGTAAAAAATAATACCACATCTTTGAAAAAATGTATTTATTAAAAAAAACATGATGGAACTTTGGGTAATTAATATCAATGTAAAGCGTACATAACAAAGTTTTTTTTCCAGTAGAAGTTCACAGATGTCCAATATGACCCCCTCGAGACTCTCGGGCAACATCAACCCGATTGTTGAATTATTTATTCCACACGTCCTGCAGCATATTAGATGTAACTGTTTAAATAGCCACAGTTATTCATGCTTTTAGTCCCTCAATGTTAGCTGGTAGAGGTGGTCTAAAAAAGGTATCTTCAACACACCTTGAAGAAACAAATTGCATGAGGTAAGACAAGAGGGGTTTTCAAAAGCTTTCTGTTGAGCAGTTGCCGTCTTATCACAAACTAATTACAAACAAGCTGAGGTTACGTGGAAACCTAAATATGAAACTTCAGAAAGTCACCTAAACGATGATGAACAGCCCTTAGCTCTCTGTTTCTTCTTTGCTGAGATCTAGACTTTCAAATATGTGATATTGTTTTTGAATCTCCCTGTGTAAATTTACTGAGTTAGAGTCCTAACTCACTGCGGCGCGTGGCAATAGTAAGATGGAGTTAACACATGGCAGCGACTACTTTGTCTTATAACATATTTATAAAAATAAATATATATATATATAATATATATATTATAATTTACCAATTTCAAACTATAATATGCAAAGGGCAAAGACTGAGTTTGCATTATTAGTTTACACCCCCGGATCTCAGGTGGTGGAGAGGAGGACGACCCTGTGTTGCAGGAGGTACACAACTGTTGGTATATTTTAGTCACGGTTTGTTCCTACTTCTTCGAATTCATGCTTTAATTTTTCATTCAAAACATGCCCCCTCCACCCCTATTGGAGCGTTATAATACGATTTATGGACCATTTCGAGGTAGATGACTCGTCGACATTTAAAGATACACACGAACTCGGGCACTTGGTACGGGAATTTATTTTAATTCACTCAACCTTTATTCAATAAAAGGTTTAAACGCTTTACGTGTATTCAAATTAGTCGACGATTTTGATCAATTACGATTAGCCGGTAAAATGTTTAATCGTAATCAAGATTACTACGAGTTGATTTTGTTTTATGGAAAAATATGTTAAGTACCCACTCGGAGGTTACTAAATTTAACAAAAAACGCGATGTGTTACAAGTAAATACGATTAACTTAATATAATATTATTACACCTACCAATTCATTTTTAATATATTATTATTATGTTATTTTTAACAAAAATTAATTGATGTCTTTTTCTTGCTTTTTGTATTTTATAGAATAATATTGCTTTATCAACTGTAGTTTTCAATGGTATAATGTGATATGTATTGTGTTTGGATTGTTTTTTCCATGTTCATTGTACAACTAACTACATAGCATTTTTATATAGACTGTACATACATTGTTCGATATATTATGTACTCGTTTTAAAAAACAACGACGTTTTTACGTATTCGTACGTACTAACTAAATTGCAATATTTAGAAAACTATTTCTCTAACCGCTTGTAAAGAGAAATAATATAATAAATTGGACCATGAATTCAGCTTATTTAATTTATTTAAAGAACACGAACAAATCATTTACACGTGCAGTTAGTAAACAATTAATATTATAGATATTAGGTAGTGACATATTTTGTAGTTTAGAATTCATTCAATTATTATTACATTAGTTTAAACCTGCAATTATTGCAATTTCAGTGTTGCACTGAGTGTGTGTACCTGTAGTGATTTCAGTTAATTAATTAAATACTGCAGCCAACATGAAAATATGGGGCACATTTATAATTTGGCAATGACATGTTATTAAATCAAAACCACATTATAGTTTACTGGAAATTATTATTGGTTATCTTTACTACATAGACAACTGAGTTAAACTTGAAACTCTTTAAATCGTTTAGGTATGTATATATAAACATTCTCACGATTATTATATAGAGATTTTTTCAAAAATGATGGCCATATTTTAAATTTTAATATATATCATTATTATATTTTTAATATATTTATTTTTATACAGTTTTTATTTATAAATTATTTCTATAAAAAGAAAGATTATTCTGTGATGATAATATGATATATTATTATTTATAAACGAGAAATCATTGAAAAATGCGCTACTCGAGATTGCTTGGAATTTCATATTTTTTTTCAAGATATATTTATTTTATATATTTGAAATTTGAACTGAATATAATTCTTATTATTAGTTATCAAATTACATTTTATGAAATAAAAAAACACTTCACCTATTTTTATCAACATGTTTGTTTTCATTTAAGTGATTCCCAGTAAGAATTATAATTCTTGCAATTATAATTGCATAGTTTTCAATATCAATTGACCGAAATCGAGGTTAACTATTTGAATATTTGTACATCACAAAGTACCTATTCATAATTACGATTTATCACGCGCATTCCTGTGGAGGAAAAAATGTTCTCGAATATTATCAGAAAACGGTATAAAACATATAATTTATTTTATATTATTTCGTTTGAAATATGTTCATGCTATTGAAATAGCTCGTTTGACGTCATTAGGTGTCTCACTGCGACACCGAAAAACAAACTATACAGAACTGCGTGGTGTAAACGTGTAAATCATGTAAACCATGGTGGCTTGTCGGTATAAGACTATTGACTACCACGAAATCAGTTTAGTTGTCAGCTGTTATGTTTGTATGTGTTTATAGAACATTTAAAATCCAAATTGTCTTCTCAAACTTTATAGTTTTAGCTTATTTAATTTATAACAAAGTCAGTTTTATTATTAATAATTTTTTTGTGTTTACAAACCAACGGGCGTTAGATATATTATATTTTAGTCAAAGTCACGATGATCTTTAAAAGATTTTAACGTTTTAAAAGCTAAATAGGATACAAACAGGTGTCTGATGTATGGGATATTATAGTCTCGATTTGGCGTCGGATAGTCATTACTGAATCAAATTAAACGAAACACAATTTTGAGCGGGCATTATATTATGCACTATTTAACAATTTAGAGTTTGATATTATTCTCTTAGTCTTAACATAAATTAATGGTAAAAGATTCCTAACTATAGTATATGCATTAAACAAAATAATATCATAACATTTTAGTTAGACTTGTAATTTATTTTCAATGATAAAAAAATAAAAAATGAGATTTCTTATTAAAAAAAAAAAACCATTAGGCGTTGTGAATACTGAATATTGAATTTTGTAAATATGTTATTTGTGAAAAAAGTTTAATAATGAAATTGGCCTTAACATTTTTAGAATTTATTTTAGTTTATTAGTAATATATAATATGTTAATCGCGTTTTATTACATTTTTATGTCATATCAAAATTAAAATACAATTGAAAAAGACTTAACATTTTAAGAACGATGCATTTAACTACAGGAAGAATTAAGTTTTGGTAATTATTTTACGCCTGTCTTATATTTAAATAAAAACTGATAAACCCTTAAAGTATACGTATCAAGGATTCATATCTTTTTTTGAATTAAGTAAAACATATTAATAATTCAAATAGATTTTATTAAATTCAAGATGTAGCACAAATGTCTCTATTATGATTATTTTTTAGATTCTGAGTGGAGCGATAAATGTATTGATTTGACAATGATGTTTTTTTTGTTTTTATCCTTTTTTTGTGTCTATCATTACCGATTCGTACATATCGATTTGTACATCAACATCTTTTCTGGTAAAAAATTGAAACTAGTTGTACTTTTGGTGGAAGAGGAGGGGGGGGGGTTGAAACTAGTTAAAAATAATACATTTCTAGAAGTTTTTAAAAACGTGAAGAAACACCAGAGAAAAGAATAATTAAGGAAAAAACAGAGATTATTTTTGCAAAACCAGTTTTTAACATATTTGACTTTTTTGAGATATTTTTTATAAGCACGAGAAAATTTTGATTTTTTTAATAATGACTGTGGATAAATAATTGTTTATTCTGTCAAAAGATTTGTAAATTGAATACAAGGTTCCTCAAATGATATTATTAGTAATTAAAAAAAAAAGTTTGCAAAGTCACAATCAATTTTTACGAGCGTCAAAAGTTAGAATTTTGAAAAAAATTCATCAAAATCACAAACATTCTTCTTTTTATAGCTAAGATTTGAAAACTGATACAAGATAACTCGTAAGTTTGTTTACTTTAAACAAAAAAAGGGTTTACTGGAAAGTCAAATTAATTTTTAATGAGCGTTTGAAGTTCAAATTTTCTTGAGGTTTTATTCACTCGTAAACTAACTATTTTTAATGGAACGATTTTTTTATTTTGTTGTAATTCAAAAGCAAATAACCGTAGATATTTAAATTTTTTACCGAATATTTATATTAGCATTTTCTAAGAATGATAATATTTTCACAATATTTTGTTTTTTTTTTTTTTAATAAGCATGAAAAATGTTTGATTTTTTAAAATTTTGTTTTTCAATTATTATTGATAAAAAATTTTGCATTTCAAAAAGATTGAAAATTAAATAGGTACAAGGTTTTTTATAAGTTGTTTAAATAGAAATTAGAAAATGTTCAACATACATATTATACACATATTTTTAAAATAAGCATTTGAAGTTTAATTGTTGACAATATTCATCAAAACCACGAACATTTGTAAATTATTCTGTAATTTTATAAAATGTTCAATTTTTATAGCTAAGGGTTGAAAATTCAAAACATGATTTCTAATAAGTATTTCATACTGTAACAGTGTAACCTAATAATCTACAAATTATATAAACATAGTTTTTTTTATTAGATATTTTAATTTAAAATTTGGAAAAAATTCTATATTTAAATGGAGAATAATGATTTTAGTTATTTGGTCGTGATTTAAAAGTATTATTTATGGTATTTGAAAATTTAGAATTATACCAAATGAAATATTTTTGGCAAAAATGAATTTAACCTACTGCAGTATTATTTACTATAGTAAAATAAATTACTTTAATAGCTATAATATCATTACACATACTTATAGTTATTTATAGGCTGACAGACCTTTTTCGTATACAATGGTTTTATTTCATCGAATTTAAATCTAACACATCTATTAATACGATCCTCACGACACATAATGTAATACAGAGTGGAACTTGCGTAAATTTTTTTTTTGCAATTTATTGATAGTTTTCTTTGGCACTCAAAGTACATAATAATATAATATAATATAATGACAAAATAATGAAGTATCTTATACTAACCCACTAAAGTGTTTGACTACATACAATGTCTTATCAATTAACAGGTATTTAATACATGTTAAATATTTTCATTAAATATGAATGTTATTTTATATGAAAATGTTCTAACATAGTTACATAGAAGTAATTACAGTCATTATATACGTATTAACAATTCAAAAGTCAAATGGGCTACGCTGTAGAATTTATAAGAATTTGTGATTTGGTTATTGAGAGGTATTTAACTATTATCACTAGGTATCGCAATAATGAGTGATTTAAAAATTGTCTCTTATTATTAACAAGTAACTAGTACCTAAATACTTTATATTAGTATACGCAGATAGTTCATAGCAATAATGCTTTTTCATGGCAATATTCATAATATAAGTAAACAGAAAATTACTAATGATAATTATAAACCCTTTTACCTATACCGTTGACGGGCGGTCAGAAATTGTTTATCTATCTGAGTCGAGTTCATTATTTTTTTATAATTAATTACCCGGGTATTGGGCCAAAAAAAGAAATACTAAATGTAATACTACTAAATACTAAATAGGTACCTCAATTTATAACTTAATGTTACATATAACAGAGACCTGGTCGTCGTCGACTGACTTGCTGGCGTCGTATCGCCGGACCGATAATCACACCAAAAATTTAAAATTAATAAAACTGCTGATAAGATCTACCTCCAGAATATCTGTCTGTAAACATTAGTGATTCCCATAGAATAAATAAATACATTTTAATTAAATTTAATATAAGTCACATTTATTAATTCGTCAAAGCCACGAGATAATTAAATAAAATAAAATATAATAATTCAAATAATAAATATTAGTCGAAAACACCTATTTTTTAAAGTATCGACTTGTACATATAAAAATAGATTTTTCTTCTTTTCGTATTGTTATATTTCAGTTATAATATTTATTTTGTCCAACTAAAATCTGTTTCTAAAACCTGGCCTTCTGTCGTTTACCTATGCTTTTGGTTTTAATGTAAATATTTTACTGTACTTCCAAGTTCCAATAAAACATTAAAAAAATTGTGTTTATTTAAAAATTTATTTTTTAAATGCGGATGAAAAGATTTGACGTTGTTAATGATATCGTTCCAGAACGTAAATGTGTAAAATGTATGAGAGAAAACTCAATATATATGTATATACATAATTATCAAAAATTAAATGAGCAAACTATGTTGTTAATTATTTACCGTTTTGGGGAATATTACTCATAAAATCACTCGTAAAGCAGTCACCATTTCTCCTGAATTTAAAAATAAGGCTTTTTAAATAAAGCCTACACGACGAATATTTAAAAAATATATTTTTAGTACTGTTAAGTAACAATATATCAAAATATATCACAATATATCTCATTTTTCAAAAAAGGTTCATTGTGGCCCGATTTCCTGTCGACGATCAAAATAACAATATGTAATACAATTATAAAGTTAATGTTGACTAACAAAACTAAACTTTGGTAATCTTTTTTTGTTCATTTCTGTGTTAGCGCGTATGTTTACAGCTATTTAAACACTACATCTAGAACAGTAAAAACTACCTTCTATTTTTATAAATCAAAATATGTGTTCCTACAACTAAAATGTTGTAATATAAATAACTATCTGCAAGTTTTAAGAGAATTTATAGGGTTTCACACTTTATCAATGAAATAATAATTGAATGTCTTTTAGTTACTAAATATTTATAAATTCCTTTTTTTTTTATTAAATAATGAAAACGAATATTGTACAATGTACATATTATTCATAATACTCATTATATAGGGGTATTTATGTTTAAATAATTATTTAAGTTATAAAAATGTGAAATTGATTAGGAAGTAGGCATTCAATTATTATAAAGTTAATACTATTTTTTATGAAATTAAATTGTTCGTTACAATTTGCCTATTAACTGTTTTTCATCCAATTGTTCAGTTGTATACTCATTTATTATTAAAAATAAATTTTTTTATTTTTCATGTATATAATTATATGACTGGATCGTTTATTAAAATAATTATAATAATAATATAATTTTGTATACAAGAATATTTCAATTGTTTTTAGACTAATGTAAACTTTTCATAATAAGTTGTCATTTTCATGTAATATTAATGAACAATATTTTCTCTTTTTATGTTTTTCTCTTCACCAGTTTTATTTGATTAAATTTAAGATTAACTCTCCTTTGATAATGTTTTTTTGCTTAGTATGGTTTCTAAAGCTTTTGGGTTTCATGACTTTTCACAAAGGTATTTCAAATAATCTGTTGACGTCATTCTTAGAACTATATACAACTACGTGTATAAATTATAAATTATGTATCGATTATCTTTATAAAGTTAAACGGGAAAATAAAAAGGTCGCGTTATTCAGAATTCATACGTATACTAGCTGAGTATTATCATATCTGAATAATGCCTTTAATACAACATCAAGATATTGCAATCGTTAAAATACCTTTGTACAGATAAATAAAAAAAAAATATTATTCAGAGTATTTTATTTTATAAGTTGATATATTTTACTTTGGTGTAAGTTTTTTTTGCAAAAATGTATACAATAAATTGGATTAATTATATTATTAAATGTTTGGTATGTTATTTACTTTTATTAAAAAATGATAAAAATGTTATTTGTTTTGTGAATTGCATCATATAAGAAATAAATATATAATATGTATACAAAGATTTAAAATTATATATTAAATATTATATATAATATATTAATTATACATTTCTAAAAGGGTGAAACCAGCATTATACTTCATACGAAACTAATCAAAACATCCGTAAAACTTACTACACACAATAATATAATAAAGAACGTTCGAAAAGTTTTCGTCGTGCGTGTAGTTAGCGTGTCAGTGTTGTAATATTTGTATCGTGTCTGTTATAGGTACACCTACACAGAAGTAGCTTGACGTATATATTATATCACTGCGTTACGACTTAATATTATTCGGGACGAGCGCAACAAATACGACGGTTAGTCTCGAATGAGCTGGGAAAGCAGCCGGCTGGGCTGCAGCTATCATCTGGAGGAAAAGCAGCTGAAGTTTGATTTACTCAGTACTTACCTGCCATGCGGTTAAACGAAAACTAGATCCGCCGTATAGGATTTGTCCGGAAAATGTATTAGGTTTTTTTTTTTTTCAAATGAGAATCGCTGCGATCACCCGCTGGACATTAAAATAAGGCGCGTGGATGTGAAATACGGTAAACGCACACACACACACACACACACACACACACACACACACACACACACACACACACACACACACACACACACACACACACACACACACACACACACACACACACACACACACACACACATATACAAATAACATATATTATGTTATATACCGCGACCGGTGGTGGTGCGGTTGCAGCAGACTACACGACGGGGGACTGCGTAACACCACCTTGAGCCGGTCACAAATCGCGAATCGCCTTATATATATATTATATAAAATATGTGGTTTCCGGCAATAACGCCGCGCCGGGTCGCCAGCTGAAATATACGGTCGGGATTATTATATTATCTCGCGTTCGGCGAGCGAGAGAGAGTGAGACAGAGACCCGCATATCCCGTGTACATAAATATATATATTTTATATTACATATATATGTACAGATAGAGAGAGAGAGCGAGCTGCTAGAACACCGCCATCACCACGTATATAAATAAATAAATATATACACACGCACTCGCGCGAGAGGTCGTGTATAACGACCGGTTACCGGATGATATTTTTGCGGTGGAAGAAGCTGGGGAAAAAAATTCCTCGGCCAAAAGCTATAATACGTCGTGTGTGCGTGTGTGTATTCGAGCGGCGGCGGCGGTGGTACAGAGCAGCAGAAGCGCCGCACAAAAGACGGAGCACCAACATTATCTATTATGGAAGTCGTTTGTCAGCAGCAGTGGCTCCATTATTGTCCGAACACATCCCCGGACCCCACACCCGTACCCACCTACCGCCGTAGACCACGAGTCGCGCGCGCGCACACACACACACCCAAACGCACAGACATACACACACACACACATACCGGTTATGGCCTTTTATATACGTTCATTAAAAGAAAGCAGACGCGAGCACACGCGCGCGCACACACGCGAGCGTGAGCATAGAAACGACGTGTGTATAAACCTTAACCGAAATATCCATAATTTCTGATAAGGCGAATTTTCTTTTCCGTTTATTTCTCGTGCCATCGGTACGATCCGTACGTGATCGGATTCCGCAAAAACCGCAACGCTAAACCGTTACTTACAATTAGTCGGCTGCGGCGGCTGCCGCGATGGCCGGACGGGACGCGGCACACGGCACACTGGACTGGACCGGATTGGACGGGACGGGACGCAGAAAGGGTCGGGTCGGGCAGTCGTGCCTCGCTTGCAGCGTGTGTACAGGATGACTAGGCAGAGGAGGTGGAGGTGGAGGTGGAGGAGGAGGCGCGGTGGCGGGATGGGCGTTCGCTCGCGCACCCGGTGAATCGTAAACAATTGATTATTGTTATGCCGGACGATGGATCCGGAAGTCCTGGCCGCCCTCCTGCCCGAGTGTATATATATACACACACACACACACGCATAGCGCCACCGTGTCCCCCGCGTTGGCCGGCCGGACATACAATGCGGAAATATGTGTGCGGTGTGTCCCCTCCTCCGCGGACGTTATATTGCAACGCGCGAGGAATTCAATCAGCTCCCCCGGGGTAGGCACAGTGTTATGTGCGAGGGGGTCGCGGGTTGACCTTTTTATGGGCAGGTCGACGTGAGTGATAACTACACGTCGATTGAGCGGCGCCCGAGCATTGTAGATGCAACCCTCTACCCTTTGCCACCACCACCGACGCCACAGCCACCAACGCTATATGCACCCTCGACTCACCCCCGGTCGACGACGACCACTGCCACATCATTTCGCCGACTCTTCTTTTGTTCCTCCTCATTCTGCTCCTCTTCTTCCTGTTCATCTTTGTCGTCATTGTCGTCGTCGTCATCATCACGTTCTTCCTATTCTTCCTCCGCGCAGATTCAAAGTCGACCTCACGAGACGCGGTGAATGACTGAGAGAGGGGAAGCGAAGACCGTGTCGGAAGTCACTTTACGTCCCGCGAGTTAATGGATTCTTTTCCGACGGGGTTAATTCAAGAGCCCCGACCACGGATGCGGTGTGGAGATGCGGGCTTGGACGGATAATTTTGATACCAAGCTTTCTCGGTGTTAACGTCTTAAATATTTTTTTTTTATGTTTTTCGACGACAAACCAGCTAGTGTGTTTCCTGCCAACCGACTTAACGGAAATCCAAAAGACGGAGAACCAAAATGAAAGTATGAATTTAGATTGCTCTACAAATATGCTCCGTATAATGTTATTATTATTTTATTAAATATTATTAAAATATATAGTTACATTTTGCACCGTTAGCGGTTAAAATTATTTATATACATTTTTATATGTTCAAAACGTTTTTGTTAATTTATTTTCATGATTATTTTTACAATCTACAGTTCATATAGTTTATACGTAATCAATTCATTGACCTTATAATCTTATCCATATTTATAGCAACCCATGGAAAACTTGCAATTAAATTTATTAAAGTTGATGCGGAAAATTTATATAATTTGAATATGAGACTATGGTAGACTATGGTATTATAAAATAATTCTTTATAGAAGTGAAGTTTTTTTAAAAGGTTCTACTAATAATTATTATTAGTAGTACATACTGTATGTACTCATTAATTTGTACTTTAACGTATTTTATCGATACGTATCATGTCATATTTTGACCCAATCAAAATTGTTGATTTTCAAATCAACTTTGCAATGAAAATTTGTTTAGTAAAAAAAATAATAATCAATTATTATAATTAAGTATATTTTGAGTTTTATTGCTATATTAAAATGTCAATGACATAATGTTGATACAATATTCTGTTATACGATAATATAATATGTATTTTAGATTCTATATGCTTAGCGGTTTATGTATTTTGGTTTGTGTGTAAAAATGCTTTGCAATTTAATAAAGAATTTCTCATTCATTTTCCTTAATCAAATTAAAAAATATTGAAAATAAATCCACATCTTTTTTTTATAAGCGTTTAATTCAACATTTTTTAAAATCTAAAACTATTTAGTATTGAAAAATTGATAATATATTTTAATTGAAACTTGAAAGTCTTTAAAATTGAATAATAATTTGTAGTTTTTAAATTATGATAATTTAGCTGTTTGTCGAGTTAAAAAGGATTAAAAGATATTTTAATAGAATTTTAAACAATTATAACGTTGATATATTATTTATAATTATACATAGTATACATATATAATTGATTTTAGATGGTGATAGATGGTAAATGATGGTACGCCACTAACATGGGATCGATTCGTTTTCTTGCTATCATGTAAGTTTGATAATAATTGATAATAACAATATAGTATTGATATATTTTTAATATAGGTAATGTAAGGTGTAATGTAATTTAGAAATAATGGGTTTATAGTAAAACGGCGTCTTGAATAGGCAATTTAGGTACACCGATTTTGTGTTCATATTATTTTGTGTGAGTAAGATAGTGAGTAGTTTTAATTTTTAATTTCTGAATTTAAATTTAAATTACTATAATTTCTATTTAATTATTTATTATTTTGTTAAGCTTTCAGTTTAAATAACTATTCTGTGCTAATATTTAAATATAATATTGTAACAATATTTACTTAGTACTTAGACGATGTTTATTGCTAATTTTTTATTTGTTGTTTTATACAATGCAATTGTTTATAGTTTAAATATCAATATTATTTTTTTTTTATAAAACGAAAAATATACCTACAGTGTATTCTAAAATGTCCATATGACTTAAGTCTTAAAATATCATTTCGACAAATCAATATATAAAAATGTGTTTTTTAACACAAGTTCAATTTTCAATTTAATGCCATATTATTAAAAAAAAAATTAAAACATGTTGTGTATCCTTGCAACTAAAAAATTAATTTGCGTTAAGTAGGTTCAAATTTACTCTATAGTGGTTGTGATGTTTTAAGAAAAGTAATGAATATAGTTAAGTTAGTAAAAAGCTAAAATATGGCATTTGTTTGAATCTATTTCGATTAAACGCGTATATTTTTTGATGATAATCTAAAAAGAAAGATTTGTCTATTATTTTAAGCTTGCAGTACAATTTAAAATTAGTTTTGTTTTTGAAAATTAGTAGTTCTTTTATGCATGTATATAGTTGTATCATACCTCCAAAATTATGTAATTTTAAGTTTTTGGGCATTTTAATAATGTGTAGAAAACAAAAACAAAAAAAATAAATATGTGTGCTGTTCTGTTTTACGAAATTAACTAATATGCGATTACGCGAAACTATATGAAAAAGATAAAAATAATATTATCAATCAATTAACGAAACAAGGATCATTGATTTATACTGGTAAGTCAATAAATAAACATTATTACCAAACGGGTAGGTATTATAATATTATAACTGTATTGATAAGGGGGAAGTTGTCTGCAATATTATTAAATGGTTGGTTAATAATCGAAAATATATTTTGGCATTGTTAATATTATTCGAAGCACCCACTTGCGTATTCATTTTTAAGAGTCGAATACACAATTATTGACGTTTTCACTCCCGGGCAGTGAGGAGGGTAGTTCGCAAGGATACTAGCAAGCGAATGGTGTAGTGGTTTGAAGGATGAATGAAAATTAATCGGTATATTATGTAACCCAGATGTGTAAGAAATTAAGTCGGAAGAATAAATAATTCATTGAGGACAAACGTTTAGCGAGTTACTCCGTGGAGCGTAATATTAAAATATGAAGTTATGATATTATTATTATATTACGTACGGGTGTTCAAGAGATCGTGTACGCGTCGGCAGTAGTAATAATAATGATGGTACTATTATTAATGTTGTGTACGTATTAAATTTTCTCAGAAGTAATGTTTACGATTTATAATGACTTCGAGGTACCTATTATTATATCCAAAGCTAAACCGCCATCGTCGGTAATAATAATATTATGTTCTTTGTCGATTTGTTCACAAACGACAACGATTTTATAATTAATTATAAAACAAAGGTTTTCGAACGCAAATCGTTTGTCGACATTTGAAGGTATACAATATTATAACTAGGTAGAGGTATATTATGTGTGCTTCACGAATTGCATATTACCTGCGGTATAACATTATACCTAAGAGGTTAATTTATTTTAAAGTCCCGTTACACGTTATACTTTATATTATATACCACGGTTGTAGTGTGGAGTCGCCTTTAATAAAACATATAATTATTGTGAATTATTTTTTGTGCGTCAAGCGTCTACTAGGTCGTTTCGAAAAGAAATTCCGTACTTTCGTACCTATAATTATATTATGTTTATAATGTTGTCGATAAATGTATACGCACTGCTCCTACCGTCACGGACATGACTGAGATTTAATAGTTACATGGGCTAAAGCTACAGGAGTCATAGAAAACCAAAGTTCAAAATAAGTTGTGGTAGGAAAAGTTCTCTCACCATGAGCATCTTTACACTTAAGCAGTCACAGTTTTTAAAGTCGAAAATAAACCATAGAGTAAAAGCGTCTCCTTTCTGGATTAAAAATAAAATAAGTATAATGCATATATTTTATAATATTGTATACACCTATATTTATATGTGAATGTTGATTCAATATCATTATTAATAATGGTATACACGAGATAAATTGTTTCCTTAATTTATTAAAAGCAGACCATGAACCATGTTTTGAATCATAGTTAGTACTTGAATTTGAAAAAAAAAAATAGAAGGAGATGCAAAATATAAAAAAACATTGCGTAGGTACCCGAATATAAAAATATTTTGTTGATTAGGATATAATTAAAAGGGGTCATTAAAATATGTTTAAAAATAAGGCGTATTCCATCCCCCTCGCATTCCTCGACTTGCAGATGTTTGTTTTTATGGGTGATATACGATTGCGAATGGCACGATTGCGAACGGATCTTTTCCCGTAACACGACTGAGAATGTTTTTACCTGCCTTTTTTCGTGCGGCGTTGCCAAATTTGGTGTTTGTCAGTTATATTTATATAATATGAATAGATTTAATATTATTTTTCCAAATTTTGTTTTATTTTTAAATAATCAAATCATATAATAAATAATAATAATAATAAATTCTATCAAAAACAACGTACATAATCTTATAAGGCCTAAAGAGCTCAATTTCAAATTTCATCGACTGTCAAAAATTATAATGATTATAAAATACATAACAATTGAATTTTATATTCACAAAAAATTGGAAATTTCAACCAGAGAAAAATTTAAAAACCATTATTTTTTATTATTTTTATTTTTGATGTATATTTTATACACAGTATTTGTATTTAAAAAAATGTTTTAACTAAATCCATGAATAATGTAAAACATATTTAGAAAAATATACACTATATATAAACTTGGCAACATAGTCTAAAAAATCGTTCGCAATCGTTCGTTTTTCTGCTAAAATCAAAAATTTTTTGATAAGCGATATTCGTTCGCAATCGTGTTATAAAAGAGGTAAATAACGTTCGCAATCGTGTTGCAGCCGTTTTTATTCTCCTCATACACAGAGTTGACGCGGACTTCAACGAGTTAAATTGTTGATTGTCGTTGTGTCCGCCGGGCATGATTGGTGTTGTGCGAGAAGTGAGGATAAAACATAGACACAAATTAATGCAAAATTGAATGTACAATGGATATTAATCTTTTATTACAATGAGATTATGAAATACTTGTATGAGTGTTACACTCTGTGACTCGCCTGATACTGGTGATCGTCGGTGGTTGTCGTCGTGGACCTGGTATACCTACGTAGCACGTCACCAAGGTAAGTCATGGTCTGTGCCGCCTACCTCCTGCTCAGCCCCTCCCCCTAACCCGTATCACCTCTCCCTTTATCGGAGAAGGTGGGAGAGTCGACCTAGTCCCAGAAGTGGTGGTTGATCGGAACAAGCGTGGACGGTACGTTGCAGTGCTTGTAGTGTGTACTTGCGACTGTCGAAGACAGCATCAAAGTCGTACATGGTAGGTACATCCACAATAATTTTACTAATATTTATTCATATTTAAAGTATGTATTGGCCGCGAGGGCAGAGAGTACAGTACAAATACATCCTAAAGAATATAACACAGACACTTTTTAAAGATGTGTAACAAATGTTGATAGAACGCCGTTTAATAGTTTGTTTACAAATAAAAAATTTAATATACAATTTATATAATTATTATTTTTCTTACACAATGAACTCAAGACTGCTTTTTTTTCACTCAACGATTTAGATTTTAAGCTGCAGTAGGAGCTAAAAAGTTAAAACGTATAGGGTGCTAAGCCCAACTTGGTCTCCACTCCCCACCAAAAAACCACCGATGGCCGTCATACATAAAATCTCGTTTTATTTAATATTTTTAAGTTATAGTGTTTCGGATCGGCCCGGAAACAAGAATATAGCTATTTTCGAGCGGAATTACACTCGAATCACGGAGGGTCGGCCCGAGGGTATTTATCGTCACGCGGTCATCGGCAGGACGAATTTCGACGCGACCGTGTAAATTCGCCTGTCGTACCTGCACGCGTATATACCTATTTGCGTACTTAACTTCTCTCTGCCCACAGCCTCCATAATCTATACACACACACACACACACACACACACACGCGCGCGCGTTCGATCTACCTGCGGCCCGGGCTGTTAGCGTTAAACCTCCACCACTGCCGCCGCCGCCACCGGGTGTTTTCGACGAGACCGATTGCACACTGTGCCCCGACGCGTTTTAATACATGGGCGAGCACGGTCGCACGTCTAAACAACTTAAACACGGTTTGGCGTTTCCGCCGACGTTCGGGGCGCGACGCGACCTGCCCCCACTGCGCCATTCCCCTTCGTCATCGTGACCTCTCCGCGCCGAACGCGATATTCCCGCCTCCACTCCCGGACATCGAGTTCAGCTGGTACAGGGCCCGTGTTAATAATTACAATAATGTCGCACTCACCTGCACCGGTCCCGGAGCAGATAAAGCACGGTTTCCTCCGGTCGCGGGCTCGTGGACAAACAACGCGTTTGCCGAAATTAAAACCAATAAACGGTGTAATATATTATTATTATTATAATAACGTTAAGTGTTTTATACAATATCGCGCACGGGTCGCGCGCGCTGTAAGTAGTCGCGGGTAAAAAAACAACGGCGGGCCAAACAACAACGAAAAAAAAAAAACCCAAATCAAATAATAAATTAATAACCATAAACAAGGGGGACCCGAAGACAAACAACGGACGAAAAAAACCAAAAAAAAAAAAAACCGAAAAAGCACTGAAATAAGAGAGGCGGCGAATATACACCTATATATACGTATTTATATATCTGATCGGAACCGAACCTGGCTGCACACTATAATATAGGGGTTGCGACGGGCGGGACGACGACGGGAAACGGACCCCGGAAAACTACGTCGGGAATACGTAAACGCGAAACGTTATTTTGTTTCCGAGGAGATTTCGCTCTCCCGCCCGCCCGCGTGTGCGGCACACACACAACACACGCGCACACTCTCGCTCGCGCTTACGCATAGGTATTCCTCCTTTATTAATAATTCGTGAGCCGAGCCATATTGTTGGGATTTCTCGAATAAAACACGACCGTTGTCTGTATTAATATTTTACAAGGTCCCTGATTGATGTACGCCGTTGGACTGTTGATGAGAACTTACGTTGTGTTTCTTCATTTCGCGATGTCGGCAAATAATTTATCAAAGCCGGCCCGGAGCTTATATATTTGCTTTTTTATTCACTGCCGCACACATACGCTCGCTGCACACACGCACAAGGACTCTTGCACACACATACACACCCACACCGCACGCACTCGCTCACACACACCCACACACGCACACACGCACAGCCACCTCCACGAGACGCATCGAACTATTAACCGATTCTGACTTTCGACGCCCGTGCAATATCGTTGCATATAAATAAATCTGGGACCATCGCGATCCGCCGCCGCCGCCGAGCGCTACAGCGTGCAGTACCCATATTATTGTGATAAATTATAATATGATAGCAGCACTATATAGTATAGTCAGTCGGTACGCGTCCGTCGTCGGCCTTTCGGAGGGTTTTTTTTTCTACATAATATATTTTATTTTTTTTTCGCGCCCGTCAACCCCCCACGGGAAACCTGCAGCCTTTGACAAATAGACCGGGCCCGAGTCCGAAACCGACGCGGCCAGACAACCGAAATTAATAATGGACGGCCCGCGGCGCGCGCGTATATATATTACAATTGAGCCGGAAGCCGGTTCGCGCATGCGGCGCGCCCCCGTCCGATCCGGATCGGAATAGCCGGACGGACTTTAATCTCGTTGCTCATTTCGAATTCATCAGAACACGTTTTTCTCTTAATTATGTGCTTACATTATTAACGTTAATAGGTATAACGGACGGGTACCTATCTACTCTCACGATTTAATACGCGCCCGTTCACCTGTTGTTTTGTAGGGAATCTATCACTAAAAATACCACTTAAATATTATAGATGAAAAATTATTATTATTACACACGAGTACGACCGTCCGTATTTAACAGACCGGTATGACTTTTTTTTTTACATTTTCACCTACTAAACTTTAGTTTTATGATCGAACAATATTTAACTCTGCTTTCACTCTCTTTCTAGCTTACATGCTGTTTTTATACATAATATTGTTGTCATAAAGTGGACGTCGCACCCGCACACTCGTCGTCTCCGTCAACGCGTTATGTTCTGAAAAATCCATTTTACTCAGTTCTTAATATTGTAGTATTAGAGTGAATTCACACCTAGTACGGAATTTTAAGGGAAGGACATTATAACCACCGATATCCAAGTCCTAAGTAGGCGTTTTTTTGATATTTTAATTTTGAAGCAAATTGTGAGTAGGTAGGTATTTTAAAATACACAAAAAAATTACTATCATAAGATGGTCTTACCTGGCTTTATAATTAAATCTTTTACATTAAAACAAAAATCCCACTCAGTGACTCGGATAATATTCTATCATTATACGTTTTCTGGTTTATAAAACATTAAATATACTTAAACCCCTCTAATTTTATAAACAACATACTGAAATGGATTATAATGTGGGTACGACGTTCTATTAGCGAATTTATAGTGCAATTATCGTTATAAATTAAACTCCCGGTCCCCACAAATACACGCGCACGTGTGTGTACGTTTTAACCTCAATATCTCTCACACCGACGGCTACGGATAATCCATTGTTCCCACCACTTAAATGTTGTCATCTTTATTCTTTATTATCAATTATTTTCGGCAACAACGGTATTAAGTGGTTTGTATACATTTAAGAGAATTTCAATTATGTACATTTAATACATGATATTACTATCGGCATATAAGCCGTCGGTTCGATTTTGGAAAACATAAATAAAACTAAGAAATAAACTTTGAACACAGTGCCGCAGTGGTAATACAATTCATATTATTTCCAAATAAATATTAATACAAATGTATACCGTGAAAAATTGATACAAATATACGATTGCTATTCTGAAAATAACTAAGGTTAATTGAATTAGGTTTTACTGTAAAGCGTACATTTTAATTGATAATGACCCAACAGAAAAATTAATTCAAATCATATATTTATAACGCATGCTATGTGTATAATTAGCTGAGAACAAACGTATAAAAATGTAAATTTATGATAATAAACTTAAAAATGAATTCTGCAGTGAATAATCAATTTTACGAGAAAGAAAAAAAAAATATAATATGCGGTTTCACGTAGTTACCTCGTACTTGCAGCCATATCAATATTATTAAAATGTAAAGCAAGCAAATTCATTAACAGAACAAACTTTATCGTCAGTATCGGCATTTCATCGATGTATTTTACTATTTTGGATTGCTAAATTATTGCTTAATATGAAAAAATAATCAATCAATACATGAAAGAATGAAACACTTGATTATTATAGATTTTAAATGTATAATAAACATAATCAATAAACGTACAAACATATTTAATTACGTACCCTAAAAAAGAGCACGATAATAAAGCATGAATGTATTTTAAATGTTTGAATTCTTATCTCTGAGTTGAACGAAATATAATTAAACTAAATAGAATTTTTTTTCCAAGCCATCACGATCGTTTGCTATACGAAACATTAAGAACCAAAACAGAAATGTGTAACGTTAGTTAAAATTTTATATTTGCATAATAAACAGGTAAAATTTAAATTGTTATTTTTTGAATTAATTAAAATAATGATTGTCAAAATATTATTAAGATTCCGCGTAACTAGAAAAAAAACATTGAGGTTCATTACAGGATTTTACTTTTTTAACTGGGACCAAAGTTAGATACATTACATTGTTTCGATTTATAAATTTGTCCAAAGGCGAACATTGACAAGCCCATTGATGTTTACAATAAATATTACAATTCTTTTAATGATGTTGCTAAAGAAAAACATAGAAACAAATGTACCTTATTAAAAAAGCAATCGATTGAAGAAAATAAACTTAAAAAGTATAGAACATGACATAAAGTTCCAAAGCACTAACAAAATTCAATAAAGTTTTAGGTAAGGGTAAAATCTTTAATATGACTTTTAACGTCCTTAAAAAAGTCGAACCTTTCAATAAAAATAACCAAAAGTTTGTCCAGCAAACTTAAACAAGAAAACAGAGTACCCATGGGATCGTATTTTTTTTGGCAACGCTTTCCCCTGTGCTAATAAACGCAATCTAATATATATATATATATATATATATATATATCATATATAGGTACTTGAAATTGAGCATTGACCATACAACTTCGTCCGCACAACTTTTTCGATTTAAAGCATTTGCTACTAAACCGTTATTGGATACTGACCGTTCTACATAAAATTAAATCGCGACAATAAGACAATAATACACATTATTCGCGTCGTGCCCAAATAACTGATCATGAAAATCAATTATCTCGGTTATTTTAAACGCAATAAAACCATCATCTAAACACGAATATATTATATTTATTTAGGTTCTTTTTAATTTTAGCATTTTTTATTTCGGTCAACCTATAGTAACTTTAAATTAACTAAACGTTTACGTTGTTTTAAATTGTATTATCATAAATAATAATTCGTATACAGCTATACTCGCATAATAATCAAAAGCGACAAGTATTGAAGAATTACCTCAAATCCAACACGTGCTGTATACTATTATATCATGATATTATTATGTTGTGTTCGCGGAAATGGCTATCGAGAACTAAACCGATGGTGTAAGTATGACGTGCGTTTATTTAATAGTCAAATAGTGTGATTTTCAATCGGAACACCGCGACCGTTTTAAGCGTCAAACATATTTTCAACTGATATCGCTGTACAACTTAAACGTACAGTGTGCGTTACTCTAATAAAAATTAAATGAAAATATCGAGTTAACATAACCGCGGCAGTGCAGCATCAATAGGATGCAGTGACGTTGTGCAAATATTTGTACAAACGTCAGAAGAACAGCAGTTTAAAAAAGAAACCTCGTTCGACGGCAGTGTATTGCCCTCTCGCAATCTTTAAAAAACACTTAAAGTCACGCGTAAGACTCTGGCGGCAGTCGTGATTTTTTTCATGTTAAATCAGTTTATTTTTTTTTTTTACCGAACGCGATTCGGTTTGTTTGATTATTATACGTGGATTAATAATATACACAGGTCACGGACGTCCTAAAACGAAAAAAATAAAATACTTTTTCAAAAACGTTTTCGAAGTCGCTTATTCGGTCGAGACTCTGTATACACGGCAAATCTGAAAATAGCTAAACCGACCAGGAGGAAGTGGAGGTGTGTAGGAGGCGTAGGAGCAGAAACACGGGAAGCGGGACGACGAGGAGCGGGAAAGAGGATATCGCGTGCTGAATCAGTGGAAACCACACGCAGGAAAGGTAAACAGGTGACACGGCGGCGGGACGGAAAGCGGTGTTCGATATGACGGCGGCGTGGGACGGAGGTGTGGGTGCGGAGGGCGCGGAACAGTGTCGTGCTAAAACATGACACAGAGCACGCAGGGGTGGTAGGGTCCAGCGGCGTCGGTGGCGCAACATTTTTGTACGTGATTATTCTTAATTAGGTCACTGGAGGGCACTTTTCAAGCTGTTGACCATAAAATATCGTTTCATTATGCATATTTTTATTAGCTTTTATGAAATTTCCTCGTGTACACTGGTCCGGCGCTGGACATCACATATAGTCCATAAATACGCGCACACACACACACACACCACACACACACACACACACACACACGCACACACTCGTGTAACGCACGTATATTTCGTCCAGTCGGTTTTGGTTTTCGTCCCTCGGACGACGAATTTTCACACTACCCCGGTCGGTCCACGTTCTGGCCGTTATACTCGGCCCCGGGTCGCGGGACCCGACAGATATGTACGGGCCGTTGAAAAAGGGCCAGTGGGAGAGCGAAAAAAAACACGACAAGTCCATTTAATACGTATTTTTTTCCCCTAACCGTTCGGATATGCACACGTAACTGTTATAAATGGTCCTCCTCCCCGCACGCGCGCGTGTACAATTCATCCAAAAGTTTCCCATACGGATCATAATAATTATAATTACGCCGGACGTCGATGGATTTTTATTTATTTAAATATACACGAAAATAATAACGTTTGCGTTTTCTGAACGAAAAAAATTTCCGATTATGTTTTGGTTTACGAATTAATTCGACTTTTGGAAAATGACATCGGAAGTATTAGTAAAAAAAGAATATATTATATAAATACACATGATACATGCATTATGATATGATAGAAAACACGGGCCATCTATTTTTTTCACATTTTTATGATATCGGTATTGAATGACATCTTTCTATGATTTATACGATCACATAATCTGATTATTGAAATGGTAGGTAAACAAATAGTATAAACGATTTTTTTTTCATTTTAAACCTATATAGTGTCGTATGATATAGAATATAATATAAATAAAGTATAAAATATTATAACATAAATCGTTATTAAATCTGTTACTCGACGATTTCTCATCGATTTTATTGGATCATATTTATTTAAAATGACATAATAATGTAGTAAGTAGGTCATCCCATAATTTTAAACACAATATTTACTATCGACAAATTATACTATTATATTGTGTAATGTATCACCCGGGAAGTCCTTAAAAGCATTTCGTGAATCACAATCGATCTAAAAATATAGAATTGTTCAACATTGGTTTTTCGATATATTTTGGGATATGAATCGTAAAAAATCTGTTTTCATTTATAGGGTGTAGTCCCGTTGGCTGCAGTTACATAGTCAAAACTGAATTATCGTCGGTACATCGCGTACACGGCCATATATAGTGCGCAGTAATGGAAATGATACGCCCACTGTTGAAATATATTTTTTTGCTTTCACCCATCCATTCCATCCATCTACATTACAAAGGTCTCGAGTTTTTTGCGCTATATACGGAATAATAATAAAAAAAAAAATGACTAACATTATCTCTCTTGCGCGCTTTTGGTTATATTTTTTCCCGGCGACTGATACATTTTTAATCGGCTGCGTTAAACTCTGCGAATATCGACGATAAACTTATTTTACACTCGACTGATTTCGACACTGATTCGGACTACTATTTCCTTCAGTCTTTCGCCCGTCCGTTCGACCATCATCTCGGCAGATCGTATTCATTGAAATTCACTTTGGCCTAAGGTTATGACCCTTTGCAGCAGTGTTGCAGTGCAATCATCCATATCATTCACAACCCCCCCCCCACCTTCTCAACCAACCTCACGCCCCATTCTTCGTTGCTGCAGGACTCTCTCTCAAAAGTTTACTTATACTTTATGCGATTTTCTTTTCTGTTTCACAATATTATTACGTCGGCTGATAGTGGAATATTTAAAACGTTTTGAAACGGCACCTGTGTCAAATACACCGACTTTCAAAACCAATTGTAATTTTAAACAACAATGGACTTTGAAGATTCTTTTATAATTTATATACGTACAAGAATTTGTTGAGTACATTCAATAGTCAGGTTGACAAACTAAGAAATAATCATTCCGATATCACTTTAAATAATAGATAAAATAAATATAAAATCCACCGATTATTTAGAAAAAAAAACATTTTGAAAATGTTGATATAACAACAAACAGTTTATTATTTATTAATATAAGTTAAGAGAAGTTGAGTTTAAAATAATAATCAGAAATATTTTTCGATGCTGTACTAATAAAGTGCAGTCTTTAAACTTTAAATGTCTTAAAATAATAATTTGTTGTTTAAAATTGATATTTGTTATCAGAATGTAGTTTTTATGATTTAATAAATTCTTTAAATATCGTATCATTTTTTAAAAACAGAAACATTTTCTGAAAATGTCTGGAGCCTTTTAGTGAAATCGTCACTTTGCATCTAACATAATTGTTAAAAATACCATATTTTTACTGAACATTTCTGTAATAACTTTTTAATTAATTAATAATATGAAGTATTGCTATAGTATATTTCGATTTAGTTTAGACACACTTATTTATCTAAGTTTATAATAATTATATTAGGTGCATTTTATTTACTATTTATTCATTACAACAATTCAAGACGTAATCATGTCTGTTCGAATTAATTAGGAAGCCTATAACAGTGACCAATATCTAGTATATTATCATAGGTTATAATATTGGGTATTGTGCAATATAATATACTCAATGCTAATGTTATATTATGTACGATTCACGATGTGTGTTTATATAATATACGTTGTATTAAAATTGCATATACAATGCGCCGTGTTACAAAAAATATTATATTTTGTAGTTGTTATGTAGGTACATGGGATTATTTAGCAATGTTGTACCTTTATAATTTTTAATGCGTTCGTATAGAAAAGATGCAGCCAAAAGAAGTCTTTGAGCATTAGTTCCAAATGTAGTCTCGTATTAATGTCTTGGCCGTTATGAATTGAACTGAGCAAATAGCGACCGTTTATACAGTAGCGAAATATTTCTTTTACATTCAACCCCCGAGTAAGTTTTGGAAATCTCGGATTATCCGCTCACTGTGCACAATAATTTGTATGCTATACCCACATGAAATACAACTCTGTAATTATTGTATTGATGACCAAACTCCCTCTTGTCGTCTTAACCGTCCGAATGCAACTTAATTGATTCAAAATGCTTTAAGCTCCACAAAAATTCTACGAAGACGTGACAGAAAACCACTGTTGTATGTCCACGTGTCAATATATTTGACATCATCCACGACGGCTTTTAGTATTTACTGTGTAACGTAGAAATGACATTACAGTGGCACTTGGCTATTTTTTCGAAAACTAGTAGTTTTTGTTCTGTTGATGATTATTAGAGCAACTACCCAGAATTCAATAACTTCGCTCGTAAAGTCAAAATAATGATAATTTTTTCATCTTTGAATTCATTTTTAGTTGAATCTAATACCAACTTAATGTAAATTAAAATATTTTAATTAGGTAGTTCTAACGTATGGTTTATGGTAACTTGTTGTACTCGTAATTATTTAATTCTAACGATGGTTAAATTAGCTAAACACATAGGTATTTTAATAACAACTGCTTTAAATACAAATACAATTCAACAATCTATATTTTTTACAATAAATATAGAAGAATAAATAAAACCTTTAAATGCGTAATAAATCATCGTAATAGCATAAGTTAATAGTATTATATTACAGTCCCACACAATCTATAACAATAAAATAATAGTATAAAATATAAATATAAAGCCATACTTATGTACAGTTGAGATTTTAACTTACCTAACCGACCTTAAAACCCATTTGGTTTGTATCAAACTTTAAGTTAATTATTTTTATAATTGAATTTTAGACGAATGAATAATAATATTAAAGATGAGACATAAAACAAATTACGTCTGAATACTGATGGTTATTACGTCTGCATAAATCAATGTAATTTAATTATTATTATATAATTCTCATTTAATCATTACGTTTTTGTGTTTTGTGTATACAATTTTTAAGTTTATTATTATTAACTATGTATCATAATATATTTTAATATATTACACAAAATCATTTTTCCCTAAAAAAAAAAAAAATGACCTTGCTATTATGGTGATATAGTCGTAATATATCGTCACTGATGCGTCGACACCGCAGTGGTCATGTACAAATCATATAATTTTTTTTAATGATGGATACGATAATAATATTATATAAGTCTTAGAGCGGTCACCAACATCATTACAATTATTATTTTCCGAATCATTTATTTACAAAAGACGAAAAAAAGTAACACACAAACAGTTTTATATTATTGGTTTGGTAAAAAAAAATTGTTTCCATCGTCTTTTGATTCTTAAACTCTGCTGGACATATTTTTAAGACGGTATTCTCACCTGATAGTCGTTACCAACATTATATCTTCGGTATCGTCTTGAGGCTGATACTGTTTGCAGGTGAACCAGCGTTTCAGAAGACCTAAAAAACTGCCGGCTTGATCTACCTCGTGCTGTTCGCAGTGATATGTGACGCCTGACGCATAGTACTTGACCTCTTTGGTCGTCGGTTGGTACTTGTTCTTTTGAATACTATTTTGGGACGAAGACTTTTTCTCCTGGATAACCATTTTGAGCACTTTCGTCTGCGAATGAGTATGTTTTTTAACGTATCTTAGCAATTAAAAATAAACGATTAATATACATAAAATAAATACCTTCACATCTCACACAGCGTATACGATTAAGAATATTACTACAATGATTAATTGAGCTTAATATTGTGCTTTGATGCGATGATATTAGCTATGGATAAGTAAAATGTAAAAATGTAATCTTTCGTAAAACCACATAAAAAAAGTTTATCTAAATAATACTTAGTACAACGATCGTATAGGGCTTAGGAGTAAGAAATATTATGACAGGTATATTTTACATTAATGTATTACGAGAACATAATATTATAAACATAATTTTTGATATATATATTATATATATGTATATAAAGTTATATTATAAGATCTAAGAAAAACAATAGAAAGTATGATAAAAGAAAAAAAAACAATAAATAATATGATGAAATGTATTGAAGAATAAAAATGAATTATTAAATACGACGATAAATGTAATATGTTTGGTGAAATGTTGCTAAAAATTAAATTAAAAGAAAACAGTAACATTATACAAGAAAATGGAAAATGAAAATAAATATGCATACTAGTATGAAATCATTTTAAACAAAAGATAAGATATTTTTAAAGAGAATAAAATGTTATTTTCTTAGGGAATTAAATAAATAATATAAAAAGAGAACAAAATAAAAATTACTGGATAATTTGTTCCTGCTGTTTAGAGGGTTTAGAGTGTACCTCGTAATTAAGAAAAAAAAATTACAAAACGATTTCAAGTTGGTACCAAAGAAAGTGTCAATAGGTATAATTAGCTGAAGTTATTCCAAATATTTTGAAAAGATTTCAGTTAGTAAAGATAATATTTTCTATTATTGTGAAAATGTGACGTGACGGTCATATGATATTTTGAATAACAACAAAATAAATAAATTCAATTTAGGAAAAACCGTTGTTTTAAGCATAAAAATTCAATTTCATCTACGTTTGACCTTCAAACGGTTATAAAAACTGTGTCTATATTTTTTTGAGATTTTTAAATTTCTATTATAACAACTTTTAAGATATGTTGAATTACCCTTTCAAGTTTTTGGACGAGGAATATTAACAACAAAAATCGAAAAAAATTTAAAAGTAAAACATTTATAATGTCTATTAATAGTTCTAGAGAGGTAAAATATTTCGGAAATAAAATCACGTCTAGGAAATACTTATATAAATATTCGGTGAAAATGTTAAGGTTTTCTATATTGTTATTCCATTCTAAACTGAAACAAAAAAACTAATTTTTTTTAAAAAGCTGTTATTGCTCAAATATTTCAGTTTATAGTTTATAGTAAATATTCTGCGATTTCTTGTGAGTTGAACATTAAAAAAGGAAAAGGCATTTCTGACTTCTGAAGTATAAATTATATTAGGTACATTTGCTACCAGAAACCACAGTCAATTTCTGAAGATTAAAGCAAATTTTCTGCTCAAAAACGTATCGAAAGGCTAAAAGAAACACATTATTGTAAAACCAATACATTTCTTGCTCCTTTTAGAATCTAAAAGTCTATTTGTCATTCGAATGTTGATGGGACTTTTTAGGACGTCCGACTCGCTGTACACATATCTGCTGAATTCAAAATAGAATTTGTATTTTATGCTTGAAAATGTGAAATAATGAAATATGATTTCATGCGGTGGTTTAATAACAAAAAAAATTCCAAAATAATGTTTTAAAAATATTATAATATGTTCTCAATGTTTACTTACAACATAATATTTCGAATAGTTCTCATAAGTACTTAATCAAATGCCAAGAAATAAAAAAAAAACGATTCTTCTAAAGTACTTTCTGAATTTTGTTAAAAAGTTATAATGTATAATACACTTTACAATATTATATAAGTATAATACACATATATTTTTAAAAGTAAAACCAATATCAGTAGTTCCATTGTTTGGCTTTAAATATTGTAAATGTGACCAAAACCATTTTTTATTCGTAGGTCATAGTCATTCGTATTTTTGAAAACGTCTACAACAAATTCTTTTCGAACATTGATAGGCTTATTAAAAATGAATCATATAAATTTTTCGGAGCCTACAACTTTTAAAAAAAAATGTTTAAATTATTTTAAAGGAAATATTAGCATTGGGAAGAATAACACGTCATACGTTTTAGTGTATTATTTATGTATTTTTTTATTATTATTAATACAGCTTCGACATTAAAGTCATTAGCAGAGAAAAAAAAATATTTACATTACATTAATAGAAATACATCATAGTGATCATATTATTATTATATGTAAGTAAAAGTAATAATAGTGATGATGACATTACATTAGTGACGTATTATTTTAAATTCGATCGTACAAATTGTTTTTTTTTTTTAAGGAAATGCATTAATAATTTAAAATCGTTTATAGATATAATAATTAATTGTATGTCGGTTGACCGAGGTGTTTTATAGATATTATATATATATATATATATATATATGTTGCAGACTTCACACGTGGGTCTTGGTTCTTTTTTCATTAGGTGTACGTGGGTGCGATGTTCGTGTGTCCGATTTTTATACGTGACCATATTGTTTGTGCTCGTCTTGGCGTCAAGTCTACGGCTCTATTTCAAAATACACATTTTGTAATGCATGTATTCAAAAATACAACGAACTGCAGTGCATCATACATATTTCATTATGTATATGTACATAATATAATATAATACATTATGAAACATTTCGATAAATTTACGACGATGAATTTTATTTCTAAGTTTTTTGCTTAGTAACGTTACCAAAATGTAACATAATAACTTATTAGCTATTATAAGATAAATATTTAAGAACACCAGTAAAACAGTAAAAATACTTTTACACTGATTTCATCTTATGATTTTCATTGCTCTTATTGATTTTCTGTTAACAATGTCCATAAAATATTTAAGTATTTAAGCCGAAAATACATAATATTTAATTTTACGGTCATCACTTCAGAACATTGCCTATATATAGCTATTTACGAAACTCTACAATGTAGTCGTATTAGTATATTATAGTATCTAAAGTTTTTAAAACTATAACTATTATTATTTTCCTATCATATTTAATTCTTTCAAAATTTTTGAGGTTTTAATATCGAACTATTTTATTGGTTCATAGAATTTAGGTTTCTGGTTATAAAATATATTATATTATATTTAATGCCTTCGAATTTAAAATATGAAATTTTTTTTAAGTTCTAAATTTTAATTTTAAAATGAATAAAAAAGTTTAAAATATTAAAATATACGTTGATTACCACTACTAGTTTAGTGAATTATCATTTGAGCCATTTTTTTTCTTCAACTTTTCACCTATTCGTTTAATGAATCCTGGCTATCAACCTAAAGTAAACCGTAAGATGCATAAAATGTGTGAAAAACCCTCAATTAATAAAAAAATAGAAAATAATTTAGTATGTTATTAATTAATGAGTTGTAAAAACTTATAATTTAACCTCTCTCATCATATGAAAAAAATATAAAATTTCAAAGCTTGTAACATTTTTACAGTTTATCATTTGATTGATAACATTATTTGATGATAATAATTAGATGTTTTTCGTTTTTCAATAAATCATCATTATATTGCAATTTCTTAATTATACATATACAATAAAAAATGAAATCAATAATCATCTATAAAATATGTCAATACAATTTTAAACTTAACTGATGACCGATATAAAATTAAATTATTCATACGCTAAATACAGCCTTTTGTACTTATCATTTATTTGATAGCTTTTAAGAATGGCGTGATCTGAGGGGTGTCTTCTTATTCGCCAATTAATAATTCTGACGAATACTGATAAAACAAAACACTCACAGTTATATTGTAAGCACATTATTTAATGTTTATTTTTGCATTGACAATATCACACGATCGCTGCACTGCCGAAGAACTCCTTTCGGTCTTTTCTAATTTCTCACACGGTTAATTATTATAATATTTCATATTTCAACCTAATTTTAAATGATGATGAGTTAGTTATTTTTTTAACGCTGTTTTCATAACGTAATCTTAAATTTGAATAATATTTTAGTAACATGTAACATAATCGTGAGGTATTATTCTGACCCCTTGGCCCTTATAGCCCAGTTAGACGTCATACGACTGATGGGCACGAATTACTTTGACCAGCGATTCCCAAAGTGTGTTCCGCGGAACCCAAGGGTTCCGTGAGACAATCACAAGGGTTCCGGCAGATGTATGTCAATATTGAGAAAATTAATTTCTATATTAAACTTGGTAAAAAAATTCACTAAAAATTGGAATTGAGTTGGAGTTAGTGGCATCGGGGTTCCACAAAATACAAACTATTTCCGAAGGGTGCCGTGGTCGTAAAAGTTTGGGAACCGCTGACTTTGACGGCAAACGAGTTTTATTACTATACGAAAATTAAGGGAAAAGTTTTTAAATTTAGGCATACATGAAAAATCTATAAATATTTTTTATAATATCAATTTTTGTACACAATATAATATAAGAAAACGAAATCCAATTGAAAAAAAAATCATCACGAATTTATGATTTGTTTTATTTCATCGACACGCTGCTGCCGCGGAGTAAAACGTATCCAATAAAATGGTCAATGAAATTAATTAAAATACATATTATGTACCTATGAATGTTTACAGTTAGCAAGTATTATTTTGATACGGTAGCTAGACTAATATTATTGTACGCGTGGTAATAATATTATTATCCAATAATAAATTATAATGCTTAAAACTAATGTCAAAATCAATAATAATCTTGCACGCCGCGACCGGTGTAGTTCTACGTCGTAATAATATCAAAGCAGAGTTTCCGGGGCTTTACTAATGAACCACCGGACCGAATACCAATTCGCATCGAATACGCGTGTCGGATAAGAAAAATCCCGTAGCTTTTGCACGTGTCATATTATTTTATATAGAAGCGACAGGGGTGAAGTGTAATAATTATGAACAGAGATTTTCTTGATAATAATATACTCTTCCTAGTGAAAATTATATAATTTCCGCAGAGTCACCGACACTATAGATTAGGACGGGTTTTTATGCGGAGAAAACGGGACGGGTGTTTGTCGTGATAAAATACATATTTTGCCGTTAAAGGCGAGTTAGTTAATTATATATTCGTTTGTTTGAAATAGGTCCAATCGCATAATATAATATATTGTCTTAAGCATCGGGCAATGTGTCGCTATTTGAAAATTCACAACATTGCGCCACACTCTCTAATAATATTATATATTGTTATATTAACCACGGTAACCCGCAGAAATATTGTTACTTACCTGATTTTAACGTTTGTTTAATATGCCAACATTGTTGTGAACATAAAACATAAATACACGAGTTCGATCGAGTTTCGTCACTGAAAACCCGAAACAGTGAAACGTGATGGCAAAATATAATTATTGGTATTGGTCATACTACAAACGGGTTGTCGTCAAATTGTCAACATTACATCTTTATATCAACAAATCAATTATTGTTAAGAAAAATTACGTTTGCTGTGGATTGAATTTACATAATATTGTCATTTCGTCTCACGAGCGCATGTGATGTAAATAATTAGAACAGATTTTCAAACTAATAATATTGCTGTACTTCATACTTTTTGACGGTATATATAAGTATAATAATTATAAATCTGAGAAAATATGACACGCGAACAATAGTATATCCAAATAGATAGGTGTGATATATTAATAGAGTTTAAGTAAGATTTGTAACTGTGTCACTGCAGCAATAGTCGAATGTCAAAACAAAACAAAAAACTGTGTAATCGTAAAAACTAATTTAGCCGAAGGAGACGCCGTCAAAGTCATGCGGATACATGTCGTATATTAATGAGCCAAATAGGAGGAAATAAAAAAACGGTATCTGCACGATAAACAATGACGTTAAAAATAATTGAGTCAATTCTTAATGACCGCGGAGCTTTTGGCGTGTACTGTGGGGGTCGGTAAACTTTTAGTAACGACGTTGTAATAAATTATAAAACAGATAACGCGTTTTGCGAATTTTGCAAATTAAAAAAACATAATTACCGGAAACCAGAAATCGATTCTGTTTCTTCGACGAACAGTTTTCGAATCTGTCAATATTATATTATAAGTACTACCGACTCTATTCGATCGCAGTCTTCTGTATCGCGGTCCTCGTGCTGCGTCCAGTCCCCAAGTCCAAGTATCGCTCATAATATTATTGTCCGTCGGCCGACCGTTTTATCAAACGTTATTTCCCCGTCCATATATTATTATTATGAAAGTACAATGAAACGAGTGTGCTGCTGTTAAAATCGTATAACGTTCGTGTGGCGAGCAAAATACAATACGGCAGCAGTACGCCTAGAGAGTTATATAATATTATATTCGGTTTCCGAAAATTGTTGTGTTCCCTCTGGGAAAGTCGGAGGACCAGTAGATGAAAAACCTTCGACTTCGAAATAATAACACAACAGTATCAGTATGCAGCAAGGCTTGCATTTGAAAGACGATTTCGTCTTACGTTATTTACACAATTTTAAACGTTATAGAATTTTTGAGTTTATCTTTGTTTGGAAGTTATAAGCGTTAGGTATACAAGTCTTATCGTTAAAAAATATATAATAAATATTATCTAACGTGGACAATGGCCTTGTTACGGAATATAAAAAACTCTTGGATTGATTGCTAAAATAAAAATAAATCACGCGGAGTAAATTATATTTCTACGACACCAATATTATAACTTCCATTGAGTAAATGGATTTTATATTATTTCGTTTTGCTCTATTTTTTGTTTGATGATATTCTATAATAATATTACGTTTCGCGTCGTGTCTTGTTATGTAGTATTGAATTATTTTCGTTTATCGTTTTTCGTAGGCGTACGTTCACAAATTTCAATAGTTTTTTGTCATATATAGGTAGTTATAACGTTCGCAATATGCAATGGGCACGTCTATCAATTATTATAACACGTACGATAATATTTATAATTAAATGCTTGAAATAACAAAATCACAATCGTATCAATACCGTACGATGATTTAGAATTTGAAATATAAACCGTTTTCTCGTATCACACTGTCATAATCAGGGCCGGATCTAGGGCGGGGGGCGCCAAATTACAAAATAAGTTGTGTATATACAGAGTGGGGCAGCGAAAAGGGCGATTTTCCTATGTATTTGCAAGTATTATACAAATTACAATTTCTATTTCCATTTGACTTTATGGTTATAACAACAATGAGAAAAACTCAAAAAACCCAATGGAAATTATTTGTCTACTAAATATATTTTCTGCGTCTCATTGTAGTATATTTTATTGCTAATAGCATAATATCTACAAACCATAAATTACGATAATCAGACATCACATGATTTTTTTTTTTTTTATAGTTTAACTGGTACATAAGTTTAAATGTGAGCATAACAAAGGGGGGGGGGCGCTAATTTTATACTTTGCCCCGGGTAAAAAATATACTAGATCCGGCACTGGTCATAATAACGACGTACAATGATGAAACCTTCGCGCTTTTGCGTTTAAGGCAGTAATCACTTAGCATTTTCCTTGTGGACATAATATTATTATTATTCCTATAATAAAGCGTTTTTATTGTGTCAATATTGCACTCGTTTTTCGTCGTTTCTCGTGGTATTCAAATTAGACACGATATCATAGCATAAACATACTCAAGATATTATGAATAATGTGTAGTTCACTATTAGTGTTTGCACGGAGCAGACCATCTATATCAGGCGAATGTAATGGTAATATTATAATACGACATTAGTACCTCAAAATAAATTATGATATTCAGTTTTCGGAAAATTTTGTTCCGTTTTGGAAATTCGGACGATCGCTCGAACGATAAGAATGACGTTTGACTATGAACGTTCAGAACTGTCTCAAAACGTAATGACAGACACAAACAAAAAAACAACATTGTAAATTCAATACATATTATAATCATCGCTCGGCTCAGAATCTAAAATGTTTATTTCATCTAAAAGTCTATATATTCCTTAATCATACTGCAAAAGAACATTTTTAAAAGTTGAGTTATCGTATCGAAAAATAATAAAAAAAACTAATGCACGATAGCCAATATAGGTGCCCGATTGATAAAAGACAACCAATAATATTTATGCCTAATTCATAATCAGGAAAATAAATAAATAGCGATTCACAAACCTCGGTTGATAAGTCATTCGTTATCGATGTTTTCTGTGAATCAATAATCATATTTTATGTTCACCTATATAGCCGAATACGTTAAAGGAAAAAAATTATTTTTCATTATTTCATTAATATAATAATATTCAAGAAGAGGGAAATATTTAATTTCGAAATCTTTCAAGCGAAGTACTTTAAATTCAGAACCCTAACGGTAATATTTACGTCGACGATTTATAAAATCACTATCGTAACAACACCGTGTGGTTTTAAATTTAAAATTAGAATAATGTTCTCATACAACATCGTCGTAATGACGTATAACGATGAAACCTTCGTGCTTTTGCGTTTAAGACGATAAAATATAATAATGTAATCACTTAGCATTTGCCTTGTGGACATATTATTATTATTATTATTATTATATAACAACGCGCTTTTATTGTGTCAATATTGCACTCTATAGTCGTCTCTTGCGGTATTCAAATTATTATACGTCCACGATATCATAACACACAGATACTTAAGATATGAATAATATGTAGTAAGTACGCTGTTTGTGTTTGCACAGCAGACCGTGTGTGTGTGTGTGTGTGGTGTGGTGAAGCCATCATAATAACAATAATAATATATACACTCACTTTACGAGTTACGAGACGCAATTTTATAGGCAATATTCAATTGAGAACGGAAGATCATTGTGGCAACGTTATTCGAAACTACTTCCGCGGCTGTAAACGTATTAACACACACACACATATATATATATATATATATATATAGCGACAAGGAGTATGCCACTCGTGATAATATTGATAATACGTAAAAAAAAAAAAAAAAAATGAAGGAAAAGTTCGAAACGAGTGGCTGCACAGTGGCAACATATAATAATAATAATAATATATCTGTGCAGACGGCGATTGCTGCAGCGTCGTATAGGTAGTACAACATTAACATTTCGAAATGGATTGCGGACCGTCGTTTTCGTATACTGCAGCAATATTATTATGCGTCCGATACACAAAATCACCGTTAACGCATCGTCGCAATAACGATAGTATTATTATTATGACGATCTTATATTGTTATACTATGTTGTGTTATTGACGCTGTACCGGTATTATATTATGTGTGACGAATAATGAAACTGCAGTACACATTATTTTTCTGTAAATAACGGCGGTATTAGTCCGGAATGGAAAATCATAAATCTGATATTATTATGTCGTGGTGCAGTTAGCGTCTATACGAGTTTACGACTGTACGTAAAAATGACAATGCACTTGGCTGTCAAAAACATTAAAAAGTGTCCCAGACGCAATGAGCGTTTGACGCGAAAATAATATTGTATCGTTTTTAATGAATACAATAAACAAAACGTTAAACGATCACGACTAGTTGGTTTCTATTCGGTTTGGCGATGATTTTCGATTTCTTATCCCTTAAAAGTACTATAGCCGACGACTAGTATGCGTTTCGTGGGTGGAGGGGGGGGGGCGGCGCATTTTGGCCGAGTCGTGTGTCGCAAGAGACAAAATAAAAAAAAAAAAAAATACCTTAAATAAATAAAATACGGTACGCTGTCCTGTTATTAAAAAAGGGACATTAACTGCAGTCGCCGTACAAGTCGTAACTATATCTTTGTGTGTATATATATATAAAGTATATATATATCGTACGTAATTATCGTCCGGTCGTTACCAGAGGTTCGTTTGCCGACGGCGTACGCGCCCGCGAGATTGGAATTCCGGTTTCGTGCTCGGTATACGAGTATAGGTATATAAGACGCTCGCGCGCGCGCGTGTGTGTGGTACTTCCGCGACCGCGCGCGTTACCTGGTCACCGGTACCGAAAAGTTCACCCCCGCCGCACCAGTCTCAGTCGCCGTACCGACAACACGCACACCTGTGCATCTGCCGAGTCTTTCGAGGGTTTATATATTATTATTATTGTGTCGAGTGCGAGTCGGCAGCGGATTTTACGACGGCACCGAACCCAAACGGACGTTTTAATCCTCCGTAATTGCGTTTATCGGTTTTTCATTCGGCCGTAGATACGAATTTTCCGGTCATCGCCGACGGCGGGGATGCCGCGGGGGGCGGGTGAGGGGGGTGACTCGGGGCTTATACAGTTATACAGTTGTTCTGCGATAACGACCGGTCGTGCTATAGAGCATCAGCGGCACCAACAAAGTCCGTAATACGCACCCACATTGTATTATTATGTTATACGCACCGTGTACAGTGGCTTTATTGCCGGACGACCGTCGTGCGATAATATTATAATTGAAACCTCCATATACCCACCACCTACCGCGATGAACTCTAATATTATGTCAAACGTTATAATATTATTATCACAATCGTCCTTGGTGCGGCGTAGAGAGACGCGTGTGGCGCGATGGTCCTCCGCGGGGTGGCGTTAAAAACGGTTATCGGTCCGGCACGGAACGAAGCGTCGACCGACACCTATTTGCGAGCGGGAATCGCGACCACCTACAAAACGTACATAGGCAGACATCGGCGGGGAGGGGAAGAAGGGGCTTAAATGGGCAGAGACCTCCCCCCCGAAAAAAACGTTTTAAGCACAGGTCTTAGCCTCCCTGGCCCTTGTGATAATTTGTTATAAAATGCTTAAATATTTGATATAATATAGTCAAAATAATCGTAAAATGTATTTTCATTTGATAATAACTTGGGTGTATCTTTATAATAATATTAACCTTCAGCAGTTATTCCGTCCTTTCATTCGCCCTGCACGCTGCGCTGTGCCGGTTTCCGTGAAAATACGTCATAATATAATATACGTTATTTTCAACCGATTATCGTTGTTAGGTAACGAGTATTAATTTAGCAGATATTAAATTGGGCTCTAATTCAATTGGTTTGAAGACTTAATATTTTCTATTTAGGGTACTTTAAAAATGTTTAAAAGTAGGAATCTTCTAACTTTCTTTTGAACTGAGACCCAAAACCATATTTTCGAAGGAATTGAGTCCCGTGAAATTTTAAACACAATAACTGAATCCATGTTTTAGTACTACCTAATTGAGTCCCTTCAAATTAGAAAAAAACTATTTCCTTCCCTTTTTTACAGATTTTGCACCGTCTGCAAAAAAAACATAAATAGTTTTTTAATATTATTTTTGAAATACATACTTTAATGTACGAGTATAATTTACATGTTACTCGTGTTTAAATAAATGAATATAGATGATGAATAATTGAAACTGAATTTTTTATTGGTAAAAATGTATGTGATAAACTTTGTATAATATATTCGAATCGTGTTATTTTCTTTGATCGCAACAGCTACATTTGATCTCCAATTTGTAAAATAAAACTCAATAAAATCCTAAATTCCTGGCCTATATAATATTTTATTATATTATCTGACGAAAGTCATAAAAATGAAATGAACGATGTCACGTAGTCTTCTTCATATTTACCCATGTTACGTTTGTTTTATTTTTTACTCGAAATAATCCTCGGACTTGATTAGTATACATTTTTCCGTTTCCCAACTCAATTATAATACATCTTTGGTTTATACCGGGTGTGACAGGAAAACGATACCCACGGGGGTATGATTTTCACAGGTTAATAGTACTCCCGGTATAAATTTCCTAAGATATTTATCCCCCCCCCCCCCAAATGAAATATCGGGGGTACAAATATCCTAGCACAACCTCTACGGGAATATGAAAAATTTAGGAAATTCTTTCCCTGGTTTAAAATTCCTAGGATATCTATACCTCCTAAAATGCTGTACCAGGGTTACGAATATCCTAGGACATATTTTATACCTCCCTAGAGGATGAAAATTCCCTAGAATAATCTGACCACCGGTCAGAACTATCTAGGATGATAATCTTACCTGCCAGTAAGAATTTCCCAGGAATAAAATACCGCGAGGGGGGTATGGTTTGACTAGGATATTTTTACCGGGGGTAAAGATAACCAAGGAATATCTTACCGGGGGTAAAATACGCCTAGGAAAGGGGGTATGCAATACCCAGTGGGTAAGATTTGCGTGTTACACCGGCTCCAATGTCTGTGTAATAGGTGTAATGAGCATTATATGAGCTCAACAACCACCAGTTATGCACATTTGAAAATTTCCCGACGTGGAAACAATACGCGCGGTTTTCGGTTATTATTTTTTATTCGAAGCCCGCAACTTAATAAGTAAAACTAAGACGAGACACGACGACGGCGCGTTTTGTAAATCTCCGGACGGGACGAGTCGTCCTGAACGGGTCCTGGGCCAGCTCGCTCCGGCCGACCGTAAAACGGTGCAGCTGCGTTACGTTTAACTGCGCCTGCAACGACGCGTGTTCGCATAGCTATATTATGCCAGTAATTTATTCCAAGTCGTTTGACCGTTCGATTGTCTCATTGGTCGTTAAACATTAAAAGCTTTTTGTTTTACGGCGATTTACCTTTTTTCGTCACGCGTTCCCCGTAGGTATAGTTATTTTATACAGATCACGCAGGTCGTACCTACGCGCGCGTTTCGTTCACGCCGCGATGCAGTTCGATCGGTCATTATTGCTTTATACCGAACGACGTTGGCAGCTAAATTCGTCCGAGTAGGAGGCCGCGAGAAGAGGGGGGGGGGAGGACTTGCGGGGGCTCCGGCCTCTCGAACGATTTTCAAACTACCGAAACAAAAAATGGCTGAACGTCAATATTGAAACGAACCGTTGTATTGACTGTATCCGTTTCTTACAGAAAAAAAAATTAAATATTTCGTTTGCTATGAAACGTTTATAATAAGTATAAAAAAAAAAAAAATTAAAAAAACGAACATATTTTTGATTTTCTTGCTGTTAAAGGAATATTACATAATAGTATTATGTTTTGATTATTATTATTTATTGTGAAATACAAATGTCAGATAATATTATCAAATATTTTTATATTATGATAAAAGTAACAAGTATTTCTTGAAACGTTGATGTGGTATTTGGAAATGCAAATATTTTTGACTTTAATTATGTAAGGTTTGTCGTAAAGTAAATCGAGACCCTACCACATAAACAAACCAACCGCCTTCGTAAAATTTACGACGTAAACTCTAACCGAATGTCCGCACCTTTACGACAAATATATAACAATATATCGGGTAAACGATACCAAATAATATAATATTATACACACGTGGGTGTGCCGAATATTTTTCTACGTCGTTTCTGTTTTCCATTTTCCACGTCTCTCTCCGCCCCGCCGAGCGAGTACGTCTACTTAATATTATATGTGTGTGTGAGTACAGTCGTTTTACACTCCGGTGGATTCGCTTTTTCGCGACGTAATTTGATTTTTACCATCCAAAATCGGTCCGCCCCGTGTCCGGTCGTTTCGTGCTCGAACGAGCGACACGGAAAATAGAAATCGCCATCGTGCGTTCAACGAAAAAAATGTTCCGACCAACAATATTATTATTTCACCGCTCGGCCCCTCCGACGTTGACGTTTTAAGCCAAAACTCCCATCGCGAACCGACGCACACACACACACACACACACACACACACACACGCTGTATACAATATATATATTATAACATGATCTATTTTTACTTATCGTATTGTATACACACGGCGGTCGTCGTCTCGTCGACCGTATCGCCCGCACGCAGACGACTCCTTCCACTGCGTCGGGCTCGGGTCTTTCGAATTTTCACAATTTATTTAATTATATTGTCATCGTCGCCGAGCGAGACGTAATCGCGGTGGTCAATGTCAAAATCGGAAAACACTGTGGACACTGTGGACAATATTTATTACACCTCGGGTAGACCGACTAGCCACACGAACGCGTCGACCGTACTTGTAGGTGTTCTATAGACACCCCTGTGGGTCTGTGTAAAACGGAAACGAAACTGTCAATTGAATGTACGGATGTTTTCTCGAATTTAGTCGAAAACGTTAATTTTAACATAGTCGCGCATTAATAAAATGAAAATTGGTCGGAACCAATGCCGATGCCTGCAGTAAATTAAGTGGCGACCGATTCGTATAATATGTATACCTGCGACACACCACTGCCCGAGGAACCAATTAGGTGATTGGTAACCAACTCGTTGGCGACCGACCGGCAGTGCGACTATGCTAAGTGAATCTCGAATATTGCTATTCGAGTGGCCTTTTGGTGGCCTCCAAGTCCGTCTTTCTTCGTTTAAGTACCTACGTGAGGCCCGTCTAAATAGCTGTATTAAAAACATTTATCGACGACCGTTAATATAGTACGTCCGGTTTCCGTACACTGTGCGTTTGTTTTGCAAACTGCCAAATTATTGTCATTATTACAGGGCGCGGTATCTAAGTCCGAGCCTCCTTTCTATTATATTAATAATTATTATTGTTATTTTGCGTAAAGTGTCCGTAACAATGTTGTAATAGTTTCCAGACCGTGTATCCGGGCCGAGTCACTGCGATTATAATAACACGATACAGTGATATTATTGTACCTAACGCGTAAAATATATTTTCCATCAATGTTCTGTCGGCGGTTAAATTACGAACATTTGGCCGTTAGCGCCTTTTGTCCGGGACAAAAATTCGTCGAAACCGAAATAATTCATAACTGTGTACGGCTGGACGCGATACATCATCGTTATTTTTATTGGCAGACGGTGTAATGTGTACACAATAATATAATAGTCCGACACTTCGTCGAGACCATTCATTTTGGCTTTACGAGTAGCAACAACAAAATCAAACTATTTAATTTAAATAATATTATTGTATATGGTAATATAATGAGTGCACACATCGAACGGCATTGTATCGCGAAGCGTATAAATACCGCTGTGAGAACTCAAAACACCAATATTAATTTTAATATTATTATTATTATTAAAATGAGAACGGACACGATAGATCTATTTTGGGTTTCGTTACTTGCACGTCGTGTACAATTCATTATGGATGCACGTACATCATTATTTTTTCCCCTCGAAATTGACATCTGTAGTGCGTACTGCGTATTTTCGTCATCGAATGTGGGTAGGTAAATAAAAATAACCGTCGGATCAAATAATATGTCGTTGCGATATCATACAATAATCGAACACCACACAGATTGTAAAACAAACCACAATAACTTGAAAACGATATTAATATTATAATATGATTCAAAAATTAGTTCGTTTATTACTTATCTTCTCAATATCTTCTCGCTTGTAATAATATTATTATTATTGCATATTATAATATCATTATGACAACTATTCATATTTTATGACAAAATTAATACAAAAATAATTTGTTGACGCGGCGCATTGTATATGCAATTTTAATACAGCTTATCAACTAGAACCATTAGAGATGTTAAAATACAATATTTCAAAATTGTTTTTTTTTTTTGTTTAATATTGTATTATACCGTATTGAACCTTGCAGTATCTTAAATTACAGAAATTGAACATAGGTCATGAAACTATCGATCGATCTTAAAAACCACAATAATACAAGGATTATTTTAGAGTTTAATTGAAGGCATGCTACCAATCCTCATAATATACCTAGTGACTAGAAATAATTTTAAAATAATGTCGTTACAATATTCATAGTAAATCGAATTGAATTGAATTAAATTACATTTAAATAACAATAATAACTAATAACCTTTTTTTTTATACCATTTGTATAAAATAATTGTATACCTTCTGTGTATAATACAATTATTGTATGCCACTGTATAATACAAACTCAAGTCTCTATGCGTCGTGTACAAAATAATTATAATAGGTAATCGAAGTTCAACGATAGCCGGATGCATGACTATAATATCATATAAATAAATGATAATGTCATGTTTTAATAAATAAATAAATAACGCACCTACCTTTAGAATACACGAATGAAGTAATAAAAGAAGAAAAAAATGAATAATATTTACTACGTACAAATAGGTGAAAGGGATCGATACAATCCAATGACAAGTCATCAGAAATAATATGGATTATAGTAAAATACACGACAAACTGTGTTTCCCCACATACCACTAACTGTGATCCAAGATTTGTAACAATAACATTATAATAGTATAATAATCGTTTGAAAATAATTATCGTAAATAAATTTTTATAGAAATAATATTAATTTTTGCATTGATCTTCTGTTATATAAAAAAAAAAATATATTTGATAAAATGGTACTCGAATAAGGAAAATGTCATTAAAAAAAAAACATCAGTACCCCACTAGACACTCGGTATTAAATATTTTTATAATTTAAATTCATAGTTTCTTTAAATATTTTTTTTGAATACCTACTATTTAATATTTTGTCTTGTTATTGTGTAGGTACATATCACATTTCCGTATAACGATATTATAAAAATGATATCGATAATTTAAAAATTACCATTGGACAATAAATTATACTAGTATTTGGTAGGCATTAAGCACTTACAATAAACGAAATTGATCCATTATATTATTCAAAGTTCTATCATGCGGGAGTCCATCACCGAAAAGCCTCTATATGGTGTTATGGTAAATGTAATAATATTATGTCCCAAGGTCTTTCGACTTTAAATAAGACTTTCGTCTTTTGATTTAAAAAAAATATATTCAGCGTGGTAAGCGTAATAATTATTAAAACGCATAAGAAATGTTATATACGAATTCTAAGAACATGATTTAATATTATTGACTGACAAACATCGAGTGTATTGCGTTAAAAAAAAAAAACGCACCCCGCATACGCAGACCGCAATCGATCTATTATACACTCGATGTGCAGGCTGACCACGTTACAATTTTTTCTCGTGTCTATTGACATTAAACTTTGAACGCAAACGGTTAAAAAATATGTATTATTACGGAGCATTAAAATGCAACCCCGAGCGGTGCTCCATATTGAGCAAATATAATCACGACGTGCAGGAATGTCCGATAAGACGGGTCAAGTCGTGTTATTTTCGGGACATAAAAAACAAAAATAACAATAATAAAACCACGCATACGGTTTAATGCCCCTATAAGTATTATAACGTTACCGTCGCCGTGAAAATATAACGTAGTCGGCCCAGCTCGGGAAACCACGTAATAAAATTCACGACGAATGGTATATAATATTATATAGGTATAATAGGCGCGTGCTCGCTACGTAATATACATCTACATATAATATAATATATAGGTACTATACGCACTCCGCTGGGAAATATTTTGGCAAACGTTCAGATTTAGTATTTTCTTTTGAATTTCACTCTATTTGGTATACCGTGATTTCACCACTCCGGCAGCGCGGCAGAGTTCGAGCAATAATTAATCTTCTATAGTTATTCAAATAAACGCGTGTATTAACCGAATAACAAAACTATTAAAATAAAACAATTTTTTTTTTTACGATGATGACTCACAAAAAGATGATTTGAAAAATTATTTATTTTTAAACGATTCCAATAATCTCGTCTTTGCAATATTATTATTATTCGAATAATTATTTAAAAAATAATTAGGTTACATTATTTTGAGAATAATTACAACAAATATTATATTCGATTCGTTTTTTTATTCAAAATTTTGTTTGGACGTTTACGTTTTCAAAAAGTAAAATATTATGTACCTACTCAAATAATGCGCTACTCTGCCAAGTAGTGGATATATATATATTTTAATGGGTTGCACAAAGACCGTCTGAATCACATCGGTAGATGCTTCACCACTATATTTTAAATTTTAATACTATGGACACTGTGCGTTTTTAAAATTCACAATGTACAAATTATTATAATCAAATTAAATATAATAATATTTAAATTATGATTTTAGATTTATCGTGACATATTATTATTATACTCACACAGAACCGTACATTATCGCTTTTGACCCTGTGTGGCCTGAAATAGCTTTCTAGAACAATATTAATCAAATATTGAACACAATATAAATTATAGTTCAATAAAACTTCATTCATTGTATATGTACGTATATAAATATTATATTATGTTATAGTCCATTTTTATTATAGCCAATGCGTTACTATAATATATATTGTATAAAAATGTCAACTTACGTACTGTGACTTTACTAGATAACGTTTTCGGTTAGCCCGGCTAGGGTTACAGAATTATAGTAGATTCACATATAAGCTGCAAAAACAATTATTGCTAATAACAAAATATGCCCTGCAGGCCGCAAATGTTTCTGAACATTATGTTTTTATTTTTAAAATATCGCAAACTATAAAATATGTGTCCGTTACCTACGGACTGAAGAAATTATTGCGAAAACGAAAACATAAAGAGTTATCCCGTAAATTAAATTGCGATTATGTTATATTAATCCATAAATTATTATTAATAACAATGATGATAATTGTTGTTTATTATTATTATTATTATTATTTTTATCGTGTTTTATACATTTTTTCAATTTTTTGTTTTTAATTTTCAGCATGACGTTCTATAATGACGAGGTTAAATAATTTATTAAATAGGTACAATACAATTTTATGAGCAGCGGTGTAAATGGCTGTTAATTATTAACAGTACGTCCTATAAAATATATAAACACTCTATTAAACTATGGTTGATAAATAATACTAGTGTTCTATAGCCTATGTAATGTACCGGTGAATATAATGTAGTCTATTTACCTATCTATTCCATTTTTGTTGTACTTCTATACATTATATTATTATATTTATTTATAGCAATTTATCATTTTATTATTTTATTACTGATTAATATGTCTATTTATATTTTGAATTATAGTCAAATATGACGCACTTTTCTACAAACAATTTCGAAATTATTATAAAATTTATAAATGTAAATTAATCCTTTAATAGTACTCCATCATCACCGATAAGAGGTTATCCTCAGTGGTGAGATGGGCCATTATTTATGTAATTTAACTATATGTAATCACTATATGCATTTTCTTTTTGGCCAATAAATATTTATTATTATTATTATTATTATTTAAGTTGTAGCTACTAGAAAATGTGCATCGTTAAACGTAATTACGAAATTCCTGTTAAATTTAAATATTACAAAACTGAAATATTTAAATAAAACTGCATAGAAATAATATTGAAAAGTAGTTTTAAGAATCTTTAAATGAAAATAATGTCAACACATTATTTAAAATTCTGAACGGAGCGATTAATGTATTTATTTTTCAATAATGTGTTTTTTTTTTGTCTGCCAAAATGGAGCCGTAAAAATGCTGATAATAAAAATCCTAATTTTATATTATAATTTTCTAGAAAATAGTTTAATTTTCCAAATATTTTGAATTTTTTGAGGTATTCCGTATTTAAATTTTAAGGACATTTGAAATTTTTGATTTTTTTTAGTTATTTTTTCCTATAAATGTCAAAAAACTTTTTTACTTTGATCAAAGGCTTGAAAATGTAAAACCTACAACCCCTGAACAATTAGGTTAGGTCAAATACGCCACTGATATATGTAATAAGTATATTGCGTTTGAGAGACTTTAGGTACATACGACGAGTGAATCGAACTAAGCGTGTGTGTGTGCGATGGGCTCTGTTCGATAAAACGAAAAACGTTGCTTTTTTTACAAAAGTCAAATCGTTTAGCACGTCTGAGTTTCATCACCGTTCTGCGCCATATTATTTTCCTCACATTTCTGATCACTCCGGATGTACATAAATTATTGAATCGCGCGATAAGTACGCAATACGTGTCGCATATTCACCGAGTGACAATGACCCGTTTTCCGGGCGGCCTTTACGAACGTCGTCGTCGGTTTCGTATTATAAGACGGAAATCGATAAAATTGCTTTTTTTTTTATATCATTTATTCAAGTAATGTCGGGAGGTACGTGCGAGTTCTAGGAAATACTGCTCGCACAGTCGTAGTGCCAGACGGACTGCCGTGTAACGATACATTATTTATGCGCAGAGTTTAACGTTTTACGATTTTTTTTATTTTCCATGTCCGTCGAGAAAATTGCGTGGGTAAAGGATTTGTAAAAAAAAAAAAAAAAACGATTTTCAATCGAACGTTGTCGATGTCGATCGTGGTTTTCCGCGGTGCCGGTACACAAAACGAAATCCGGACACCCGGATATATATACCACACCCAGTTTCAACACCAAACAACGCGGATTCGGGCCATTGACAACCACCGGTTGTTTTATTACACGACCAATATAATATATTATTGAATTCAGAATATTGTGAAAAAAATGGTCTCGGCGGGGAACGCGGCTTACCGTCACGACGCTTTCCGAACACTCGACCGCGGCTGGGATGTGGGTAAACGATTCGTTGGCTGCAGGTTTATTATCGTACGGAAAACTTTTCGTTTTAGGCGTCGTACCACCGCCGGCCACTCGTGTATATATGTATATCGCCGTCTCGCCAACTATATATGCAACGTAGATGAAAAAAAAAATATATCGCTGTCTGGTTTACCAAAAAAGTTATTCGACTCGTATCGGACCGGAACGCCGTTTTTTTTTTTAATTGAAAATAATATACAATTTGTCGGTCGGCCAGTCGGACCGGGCACTAATGCGAAAAAATCGATTCGGACAAATAAATCGAGAAGAAAAAACCGGGTGATTCAAGAGTTCGTATATAGGAGTCGGAACGGTTTCGCGCGTCCGGCTGAATCGGAATTTATTCGTATCGGAGGTTATTTGTTTTGGCACGATGGAATAAAAAAATATATCGCTAAGCCACCGGCCAAATAATCGAGTACGAAAACAGTATTAAATATAACATTATTTTTTTAAGTGCACGAGGACTCTCGTATTGGTCTATACTCGCTGGTGGCCAGCGCTTCCACAAAACGAATGTTTATCTTTTTATCGACAGGTGGTGTAGAAAAATTCGCCAAAGTCAAGTTTTCAAGTGCTCTGTTTTTATTTCTTCGACCACACGGCGACATTATCCGGCGGTTATTTTCTTTACTGTACCAAGTCGGATAAACGGATATAGTATCCAATTAAAGCAGCGGGCACGGATGCCATATATAATATTGAAAATATTATACGGGGTTAACCATTTAATGCAAGACCTTCTTTATTTCAGAAAACATTTCTTTGACGTGCTTTTAAGTCGTTACAAGACAACATTTTTGGAAAAATTTTTTTTTTTATTGTTATAATTTTTTTTAAGTTTTTACTCCTATGTATTGATGTGCTGATGTGCACAATCTACTCTTTCGGATAACAATATACATTTTTAATGTCATATCCTCGAGCAGAATATGTTCCTGAGTATTTTTATGTATAAAAATCAAATTCCGGACAAGTAGTTTATTAGCTACACGTATTTAAAGTGTAGACGAGCAGAATTATAGTGGTCTAACATTTTGTGGGGTACCTACCATTGTACCACTTCACTCAGTTAACCTATAAATACTTAGAACTTATAGACTATTCACCAAAAATTCGACTTTTATGCATCAAAGTATTCAAAAAAATACATAGTAAAAGTATAGAAATTTAAGAACTATTAAGCATACATTTTTTTTTTTGAAAAATGTCTTATCAGATTAAATTTATGTAAAAAAATATTTTTAAAAACATTAATAATTTTTGGAATAACTAGTGTCTTGCGTTGGGATCACTCGGATTATGTATAACACAAATTTCATTTCTTCTCAACAATAGCACTTTATTTGTTATTTATGTTATTTGGAATAGTTCAATGAGGCACACTGACTACATAAATACCTACCTCCAAATATCCACTGTTGTGATAAAATACGTTCACCGCCGTTATTCTGTCTCATAAAAATGTCTTTTGAATTTGTATCGTACAATAACCTAAAATAACGCAAACGCACTTTATTCAAAAGTATTAAGTAGGTACAATAACCAAACCAAAAAAAAAAAAATTCTTAAGACAGTGTGAAAACAAAAAAAACTGTTATAATTTTTTTGGGGGTTATATAATAAACGATGGTACCATCAGAGCAGCATCAGATATGGCTTCATATTTATCAGTCACATTATTGTTGGTTACTAAAAAAAAAATCTCAAAAGGTCAATTTATGTAAACATTTTGCGGGTTGAATGAGTAATATTATGACATTGCTTTACCAGGGGTGGCCAACTTGCGACTCTTGTCTGTTTGGCTCTTGATATTATTGTGTTTATCCATGTAGCTCGCGAACATATTCATGTTGGCTACCCCTGTGCTATACATATAAAGTTTAACCAGTGTCGGTCTGGCTCAAAATCAGGCCCTTGACCCAGACATTTCAAATGGCCCTGACAAACTTAAACAATTTAATTGTCTGCATTGTGATACAATATTTTTTAACAACTACTAAACATTTTAATTAATAAATAGTTTATTATACTTTAAACTTAAATATTGGTTATCATTAGGGCTCGGATTTAAATGGCCTAAAAATATCAAAAAAATGCCCTTTCAAAAAACGCATTTATGACCTAAAACCTCAAAAAAAATGGCCCAAAATATCAAAGAATGACCTTTCAAAAAATGCATTATTTATTAAATAAATTCAAATAAAATTACTATTAAAAAATGAGGAACAAATAAAATTATATTTCATTACAATAATGTACAAAAAAAAAATTAAAATTAAAAATTAATTGGATGGTGTGACATAAAGATTGTAAAAACCGGAAAACCTGATGATAAATTAGTTAAAATAGTTCAAAATGAAAATAATTTATATTACGTAGTACATAAATACTATATGTAGTAGGTACTTATAATTCAATGAGGTCAATTTTTTTAGTCATAATACGACAAATATGTTAAAAATGTCCTAACAAATTTAAAAATGCATTAAAACCGTCAAATAATGCCCTAAAAATTATAAAATCCGCTAAAAAAGCAAAACAAGTAAAAAAAATGCCCCGAAAAATTATTGTGGTTACATCGCGAAGTACTTGAAACATATTTGTAGCTTGGAAAGCATCGCATAAGATATCCCCAAAAAAAAAAAATGCAAATGCATTGAAATCCGAGCCTTAGTTATCATAATTATTATTTAAAAAAAAAATTATAATTAATAATATTTCACATATTTTTTACAATTTGTACACAAAAAATAGAAAATAATATATTAAATTAAAAAAAAAAAAGATCAACACATAAATAAAATAAATAAAATAAATTATATAAATTGTTATTAAAATAGGTTGTAGTTTTATTAAATTTATTTTTGGGAGATTTTAATAGACTGTTAATAGACTAATATCTCTGTTAATAAATCGAATTATGTCTTCTTCGACAAACTAGACTAGTTAAAAGATCCGGCAGATGCGTCGTTGGCTTATCGAAGATCTAATTTTGTGTTCTAAGACTTGACGTGTGCACGAAAGTACAAGAACGTATTTAAACGCCGTGCACAAATGTGTCGAATAAACCAGAGTTTTTCGTTACCTAATTTGAAAAGAATTCGAAATATCCCACTCGCGAGACTCGTAAGTGAATTAAATTTAAAATCACGGGTCCCCGAAGATACCGAGAAACTTCCGAGGACTTCCGGCGATCGCCGGGTAGCCGGGCGGTCCTGCAGCAGACCGACACCGCGGGGGGTTTAATCGGTCGAAACCTACATCGGTACGCGAGAAGCGGTCGGACGAGAAATAGTTGCGGCAAATATTGTGCATAGATATTAAACGGCGGGCCTGCCGAGAACTGACGATACTGTCCGTATTCAATGCGTACACGCGGCCGCATTATTGGCATCGCGAAGTTCACCCACACCCCCCCCCCTCTTTCAGAGTTTTCGCGTGTCGAGCACGGCCAAAGTCACCTAAATCTATATTATTATGCCCGGTGGCGCCGATCTCCATAAAAGTATTGCGGACTCGATACTTGACTCGAGCGGGCGGTGGGCGGACGGCGCATGGCTCGCGGGATGTACGATAATAGTGGTAATGGGCTCGTTCGTATTTAGATAAAATCGCTCGGAATTTGATCCCCGTTTTAGTGAGACCATCAGCTCGGATTCTACCGAAATCGCAGTTTCAAAACTAAAATTTGATCGTGTGTTGCCTGTTATTATGTCAAAACATAATAATAATATGTTCGACATTATTATTGTCCCGACTTCCCGCAGCAACGTCGGGTTAATAGACGTATTCGTTTGGTGCGTATACGGGCGGAAAACATTAATATTATTTCCATCGGTCCGATTGTGTTTTGAAAATACATATTATTGTACGATAAGAAATCACTGGAATCGAATGCTGTCCTAATCCACCGTTTTGCAACGTTTTCGTTAAACGTAATAACGGCGGCGGCGTTCCGATCGCGGATTTCATTTTTGTGCGAGACACTGACGGTCTATCGAATATTTTCGCCCGCCGCCGGCTGAACGATTGCCGCTCCGGAGTCGTCGTGCGTCGGCAAAAACCCTCCGTACGTTTACACCCCGATGCCCATCGAACCGCGTAAACTGTTCGGCTTGTCTCGGCAATATTTATTATAATAATAATAATAATAATAATAATAATAATAATAATAATAGCATATGCGATATCGGCGGCGCGCAGGCTGCAGGCGTGTTGTTGAGATTTACGACGACTCGGAAAGGAAAGAAAAAAATCCGGAACGTTGTCACTTTCCGCGTGTGAAAGTATTATTATATAATCCCGCTCGTCTCGCGCGCGTGATATCGTTGCTTATACATAATATTGTGCGTTCGCGAAATCCGTTGATCTCCGAGTGGTGGCGGTGGCGGTGGAGGCTTGTTTTGCGCGCCCGTGTGCGGAAATTCGATGGAAATAAATAAGTAGGTATGACGAAATCGGTTTGACGGGATTATTGTGCGGCGCCCCGGGAGGTTTTCCCCCGGGGGTTGGCGGCCGATGGTATCGGAAAAATCGAATACCGAGCACTCGGGGATGACGTTCGAGTACGATATGATCGGGACGAGATCGATTTCGCGAAAACACATTTCGCCACGTCTTCCCACGACTGCATAGTAATAATAATAATGGTTGTACGACACAGTATTATACTTTGTTTAGGTCCCATGGAAAAAATACAAAAACCCAGACGGTTTGTACACTTTTAGGTCGTAACAACATTCGGACAGATTGTAATATTTTAGATGGAGATGAAATATACATGTAACAATATGAAGGCGGAAAGTTTGTACTTTATTTTCAGGTAGAAAGAAAATGTCTATATTTTCTGTATTTTAATTATTCCAACAGGTGACTACTAGGTCGTATTGTATGACTGTAGATTTCAAACAAAAATTAATAAACAGCCGTTAATAATTTAATATCATTACCTACATATAGGACACAGGTATATATTATAGGTTATATACATATTATGAATACTTAAAATAATTGATTTTTAAAAATAATGAGTTTTATATTATATACTTAAGAGTTAAATACATGGACAATTATTTCAAGTGATATTTTGATTAGTTATTGTTTTATTTTTATGTTGAGGCTCTCGAACCCATTTTTAACAAAAATTGGATCTAAATTCGTTTTAAAATAATTGTTTATAGTGTTTGAAAACCGTACTCTCGAATGATAAACTAATGCTAATCGCGCGAGGTTGATCTAAAGTTTTGAACAATTTAAACTCATCTATTAAAATGCACTTTCCAGTTAATTCCTAATCGCATACAAATTACTACAGAGTGTCCGCGACCAATTATTATTGGTTTATTATCTCCGTACAAAGTGTCCATGATGAATTATTATTGGTTTGTTATCGCCATACAAAATGTCCGCGATCAATTTATTATTATTGCCAATTTATTTTCGTCGTACAAAGTGTCCGTGGTATACAAATAAAACAATATAGACAGTACAACAAATATTGTTCGTTTACCAATAGTAATAATATTATCATATCGTTGGAAAACCCTCCCGGACCAAATAATCGCAAAAATGACAATTTTCGCCGATACATTAGACGTATTTGCGTCATTCGCGACGTTACGAAACGTTTCAGTGATGAACTTCGCGTATTATTATAAAATCATACTGATTTCCTGTTTCCGGCATTTTCAGTCGAACAGATGGGTTCACTGGCTGGTGTATATGCACTCGTTTTATTGTATACTTATAAAAAAACGTTGTAGTAAAACAACAGACGTAAATTATTGGTTTAAAGCGTTCACCCTCTCCCTACAACCTTCGTTCCCTAGTCGCACACGACGAGAACAAAATATTGTCGCAGTTGCAATAATTGCATAAGACGAAAATGTTGGTTTATTATTATGATTTTTAAAGTTCACCGTCGCCCGGAACCAATCGCTGGCGGGCGCTGTTCCGGAAAATAGTTTATATATCTAAGCAATAATTTATTATTGAAATTGACAGTTTGCACTTTGTACAACATCATAATATGTTAATACAAACATCCGTATGTTTCGGGACGTTGAACTACGCTTACATTTTTTGGACTCATATTTAAAGCGTGCCCGTAGTGAGAAAATACGGTAGTCAGTAATATTAGCAGTAGATTTGAATGCCACATGTGCTTTTTTTTTTTAAGAAACAAAATCAAATAGGTACTATATTAATTAGACATTATGAGCAAATCTGGGATTATTATTATTTTTACTCGGACCGAGTTTACTGCAATATGTAAATCATTTTTAGCCGAAAAAAAACCTCACCGAGTTCACAATCGCCCTGTACATAGGCCGCGATCGCCGATCGATTGGAACAAGCACACACACTCATATACTTACCAGCTATACAAAATACTTTTGCTATTAACGTCCTTCGATATCGATGGGTATTTTGAATTGTTATTTCAGTTTATGCACACATTGTTATCCGGAATTCATATAAAAAAAAAAAAATGCATAGTGAGCGGGTCAAACGTTTTGCCGGATTTCGTTTGTAGGACGACGTACCCGCACAACAGTTGTACCTCAGCTTACTAACGATTAACATCGTTAATATAGTCTTATGTTTTTAAGAATACAACAAGAATCAACTCTGTAATGTTGTAACACTAGCGTGAATTGACCCATAATCGAATTTAAGGATAAGAATATATAATATTCGAGCCTGGATTTGTTTTAGTTACGTGCCCGTCACTACAAACATAATGTCTTTGCATTTTTTCATGACAGTTTTTATTACAATTATCATTTATTGAAAATATTTGTATAATATTCTAGTTTTAGTCTGTAAAAAATATATACCTATTGAGATTTCGACCATTTTAGGTAAGTGTAATTATGCATTAACCCGTGACCTTTGCCGAACCTTTTTATTTGAACGCAATAGTAATGTGCTCCGGGTAATGTGAGCCTGTACCATTTACGGAGTAACTCTAATAAAACAACCCTTTGAGCACCATGGATATTATTCACGTCTTTAATGATTCGTAAATGCCAAAAAAAAAACCAACAGGATTTACTGAGTTTTCCGCGTTTTGGACCGAATGCACTCGTGATATTATGTGTAGTTAAATAGTACACACATATTTATATAACTGATATAGATACATTGTTTGTATACATACATTGAATTATTTATTTACTTAAATATTATTTATAATAAATATACTTTATTACATAATACTTACAATATAGCTTATAGTATAGTTTTCATCTGCGCCGTCCAAAATGCCGAAAAAATTAATACTAAAGACAGTACGGTGTTGTGTTAAAGTAGTACAGCAGATACAAACCTATCTGAAATTATTAATGACGGACGTCGTCAACTTTCGATCGCAAACTATAAATTATTGCTTTATATAGCTGCTAAAAATGATGTTATTACCTACTTTTATCATGTCTTTGTGCTATTATTATCATATAAGGTATATATACATGAAATATATATTCTACACTGACTGATTCTACAAGTATGCTCACCTTTTTTTGTCTTCTTCATTAATGCGATTATTCAAAATTTAGTTTTGATGAAATTGTATTAAAATGTATACTTAAAGACTATGTTTCTATATTAGTATGAATACCAAATTAATTATTGATCAATAAATATCTTTTGGTTGAAAGCTAATCAAATGAAAATAAATAAAGACTATATTTTCAAATTTTTGTAATTTGCACTGCTTAAGGAATGTCCTGCGGACGTACAAACATCTGTTTTTGAAATGAAAGTCCTACTTTTTTATTGTTAATTATTTAGCGGATAATGATTTGATAATGTTAACGTATCAAAATCAAAATTCGAACTAGTAGTTTTTGAGTTATTTGATTTTGTGTACTAAGGATAGTGGATCCTTGAAAATTGGTTTGAAATATATGGTAGTTTTAAATTGTTAATTATTCATATTAATCCATCAACATATTTTATAGTTTGTAAAAATCGTCCGAGTATAAAAATCCTAGATCCGATATTACGTCTCATTTATATTTTAGTAAAACCATTTTTGAGGACTTTTTAAACCTTTTATTAACTGAAAAACTATTCGTTAGAATTTTGCAACAGGTACATCTGCGACATTGCAGTAATATTATTGACAACAGTCATTCGGAAAAATGATCCTCTAAGGCTCTAAATAATTTCCAGTAAAAAGGGTTGGGGGTTTTTGTTTGAAAAACAGAGGTTTATATATTGCCACACGATACTCTCCGAACAGTACGAAAGATCCTGTGAATTTTTGTAAGTGTATTAATATGGTCTTCGAGTATACTTAAAAAGTCCAAAAATCAGAATTTCAACGAATTCATATTGTTATTAAATGAAGAAAATCGGGAGTGAGCGTACCGGGGCGAATCACCCCGCCAGTGATATACACAAATAAATAAAACGATGTCAGTTTAGACGGGAGACATATGCTGCATATGTACCTGTATGAAAATTAGGTGCCTACCGACTGTGTGCACTAGGACCAACACGGCCACAGATATGCGCAGTGTCGTATATATGTGTATACACCACATAAGTATGTAAATAATAATATAATATGACTATGTATATTACTTGTTCGATCTGTCACACGTGTGACGGTATATATAATAATAATGTAATATTATACTTACCGGGTAGTACACCCCGCCCTTTCGTAGAATCGCACAAGTCATCGTGGCAAGGCCGGCGGAAGGCATAAGCAGCCTATCCTAACCTAGCCTGGGGTGGCATTTTTATCATTTTTTTTTAGCACCGTGTTTAGGATATATCGCTCGCCCTACGGGCTAGTGCGAAAACCGAAAACTTTCTTTGAAATACCGATGAACAAAAATGAATGTGTTTCTATGACGTGTGGGTTATGTGTATTTTTAAAAATAATAGCCGATACCCGGACTTTATTATATATACATAAGCCACGGTCGAGACAGTATACGTATACTTCTTCAACAAGTACAACACACTGAAATTAAACTTTCGTTATAATAAGCACAGTGGCTTGAACCCGAAGTGGAAGTGCATAATATGTTCGAGGATAATAAAATATAGTCAAGGGGTGAACAGGCAGATACGAAACTAAGGGGTGGCAATTTTGGAAATTGTCTATGTATAGGCCTAGAGCCCGTGCAGATTGCCTAGATAGCCGGCCCTGGCTCGAGTATAAAGTATATTATAGCTGTTGAGCAGGTATAGACGTAATAATAATAATATATTATTGGCTGGTATCGGTTCGCCGTGGACTTTCGATACGGGACAGCGATGAGAGACGACGCATACAAAAAAAAGCACAAAACGAAATATGCCGAGGGAAAACCTCTCGCGAGTACCGCCGCACCACACTTACCCGTGCGTACTCGGGAGTCGACACTACACACTTTATCAGATAGAGTCTATCTGCACTGGTCGACGAGGCCGTGGGACGGCCAAAGGAAACCGGGAAAACAATATAATATAATAATAATAACATATTATATTGATGTCGAAATAAGGTCGTGAAATGAAAACACTTTTTGTACACAACAACATTTTTTTTTTTTTACGTTTTATTCATATATTATGTTTAGCAGTTATTCGCTATATAATAACTTAATAATTATTTATATAATATTTGTCATCACTATATATATATTATATTTATGTACCATATATAGTAACGTTAACAACAATTACATATGTTGATACCTACACACGTGTTGGTTTATATTATCATAATAATAATTATACTGTATAAATAATTTTTCAGCAACAATCTAACTAATATTGATTCTTTTGACTATTTTTTTTTTTTTTTTGGCGTAAGTACCAATATAATATTATTATACTGTGTTTTTTTTTTTATACATAATTCCGTCGGATAAATAAATACACAATACGTATCACTAAATACTCCGCTCACCTCATCGATAATAATATTAATATATATATAGGTACTAACATAATATATAGATTACAATTTTTTTTTCTTCTTATACGTTATTATGATCGTTTTGCATTGTCGCACACACACCTTTACCATTATTATTATTATTATTAATATTAAGTGCCACGTAGTTCATATATATATTACATCGCGTGTATATTTTCATTTTTTTATCGTTAAATTTAAACCGATTAATACAGATATTATATTTGTATACATACATAAATATATATATATATGTATACCTAATGCACGCGTCACACAATTATAATATAATATATCAAACGTAAAATATATACATACATACATACACACGTATATAATATTACATAATATTATTATAATATAGGTAATAATTATTATTCGTTTATATTATAAACCTACACGTTTTTATAGATAGTTGCATATTTTAACAATAATAATGATAATAATAGTAATATACACTACGTAAATAATAATAATAATATACGATATCTCTGTCAATCGTAACAATACGAATATCGTGACAATATATTATTATCACTCGACATAGACATCATATATAAGTGCTGTGTAATGGCTGGGTGTGTGTGTGTGTGTCAGTGTGTGTGTGTATTTTTGTGTCTGTATGTGTATGTGTGTACAGTTGATTTAAATCTTTCTATTATACATATATATACACATATATAGGTATATTATATACATGACACGATCGGTTTTACACGGTTTTATAGTAGTTACAATATAACAATAGTAATAATCATAGGTAGTAATAATAATAATAATAATAATAATAATCGTTAAAATTTTCGCAACAATTTTTTCGGAATGTACCTGAGTTTTGACAGCATCGTTTTTTTTTTTTTTACATTAAATTGTTTTTGAAACAAAATCGAGATTACAACATTATTATATCACATATGAGATCTCGCGATTTGTGTAGTTTTTAATTTTTTTTTTATTTCATTATTATATTATCATAATGTTCTTGGCGCGCCCGTACTTAGATGATAGTTGTTTTAATATTATATTATACTATCATCAATATATTATTATTATAATATAGAATTATAAGTTATACAAAAATGAATTCATCAGATACAACATGAACACCCTGATTGTACTCCAAAATTTATATTTATCATTATTATTATTTAAATTGTTTTAAACACTATAGCGTAAAAACGGTAATCTACGTATATAGTTTACGAACGTATTAATAATATATTATATATTATTATTATCTAACTCGATCTGTATAGTCTTCAGTACGCTGCTTGTTTTTATTATGTATATAGTTATAGTATAACAATTTCGGATGTACGGTTCATTTTGTTTTCAAATATTATTGTGTAATGTATAATAATATTAATATATTATATACACCGTTATAATAAGTATAATATATTATGTGCTTTTTGGCAGGAAACTCTCCAAAACAGTGGCTCATTCGTCTTATCATACATATATTATGGTCATCAATATAGTTAGGTATACTAGTTAAATAACAGTTATAACATTTTTTTTTTTTTTTTTACTTGGTATAATATGGTACTTAAAAATTACTCGCACAACATGTATTATAATGTATTACAATAATATATTTTAATTTTAATCCTAAAAAAACACTAACAACTAATGATTTTTGTTTATAATTTTTTTTTTCGTTTTTACGTGTTTTTAAATTTTTTTTTAATAACTCTATATTCATCATTATGTATTAACGTTTGTAATAATTATATATTATATGGTGCAAATTTAACCTAAATATTACAATGTACATAATTGTTGTTTTTTTATTATTCAATAATAATAATAATAATAATTATGACTTAGCTCGTCTGGTACACGACCAGTGTAACTTACACGCTATGCTTACACGTTACACTTTGGTTTATCCTAGGCGATTATTATTCATCAATATTTATATAGTATATAATTGTTTTATTTATATGTACACGCTTTTCGTTTTAATCGAACGTTTTTTTTTCCTTTCGCTCTTTTCGTTATTAATAATTTGATATACATATTATATATATATATATAAACAATATATAATCATGTATATATATACACATATATACATATAGTTATTTTATACTCAATTTTTTTATTTTATAAAACTACTCGATGGCTACGATTCGGCCTACGCACGTTTCCCATCTAATCAATTAGTTGTGTTTTTATCAACAAAAAAAACATTTACTACAATATTTAGCACACTTTAATTTACATAGATTATTCTTATATAATAGTAAAATAATATAACACGTTTTTATGCTAGGGAGTCGTAAAAAAAAAACCACCAACACGATTATTTTGCGGGTCGTTTTATGTATATCGTATATATATATATATATATATATATATAACGTAATATATACATACGAAGAAACGAACAAAAAAATTGGCGATTTAAATCGGCAGACAAATGGTGGTGTGTGATGTGAGTGTATTGAGCACAGGAAATAATTTCGGTGGGGAGCACTCGAAGCGAAGATCTTAGTTTTGGATGAAAAAAAATTTGTATTATTATATAATATAGTACGTTATATTATAATAATGTAGAGCTATTATTTATAGTGGACGTGATTTGTTTTATTGTGTAATTGGTATTGTTTTTTTTTTTTTGCATTCAAAGGGACACGTTTCAATAATGATATTATCATATACATAGTTTTACCAAAAACTGTCAAACATAACACAACAAAATATAATATCGTAACCGTATTACCTATAACATTCTATATAAAAAAAAAAAATGAAAACAGCTCGCTATAAAAAAGTATTATTCTCTTTCGGTATAAATATTATTTACAAAAGTCAGATAAAACAGCGAAACGTAGCAGAATTATTGTTACACATTGCGAAAAAAAAAAATAATATTGAATTTTAGTAATAATAACTATGTAGTATTTTTAGGTAGTACGCGTTAAGCCTATAGCCTCGTTTATTATTATTATTACAAAATGAGCGAATTGATCGCTGTCGATAACATTATAAATAATATTATTTAATATATTTACATACACACGTGCGTCCGTGTGTGGTGTTTGCGGCGCGCGCGTGTGCGAGTGTACAACAATACAATATAATAATAATAATAACATAGCATTTCGGTTATATTATATTAATTATATTAATTATATTGCATATTAACACTTTTTTTTTTGTTCTCTGGAGCCATATCGTATTTAAATATTGTATGTATATCGTACAAAATGCTTCATTAATGTCGTTATGATTATTATTTTTGCAAACGGGTGAAGTGAAATGAAAAAATTTAAGTAAATGAAAAAATCATCAACAGAAATGTGTCGAATAAAAAAAATATCGTTTTTCCGTTTCAATGTATAAAAAAAAAATCGTTTGGCAATCGATGTCCTACACTTTTCAATAATGCGCGGCCATTATCTGCAGTAGGTATACGATATAATATCATATATTATTATAACATATAATAATATTATAATAATTAAATCATTATCAGTTGCTTTTAATATTATTATTATTATTTTGTTTTTTGAGCATGTAAGCACAATATCATTATTATGTATATATCATCATCCATCGTTAACTTGTCTACTAAATATTTTATAACTAAATAATTTTTTTTTTTTTTTTTATTTTCGTTTTTATGGTTTAATTATCGATTTTATTATTATTTTTTTTTATCACAATTCTTCATCACTCGTGTCGATGATATGTTACGTTTTTTTATTTGGTTAGCGATCTATTGTTTTTTAATAACTGAATGCGACCCATCGGGGGGTTTCGACACCGTACAAACGAATAATAATACATTAAATATACCGGCCCGTATAATATAATATAATAATATATAATATTGATTAATTTGTTTTTGTTTTTTTTTTTTGTTTTTTGGCGCCCCAAATGATTTATTTACAATTCGTTCGGTACACCGGCAGGGCTTTCGGGGTATTGTAATTTTGATTGGCTTGACTATGTGTGTAGCAGAAGGCGGAGTTTGGAAGAATTATCGTATCGCGTTTTTGGGCTCCAGAATTCAGTCGTCCTCAGACCAGCAGGCTCGGCGTAAGCCACTCTTCGTCGGCTATCTGCAAACCACATCAGTGCCCTTATATAGTATTACATCGTACGTGAATATGTGAATCAATAGGTGTGTGTGTGTGTGTTAGTTATTTTCCGTGGGTGTGTGGACTGTGAATGTGTTTTTTTTTGTGCGAGGAACTTGAACAAAAAAAAAACCCGTGACTTTCGGGTCTACTTATGCGCTCGGGAATGGCGATCTCGTAACATTATTACACGACGTAGGCATAATAATATACTATTATATATTATTATTGTACACAAGAACACGGCGACTGGACGACTGCGACGCACCGGCGACGGGTTAGGTTCAGCGCATTTGTGTATGTTTTCAGATTTGAAAAGAAAAAAAATGTCTGAATAAAAGTCATCGGCATAATTCTGCGATCCGAGCATTTCGTTTTTGGCGAGGCGTATAATATAATATATAGTAAACACTGTGAACAGACGATTATTATATTTTTGTCAAAAGTCATTAGAAATAGCAGCAGTCGCCTTGATGCGCAGTGGCTAACGAAAGAAGCACACAATGCCATTGCAATAGTCGTCGTCGTCGTTGTCGCCGTCGTCATCGTCGTCGTGACCATCGTCAACGTAATAATATTTTTAACAGGTGTAAGTACCAGGCGTGAGAGGGTCGTTAAGCCGAATTCAAGTTCGTCGACAAATTATATAATATTATCACAAGCACAATACACACGACGGTGGTGCGATTCTGTTTTTAGTTCGATGTGGTGGTAGGGGGGGGGGCAGGGGTGATACGAATCTATTTCCTGTGCAGACCTAAACACACTCAAATGCGTTCACACGACAATTTGTCGTCGACGGGATACGCGGGGTTGGCCGAATGTTCGCCTCGTAGCAGTATAAAAAATAACTAAAATATACAAAATTATAATATATATAAAAAAAAAAAAAATTCTACTAAAATAATTGTATAAAAAATAATAACGTCAAGAGCATTCTCGTCTACAAAATTAGCTATATACGTTTCATCAAAACTATGTGCACATCGAATTCGACAGATTCGAAAACAAAAAAAAAAAAAAAAACCATAATAGACAATTATAATTAATAATAATAATAATAATAATAATAATAAATTATCTTATTGAATACCGGACGCGTACATTGAGTTTGCAATCGACCGGTATATCGTGTTTAATATAATAATAGCGTAAATAATAATAATAATAATTTAAAAAAAAAAAACTAATTATAATAACGAAAGCGCGTGATAGCCACTGATAGGTGTGCCGGGGAGGATCTTTCGAGGGGTAGGTATAGAGGCGCGTTGTGGGGGGTGACGTTAGGTACAGTGGAGGGAGGGAGATAAAAAAATGTGCACGTCGTCGTCGTCGTGTCTTAGACGCAGAGGTACTGGATTTTCGAAAAAAATCGATACAAAAAATATGCACGAGCTGAAAAGTTGGGGCACTATTTGTTAGGGGTTGTGGCCAAGGGGCTTAGGACGCGTAGTACAATTTCGTGGGACAATAAGCGCCGTCGAATCGGTCGGCTGTGGAGGCTGTGGTTGCTGCGGCGATGGCGTCGGCGGCGGTGGAGGCTGCGGCTGTGTAGGCTGATCACGAGGTGGCCATTTTCAGTATGGATAGCTCGTTGGCCTCGTAACCACCGTGGTGCTGGTGGTGGAGGTGGTGATGGTGGTGGTGGAGGTGATCATACATGGGCCACGCGGACGCCTGCACCGGTGCGGGGTGTTGTTTTACCTGAAACTGGTGGAGCGTCGGATAGGCCGGTATCATGGCGGCGGCGGCTGGCGGCGGAGCCGGTGCCGGGGCCGACTGTTGGGCCGCCACGGCAGACGCGATCTGCTGGCCCGGCTGCAGGGCCCCCGGTTGAGTCCACGCGGTCGTTGCTCCCGTCGGCAGTGCTTGCATTCCCATCCGGCTGCGAAAACGAAAAGCGAAAATGCAAACAATTTTTTTCATGTGTGTTGTTTGTGACGACGAAATGTCGGATATAATAATAATATGTCTAACGATGATTTGAAATAGGAATAATGCGTTATAATATTGCGTATCGCGGAATCGATCGGGAACGATAGTTGCGGGAAAGTTCGTTGGCATGATAACATATGATTAAACTACGCATTATGTGCAAGTATTAAAAATATCATGAAATATTAGAAAACATTTTTTTAAAATTTTTTTGTTTTCAAGATATTTTTATCGACCTTTTGTCATTCCATTGTCCCGTGTAAGTAAATCAGTTTAGTTCGACTCATTCTACCACGGTATGACAATTGCTGTTAGAGCGAATTTTATTTTAATTTCAACGAGCTAACAGAAAAGTCACTCGACCCAAACGAGTATGAAAAAATAAACGATTTCACCACGGTGACAGTTCCCACAAATAACGTTTATTATTCTTAATTTATCTTAGTCTCTTAGCACGTAGTGTATGTATATTGTATACAGACAAAAAAATGCTATATAGGAAGAGGCTGGCAAGTAAAAAAATATCAAATTAATCTTTTATGGCCATATTGAAAAGAACGTATATTTTATAAAATCATTTCGGGGTTGGGGGTGCATCAGCAATAGATTTCGTATATTATAATACTGTCACGGATAACGAACTAGGAATTTAACGTTGATAAGTAATCGATTCTCATCCAAAATGTTCTATTCGTCGAATAAAAATCTACAATATATAGATGTGTAAAATATGTCACACCATATTATGTTTATAATGATTAATAACCAAGTGCTATTATTTAACTGTTTTTAAACCTATGACAGTTTTTCTACCGAGAAAATAAATTATTATTTGATGAAACAGTTTGTAAAAACCCAAACGCCGATATCAGTTGACTGCCGAAAAGTATTACTTATGAATCATATCAAATACTTAGATCAACACGGAACTGTGAAAAACTGAAAGTGTTTATTGCTCAGGTATTCAGTATAGCAATTTTTTATTTGTAGCTTTACGTAACCTTACCAATCTAGTATATTTCATATACCCCGGATACCACTAGGAGTCTAGGACAGTATAATATTATTTTGTGGAAAAATATTGGGCGTCATCCGATTGCGTCCCGTTTCAACCTTTTATACCTTTTCAATGTGTCGATTGCGTCAGAGGTAAATTTTTTTTTTTACCTTTTTTCTTACTGAATATAACTTACTAATACATTCTTAGTTCTAGGATTGAGAAATGAATAGTCATAATTAGTTATTATTTTGTAATTATTAAATAACTCAAAAATACAGTTTTAGTCAGTCATCGTCAGTGTTATAAAATAATAACTTTACAAAAATCTATAAAAATAAGTACAAAATATAATATAATATATAAACGTTATTTTTATGTGTGTATCTGTTTGACATTGTTTTAAGATATTTAAAAATTGATGAATATTCGGATGTGATGTATAGAAAAAAGAGTTGAATTTTGCATGAAAGCTTTCACACGCGTTTGTTGTGCGCTGCATACTACTCGGCTCATTTCAGCCGACATTTTAGGTAGAAAATGTGAATTTGAATCAATATAATTATCAATTAAATAATCAGTACATTTTTTGAGTTGTTCATTTAAGGGCTGAATAGAAGATTTTATTTTTTTCACTTAAAATATTATTCATTATATACGATATTATATATCATATGCTATAGCTAAAAAATATCTTTCGACTCAGGCACTTGCAGACGTACTAAATCGCAAATCGATAACCAACCATTAAAATAAAATGTTCGTAAGCTCATCAAGTAAAAACCAATTCATGTTTAAATATATCTGCACAGCATAATATGTGACAAATATATTAGATTTATCATGTCAATTTACGCTTACCTACATACAATAGGACGCAATCGGAACATAGAAAAGGTAGGAAAAAAATCGTTTACCTGCGTCCGGGACGCAATCGACAAACTCCGAAAATATTCATTTTAGAATTTACTCGTCCAAACAAATTATAATCTTGCAATGCAGAAATTAAGTCATAATAAGTTTAATATGCTATATATGGCAAACCATATACAATTAGGATTAAATCATTTTTCTAGTGATGACATTTTCTTCTACATTTTTTTAAAATACTCCGAACGTAGTATTTTTATGAAGCTGATAATTATTTAATTTTAATATTCTTGCGGTGTATAATATAATAATATGTTTGTGGAAGAGATAGAGAAAGAATTGTCGCAAGACACGTTTTCACTGATATTAATTTTATTACGTCCAAGTGCTGTTCAAGTAATTGATTTAAATCGAATAGAAAAAATAAAATATAACGCAGAGCGACTTTAATTAAAACGAGTGAAATACTATTCAACGTGTTTATCCAACTGTGGAAAACACAGTTTTACATTTAATGAAAATGTATTTACCTAGTGTAAATTTAGGAAACTCCACCTTGGTACCTGCTACTCTTTATACATTTTATTCTTATTTAGAAATAATAAATATTAATCACATTATTTTTCGTTGAAAAATAATTCGAATTCAATCAGTATATACGCTGCAATTCAATGGTTAATCCGATTGGATTTTAAAATGTTTTTATTTCCATTTTTACATAACACGTACAAATGTAATTTTCTAATTTACTGAAATGCAGATAAGTGGTAATTCGGTCATTCGGGGTTATCTAATTATTTGTCAGTCGTGGTATACAAATCGTAGCTGTAGTCAAGACTTTGTTCGATCGATTAACATAATATTCGGAATCTCGGAAGCTATTGTATGTATTTTAATGCAAGCTTAAAATAATATACTTGATTTAAATAACCACAATAAGACGCGTCGAGTTAAGAAAAAAAAAACTGAGCAACTCCTCAGAGTGACACATCGCTTACAAAGCTTTACTTTAAAGCCTATACGATGCTGCAAAATTGGTCGTATAACAATACCTAATAATAATTTTTTTTTTCGAAATTCGTCAAACCTGTACTTCGATAATATAATTAATACAATATCACATAATATTATGTATTCTATCCGGTGCAGTTATATAGCTTACAGCGATCGTCACCGTCAACTTACCCGAGATACCCTTGTTGGTAGCCGAACTGTCCGTACGTGTAACCTTGGACGCCCTGCAGGAACTGTCCCTGTAGCTGTGTGGCCGGATAGCTCTGCGGATACCAGTAACCGAGTTGCTGGCCGTACGCCGCAGCGGTGTACGGGAATTGTGTGCTGCTGAGCGCCGCCTGAAACGTTAAAGAAAAATAGCCGAGGGGCGGAAGTCAGTCGGCGTCGAGTCTAGTCGGGGTTCCGGAAGTCTCGCACGGGGGGAAACCACCGTCGAAGTCCACCGCGATGGCCCGGTCGACTTACCTGAGACGAGCACACTTGCGACGCGTTCTGCGACACGATCGGTTCGCCGGACTCTTTGCCCCACGAACACTTGACCGGTTGTCCGTTGATGTCCGAGTTGTGCACGGCCACTATAGCGTGAGTGGCCGATTCCTTGGTGGCGAATCTGGAACACGACAAACGCGAAAAGCGGTTTATGTTTAAAACGTCCGCACAGAGGATGTCGGTGACGATACATTTTTAATCCGACGGGATCGCTTAAATATTGAGGACAAACGGTCCGCAGGTCCCGGCCCCTAACACGGTTTCCCGAAAATGGTTGCCCAAAAACAAGGTATACGGTTAATAATAGATGCACACACATTCGACAAAATACGCACGCCCGTGAGCGCGTGTGTGTTTGCGTGCGAGTGAAGTCGAGTCGTCGGGGATGCATTCTTAATCCGTTTACAATTGCCCGGGAAAGAGGCCCTCCACCACGCCGGAGAGCAGTCCGTGGGGAAGTGCAGGAAACCGTCCGACACAATCTTTCTCTCCGCCTCTCTACTTCCACCCCACCGCCGACCACACCGACCACCTCCGACGACGCTTCGCTACCGCCGTCAAAGGTATTGGGTCGTTTCGGATGTACGCTCATGTATTATATATACCATAGCCGGTGTGTATGAAGCACACATATATATATGTATGTACAGCATATGTATGTATATAATATAATATAATATATATTCCGACTGGTAAACACGGTCCGACCTAGCTGTATACCACTACTGTAAACAAGGTAACGAACTTTATTAGCTCGGCACGTATCCACCGATGCCGAAGTCTTGGAGCGAATGAATATTTTAAGCTCCTAAGTAGCCAGCGGGCCGGAAGTCCGGGCGGGGCTGACGAGAGAAAACAAACATTCCGTTTCACAACGTTAAGACATTATGGAAACAAAAACCCGACCGTCCCTCGAAATTTTCCAACGAAATTAGTGTGTCTCTATTTTGTTATTTCCGTCGCAGTAGGTACATTATTATAGTAATATTATACGTACACATAACGTAATATTATGTATAGATGAATCGGAATGACGACGAGACGACGTACGTTACGCTAGCACGGGTCTATTTTTTATTTTATTATATTATTATTATTATTATTCGTCTGTACCTCTAAAATCTCGTGTCCCGAGTGATGATTTGAGGGCGGCCTAAACGATTTATTGCCGACCGATTCCGCGGGTTGAATATTGCGCATAAAACTTTACGCATTAAATACGCGGGCGGGTCGCTATAAAATTCCAATTAGGTTTTTCCCGATGTCATAAGTAATTCAAACGGGCGAGCGCGACAGGGTCTAAAAATATGGTTTTATGGAGATACCGGACGTTCCCGGGACGAGTGCACGCGGTGAGGTCGAAGGAAACCGCGGATCATCCCACAGGAATTGTTCAGGATTGAACGAACCCGGTATTTCGGTATAAACATGGTATATTATGCGTCTACAGCCGGAGGAGTAATACGAGCGATACGCCACCGTTTTGTTTTAGTATACTATTTGACAGGTTCCTATTTAACTTGTTCAATACAATACGTTTATTAGCGGATAACCCGATTACACTATATTGTTCAGAAATTATCCTTTCAAATCTGCGCTCGCTGTGGGTCGTATAATATAACGACATAACTATTAAACGGCATATAATATATACTTAAACTAAACACTATATATTATACAGTGTGCAGATTCAAAAGTTTTAAATAGTTATGATCTAAAATTATAAAGAACATTAATGGCTATGTAGAACGTTTTGTGTGCAAATAACAATAAGCGATATCATTATAAAAAGTCTATAATGTGTACAACCATGAAAAACGAAATTCACTATCAACAAACAGAGATCATCTGAATTTAAACAGGGACACAAAAATATTGATATACGTTATACATATATTATGTATTTATTAAATTATGTAAAATATAATATTATGCTATGCGTACAAGTGCTGATGTTAACATTATTATCAGCTAAATAACTGTGTAACGTTAAAGGCTTATCATAATTGTAAACAAACGAATTATCTCATAAATTGAGCGTGAAATGGATATAACTAAAGTCGTAGTAAAAAAAAATCAATATTATTTTGCAGAGTACGTTTCACTTTCAGGATTAATTTTATTGTTTGTTCGAGTATGCAAATAAGAGATGGAGCGACGATGGGACTATATGCATTTTGTAACGACGGCTGAGCAAACGTTATCATACTTTATTTTTAAGTCGCTTAACGTACATAGTCCAAGGGCAGAACCAAGGGGGGACGGAAAAAAGAAAGTAGGCCATCCCACGTTTAAAAAAAAAAAAATAGTTGTTTACATGTACCTATATAAGCCTAAAGCAAATACGATAAACGTTAATACGGGACAATTGACACTGTATACTAAAAGATTGGCGAACAAAATGTTATACGCGTGGCATACTTTTTGGAGGTGACCTTATCCCTCATCTGCGCCTATAGATTACCACCCCTCCGTTATCTCGGGCTGGATCCACTCCTGACCCAGGCTTATGAAATATCGCAGTTATTTAAATTAGCGGACACTCGCGAGCCGTCAAAGTCTGTCATGCTGAATCGAAGAATTTACTATTTTATAATAATAGATCATATAGTACGATTATGAAAAAAATCCCAAAAGTGACCAATTAACTCATTTTGGTAATTACATAGTAATTATAATATATATTATATAATCAGTGCATGTAAATAAAACATTATCAATAAAATGTGAAATCATTTCGACCCAAGATCCGGTGTACGCGTGGATGTCGGTCTTTGCAGGGGTAGGTATCCGTGGTGGGACGATTGTGTGTGTGTGTGTGTGTGTCTGCTGTGTGTACAGTGACGCTGAGGACGACGGGCTCTTGGGCGGAAAATGCCGTTAATTTATGTATACGAGGTTGGAATGATGCCGAGCGTACGGGTTAATGATTTGCCAGTAATATTGTGGTTATGGTCCAAACTACTAAAGTACCGCCTACCCTCTTTTCAAAGGCTGTACGACCACACGTGAAACCCACTCACACACACTCATTCATATATATTATTAGTGCTTTTCATTACATTTCGGAACGACAAGAACCACTGTGGTCCGCGGCATTGGTCGCGAATGGTGGTGGAGATGGTGGAGGAGGTGGTCGGTACATTAGGATATCCGTCGTCGTGTTTTCGTCTGGTGCACACGCGCATACAAGCACAAACACACCCACGCTCGGTATCCCACCCGCGGGGCGTATGAATAATTAAATCGTGTTACTAGTGAAATCGGAGAGACCTGACTCGGTTGAAATCCGATTACCTGCCGAAGAATTTGGTGTCTCATTTTATTTTTATTTTTTTCCACCCACGCAGGCCGATATGGGGATCCGTCTTTAGTTTCCCGTTTTGGTTCGATAAACTAGGGTGAACAAAAAATTAAACAAACCGACAGTTTGATTGCAATTTCAAAATTTCTTCAGCTAAACGTCCTTTTTTAATATGCACATCATATTATATGCGTCCACGAAATGTGCCAATTACTACCTTGTCAAATAGGGTTCAAAATAGTACAATCGGAAATCAAATTTTGGGATCGTCAAATCAATCGAGTTTTAGTTGAGTAGATGGGCTTTAGGCGACCCGATCGGATAATCACGGCGGTTTTTTTTCCCCCTATAAGTATTATAGACCTATCTCTTTACAGATATATTTTAATTGCTCACGACAACCTTTTACTGACATCGCGCGTATACAGTATAGTAATATTATTATCTCAAAATACTTACCGGACGAATGCGTAACCCTTGTCCTTGAACACCCGTATCTCTTGGATGTTGCCGAACGGAGCGAACGTCTTTTGCACCAGTTCGTCGGTGAGTCCGCTGGTCAGTCCACCGCAGTACACGGTGCAGTTGGTCGGGCTCGACTGGTTGTACACTTCGTCGAACGTAAGCGGTTTGGTGTTGGCTGAAACAAAAACGAAACGGAAATTGTTGTAGAACCGCGACCAATACAAACGAACGAAATGATTACTATCACGTTCGATCTGGAGAATAACACGTTTTGTTGTGACGGGGAAATAAACAGCTTTTTTTTGCGGACGCCTCGTCCGGATAAAAAAGTTTTTAAAAAAACGTGGGCGAATCGTAGCGAACGTCCTGCAGGGTGTCGTTATTCGTTACCATTTTTCGTCGTCGTGCACTTGTCTTCGGGCTCATTATTATTATAATTATTCGTGTTGACTTATATTATTACCCACGCAATCGTCTCGATAGTGCAATATTATATTAAGACGCGCAGCTATAGACACACGCGGGGAGAGTGGAATACACAAGTGTTTGCCTATAACTCATATACCTATTATTATTATTATTATTATTGTGTGTGTGTGTGTGTGCTGCACGTGTACGGCGTTATATTGTTCCGGGTAAACCTTCAACCCCCTCACACCTCCTCCCCCCGCCCGAGAAAACTACTGCGTGCGGTGTTAAACTTGGTTCGGACTCGCAGCTCGGATCACACACGATTCGCGCGTACACCTAACAAACCTCCCCCGTATTCGGGCACATGCGGGCGTTGATAATTACGTCAAAACTTGCTAGACAATAGACGGACGCGTTATATATACAATATACAATATATATGTGTGTGTGTGTGTGTGTGTAATGTACGTTGGCGCAGTTGTTGGCGAGAATTCTCATTTCGATAGTGTTTCCAAGTCAAACATAGTTGGGAGAAGAATAGTTGTTTCGGCGGAGCAAACGTCAATCAATGACACGCCGGGAAATTGTTTCGTTTCTCGTCGCGGGGCGGACGATGCGCCGCCGTTTGATTTGCAATTATTTGTTTTCGAAAAAAATAATCGATTCAAAACTATTTGTTAAATTAAAAATAATAATATTATAGTGCGAACACGGACGACCGCAGTTTTCTTCGTGGAGGTATAATATCATAATTCATAATATTATGTTATACTTCATTTTGATGACGCGATATGATATAGCAGACAGAATACAGTTTAGGTATAATAAGTGACATATCGGAAATCGTATCACAATTTCCGTCTCGTAATATATTATTGCACCACCAGACAGTCGTCTTCTCCACGTACACCGCGACGGTTATAATACGGTATAACGCGGTCGGGTGTATTATACTGATCGGCGAGCAAAGAGACTACAACGGCCGATGGGAGCATATCTACACGCAGGGGAAACTTAATTCGAAGGGACCAGCAGACTCTCCGTCGAGCAGCTTGTACGTGCACCGTAAGTGATGCGTATGCCAGTATATTATTGTGTTTGTGACGGGACGTTATTTCGCCGTCGTCTCCCCTTGGTCACGGGTGGGCGCGCGCGGGTGTGTGTGTGTGTGTGTGTGTGTGTGTGTGTGTGTGTGTGTGTGTGTGTGTGTGTGTGTGTGTAATGTATGCGAGTAACCGGAAAGCAATACATTAATATGACGCGGTACGTCGGATGTCAATTAGTATGCTCAGAGCTCGGCACTTGGAGAATTTGCACATTACTCAGAGGAAGCTGCGTATAGTATTCGAAATCTTAATCGACAAAAATTTGAAATTTGTTACATAACATTTCGGCAACGCAGACTACTAAGAATTAATGTTACTATGTTTCGTATATTTTACAAATTTATCATATTAAGTGATTTCGCAAAATGTTACATAATAATAAGCATTATTATATTGTATCAGCAGTTAACCGGTCGCAGCCCAAGTTTATTTTTTTTATACGTTTAGTAAAACATTTTAATTCCGTAATGTGATTATTATCTTAAAAAATGTTAATGTACATTACACTGGTACAACTTATAAAGTTATAACTATCATAAATATTTTATTACATTACTTGAGCCAAATATGGCATTTATATTAACAAAATAAATATACTTGATAAATCAACCAAACAAAAACTTTAAATAAAATGAAAATAATTTGAAAATAAAGAGCCGTCAAGCACCGGCGTCGTCATCTATAAGCTGAATACCTATACTAGATAAAATATTTATTTTGCTGTTCATATAAAAATTGATTTTATTTTTTACCATAACATTACAAAACGATAGTTTATAGTTTTGTGTGTTGAATAATCATAGAGTTTTTTGAAATTAATTCTCAAATTTTAAGAGAAAATAATATCAACAAATATCAATACTGCACATAAAAACTTTTTTTAGAACATTTAGTGCGCACACGTTTCGCCGTTTCTTTGGCGCATCAATATAGTGCCCCGAGCCCCAAACTATTATTATTATTATTAATATTATACAATACCGCTGATGTAGTGACATTGCGGCGGATGGCAACGGTATGGTGATATTATCGAATCCACCGATTGCGACTACACCGTGTACGTATTTACACGTCCTACATACGCGCAGGAAAAATATATTTTTACGCATGTGGCGTATAATAATAATAGTAATAATATAATATACAGTCGACCAGCCAGCCCCGCGGTGTACATAGCGAGAGACGAGCTATAATAATATACACTGCTGCAGCGGTGGCGCGCTGAGATATTGTCCCGACGACGAGCGAGCCGACAATAAAAGTTTTATTTACATTAAACAAAGTGTACTCGGACACGCAACCAATTAGCAAATTGTCCGTGCGTAATGGCGGTTTCCTCCGGCGAATTATCCACACGAATGGAAATGCTCTGACAAACTTTCTCGGCGCGTTTGGCAAGTATTCTGCTGCTGCTCCTCCTCCTTCTTTAAGCTTTCAAGTGGTCGGGGCTGGGGACCGTCACTGTTTTTCCGCGTCCTCGCCCCCCCCTCTCCTCCCCCTTATCCTGCTCCTGCTCCTCTTCCACGCCGCGCCGATCTGATTCACTGTGTATATACGCGCGCCCTCTCCGCGAAAATCTCCGCTAATGTTACAGTGTATATTATAATCATTTTCCGTCGCGGGGGGTTTTCACCGTCCAACTATCTCGCACTCCTCCTCCAATATATATATAGGTATACTTATATTTTGTTTTAGGAAATAAATGTTGTTTTTTTTTCCCGCAATCCCCGCTACGGGCCACCATATAATTTCCAAAGATTTATGAGGTCGTAAAACTTCGGGGGGTTCTTTAACTCAAAAATTCAAATTCCGCCGGGAATACGCAACGATGAAAAACCAACTACGGCCAAAAATATACACACACATACGTATAATGTATACACTCGCACATTTGGGCGTGCGTACGATTTTCTTTTCTCTTTTCAATTTTTATCTTTTGTACGTTTGCCAGAGATGATCACAAAAAAAACCACAAAAACGGCGATGATGAAATAATTGATTTTTCATATTTGTTTGTATTTCTTTTTTCATCCATCCGTTTCGCGAGCCGACACTATGCGCTGCAGCAATCCGTTATAACAATATTCTCGGAAAAACAATCAATTTGAGCGTGAATAGAAATTAAGCAAAAAAAAAAAAAAAGAATAATTTGAATACCTATCATAATGTTGAACAAAACATAATATTTGGTCCGTGTTTACGCTTGCGTCTGGATGAAATCGATAAAAAAAAAAAAATAATAATAACAATAATACAACGATGATGATGTGGCGGCGGCAGTATAGGAGGTACCTGCGTCACGTCACGCTTATGGGAAAAATGGCTCGAGGGAGGGCAAGACAGTCTCGAGGGAAATTTTGAATTAATTCGAATGCATAATTCATATGCCTGCGGCGAATGCGCGCGGGCACACCGGCGCAGTGTTATGATAAATTCCATTGCTAATTTAATGCGTTTTAGGTACATTACATATTGATGCTGTTTTCAATACGAATCCGGAGGCGATTTATTATTACATGATATTATATTGTAACGAAATCTGAGACCCGAACGAGAGTATATATAGGTACATATACACAACGCATTATACACACACATATATACACTGCAGGTACAATTGTTACTCACGCCGCCGCGACTGTGCCGAATAATTAACCGCTATACACGTTGACACGTCTTCCACGCTCGTCGATGAGTATTACTACTGATAAACGCGATTTCCGTCGACGGTGGCGCGCGCATAGACGGACGAAAACTTTGAAAGTATATTAAAATATACTGTTTGGCCAAACTTCGTCCCGACGCCGATTTAACGCGTTACCGATTTAATTGCTATATGCAGGTAGGCACCATATTATATAATATGTAATTTTATTGGAAGAGTTTTCTCAAACTCGCGTCTCTAAAGATCGTTTGACATTGTCAAATGCACCGTCCGAATCTGTTAACGTTATAACCGTTATATAATACAACGTAACCGCTGTACAAGCGGTTTAGTCGGAAAAAATTACCAAAGAAAAATAAACCAGAAGAGTCATTTAACAGAAAATAACGCTCTATCCCGCAAGCCGCTCTATAGGTTCAACTCTATTCGACAAAGCGTAATATTACGATATTATATTAATATATAGATCTGTCATATACATATTGAACGCCACCAAAGCTGTACCAAATTATATTTAGCAGCGACGATAATCAATCGATATAAATATAATATTAGGTACCTAATGTATGTACATATATGTATAGGTATAGGTACGAATCACGGGCAGATTTTAAACTATATTACTGCTCGCGGGCGGTAATCGGTCAAAATATCCAAGGACAAAATATCCACGGACAAAATATCCAAGGACAAAATATCCAACGGTCAAAATATCCAAATCTTGAAATGACAAATATTAATAATATACGACAATACTAAAAAATATGTATTATTAATAATTTTTTTTTTTTATTAGCTATCGGTATAAACCATTATAGCTCAACAATTACAATTGTATTAATAAATTTATATTGTGATACATATAATACTAACATATAATAATAATTGTATTTTAACCTGGAAATTTCACGTACCTACCTAGCTTATCGTTTAAATTATCGACAAGATTAGTGTGAGATTATTATTTATTAGATTTTGTTATATCGTACCTATAGTAGTATTAGTATACTACATTACTATCTTTATTTAGTGTCCGGTTTTCAAACTCCGACAAATTACAGTTATCGTTACGTATAAATCTATCATAAGTCTTCATCGTCGTCAAGCGTCAACGTCTTTCGGTTTCCGTGTTAACGACTTAACGTAGTGGAGTGCAGTTTATAAATTTATTACAAATTAATTATAAATGGAAGTAACGAGATCGAACAAAGGTGGTTTAAAAGCCATATTTGAAGGGCACATGTATATACTGTAAACTATACCGTAATAATAACGTAATTTATATATTATATAATACATTTATACTTATATTATTATTATATATTATATTTTTATAATTAAATAATTTGGTATTTGAACTTTTTTATTAGTAAGTACTTAAAGTTTAATCTACTTATTCACGGAAAAACTGATACATTTGGATATTTTGTCCATGGATATTTTGACCGTTAGATATTTTGTCCTTGGATATTTTGGTTTGGATATTTTATCCGTGGATATTTTGTCCTTGGATATTTTGTCCTAGAATCCTCGCGGGCGGCTCGGTTAAACGAAAATCGGTTTGTCATAACTCATAATACAATATTATAATATTATTATCAATATTGCAATCATTTCTTTGCCTTGAACAACAGCAAGTAAGCAACAAACGGACCACGTGGTCCGACGTAATCGTGTATTTATAACAGGTATATATATATATATGTGACGCCAATATAAATATAATATACCGTTGTCGAACCGGGCGTGCAGTATAATATGGCCGGGCTTTGTTCATGAATAATTGAACTTTAGAGCAAATTACACCGACCTGCATCAAGATAATAATATAAAAGTTGGTTTTTGTTTACATTTTCGAAAATAAAAATAAAGGTTCAATTTACATATTATGGGTGTTCTACTTTTTTTCCTCCCCCTATCGGCACACCCGCCGCCGCCGAGCTGGCTGGCTCTGCGCGCGGGCAAAGGATATAATATAGTATAATGACCGCCGCTGCAGCCGTATAGTTGGTATGTATATTATTATTATAATATATATATATATATAGAACGTTGGGTCAAATAAGATTTTCCTTTTACCGGGCTCGCAGTTGTATACGAGCGCTGCACGCGGATATTTAAACCGTAACATTCCGATATAATAATCCCCATTACATATTTTATTATAATATACGGTCGGATAGTTAACAAAAAAAACACATTTCAATTCATATACGTATTAATTATAACAATAAACGATACGCGTATAAGTAAAATAAGTATACCTCGGCTAGTTTAAACCGACAACACCCCCCCCCCCCCCCAGGCATATCGAGTGTTTACCAGAGATATTATTACTATATGTATAGCGACAGAGAAAGTATAGGCATCTGGCGTCTTCTCTATTATTATTATTATTATTATTATAACGCCGGCTGCGTTTTATTCGTCCCGAAAGAACGGCTCGACGTCGACAACAACTATTATACGTATATAGGTAGGTACTACTGCGTGCGTATTGGCGCTTAATTATTTCCGGTTTTAAATATTTTAAAACCCGTCGATTAATAGCGGTATACCGCGACTGACAAAATGTCATTAATCAAAAACACCGCTCTACACCGAACTCCCTTCCCCTTCCCACCCCCGCTCACCACCTCCCCCCCCCCTTTCCACGACTAACCACCCCGGTCGCCACACGACTACACCGGCACGATCGCCGATGACGGCTGCACACCTATATCACAGGTACATCCAGTCCGGTGGGCGTTTAATTATTATCAGCAGTGTATATACGTTTTTGAAATATCGTTACTTAACAAAGTCTCATCAATCTAATTAACGCACTGTGTGTTGTGTGTGTATACCTTTGCCAACATTAATCCATTAAATCGGGGTAGTGCATATAATATATACCCGACATCGCGGTACGAGTTGAATGATCGAAATGTTTCGCGACTGCGCTCGGGTCGCCGGAGCACCCGCAGCAGCGATAGGGTATTATTATCCGAGCCAGCCAAGGGGCCGTGTGACTGAATATATAATAATACGAGATAATAATATTATAATATTATAAGACGGAGCGCGGCTATAGTATAGCCTCCATACAGACGCGACTCGTTCGAAGATTTTTTAGCAAAAAAAAAAAATAAATAACGCCGAGACTTTGATATTGTGTAACTCGCTTATTACACCACCCACTCGACATATTATATTCATTGAGATCAAAACAAATATCGTATATTACTATATTATAATATCTCGTATTATTATTTTGCGGCGTATATCGCTGAAAAGCGCGTAACTGTTTTTAAAACGTACCTCTTCCCGAAAACCACACACCATAGGTACTATGCGGTATTTAGGTCAAAACCATCCATGTGCGAGCGTAAAATGTAGGACGTCGACAAACAAAAAACACCACGAGTATCTAAAGGTCTTTCGTTGCTCTCGGGAAAACGCTATATTATTATGCAACGTGCGACCGCGAAAGTGCAACCGCGATTGTTACCTTGGTATAATATAAGCACGATCATATGTTTAAACCGTAATAATGACGACCGTGTACAATATAAACGTAGTTGTTCTGCAGCATTATATAGATACGTGCGTGATACAAATCGAATTCTGATCAAGACGTACTCGGGGGTGGTGGTGAGGGGGGGGGGTCATATCCTTTGGCTATCGTACCATTTGTCTTATTTTTGTCGTATAAAACATTATGTGATTGAGCGACGAAAGTATATTATAACCGCGGTCTGAAAATAGTCAAAAATACATCCACCCCCCTTTCAAAAAAAGGCTGAGCACGCCACCGACTCTGATATTATTATATGGGGAAAAATATTATATTGTTGTGTTATAATATTGTAATACCGCCGTCTATATTATTGTCGTTCCAGAAACGTGTTAATCGGATTCGCGAAAGATTTCCTCGTCGTTATATTTTATTCACCGCGTTCCGTCGCGATCGTAATCCGAATGAACGCAAACGCACCGATGCAGATTTGTATTCGTTGACATTAGGCGACGTTTTTTCCACCCCGTATATTATTACCATGTGATATTTATAGTAATTCCATTAAAAAGGATAGACGCAATAATATAAACTCATAGTGTGATAATGCATATATACCTACTATAGCCTTTGAATTAATGTTTAGAGCGAGATTAAAACTCGATCGCGGATAACGGGTTTCCGTTAAAACACCTTTTCGTGAGTATATTGTCATTATATATTTATTTAATTAAGGTACTTAAAACCAAACATATATATATACAAACACGCTAACGGCGATTTCGTATCTGTCGAAGATAACCTACCCACTCGGTATTTCATCCTACTCGTGTCGCCCATACATATATAGGTAGGTACGTTTTTTGTTTGTCATTATACGTACTAGCATATATATATATATTATATAACCCTCATCCGGCCGAGTCGTTCGCTTGGCAGGGGGGGGGGGCGGGATGCGATTAAATAAAAACGGACGGTAAACGTCCGGAAAATCCGAATCTCCGGGGATAACAGTTTTCGCTCATCCGACAAATATGCCGCTGAAAAATATTTATTTCAAAAAGCGAGCTGCGTCCGTCGTCCGGGCAGCGTCGGCGGCGGCGTGGTTTTAAACCTCTTTCGGGGCTCGCTGGTCGAAATAATCCAATCGGCGTAATTCTCCGAAGCGTCGTAAGCGTCTCGTCTTATATATTGGATCGATCCCCTGCCCTCGACCACCATCGCGGCTCGACCGGCCGTTGTTTTGGCATCTCCGAATTTGATATTTTGTTAAAACCCCGCGACAAGACCGGTGTATGTACGGCTGGGCAGACTATATAATATTATTATTATTACTACTACTACGTATATATAATATACGCGCAGCAATCGATACCCGTGAGCAAGCACACTGCCATAATAATAATAATAATAATATTATATATAGGTACGATGGCTGCGTGTTTGTTATTGGTTTTGACGAGGGGCGACGACGGGGGGTTGTGACGAGAGGACGATTGTGATGTTGGGAGGGGGAGGGGGAGGGGGGAGAGTAGCAGTATCAAAAATCGTGTTTGCGACGACGACGACGACCAATAAACGGTGAACGATGATAATATTATAATAATAATAATAATAATAATATGCTGTAAATTGATATTTTTTCGATTTCAATAAAAGTTTTATATTCCTATTTATCCGACAGCGGCGGCGACAAGAAACGGTGCCGCACACAACGACAATTTAATTTCCACAGCGCATATATCGACATCGTACGGTGTACGAAACGTTTTTAAACATCTCCAGGAAGTCTGCAGTCGCGGCGTGCCAACCTACCTATACATTATTATTATTATTATTATTATTATTATTATATTATAGGTATGTTCATAATGCATAAATATCGGTGGGACGATCGGTGTGCATCCGTCGTGTTATAATAATATTATATTGGAATAGGTATCGATGAAGAGTTCGTATTATTATTATCGAAAAGCGTGTACACTATACGTCATAATATTATTATTATATATTGTATGTTATATATACCTACGTACAAAAAAAAAAAAACCGTACTTATTCTCGAAAGACGTAGTTCGTTATTCACAGAACCGTACGCGTGCTGGAGCGAAAAAAAAAGCATATTATTATAATATGCATAAGAAACATAACATATACAATATTATAATACTAACACGATTTGATTATTTGTGACGGCGGATTTGTCAATAATTCCATACACATATTATATCGAGCGAACGGCGAACAAAGGTTGAAGTGCTGCAGGTGCCTCGGCCGTGTAGGCGCAAGTCTGCTTGTATCGATATATAAAGCATTCGTGTTAAAATCGACGCGGTTTTCATATACCTACGCATTATGTACTTTTAACACGAATAATGCGAAACGCATTTCATCGAAATATTAATGTTGCACACGAAAATAATAATGTATAATGTGATCGGAATTCAATTTACCTGAGTGCTTGAAGTCGTCAAGTGCGTATACAATACGCGCGCCGTACAACAATAAAAATTTAGACAATTATTATTATTATTATTTCGATAACTTGCGTCACGCGAAGTACCACCGGCGTACTATATATATACCTCTATAACAATAACGATTTTAATAGATCGACGGCACTGCAGCGGTTGAGATATTATGATGAAAATATAATATATATTATTATTGCACTACTCGTATTTCGTACGATTCCCGCGGATACCGTACTAACACACCGTAATAATAATATTATATAACATACTGTAGGAACCGTAAAATATCGAGAGGCGGCGTTTGAACGAAAAAGAAATTAAGAAAAACATAACTTTCGGGAGCCGTCGTCGTAAATATGTTTGATCCACCGACATACTCCACCCACAAACGGATATTATATATATTATACCGCTGTAACGGCGGCTCGGTGTGGGTGTGCGTATAGAACAGGTGAGTGGAGAGAGAGAGGCGGAGAGAACCGTCGGCGGCGATCGTCGGCTAATCGCGGGTAGTTTCCAATAACTATTATATTATCAAAAATAAAAAAATAAAAATAAAAATATTATACGCTAAAATTATAGCTGTACAATATTTTCGTACGATATTATTATAATCCGTCGGGCGCAAACAAAACATCACATGATAATAATATAATGTAATATATTTACAACCATGTGCGTATTATAACTCGGGATCTCGTGCGATGCGTCATTTTTTTTTCAATATTATTATTATTATTATTATTAAATGTGCGCGATCGAACCAATTCGCCCCGTCGATTCGTTTGCACTGCACACACGACCCGACGACGTCGAATCATTGCTATAATATTATAATACTATTATACGATTATTCGTGAGCGTCATACACGGCAGTAGGACTATTAATATTTACGACGTTAGCACGATATACCATTATATAATAATATGATATATAAACACACAGACGGACGGACGGAAACGTATACGAATGACAACAGGACATGGCGATTGTTTCGCACGATTCGTAATAAATATAGGTATAGGTTATTACAATAGGCGCACGTCACCTGTCGATTAGAGTTGCCTGACGACGGCCGCCGACACTTGAGCCCTTTTCCACGCGATGACAGTCGCTGTACTATATATATACAGCGTTGAGACGTCTTATCGTATCTGTGATTCCTTTAATCAGTATGGTATTTTGTAATTCGCGCGAACACGAAAACCGCCGGCACACAAGCCACCGCACTAAAGGACACCACAATATAACTACTATCGTGCGAAACGGACTTTAGTATGCGACGCGAGGAATACCTACGCTGCGAGAGTCTCGAACGACAGACTCCACTAAATAATAAACGCCTGCACTCGCACGATTCGACTGGTAAATAATTATTATTATCGACGACCTCACGAGATCAACCGCCCTGTTGGCGATGGCTGAAAATCGAGACAACCTTAATATATACGTTTTTTGTGTTGATATAGCGTATATTTCAATGTCCATAATCGATTGTATTATTCGATTATCGATTGTATGGTGTGTGTGTGTGTGTGTGTGTGTGTGTGTGTGTGTGTGTGTGTGTGTGTGTGTGTGTGTGTGTGTGTGTGTGTGTGTGTGTGTGTGTGTTAAAATATCTACAACGAGCGTGTACGACGAGGTTCGTAATAATATATTTTGTGATCATGTTATAAAATTATGAAGTCGAGAGAGGTCGGTCAGATGAGCGTTTCGTTTTTATTCCGATAAAATTAATCACCGCTTTTTATATTATCAAACGCGTAATTTATATAGAGTAAAGACTCGGACAACGTAGAGCACGATATCGTAGGTTGGTTTTTCGTATCCTTCGTCGTAATATTACGCAATAATTATGCTATTACGAGACAGCACACACCGCACGAGTTCGATTACGTAGACATGGCGTACATTGTATACATTTATATTATATACGTCATCGTGCCTTTGCCGAACTGTTTGATTCGGGTTTTGGGTGCACGATGCGAGTTCGAGCGTTCAATCACGGGGATGAAAAAAGAATTTACAAATCTTAATAGCAATAATATTTTAGTTCTACATGGTCGATACGTGTATATATTATGTAGTATCTTACGGCAGTCCAGACAAATCTCGATTTGAAATCTGCGTGTATGCGCTCTATTCGAGTTTGTAATACCTATTTGTCTATGAATCAATGGATTCGACTCGCGTTACACACGACTTCGATGGTACTGAAGAGTTAAGACTATAATTTTCGTTATATATGTATATAGACACCGCACTACATAATATTATATCATATTATCGTTAAAACGAGTATGACAAATATATTTTAGCCTTTCCTGAAAAACAGCACCTATATAGTGAGATTTGTACCTCGCACCAGCGCTACGAATACTGCAGATAGTGCTGCGTTTGCGTGACCTTTTCATGGGGTGGGAAACGCAGCCATTGCGATAGATATTCATATGATATAATAATAATAATAATAATAATATATGTATATGCGCGCATATATATCGTATTATGTACGCCGCACGCACCGATCCAGCATAACCGCCGTCCGGGAGAAGCCAATGGACTCGCGTGTAAATAAATCTTCGGAGGATAAAAAATTTGAATTTCAAAACGTCGGCGAACGATGACTGAGTGCCCCGTAATGTATCAGGCACCGTGGAACGGCGTATTTTACAATAGAGTTTTACACTCGAATGCACAGTCTGCCGTCCTCGCCGCCCGTCTGCTCCACGCGCGCGGCCTTTATATACAACAGTGCATCGAAATAAATTCATTTTTTTCTCTCGGTACGTTTCCACTATGACTACTACTGCTACTGCTGCTACTACTACTACTACTAATACTACTACTACTACTACTACTACTACTACTACTACTACTACTACTACTACTACTACTACTACCACTACTACTACTACCACTACTTCTACTATTTCTACTTCTACCACTGCAAACGCGCGGCCCCGCGGGCTGGTGCGGAGCGGAGGAATAAAAAAATATTTTAGAGAAACGCGCACGTATCGCCAAGAATTTATGATAACCGTGATGACCTATGGCAAGAGAAAAAGCGACAAAGCCATGGGCCGGGCGAGACGAAGGGGCGAAACGAAGAAAATCGGAAAGATGTGAATCGGTTTCACCCGGTATATAAGAAAATAAAACAGTATGTATTGTATTATTATTATTATTATTAACGATCGAATTCGGTGAACTGAATACAAAAGTAGCGTACCTATATTATATAATAATGATAAAATAAGTGTACCGACCTACGCGCTTAAACGGGGTTTCTGACGTAGTCGGCTCAGCAGCACTTTCACCCCCCCCCCACATCCACGCTCGGCACGGGTTCCACACTTGTGTTTATCCTGCAGGATACACGTGTTGTATACATATTATACCTACGCCGTTAAGACACTGCACGACGACGATATCGTTCGAACCTTTTTCGTGTTTACTACTTGTTATAACCTATATTATAACAAGAATAATAATAACAAGAATAATAATAATAATAATAATAATAATAATAATAATAATATGTATGTATATGCTACGCGGTAAATGCGATGGTATATAGGAGAACTTAAAGTTATTCGCCGGTCATATTATTTAAGCAACGCTATTATTGCGACTATACTCGGGTGAATTTTCTAGTCAATCACCCTTTTTAATAACAGTGTAAACTGTGGAAATTAATATTGATAATTATAATAACTAAATTCATATATTATAGGATATCGGATATTGGATATAATATTATATGAATTTTGATCAAACTGTTTGTCTCGTGACTCACGGGTTAGAGTGAACCGTCGAGTGTGCCATGACGTGCGAAAGCCGGTCGTTCCGAATCGTGAACCGGAGCAAAATCATAGTCCTGTAGAGGGGCCTTTCTCAAAGGCGTACCTGCGTACAGCCCAACTGTGATACTAATGAATGAACAATAAACAAACACTAGATGTTGTGCCTGTCGCGCATCTGAAAAGTTGTCCTAGACAAGATTAACTTAAATGTTACGGAGTCACTAATATTGTGGATACAAAAGGGTATAATAAAATATATATTCGTATATGAAAAGAGATATATTACATTGTTTTAAATTTTAAAAATAGTATACCTGCACTGAGTTTCATCAATATTATTTGGGTTTCGCTCGAATATCTGGTTTGTAACGATAATTGCATTAACCATGTATAAAATAGGTGCCTATTTGGTCGATAATAATGGTATTCTACGTTGTACACCTAATTTCGATTACGGAAGTACCATACGCAGTTAGCACGGTTGGTGATATTAACTCTGGAATCACTCAGTGTACCTACAACTGCAGTATATTATTATATAATATTAAGTGGACAAGTATAACACTGTAACGTTTTGGAATCAAAGACATCGAGTTCACTCGGACTGCATTGTGGCCTTGTGGGCATAATAATGAACATTTCGCCAAACATCGAAACACGATTAAGTTTTGCGTTTTGGGCTTTTCAAAGTGATATTTATACATAAATATATAATATGATATTACTATAATATGCAGCTGAGAGTTGAAAATTCGTGTAGTACAAATGGTCGGCATTGCATATTAAACAACGTCCGGATATTCTCGTAACGTGAATCATTTTCGAGATCACCCCCACCCCTTATAATCCTCTTTCTCCTCCCTGCTCCGTAATAACGCACCTGCAGTGATTCATATGAATTTTTAAAGTAACTGTAAAACCTACACAAAGATATCGGGTATCCTCGTCCACGCAACGGATACCATCAGCGACTTCAATATTTATAGTGGCATTAAGACCCCTCGAAAGTAACGAAACAAAATGGCAAAGGTAATTACGACCATTTACAAGTTTATAAATACGAGAGAAACACAAAAAAAAAAATCGGTATTATTTCCCAGCGCCGCCGCGCGCTTTGCCCCTAACAACCTCGAACATAATCACGGTTTGGTTGCGGTAATTTAATTTTTCCTTATTTATTCAAAATCACAGGTAGAGAAAAACACACTACTTATCTTTGATAATTATCAAGATAAAATTGCACGTACCCGTGACAAAATGCCGTAAAATAATATACGAAATGCAAAATAAATTTGTGATCTGATTACACGGTATTGCATAAAATAAATTTTTAATTAGACCTTGTGTTCAACCACTTGGAAATAAAACGCAAAACGTATTTATAATACACGGTTAACGTGCCCGCACTACACTGTAAAAAAAAACTAAACAGAATAAGACCATTATAATAATAATAATAATAATTTTTTTACAACGAGTTTTGATATACTTACCTGATTATAAATCGGAATATTCGTTCGAACACAATATTTTACATTATACATAACATACAATGTAATAAAACAGAGACGGCGATGAATAAAACATCTAGGGTAAAGTATATATACAGACATAAATACGGTATCAATGAATGAATGGTTGGTAAAAAAAAAAAAAAAAAAACTGTTTTTCTGTTTGAACAATTTTTAACCAAAATCCGATCAACTTTAGAAGCACTTCAACAACAGACACAAAGTTATGTTATTAAAATTAAAGACGATCCAACAACTATTTAATAGTCTGCGAAGCTCTCCCGAAATGTGTATTCATGACACGTAGAATAAGTTTGAGAAACGAACGGCAAACGCTATGAAATTAAACATTTTCAATATATAATAATAATAATAATAATAATAATAATAATATCATCACCCGACGTTGTAGAATGCGTGGTGCGGATGATATAAATAATATTAGACTCGCGTAGCCATATTATAATAATATCTGCGGCGATGAAATATTATAATAATTATTATGCGTTTTCGGCCGCGTTCTATAGTTCGAATATTATTGAATCTCAACGGCGGCGGCGGCAGCGGCGTCAAATCGTAATATTCATTTCTCGGCATCGCGGTTCCGTGCAGTTTTGCACCACGCCGAGCGACGGCTGTGTGTGACCATTTGAGACGTAACAAATTTTAAATTTAGTTTTAATTTTTTATTTTTATAAGATATTTACAATCTTTTCTCGATTCGAACAATCAGCTGATTTGAGAGAGTAATAATTATTATACACGTGAAACTTTTAAGGGAAAAAGCCACCCCCATTAAAGTGACTAGGTACCTATTTTGAGTTTTTGTTTTTGTTTTTTTTTTCGCTTATTGAGCTAAACTAGTTTAAATTTCAAAACGGGAGATCACGACACCATCTTCGCTTCGTAAAAAAAAAAATGTAAGAAAAAAAAAATAATAATAAAAACACGCAAACACCATATAGTATAATATCAACTAATAATATATCGTCTAAAAAGCAAGTCGTGTGCAATATTTCCGGTAAATTAACCAGCGCGTGTGTTCGTAGAAAATTGGATTAAATGTTTAACGTTATATTATATGCCCGCCGTTATACACAGATAGTACGACTTTGATTGATTGCCGTTTTATAAGCGTAAACATAATATTATGTTATGTACTTTTGATTTACTATTATACCAACATATTATTATTATTATATTATTATATTCTGTGTTATTTGTTTGTTTATTTTTTTTCACAAAAACAGTGAGAACAATAAAAAAATCGCTCTCGACAGTTTTCGCGAACTCGAATTGTTAAAGTCACAATACGATTTAGTTCTTCCCAGACAATAATAATATAAATTATATTATAAAGGCACATAAAGGTAGTTACGGCACTGAATATAATATATTTTTGAGTTCTATACAGCGTGCCGGCGTGTGTACAGATCGTGATTATTATTCGTTGCAATTATAGGTTAGCGTAATACCTATATCATATATAACTCGCACCATGCACTGGTTTTTCTTTTGGGTAGCTGTTATAATATGATCAATGGTATTTATTTTTAGTAATACTAATGATCACGTTTGAATCCCTGTATTAAAATAATATATAAACTATAATGACTAATATGATGATTGTGATGAAATAGTTATACGTATGTACAAATGGAAAGGGGCCCTGGCAATGATGTGGAGCGCGGGGGGGTTGTTTTAGTGTTGTAACATATTGTAACAAAATCGGTCGTATATTCATGCAAAAATATATAATTTACAAAGTGCTTCAGATAAAACTATGTTGTCGTATTATAGTTCTATTTCATATATTTGATTATATTATTACGAAGACCGATTGACTACTATAAAGATAGTGTGTGAATCCCAAGTTATATTTAAATTTAAAACACCCCCTAAAAAATCTTGGCAAAGCGCCTGAAAAGGGGTATATTATTTTGTAAGTGTGTGCACATACTGATACGATGCTGTTCGATAGACCCTTGACCTGAAGTGGTGTTTTAAACGATTTCATTTCACAAGTCTATAATAGAATAATAATAATATCGTTTACAGTAGGATAAATGGCGTGTTATGCCGTCTATATATTTTTTGTATTTTTCTCGCGATTGGAAATTATACAGAAACGTATTAATATAATATTATACAGTAAAAAAAAATATATATAAAAACCTCAACATGTAGGGTATAGGCACATTGAAATATCGCAATATAATGATAATTCGGGTAATTTTAGTAAATATAATATGTAACACAGACGGAAACGGGGACACGAAACTGTTTCAATCGGCGCACGGTGGCCGAGGTGGCGGCGTGGTGACGATAACGATGGTAGTATAATATCCCTCGCGAGAAAACTCAGGTATAATATTAAATATACATATAATATATAATATAGTACGATGGAAATCGTAATAATAATATTAATCATGTATCGTAGTTGTGTATTTTAATAATAATATATACGTTGTTTAACCGTCTATACATAAAAAGTCCGTCTCGAGTTGAAGGCAAGTCTTCTCCGTCGAGCTCCGATCCATCGTCCCACCCCTACTCGAAGCCGCGTAAAATTTCGTGTCTGGCGCTCGAGCGGAGAAGCACTATCTTCTTCCCGAGGGAAACGCGTTTCGGCGACGCGTCGGGGGGTTGGCGGCGGCGGCGGCGGCGGCGGCGACGACGACGACGAGTGGAGCGCATACTACACTGCTGCTGCTGCCATCAATCTCCTCTCCCGAAGGCTTCTGTATACGCCGCGCGTACATGATATTAATATTATAACTATCATTATCGCGATATGATATTTTAATAATATATTATATGACCGCGGGAAGACGCCATAATATATTTTCTCCCGACCGCGGCGCGGCGGCGGGCTCCGGGTACACGCGTATATCCTGCAGCCTGCAGCAGATATCACATGAGTCACGGAGTGGCTGCTGTGTATAATAATATTTTATAAATTGAATTGCGAATTGGGCCCGTGACGCGTGCGCATATTATTATTATTATTATTATTATTATTATTATTATTATTATATACACTCGCTGGCATGCGAGACGTGCGCGTCCCTGGACTCGGCCCCTCCGCGTGTATAGTGCGCGTAATAATATATTAGTCCGTCTCTCTCACTCCGAACCCCCGAGCGCAATAGGTATGTATTACGATATTCGTGAATATTTGTTTGTATATTATGTACACGCCGCGTGCACGACCGACGAAAACTTTTATAATATAAATATATAGTATATTAGTATCATTTTCGCGTACGGAATATTATATTATTATTGGAGTATAACGTTGTTTTTTCGTTTTTGTTTTTTGTTTTGCGCCGAAAGGATAAACGAAAATACGATATAATACCGTTCTACACATATACGTGCCCGCTCTCGTACGGCGTATTATGCGTTTTTCCACCCCATTTTTTTTTTTATCCTTTTTTCGGATTCGCACGCTATATGGATTCCACACCACCACCCCGCCGATCACACCCTAACAACCTGCACCGTACTAGCTCGCAATTCAGCGGTATGACGGTGGTAATAGTATATAGTATTCGTACATGCAGAGGCGGTGGCGAGCGGGTTGTGTGATGTTTGGCCGAGTCGGAGAGGGGGGGGGGGGTTAGTAGGCCAGCCGCATATATATATATATATATATATATATATATATTAAACTCGGCGCAAGGGGGAAAAAACGCATTATTGTAACACTATAATTAACCAGACGAATTAATATGCATGGAAATGGAAAACAGTTTTTTTTTTATTCCCCTCCGCTAATTTCCTTCAAAGTTTAAACGTTAATACGAAATAAACTCGGTTCCGTGCCCTGAAAACGCGCCGCAGCAAAGAAACACACGTCATTATAATATTCGGTATTAAATATTTCGTTTTTTTATTTCGTATTTTTTTTCTCAGCCCCGCAACAACGAACGTATACAAACTCGATAGGCGCACGCGTTTAACGGTACGATTATTATACTACCTGTCCAATTTTACGGACAACTGTTGTTCCCCTGCTCCCGTGAAGTAGATGTATGTATACACAATATATTGACCACCCCTTCCCTTAGTCCCAGCGATGATTTAAACACAATGTAAAAAAAAACTCTGAAACGTATATTATATACGTACACTGTACACTGATGACTATCAATAACACTATATATACATTGTACGCGCTCTGGCCGAAGTGTATCGCCGCCACTGCAGACTTTGGCAAAATTATAAAATACTATATATACGTAACTATGTAGTACCTATATACCATTATCGCACAAATCATTTAACGTCATAATATTATTGCATCCGGACACGTTTTATGTGGCGTGTCGTATGGCTTTGGTTTTCGCAGTTCGGCGCAGCACATAATATTATTATAGTGCCTACATAATGTTTGTTTCGCTCGGGAAACGAACCTTTGGGCTGTATAATATTGCTACCTAGCTAAGAAACCAATTTTCCACCACTAAAAGAAATGCAATTTTTCTGTGCAACGTCGTTTTTTTTCATAAATAAATTATCGAAAAAAAAAAGGGAAAATGATTTTGCACGGACAAAGTGGTTCTCTCCTTTTTATCGTGACAAATGGGTTTCCTAACTATAGCTATATTGTAGCAGTTATCGGTTCTTTCCCGTGCCAATTGCAAGCCCCTTAAAAAAACGGCTGTGTGGCGTCCTCTCAAGACTAATCCACTTACAGCGTTTGAAACATCGTTAAAATCGACGAGAAAATTGTTTAATTTTACCATGTTTAAGATTATTTTTAACCAAACATCTTATAAAGTAGCTACAACAATTATGATACACCCACAGGAATTTTATTTTTTTATTGAACAATTTATCAACAAAAAATGTATAAACATTTGTACTGTTTATAGTTATTATTATAGAGCTACAGAATAGTCATTCCGTCACATTGCGGGAAAAATAAATGAGGGATTACTAAGTGGAAAAAAATGCAATTTACGAATTAAAATAACAATTTACTACTATTCCTCGAAACGGTAATAATAATATGATTGATTGAGTGGAGTTTACTCATTTGTAAAATAAGTCGATCGTCGAAAAAGTGGAGCCTGCAACATTGTATATATTATAAATATATAATATATTTCGCAAAGATTGCGTTTTATTTTGTTTATTAAATTTAATTTTTGCTTTTAAAAAATATACCATCAAAATTCGAACATCGAATAATATAAAAACGGTGTAAGCACTAAACAAACATTTTCGGAATATTATTACAAGCGACGCGAACACAATATTATCGCAAAGGGTTTATAGTTGCACGCGTGTATAAGCCACAGTGCCGTTGCCGAGTGGTGTTTAACGGCGAAACCAAAAAGAGACGGTCGTCTAAATGATTAAAAATACCTTGAGAGAGAGTGAGAGAGTGAGAGAGAGGGTGAGTGAGAGAGAGGGAGAGAGAGACAGGCAGACAGAAGGGAGAGAGAGAGGGTAGCGAGAGAAGAGTGGAAAAAGAGAGTGGAAAGCGAGAGAGAGAAAGAAACAAGATATCGCGTGACATTTTATCAGTATTAAATTTCACGAGGTCATTTTCACCCGGAGAAATAAAAACACAAACGTCGACGATGACATCGAAGGAGTGTAATCTACTTTATTACCGTGCCACAACCACCACCACCTCCACGGCTCCACCACCACTAGCTATACACGGCGTGGCCGTGTGGCTTAATCTAAATTTTTTGTTTACAACAAGTAAAATGTTTTATTTGCTGGCGTGTTAATGAAACGAGTGCGGATGAGCAGACGGAGGTAGACTGCACGAGATGCGTTCGGATCGGCCGACGACTGGCTCGCGGTAAATGCGCGTTCACAATCCAACAATACGCCGCTGTGTGCAAACCCCGTCTTATAGACTATAATGACGCTGTAATATTATTTTAAATGCAAAAACGTACTTTTATCGAGCGACCATTATTATACATTCAGCTCGGCGACTTTGAACGGACAATTATTATTATTTCGAACCAAAAAAAAACGAATACCTACACGATTGACGCAGCATTATTATTATTCTAGCGTCCGCTGATATATCGGACGAAATGCGTCGTTATAGTATTATTATTACGTGTTTGTCGTGCGGCGACTGCGAGTCGAACGTATAAATTGCAATTATTATTATTATTATTATTATTATTATTATTATCACTGCCAGCCGTCGGGTCATTGTCTCGTTAAACATTATTAATAACGAATTAGTGCTTTTATCAAGATTAACAGTATACGTATCTTCACATTGTGTTCGCAATGCGCATTAATAATAATTAACCATTAATAAATCGGGAGCGATTAATATGAAACGACAATCACCACGATTCGGTTGGCGTCCGTGTATAATGTACGATAACATACATAATAAATAATATGTACAAACGAAATGAAATGAATGACTTTTTAACGGCGCAAATCTGAGGTTACAATAATATTACCGTCATTATTATAGCGGACATATTAGGTACATTTTTTATTTGTATTTTACATATTTATTATTAGTTAGTTTATTGTTATCGATATTATGATATTAAGCCTTCAAGCTGAGAAATATAATTTATTGTAAACTGTAGTTATGCTTAAATTTCCATGTTATTACAATATAATAGTATATTAATATATATGTATGAGGCATTATGATTGCAATTGCATGGCTAAATAAATATTATTAATACACATCAACTTTTTTAGTCGTACCAATTTATCCTCATACACACATGATAGTAGTGGGCAAATAGATTCTATCTATATATTCAATATTGTTGAGCAGATCTGCACAAAAAAAATGTACACATATGATGACGTTAATGCAGTTAAAATACGAAAATAGAAATACACCGACGGCGCCATCTGTCCAGTAAAGTAAAATTAAAAAAATTCCACCGTGCAAAGTGGAGTAGTTACATTATATAATTATTTTTGAGAGCACATAATATTATAACATATAAATTGCATTCACCCGTCTAATAATCTTGACTTTGATATCTATATTATAGAATATTGTATTATAAACCAAAATGATTTGTTTAATTCAATTAACACTTTTTCTTAATGTTATTTGCTTAGTAAATTTACAATGCCATTATAAGTAGGGTTTGGGATTTAATTCACTAAAAACGCTATAAAATATACAGCTTTAGAAAAACGTATTTGTTAAAAATGCTTTAATTGTTCAAATACGCCGTTTTTTTTTGTGAAAAATAACAAAATATGCAAAAAATTGCAGTCATACTTTGTATATAATTTTGCTAGTTCGCAAACACAAATTTATAATATCTTACCAAGATTATTCTACAGACATCACAGAAAAAATATGCAAATGAAAAAAGTCCCGAACCATAATTATAATTATAAGTTTATTTACAATTGGGGTTATGTAAACTTTGCGTGATTCGTATTTCGTATAATGACTACGATAGAACGTATAAACGATTATTATTTTGACGAAATAATTAAACTATAGTCTTCACTTGACATCCAGACACACACACACACACACACACACACACACACACACACACACACACACACACACACACACACACACACACACACACACACCTTCACGAGAGCCATTGACGTATCAGACGTAGGTATATTCCTGGGTCGCCCGCCTGAGCTTGAGTACGAATCGTCATCGTCGTAGGGTATAATCGTAACCAATTAACTAGATTACCGCACAAACGGTGAGTCGGACCGCTTCCGCCTATCCGCCACTCAATCCGCGAGTCGGGCAGAAGGCGCTTCCCCTGGTTGGTCGCCCTTATCCGACTCACCCCCTCCCCCTTACCCGGGTAGGGGTATATTAGAAATGTAAATATTAGGTAACAATCGCAAAACCGTATACATAAACGGTGTGTGTGTGTGTGTGTATGTATGATATATAGTCACGACGATGAGTGGTCGGTCGCTTCGAGGTGGCGTGACGGCGGTGCGGACCGCGACGGCGGACGGAGGGACATTCGCAGCGAAAATAACACAAGCGACAACAATACGCGCGCCGGCCATGTTTGCTTTTTGACCGAGTACCCCCCGTCAACCCCTCCGCGGCCACCCATCGTCGTTCGGGACGTTGATGAAAACGTAGATTATAATGTTACTATTATTATTATTATTATTATTATTATTATTTGCAAAGTAAAATTCACCTACCCCGCCGTACACCAAGAGCGCTGGTTCGTAACGTACATAACATTATTATATAAATAATAATAATAATAAACATGTAGACGGGCCTCGAGGCGCCGTGGGCGGAGTGGTGACTGCTATAATAATATTATGAAATATTTATTATCATATACCTATTATCTGCATACCCCCCCCCACACTAAACTGTGCTCCGTCACGAGATCGAATCAAACGTTTCGGGGTTGTTATTGTCACACCGCCGCCGCCGCCACGAGTACGCGTTCGGTGTATATTATTCAACGAAAAAACTCTGAAAGTTTATTTTTTTCCCCGGCACGGACAGGATCTATGTTTAAGTAATTGCGGTGATGGATGTACGATTGTTCGTTATGATAACTGCATGATGGATCGGCGGTAAAGCTCGTGTAACGTTTGGGTGCGGCGTGGTGGTGATATGGTGGCCGGAGGGGGGGGGGCGAGTTTGGCGAAAACATACGGAACATAAATTCGAAACGGCAGATAGACAATTTAGGCGCCAACGTTTTCGGGTCGAGATTAAACGTTTGTTTTATTTATTTATTTTTATATCCTCGAAAACAAATTTCGGAGAACAAACTCTCATGCTATTCACCCCCCTGTGACGTGACGTTTATGTTATTATCAGATATTATATAGTCTTCAATACGTCATTGTTCGACCTTATTGGTGGAGGTTTTTTTCTCAGCAGAACATAATATTGTACTGTCGTAGACACAATTCAACCAATCACATATCTGTCATCCGCCATTGGTCTTACATTAATTTCGCTCTTCTAATACACATATTACCCCGTTCGACCGACGTGTTGCCTCTGTCCATCTGTTGATTGCAGTTGGTTTTTCTTTTTAATATTATACATCAAACGACGAGGAAACATGATTTAATTATAATTACGCACCTATTTCTTTTGTATAAAATAAAAAGAAGAGAGTCGTTTGTAAATTAGTGCGTTTTAATTCTCAAACACACAATATGCAGTTGTGTTGTTTGTGGACAAAACAATTAATTAAAATGGTATCTGCTAAATGAAATTCAACCTTATACTTTGAACCTCTATTTCGACCAAGATAAACGTCTGTTTACCAAGTAAACTTTATATTGTTTCAAAAATGTTGTCGTCAAACATAAGAGTATCTTGTTAAGTTTTTTTTTTTTACTTCTCATTTTAAATATGCAACCAAAAGTTTATTGCAGAGTTCTAGTTATTAAAACTTAAACGCGCAAAAAATTAAAATTAAATTATCTCGAAACGTGAAACTAGGTCAAGAGAAAAATTGATGAAAAATTATCAAATGTAATATATTATTATATTATCACCGAGAGCAACGAAGGAAGCAGTGACTTATTTTAATGTCCCCGTGTGCACCACAGTCGCATCGGGAGGTTCTCTGAAACACCGAAACCCTTTTCTAGTCTCGTACGTCCTAGCAAACACAACTTTCCACTTTGAAACATAATTTCAGACTAAAATGATACCCGGACAAATGTTATTTCAGAAAACTCTGAAGCCTTTAGTAGTTTAGACTCAAAAGGAAGATTTAAATATTCATTGCATTTTTATTGATTCAACAAATATTTTTATAAATAATAATGTGTTCGAAAAGATGACACAAAAATATAAAGGAAAATAAATATTGGTAAATCGAAAATACAAAAAAAAAAACCTTAACTGAAGTATTTTGATTGAGTCTTGTTATTTTAAATTTATTTATTTTTCGAAGATTATTATAACATGATATAAAGTATAGTATATATTGGTATTGGCATATTGTTGTACTTACATCATAGGTATACATTTAATTGTGGAATGGATGAAGTAAAATATGAAAAGATTATACGAAGAATATACGAAGCTATACTTCAAATTTCTGTAGTGAGTAATATTATATTTTATCATCTTTTTAACGTATTACAAAAAATATTATCGTGAACAAAATCGAAATTACTCCCGTAAATACATATATTTTTAAATTAGGTTAAAAATTTATTAAAATTAATTTAACAAATCAGAAAACCTATTTAAATAGAAAAAACCTATTATAGGTACCTACGATTAAAATATGCAATTGTGTACTAGTCTACGTGTTTATTAAAACTATTCTAACAAGTGGATGCGTCATTATATTATAATTTATATTGCATAGATATAAAATAATAAGTTACAATAATAAAGCTATGTATATTAATAAACTTCGAAAACATAACTAAAACTATTTTCATTTCCTAAAAGACGTCACGCATATTTTAGATAATAAATTATCTAACACTAAATCTTTAGTACTTCAATAAATTTCGATAACTGTTAATAGAGTGAGGAAATTTGAAAAATTTAGTTTAAATATACAACACACGTGTATTATCAAAGGTATTATAAGATTTCTAAAAGGTAAATAAATTATTAATGTGTTTGACAGAATCGTTTCTATAATAATATTATATTTTTTTAAATTTTTTTGTAAAACGATAAAATATGACGACAGACAAAAATAATACTGTTAATATTGTTGTACTGGGTCATATAATTATGGTGTAATAATATTGTATACAATACTAACAGTGCCGACCAAAATGGCTACACGTGCACATATATATATGCACGTTCATGCAAACGATATTTTCATTTTTCGTTAGGTATATTATATAAATTCCATTTCCATTATTTAATTTGCTTGTCTTTACCCCCGAACCGTTTCGTCGACTGTTCCATTGCGAAATCAAGAATAACTTAGCCACAATTAGGCAAGGAAACCGGATACGGAAATTCCGAAGGTAAAAAAAAAAAAAAAAATGCTACAAAAAAAAATAAAAAATAAAATATAGGGGAAAAATAATGAGTCATTTATCATATACATAAAAAAAAATATATGGGGAAATGAGTGGGATTTATAAATATATTTACACGTCAATTCACATTTGCGTGTCTAACGTTATTTGTCCCGCGCACACATATATTTTCTAACCCCTACTCCCCTACGCAGTTTCCCGATTATAATAGACTTGTAAAGGCACGGAGAGTTACAGGGGTGAACTTCGTTTAAACTTATACATATATGGCGTATACATAATAAAATACAAGTCTTACCTCCTCGACCCAGACGATTACAATACTCGTGTCGTCATAATATAATATTGTCTGATAGACTTTTATTTCTTAAAATATTAACGTTTTATATTATAGTTATATACATTATACATACAATGTGTAACATTTATTTTCCTACCAAAATCCCAAAATCGTTGCCACGGTCTACGTTTAAAATATATGTCTGTAAGTCGAACGAATGATAATATAATATATAATTAATGTGTAGGTTTTTTTTTTTGTGTGTCCGACAGTCATATCTGTATAATAGCTTAAAACCAATAATTTATGATCGAAATACGTTGGGAATTTGAGCATTTGACAATAGCTGTTCTTACAATAATATATATATATATACACAATATACATTAAACATTAGGTCAAAAAATGTTAGGTTTTATTTTATATGTATTAGTGTAATACATGAACACTAACCCTAAGTATAGTTTTACATTTCCAAATAAATAACAGAATAATTAAACAGAAGGAAAGTCGTGTTATGATAAACACAACAAGTATATATATATATATATATGTGTGTATACGTACAAAAACATAGTGTACCGAATTTATACATTAATTATACAGTATGTTTCAGAACGACGAGTAACTAACAGTGTTAGTTTAGACTAGAGTATAGAGATATTTTTAATGTGGTTTTAAAAATATGCATACATCATAATATTTCCCGTCTATATTATTACACTATGTTTTAATTATATTCGCCACTATTATAATTAAAAGATGTTCCCCTCCCTCCGCGGGTATTCGGACATAAATTAAATTTTTCATTACACTTAAACATTAGAAACATTTCCAAAACAACCGTCTTGCCGAGATAATTTCACGAACCCGGAGCAGGTTGGAACACTAAAATAATTGCGTATTCGCGTTTATTTACGGAAGCAAACGCTCGCGCAGAAATAATATTATTATCAAACTATATTATGTATTATACACATTATATTATATACCTAGGTACTGTGCGCAATAACCGGTAACTATACCTACGTAGAATTTGGGGTGCACGTACGTTCGTCGTGTAATAATAATAGGTATGATATCGAACTTAAAAGAGAGCGACCAAACGCGCAGTCGGTTACGTCGTTTCGATAGATTTAACCTATATGTCATGTACACATCACGGTAAGTAGAGGTATTTGTAGGCAGGCGATGTACCAAAATGTGTGTTCTTCATTGTCCGTGCGGGGCACAGAAACGCAGCTGCTGTCTGTGAAGAGCGACGGACCGCCGGGCGAATTATGTTTAAACTAGTTTTCCGCATTATGATTCGTGTGTGTGTGTGTGTGTGTGTGTGTGTGTGTGTGTGTGTGTGTGTGTGTGTGTGGTGATAAACTAAAAAAAAAAAATAAACGAAATATCATACGCCGCGGCAAGAATCGTTTTCGTGTATTTATTTATGGTTCTGCCGGTCGGGTGAGGTGGTCGGGGTTTGTTTGCGGTGGCCGGCGGGTAAAGTTTTCGTTTCGTTTAGAAACGTATTATACAGGTCGTGGACGGAATTGAAATAAGTCATTACTACATTTTGAAATTAATTTGGAATATAAAATATAATACAGACCTAACCTAACGGAGGGGAAAAAATACGACAGCAATAACGGTAGGTAACATTAAATTGAATGAAAACAGAATTTCTGTCCAGATTTCCTCCGCAATATGTTTCTTATCAGACGCGAGATAAATTGTTTACAACTAATTTCCCGAAAAAATTGCAGGAGCTGGAAATATATTGTGTAGTTTTTGTTACCAACTTCTATTCAATTATAGAGAAATAATAATTTTTATTTTTTAGTAACAACAGTAAATACATTAGTATTATAGATGAAAAAAGTACCTAAACATACTGACACATCCCCAGTAAGCATAGCTTGTGATAGGGGATAGTGAGTTCATGATCTAATATGTATTAACTAAAAACTACAGAAAAAATTAAAATTAGCAAAACTATCTAGTTAAATAAACTAATACATTCAAACAGATGAAAATAAATAAAAACAATTATTAAGATTATCAGATACACATATTATTTGGATCTAAAGAGTGTATGTAATTAGTTAATTGTTTTTTATTTCAAGTTTTAATATGACTTAAATTGTATTGTGTACACTGTGTACATGCTGTATTATATAGCTGCTGATGTGCATTTTTAATAATTGGAGTAAAATATTTTTAAAATAGAGTCTGTTAATATTTATAACACTAAAATCATTATATTATAGTTGGACAGTTGAGTAAAATTTATCTTTATTAAGTTATGTTTTATGATACAACTATTATTGTTGGTAGTAGATATATCATAACATTTACACAAATGGAACATGCTTATCTCATCAATAGTTGTAGTTGTATTAAATACTAAATGAAATCAATTTTGATTTTTGAAAGTTTAGCATTGAGCCAGAATTGGCCAACCAAAGTTTAACTTTTTTGAAACGTACTACTTCACAACCAGCAACTAGACCATCAGTCGTGGATTTATTTTTTATAAAACCAAACTGATTTATCGAAAAAAACTCTTTTTTAAAAAGTGAAGGATATATTCCAGATGATATGGACAAATTAAAGATTATACTTAAGGGAACAATAATCTGATAAGCAGTTTCTTTTTAGAATTTCGTTTGAAAGATAATAATAGTCAAAAGTACAATGATTTTTTAATGAATTAATGTAATTAACAAGTTTAACAGGTTTAATAGGTTGGATAAAAATTGAATCAGCAATAAAACCTATTGTAAGTTATGTTCATTCCAGTTTAATTTATCCTCCATTGACATTAGGATCTTTTCGAACAAACGCAGGAACACACGCTGAATCAACAGTTAAACCCGTGGGCCATGATTGTCGTAGGACGACGACGAAGGAGTAAAATGTCTGAACAAGTGGAATGGAAAATGCGGGGAAAAGAAAATATTATACACAATATGTTATTATTTTTTTATTTCCCGGTAGCTCTCTATTCGGGAAACATCGTCAAAAAATAAAGCAAAATCGATAATATTGTCGTGACGTTTGGAATTATTAAAGGGAAACATGTAAATCGTTTCTAACAAAAATAAATGGAATGCCTACATAGAAGTCTTATAGATAATATAACACGACAGCAGCTGCAGCTCGTGTGTTGTTAGAAAAACTGTCCGCCGAGGGGGGAGGTTTTCCGATGGATTTTAGAACACTTGGATTTTAACACTGTGCTAGTAGCGTATTTAAGGGGTGACGGGGAGATATATTATTCCTCCACGAACAAATTTTCTTAAAATAATTGTTTGCATTATAATAAAATATTAACTGTTCCGAGATGGGTATTATTATGATTCTGAAAATACACGCGTCCGTAGTTGTAGTTGACGTTTGAACTTCAAATGTTTTTATGACTACAAAATATGTCAAATAACAATAATTTATCTAACACTCAGTCTCGCCCGTGCCCGTTTATGTAACGCAAATTACAATTTATTCTGATCAGGACGAGAGAATTAATATTTCCACGTGAAAATACACTTAAACTAAAATAATATTAAAATGGTTTATACGTTTACGCGAGTGCAAAATATAAAAAGTGCGTGTCGCCGTGACGGCTGCAGCTGCAGCGAATGCGACCGTGTGGTGTTAAGAAAAAAGTGTCAAGTACATTCACGTAATTAAAATAAAAAATAATATGTGTGTTTATAAAAATAGTGTACCCGTACAAAAAACCCAGGATAATTTTTAAAACTATTTTAAATAGTAAAGCTATTTTTTTTAATGCCAAATACGAACTCAATTAGTTAAAAATCGAGGGGAATTGTTTTAAATTAAAATCGATATAATACCACATTTTTTTCTTTCTTCAAGCATATTATATAGTGATTACTCGCATTTTAATCGAGTGTATAATATTATAGTTTATTGAGTATTTATTTCCACGTGAAAGACAATTAATGGCGATGTGCAGGTTTAAAAGAGCAAACAAGCTGTACAAATTTAATTCCATTTGCCACCGACGAGTTTTAATATAATATAGTATATTTTATTTGACCCGTTTTAGCGTGCGGCTAATATATACAATCTAATGTAATATAATATGCAAATCCTTCTGAAATCTTTATCATCCTTGCATATATGAGTGTATGATTTTCGTTAAAAGAGACGGCAGTATTTTTTAATGTCATATAAAAAAATGCATGTTATTCTTTTACTCGTACTTATGAAGAATTTTATTTTAAAATATAAAACATAATGTAGGTAACGCACTGCATGGTACTTTTTTTGAAGAAAATAATGAAAACTCAAAGTTAAATAAATTATTGTTTTGTATATTTTTAAGTATGGGTAACCTACTGACCTATTATAGTCATACATTTTTAAATCTTAATTAAAATTATCTAAACTCGTATTTATTTGCAATGGTTCATTATTAAATAGATGTTTATAGTTTAACAGTCATGTCTGATTAAATTTAAGAAACGACGATTTAAATTAAAGATAAGACACTAGACAAATGCATTTAGATGAATATTGTTATGTGGTTGACATCGAAAAATCGTGAGTATGTAGTGGGTAAGACATGTACCCCAACCGAGTAGAGTCCGCTTTCAGTTGTACCAGCTGCAGTATACTACTCTCGCCCGCGGTCGTGTGTCCGTTGTTTACCATAATAATAATAATAATTATTATTATTATTATTATACGCGCGTTATGACCGTCCGCCATTGCCATTTGAATCAATTATTCAAATGCTCCTCGAATCTCGACTAATTAATATACACGACCCGTCGACGCCGCCGTTGTTATTGTTATAATATTACGATAACCGACGGTTAAGAATTAACCGGATTTCGACCGTTTCCTGTAGATTTTCGCTATGAGCGGAGGCGGCGGCGGCGGCGGCGGCGGCGTATTATAGCTGTTTCCTACAATATAATATATAGGTATATATTATTATATTTCGGCGATTTCGTCCCCGGATAGCCTTCACTGTTGCCGGTTACAGAAACGCGGTTTCTTTACCTTTTATTTGCGCTCAAGTTGCCTCCCGGGTGTTATCCAGTGGGGCGATTAGTGTAGTCCACACGTTTTTAAAATAGTAAGAGACACATCCCAGCCCGTTGTGCTAAGCGACGGAATACGATATTATATACGCAATACGCATCGGTAAGAATAACTTCAATAACTGTGGTGAAATTATTTTTACTACGAATCACAACAAAATATACAATACTTTAACTACCTACTACATCGCGTTGAGGACAGAATGATCGATTATTATATCGGTTTCCGTACATATAGGCAGTGAAAATAATCTCATTTTTGTTTTTATTATTTAACGATAAAAACCTTTTTCATATTAATTGTTGTTCGTACCTATCTTTTGGCTTTTACGAGAGCTTCTATGCACACAAATCAAATTTCGAACGAATATAGTTAATTAGTATTATATTATGTGTTAAAAGTTAGGACGATCTTTGTGTAATATTTTGTGGGGTGTCCCCGTGTCGTTTCACTCTAAACTTTAAATACTTTTAAGTTATAAATAATTAACTTCGCAATTCCATTTTTATACTCGTATACCAAAACTCTCTGAAAATTATTCTGCTTCCATGAATAAAATAAAAAAATGTTTGTTGACGTTCAAAAAAGGTAAAAACTTAAGCAATTACAGCGATAAAAAAATGGTAACAACTATAGTTTTTTTCACAAAGAAGTTTTGTTATGCTTATAACGACGTTGAAAAATATTTTTGAAAACTATAATACTTTTTGAGGTACCTAATGACTGTTTACTGCATATAAAAGTATATGGTAATCGGTAGTTGTACGTTGCTTTAAAAAAAATACCATCTAACTATTAAAATTAAAACAGTCTTATTTATATTATGTTATTAAAAAAAAGGCAATAATACGTGTGGTGTTGTATCGCCTAAAATTAGAACTATTTTGAAAAAAACACGGCATATTTTACTGTTAACTTTTTGATTCTATCTATATGAGTTGAAGACGATATATAGGCGATTCATAAACTAAATCCAAGTAAGATTATTCGGACAATTCGAGTTACTCTTCTTCGTTCTATTATTACAGAGTCGCCGGCAATCGGAGAGCGTTGTGGTAAAAAAAAAATAATGATAATACTTATAATATTATAATATATTATTATTCTCGTGTGTACATTTATCGCATAAATCGCACGCGACGAAACGCAATACGTGCGAGTCGTCGTAATTTTTTGAAGCACGTCCTCCAATCGTTACAGCACTCGTGAGTACACGAAGACTGATGAGGAGGACGACGGAACGTTTATGTCGTCGTGTAGAAAAGAAATGCAAACAAACAAAACAAATGTGTATTGTGAGTTCTGTACACATATTGTACTGCAGCACGCGGTAAATCGTTGAAAATTGATTTTGTTTCAGAATAACATTTTAATATGAGTTTCCTCCGATCGTGGTACCGTTTTTGCAATAGTTGGCCGTAAACATTTTACGGCACGATGGACATAAACGTCTATATTACTAACCATCAACCAAATACGTATAATAAATTACAGATTATATAGCTCTTGATATTATTATTCCGAGTAATATATCGTAAGCAAATTAAATAGATTTTTAAACAAATGCACTAAAAATATCCAATACCGACCATGGAATATAAAATAATAATAATAATGTAAATAATCTACTTATTTTAATTTCAAGCTTATCACTGTAAACTTTTTTCTGTTATCTCTGATGGCCATTGCTACCACTGATGTAATTTTTTAATAGGAAAATAAATAAACAAACAAACGTGCCTAAATATTATATGCAGGTTAACTCGTGTGAAAAACACAAAACAGTAATGTGCTTTCTGATCATCGCATATATTAATATTATTTTCTCGGTCAGACAGTATTAATGTAAACGTCTTAGCATGGCGTGAGTTTTAAAAATAACCTAATTGTCTCAATATTATATCAATTAATTTATCTAGAAAATTCGTTTGAATCTCGAAGTTATCGCTAAGGTTTGCGAATCAAAACAATTTTGTACAAAATATGAAAGCATTTCACTGTCTCAGTTATCATCCAGACCATAATAATGACGTAGAGATTTTATAAAAAGAAAAAAAACCACCAAAATCCCGCCCGATGAAATCCTATATTAAACTTAAATTTATAACAAAATATTTCATCGCGTGACAAACTCGTGCCGAACAAGTGGCAATGATATTGATTACTTGTCGAATATAAAACTCGCGGATTTGAGTGGTTCGATGTTAATAATATTGTACGTTCGTCTTTAACGAAAATACATACAAGACCGTACGTTTGGACCGAAATCGTGGAGTTTTGAGGAAAAACGCTCGCATAAAAGTCGGGGCCGCCGTCCAAAAACGCAGAAACCGAACAGAATATTTTACACGGGTTTGATTTAATTTCAATGGGATCTGACAGCGCTCATGTGCTGTTTGCAAAATTCAACACAAACACGTTGCAGTAATGTAGCTTGAAGTGTATTCACATATTATTATTATTATTATTATTATTATATACATTATGTGTACACAGCCGGCGGCGGCGTGGCAGCAGTGAATCGCCTTGGGATATCTGACACATATTTTTTTTCCTTCGCCCCCTGCGGATAGAGGTGAGACGCTCGCGCGGAGACGGAATACGATTTGACATGGATAAATGACGGTAGAGTTTCTACTCAACGCGCGCGGACGTCAACTAGAATCAATCAGTTTTCCCCGCGGCAAAGGGACGACGCGATGACGCGAGAGCGTCGGCGGCGTCGGCCCGCACAGCCGGGTGGAGCGATGTTCGCAATATTTATCCCATTCCACGACTCCCAAAGATTTCATGATTGGGAGTCGGCGGGGTACCGGTAATAGTTGTACCTAATGGTATTTGATTATAAAAAAAAAAAATCCCGTTTTTCCTTTGGCCGTACACACTGCAGCGATATCATAGTAGAACACTATTGTTCGTAATATTCTACAATATGCGCCTGAAACATCCGACCGCGACGGGCATTTAATATCCGTTTAATCCTGGTAACGTTGCTAGAACAAATTACGCAAAATATATGCCTGCTGCCGACCGCCGCCGCCGCCGCCTGTGTTTGGCCCGGCCCGTTTGATTGGCTACGATATGAATAATGAAGTGCAAAACCTGGTGGGGTCCGTGCACACACAAAAGCCTTCGGCGCGGGAAACTCCCGTGGGATACCTACGGGGCCTTAAGACCCTCCGCGAACCCCCCCTTACTTTGATCACCCGCCCCACCTTCAACGGTGCAGTGTATATGTTGGTAGAGAAATGTACCGCTGACGAACAACAAACTTGGCGGCGACGTAGAATCAAAAGAAACAACAACAACAGTTTATATACCTTACTCAAAATAATATCACAATATCGCGTAGGTATGATGACGAGAAAACATAATTTTAAAGTGGCGACGAGTGGTTGGAAATCAATTCGACCACAATATAATTATAATAATATACAATATGACAACAATAATAATAATATTTAAGGTGTACTCACAGTCGGTTTTTAACGTCGGTGGTTTTCTGGTCGCCCAGTTTGTCCTTATGCTCCTGCTGCCCAGCCACTGACCGTTCATCGCGGCGATCGCACTCTCGGCTTCCTGCGAACATCACACAAACAACATCAACACACGCGATCACAATGTGGTCGTGTATACTATACATGTGTATAGTATAACAATATAGCCTTGCAACGTAGGTATAATAATATAGGTATAGGTATTACACAGCATGCGATGGGAGGAGACATTATATACGGTCCTGCCGACCGCCGTTTCCAACCCCAAAACCGACAAAGTCTCGGCCGTGCCGCGCACACACGATCGATCACCGCGACGGACCGCCATCGGTCGACCATTATTATTGTCCTGCGAGGTCCACATCGGAATAGAATATCAATTATATCCCGCAGGTACCGTTTCTGACGTGTATTTACCACCCCCCCCCCCCCACCGCGCGCCGTGACCATTATATTGTTGTTATACGTCGCGCGGCGCAATAATTAATAGTCAAAACATTATCATTGTACGGCGCGCGTGCATGCCATAATATGATTGTGATAACATCGCGACGCGTTTGCGTACATTACAGTAATATAATATTATTATTATAATAATTATTGTTATCGGAATAATATTATTATACTTGGACCGCACGCGAGTCGGACCGCCGCCGCCGTGAGAAATTGCTGCAGTAAATCGCAGCACGCGGTGCAACGCGATTTTCCGCGGTAGGTAGTCTCTCGGATGTAGGTACAGATGTAACCGATATTATACATATACGTATATAATAATAGATAGGATATCATATATTTTACGACTATTAAAGGCGGTTGAGTGTGTAATATTATTACTGTTCGTATCGACCGGCGGGATCGTCCGCCCCGCGCGGCATCGGCGACATTATAGATTTATAGTAGAGAGGCGCTGGCGAATGCGAAAAATTTCAAATGAAATTTTGCGCGCCACAGCTCGTTGAACTGGTAAATTGCGATAGGGCTGACGTCTGTCTATTCCGGGTTGATACCTATGCCGTTCGTTTTATAATATAATACCTACCAATAACAGGCGTAATATTATCGATTCGTCATTTTTCCGCGTTAAAAAAAAAAAAAAATCCTTTTCGTTCAAACGATATTATGATGCTCACGCCGAAGAGTATCGCAATGGCTGTTGGGACGCGTACGTCCTATTATTCATCGTTAAAACCGTTCCGTCGAAACGTCTGGCTACATATATACCTACTACGGCCATGGCGCGAGTATGCGTTTTAATTGTATTTGTGTTTTAATCGAATCGCGTGAGCACCGATCAGCTTTTACGCTTAAATTATACGTTTAATACAATAATAATAATAATATGCGCATAATATAATATAAGAGTGAAGAGGAAAGGTCTGATGATGAGCGCACATATCAAACTCGTTAGAGACAATACTGTTATTGTTAGCCATTTCGTTTTCGGGCTGTTGTGATACAGTATACCTACCACCAAACGCTACAACGGTCGGGAGTGACGGGTGGCAGAGAATGGGGGAGGGGAATTCGTAAAATAATCTCGTATAGTATACCTATCTGTTCAATACCTGCACGATACGATATAGTATACGGAAATTAAAAGCCTCAAACGAGTCCGACGATCACGTAATAATAAAATATAATATTATTACCGATGTCGTTATGGAAATGGAAATATTAAAGCCCGTTATTATGACGTCAACGTTTTTGCAAAATGATAATATTATCGTACCGCCAAAGTTTACCGATGCGGTAAAACGTAATGACAATTATTATAATATGAGGTAGGTACAATATGAATCGCACTGCCATGTCGGTCAATCACGAATTTATCAATTTTTGACGTGATCTGGTTTTGTAGAGTACTCGATGATCTGGTCTGTGCGCCATAGTACGCACACCCCACACACTGCACAATGGCTCTGAAGTCGATTTTTCTCGTATGGAAATATTATTATTTATATTATAATTTACCCGTAGAACACCGCCAACAATTTTTCCAACACAGACCCACTTCAGACCCTCTTCGATTCGACTTTTTAATTTTCAATTAAATCACTTGAGAAAACCTTTTATTTATCACTCGCTATTGTCAAAAACACAATTTATTAGTATAACGTTCAAATAATGTGTGTATAATCGCGTATAATTACTGTTCATATACACTTCAACTTATGAGTTCTAATATTATCTAAATATACTGAGAGATGAGATACATAACTCTCGGTTTCACACTGAATGTCAGTACGAGTTAATAATAATGTAATAACGTTATCGGAGATTCAATGATTACGAAATATAAGCGACCATTGAAATATGACATGACTTACTATTTATATTGGCGTGTTATACTGACAGAAAAATAGTAAAAAAAAAAGCACAAATAAATAATCCTTATAACGGATGCCAGGATTTAGGTACCACATTACCTACCATCCACCTGGAGGTTATATATTATGGCGACCGCAATCTATGACCACGCAGTGATCTGCGTCACTGAAGTATATGCACATATTATGTTAGTGACTGATTGACGCACCCAAAAGCACGAGACAATGATGGAAAAGCGAGAAAAGACTAATCGGCGTGATATTTGTGTTCGCCCGCCGAAACGATTGCCGCAAAAGTTAAATATTTGCCGCGAGTGGTATTTTTATATTTAACATACTTCACAAAAGCAGTCGTATTGTATCATCGTTAGAGACTTGAGTGAACTGAGAACGGACCTGTACGATAATAGTAAACAGTACCGGGAATAAATTATAAAATTATATAGTTACCGACCTACTAGTATCACGGTAAACGAGTGTAATAGGTACTAAACAGTACGATGGAAACCGGCCGTTTTCGACGAGGACTCGACAAAAAAGCTGATTCCATTACGGGAATTCGTTTAATTCACGCACATACATATACGATGATAATATTCTTATATGTAGGTACACTGAATAATATTGTGTAGCGTGACGACGACGACGCCGTCGTCGTGAAAGAATTATGTTTTTCCTTTGAGAATTTATTTCGAAAATATTTAACGAACGCGACGAAGAGAAAAGAAAAGAAAAGAAAAATCCGTTTCATCGTAACTCTCGCGTAGTATATATATATATATATATATTTATATACATCGTGTCCTTAATCGTCGATTCTCGTCAAGTGTACTCCGAGTATAATGACATTAAGGTAACTCGCGTAGTCGTAATCACGAGAGCGTATCGAGTTATCGAGTTGAGAACTTTTAAGTAACAGGTTATAGCGAAATGTTGAAGTCCTACGTGGTGACCATATCGATTTATATTGGGTATATATATATATTATATTATTACCTACTCTACAAAGATATTATGTACGTTGACACAGATAGAAACAATTTTTAGTGAGGTTCGAGCCCGAGGGTATATTTTTTAAATGTTTATCAATTATATAGGTACCCAAATTCTATTCATATTTTTGGTGTGGGGGGGAGGGGGCTTGACTTCTGTTTGTACCACACCGCTGCTACACTATACCGAATATTTTGGTGGCAATAACACAAGTCGTGTCATAAATATTTCGATCTGCATTATTATTATAACGCTTGTCGGTATTATGTCATAATATATCATTACAAAGATAGGTCCGTGTGTAACGTAAATACCTATGCAATAATAATTACACATATTATTATTATAACCCCTCTCCGGTTCATTAAACCTTTCTGCAAGTTAGTTTCTCAATCAATCCGCGGAAAAAAATAAATAAACGAAATACAGAAGTTTATTTTGGAAAAAGAGTTTTTCCGCCGCGACGGTTTATACGACGGAAAATTAAATTGGTTACACGTGGACGGCGGCGGCGGTGGCAGCACATCCAGTGCGGGATTTAGGGCCGGGGGAGTACTTCATAATATACACCGCGAGTTTAAAAAAAAAAAAAAACCATTGGGAATTTATGGCACGCTAAAAACGGCACTATGAACTTCTTTTTTTTTATAACCAAAAAATATTATCTTTATTCGCGTGTTTGTTACGCGCCCGAGGGGTGGCTGCGGCGGCGGAAGTAGTTTTACAATTTTCATAATATGATACTCAATATTTTACGCACACGCGTATATCATCAACGCGTTTTTCGCTTTTTATCTTATTGAATTCGAAACGATATGTTTTTTTCCACCACCACCGCCGCCGCCACCCCAAAATTCCCCCCTTTTTTTTTTATTACACGCCTACGACGGGAGCCACGTTAACGCCACTGCCTCCATGCAGCCGCCACGGGCGTGACCCCGTTTACAAGACAATAAAATTGCCGCTACACGTTCGTCCCATCAAAACGACTTTACGGGCAAATTTTTTCCGGTGCGCGTGCGCGGCCACACAACACACTGAAATGTTATTATTATCCTCATTGTTGTTATTATTATGTACAAACGCCGAATCCAAGGGCGACCCTCCCATCTAAAGGTAGAATTATACCAGTAGTCGTAGGTATATACTGCACCACGTTAGCGGTATCACTAACCCCGAACTATCTCGTGACCGCGCGCAAGTAGTTGAAACCGCGGGTGCAAGCGGATTACGATAGGTAGGTACAATAATATTATTGGGTGTGTGGGTCTCTATAATACAATTATAACGAATCGACGAGTTGGTGTTAGTAAAAATATGATATAATATTATTATCAGTTCCAGGAGTAGGCTCATATTATTCATATATATATTCACAGCAAACTTTGGAAACGTATTCTTTTTTTTTTAAGAAACGTACGGAAATGCGTTATGACTTATTATTATCATCTTATCATGTATGGTCTTTCACCAAGACAGAATTTCACTATGAAATGCGTAAAGCCTATATCGTACTGTAATCACGATAGAACAGGTTAGGTTAGGTTGGGTTCTAGGTTAAAATAAAAATAAATTAAACAAATCTATATTCAAATCATCGATTAACTCCGTGATATTTTAAATAGGCGAATATAATATTTATTGATTGGGTACCTATCGGAAATCGTGTCTCGTGTTTGTTTAGAATGCGGTTAACGTCAGCGTACAAGTATAATAATATTGTGGTACAATGTGTGCAGTATAATGCGTTTGACACACGACGGCGGCGGCGTTGGCGGAAAGACGATATCATCCAATTCGTGGTGGCGGTGGCTCTGGCGCAGTGTGACGCCTATTTTACTTATTATCACTATTTGATTTATGACAGAGCTGTCAAAAACGCCGAGGGAATTGGAGTGAGATTATATACGCACACTCGTGCGGAGTTATGGTGTGCGATAACCCGCCACACATGATTTCGATAATGAAGTCGCAGGAGGGTCGTAATTTGCGCCGACACGGAGACCAGGTCCAATTTCCTTCGTATTTAACGACGGCAATGTGTTCTCGTCGAATGACGTGCAAAAAACCGATACTCTCCGGGTCCGATTTTCGATTTATATAAGTAGCACGGCGTTCGAAAAGGCTCCCCCCGTCCCCGTCTTCCCGATCAACGAAAGGTCGTCGTGTTTAAATCGCAGCCATTTTCTTTTTTTTTTTCAGACGACTGATTGTTGCACTACATTTATTACATGACTCGATTACAATATCGCAGCTGTTAAATACATTTTACCACACCTCGTCGCTACACGCGCAGCGTCTGTTAATTTAATTCGACAACGACTGAATCGCAATTATAATATATATTTATGTACAATAATATTATTTGGTCACGTCGATACAACATAAATATAATCCAATCGAAATGTTAGCTCTCGTGGAGCTATTAAATAAAGCAGCACTACTATTATATATTATAATAGTATACAAAATCCCATTAATATGGGAAATGTACAAGATTACAATGCCAACACACCCATCAAATTGGTATCAGCGTGCCATCTTATATTTAATGCTCCTGCAGTCGTGGTTACTTAAACAATGTATTTTATTTTTTAATTTAATATTACTGTGTTCACACGGAGATTGACCAGATCCAAAAAAATGTTGAGAGGCTGTCAATTAATGTGGTTAGTGTATATATGTCATTATACCGGTACGCGCGTGTGGTTATTCAACTAAACGGGTAATATACGTCAAACGCGAAACGCGTAGCCGATTATTATAATATAATAATGTCGACCCGACCGACGATTGTGCTTTTCGCTGCGACGTTACGCATTTACGTGAAACGATCATGACCACTTTACTTTATATACCCAGGTATAGGGTAGGTACCTAACCTGCCGCGGCAGGTATATAATTTTTGTTTCAACATGTACGTTCGAGATAGTTTCAAGGTCGGGTTTGGCGGTGCGCAACAGTTTCGCGTGCAAACGAAGGTACGAAGTATAGCGGCGGACGACCGGCGGCGCGCCCTATATGGATCCACTATATACGCGTACACCCTGCACATATACGCATACCCAGACTTGTACAATATATTACTTTTATCCCTCACGACCCGACATTAAGCTGCGACGACCCCGGCGGCCTAGTAGTGGGTCTCGACGACGACAACCCTCCGATCGACCGCGCTTCACCCCCTCTCATGTGTAAGGGGTGGCGTTTATCTTAGAGGAACACGCGCGTACGCGACATACGAGTATTAAAAAATATTATAGATAGGAACATATGATAATATTATGTGAGTGGCGACCACGCCGCCGTGCGCATGACAAGACACGAGGAGAGTTTTCCGTTAGGTTTTTTTTTTCGTATCGCGTCGCACACCGTTGTACGTAATAATACATAATATAAGTACCTATACAGTATATTTATGTTGTATGACTATTATTATTAATATTTTAGAGTAAAACAACACTTCCAAACAGGTCGAGTGAGAGGGACCTAGCGCGGAGTGAAGGCGTCGGTGATGATTAAACGCTAAACTCAATTTATTGCTTTATGTTTCTCGAACTTAATGTAATGGCGATTTGTTTTCGTATTATATACCTATAACTTTATATATAGTAAAGCATCACTAAAATTTTTTTTTTATATAATTCATATAAGATTTTTCTAGATGTAGTTCTACGTTTAATTCACTTAATCGTCAGTGGTGGAAACGAACTTTAAAATTTTTTTTGGATTTTCACGAATAATTCTGAGTAATTTGGATATTCCGACTCAATTTTACCGTTCAATGACCCCAATATGAATACTGTAATTACTGAAACTTAATTTTAAATTCATTTTTTTTTTAAATTTAAATAAAAAACCCAAATCCATAAATCTGAAAAATTCGGAAATTCCAAATAAGAATTTGATTCAAATCTGGATTTGAATATTCAAATATTTGAAAAATTCGAACGTTATTGGATTTCATGCCCGGCACTAGACTTATTTATCACCAACAATTTCTCGTTAGAACTCCATCTCTGCTTAATACGTATGTGTTACTATATGCACTACTCGTAGTTTAGCCAAACGTGTGCACTGTGCACATTCAGCAAAAATATTACATATTGATTTATTTTCGATGCGAAACCAACCATACACATAGTGTAATATTTTTTTGTACACACGATATAGGTAGCAGGTACCTAATTTTTAAACTTTGTGTGCGGTCCAACAAAACAATTTCCTGAACAGTAGTTTGGGAAACGCCGCTCTGCTGTTCGATAACAATAATGCGAATCGTGGTCTGAGACGATGGATTGTGGCCGCATAATACGACGGCGATTACTAAACGGTCAATTGGACTCGGTGGATCGGATAATACTTAATTACGTCCGGAAACCATAATACCGCGCTCGCCCTTTTCCTCGCCTTACTCAGACCAAATCCTAAGCCGGATAAATGTACCGATAGACGACCGCTGTAAACTGCGAGTTGGCGTACTGATTTTTCGAAAAAATACCTTTTCTCATTGTAATATACATATTATGTACTGCAGATTACAAACAGTACAAATATTTATACCGATACGAATCAATATTATTAAAATATTATTACCGTTAATAATAATTAATATTTATAATAACGATAAACGTAAGTATTTTGAATAATATTACATCAATATATATATTTTAATTAGAACATGCATTATTCAAGATTGCGGAAAAAAATTCAAGTACACGCATGAATAAAAGCCAAACATTAGTAAGCCCGCATAATATGTAAAAAACAAAGCGAAACAATTTAAATTTAGAATAATCTAGGACAGCCACGTAAGTTTTTTATTTATTTTATTTTAATTTCGGAGCAACTTATGAGCGTTTTAAAATGTGTAAACTTCAATGTGTGTTTACTCGACTCGAACGTCGTTGGTTCAGTAAATTATTATAAATCCTGTGTTTTGATGTACGCGTTTGCTTGCGGCGGGCATATTGGTTTGAAATTTGTCAAACAAATCAAGTCGATTACACGTACCTAAATAGCACTATAGCTAATATGCATAATAATAATATACTGTATTATTTTACACTACCGAACAACTATGTACAAAAATGTGATGTAAATAAAAAATAATATTTTTCATAAAGGTGCTTCGCCCTTCCGGTTATGAAAAACTCGCGAGCATTACGTTTTTAAATCTGTATAAATTATCTGGTTTTAAAATTGCACACGTGATCACGAGCAAAACTCGTAATTCTACCACCCCCCTCCCTTCCATTTAGTCTTTCTCCTTCGTTTGCTGCAGTACAACACACACATAAGCCGTGGCTTTTGGACGAATTTAAACTGCGCGCAGCAATGGCGGCGATAGTGCGGATTCCCCTCAGTCTAGTAAATAATTTCGAAAGCTAAAGCATTTTTTTTTTCTTTTTCGGATGTAACTCCAATTCTCTCTCGTTGCTCTTGTCGGGTCTCTGCCGGTCCCTAATAATTCGAGATCGCCAGTAACCCACGAAACAACGTGGCTGTCGGTAACGGGGGAAATGCTAGGGGAAAATGGTGGTGGAAAAAAACTACTGCACCTATATTGTATGAAAAAAACCGGCCGATTCGTGGCGCGGCGGGCGCGGTGCACACGTATGCGAAACGTAAATAGTTCAATTTCCCGGAGTAATTCTCCTTATCACGTTCGAGTGTCGGGATAAAATGCCGCAGCGATTCAACAATGAACCAGCAGCCGGCCGGTCGGTCGTTTTGTTATATTGCGTGAGCAGTCGAAACGGCGTGGTGGGTGATGGGTGATTGGGGGGGGGGGGGCGGCGGAGTGAAAGTCAGAGAGAAAAACCTCCACACAATACTCCGCACATAAATCGGTAAAACAATGGGCTTCTGTATAGAGTCGTGGTATATCATCCCACAAAAACCTACGGCGATATTATTGTGTTGTATTATACGCGCGCACATCTCATATTTATATTATATTTTATGTTTATAAAAAAAAAAAAAACATTTAGCGAGTTTGGAACACGATTACAGCGACGATAATAATAATAACAATAATAACAACAATATTATTATTATACAATATAATATAATATTATAATACGATAAACAGACGACTGTTGTTTTAGTGGCCTCGACAGGAGAGAAACGATATTTTCGGCGGCGGCGGTCTCGGATAATATAATATAATATTATGATAACAACAATATTATAATATGATAAGGTCCTATATTTTCGAATTGTTCACATAACTATGATCTTAAAATAGATTTTAAGGTCAGCAATGCATTTATAATTAAATAGGTGGTTTTCTTTTTCATAAAAAATCATTCTCTTTGAATACAAAATCGAGTTTGTTTTATACTGTGCGAACGATGTCTATATTGTTATATTATTATGTTGTGTACTGTTGAAACTCTGACTCGGTGGTCGCCGGTAATTTAAAACTCTCAGGCAGCACAAAGTGTTGTAAGAAAACAAAATGAAAAAGAATTATGGCAGCTCATTCTTATTATACCTATCTTTAGACCTTTGAAAAATATTCATATTGTGTTCCCAGCGGGACAAAAGATCTCTTTGTCTCATTTCGTCGATGCGATAAGTTAAAAAACGGAATTGAAATTCAAAAAAAAACCATCTTTTATTATATCTCAATTTACTGACTTTATTATTTCCGGTTTCTAATTAATATCAGATAAAAAGTTAAGATTAAAAAATATGTTTATATACTTACAGCTTTTTTCAGAAACGACACGAAGCCGTAGCCTTTTGATTTTAACGTTTGCGGATCTCGTACTACTCGGCAATCCCTGAAACATTACAAACGATAATTAATTAGTAAAACTAAATGGTTTTAAATTACCGGTAATGCGACTGTTATTTATTATTGTTTAAACTTTGATCCGAACCAATATAGGTACGAATTCAATACATTTTTCATAATCCAATTACGCTATTATAAAAACGTATGTAGTATTATTTTTTATAATATCAATATAATATAATTGGAGTTTAGAATTTTTAATTGAATTCGTTCACAATTTCTCGAATACTGTTGATCAAATAACTAGATCGTATCAAAAGTATTTAGTCGATGCATCGATAGTTTTAATTATACGCTGCCAATTACATTTTCAAGAGGTATGCGTGCACTACAAACGTATAGGTAGCGAATACGAGTGAAACGCATAGCCGCAATAACTGTGTAGACATATTTTTCTTTTGAAAATTTTTCGTTTTTTTTTCAACTTTATTTAAATAGAATAAAATAAAACTCGGTCATTTAAATCGACATCGCGCCGCCGCTGTAAGTTGTAATCGAGTGAGAGAGGGCCCATTAAAATGCGGAGAAATTAGATTATTGTGAGCGGGCGTCGTAATGGGAATTCGATACGACGACGACGACGGTTTTCAATATGGAGAGGGGGTGGGAGAGAGGGAACCATAGGGACCGGGATGGAGTGACAGCGTCAGCAGCGAGAAAAAAACAGACGGACAGACAGAGAGAGAAAGAGACGTAGATAGGTCGGTTTCTGTCCTGCAAACGTCATAACGCTCGTCGTGGGGAGGGGAGGGGACGGAACGGGAGAGAGTGAGAGAGCGAAAACACTTTTTTCTCCCCTCTTTTATCGTCGAGCAGTAACCACACACGCACGCACACGCACACACACGCACGCACGCATTAGGGTGAGACCCGAAAACTCGCAGCGGGCACTACATATATACATGTACGCACCAAAAGTATACACCCGCGGCGGATCGGTAGGAAATTCGCGGTTCACCCTCGTGTCGTCGGTATCACAGCAGTTATTTTCCCTGTTTTTATTATACATCGGAGTTAAAAATACACGAGGTCTCACGGAAAACCGTGGCGGCACGCAGAAGTGCGTGCAAATTAGAAAATAATATTTTACATCAATTGTATAGTAAGTTATAGGTATGACGTTATATTATACGACGGTCCCGACGAAATATCATATACCGAGCACAGACTTGCGCGCGTACGGCGGCATAATATTAAAGCGGAGGGACAGAATACAAAATACGACGGTCGAGAGGCGGAGAGACGGAAACGTGTGACCGGAAACTCGCGACAATCTCAATAGGTATTAGAACGGACCCGAATAAACAACAACTTTTGTCGATGTCATCGTCGCCGAAAACGTGATAGGCAGTGCTTCGAGGGTAAAATTAAATCAAACTTTTGCCCGTTTGCCACGTGGCAAGGGACGGGATAATGGTGGAGCGGAACGCGGACTTACATCGACGGTGGAAAAAGTAATAATAATGTTATACTGTAACTACATAATATACAATATAATACAATTGAATACATATATGAGCTTGGATTGTCGCGACCGACGATGGTCGTCGTTGTGTCTCGGCGAGTCGCGTCCCACAGTACCGTATTTCGAAATGTATTATCGTATATTATATATATATATATAAACAAATATTATAATATATATATATTATTCATACATACATATACGATACATGTGTATACACACATATGTATATATGTATATATGAGTACATATATACGTTTACATGTACATATATTCGGATGATAAAGGGGGCGACGGCGGGGCACGACAGTCGTTTAAACCGTATCGGATATAAATTACGGACGCTATCGCCGCGGAGGATTGCGCCCGACGACGCTTTTTGCTCATTGTGGAAATGAAACCACCCATCGCCGTCGAGCAGAGAGCAGCAATATTCTTACCCCTTTCTAGCCCCGTCGAATCGAAATAATATATATATATATACATATACATTGCAGGTTTCAGAAAACGGATCAAAACATAAAATACATTTAGACCACCTACATAAAATACAAACTCTGTGCGTACATAAAATATGTGATACACACTCACAAAACCATAGTTTTGCGTTGTATAATAATTATAATATGTACGAGTATAGTAAACGAGTAGACAGAGAAAACCAAACGCCACAATTATTATACGAGTATGTTGTTATAATTATGATTATTTTAACGCCACGCAGTAATTCGGCACTTCAGAATATTAACTCAACGTTAAGACCGTTATTAGAAGTTATTAGGAGTTATTAAAACGATATACGAAAAGTTTAAAGTTTTTCTGGAGAAAAATATCAACTTAACACCGTTAAAAATAAATTCATTGATTATTGTTCATAATTATTACTCCCTTCTAGACCTAGATCACACATAGTGATTTTCCCTGAAGCTTTCGGTTTTTTTTTCACTAAATATTTTGTTACAAATGCATCCATATCCATAATTTCTTTTTATTTTACGCTGGCTGTAGTGATTTGTCGTACTACATGTTATTAAACATATTATATTTAAGTATCAATACTTATATTATTAAGCCGAGGAATATTCATTTTTATTTGAAATAACTGTGTATAGCGGATTAAAAAAAAAATAATAATTCATTATTATTAGTCTTGAGTTCAGTTACAGATTATGTGTATAAACTTGATTTCCACTTAACGTATTTTTTTTTCAGTCAAATGGACAAAGTAAAGTTATGTAATCACAATGGCTATTTTAACTACCTAGTTAAGTTAATAAGTTGTTTGGAGAAAATTATCTAACGTATGGCTTTAAATGTTTAACTGGTTAATGTCCGTCCACCGACACCCCCTCCCCCGACGCCAATGCTGATCAAATACATTTTCTCGTTGGAATTTATAATTACTCTTAATCCTACTGCCATAATTTTAGATGCATGTAAACCGCACCGTCCACCACATTAATGCGCTTAAACGTTTTAATGGTTATTAATTCAGTCGGAAAATTATGGAGTTTCGCATCACTCGCTATAATAACATTGCTATAGTAATATATTATTACACGTTTTATGCCTATACGTTACGTTTATATTTATATATATATATATATTTATATATAAAATATATTATATTATTATGTCATAATGTTATAATAGGTAATGCGGAGTTGACCGTTGTTTGTTTTATATTATACTCGGGAAACGGGACGACGCCGTCGTTATTGTTACTAGCTGGAAACAGTTGTTGAACGTATTCAAGTGGAAACAGTGAAAAAAAACGCACCTACATAATGAGACGAGTGTGCGAGCGGTGTTAAAAAATATTATGCATTTTTCCAGGGAACTCGCCGGTTTTATTTTCTCCCCCTTCGATATCCAATTCGTTATTATACACGTGCAAGTGTATATGATGTGTATAATAATAATAATAATAATAATAATAATAATAGTAATAATAATATGTATAACACAATAATACTATCATCCTCGCGGCAACGAAGATTTGTTTCACTCGTTAATATATTGCAATATTTTTTTATAGCATAAGTTACAGGTTAATAATTTTCTGTTTGCATAATATATATTATTATATATTTTTTTTATCATCGCCGATTTTTTTTGTGTGTTATTATTATTATTATTACACGTATACGCGCGAAATGAAGACATTTTCATGAATAAACATAAATTATATTCCCGTTGCGGTGCGCTTCGTCTAAAATATGATATTTTATATTATATAGTATACGCGCCGTTGTACCTAAAACTATTTGTTTATATTTATGTTATTATTTTTCTTTCGTAGGTATATTAAACACATATCGTTTTTGTTATGATATTATCAAACGAATTAGGAAAGTCCACTCGGCGAGCGTGCTGAATTCTTGGTTTCTAAATGTATTCAGTAGGTATTTAATAAATTATAATACCATATACGTTCAAATTATAAACCATTTGGTGACTTGAGTGCCTATCATTATGTATAGAAACTTTTATAAACCTCAATATTTAACCGATTTTTCAATATTCTAGATAGGTAGTCTTAGTAGATTCTCAAATTCTCAATCCATATTAAAGAGTCATAAATATATCTACAGTATCGACAATCTCAAATATAATAATATGTACTGGTAACTAGCGGACGGACGGACGGACGAGCGCAAACAATACAAACATAATAAAATGCTTAGAATCCTAAAAAATACGGTATACGTTGTTCAAAAACTCAGGCGTGGGACGGGCAGCAGAAGATCCGGAAAAGTCTTGAATTTTGCCGTGCGGGTTAATTATAATCATTTTCATATCACGACGTTCAGACTCGAGTTGTTTTCGATTGTTCGTCGAGCCCGGTTCCCCCCTCGCGCATAAATATTGAACACGGATTTCGTTTTAATGTTTTATAATATTATTACTATCATACGCTATATGGGACGGAGTTTATAGACGGTAATAACTAGCGATTAACCGCGTATATTGACTATACGCAAAACAATACATAAACATATTTATGCATATATTTATACATATATATATAGCGTGCACGCGTGTTAATGTTATTGTTATTCAATACCGAAATCGAGTGCACGTACAATTTTAATCCGCGATTTCTGTGCACACCGGGCATTATATATGACGACGAATAATTTCAAATACATATATTATACAGAAACGCTTATGCATAGTGTTGTATATATACGATATACGTATATATTATAATGCACGCTATATTTTCATCTGTTATAATAATAATGTAAACGACGTGCGACTAAAATGGCGTTACGCCGGGTTAAGCTATAATAATTCACACGATATCGTAATGGAGCGCGTACATATTGTGTATACGTATATTATGATCATAATAAATATAACAGCGTGTACGCGAAGTCTGCGACGACGTCGGATGAACAAACTTTCGCGCGGAGACGCTGCTCGCACCACGGCCCGAACCGTTCAATAAGACATCATAATATTATATTATTATTATATTATGTACCGCAACTTTTGGTCGGCTCTATCTTCGCACTGGCTGCGGATGAGTGTGTACGCTTTATCGTGGTGTTCTTTAACGCACCGTAATAACCTCCCCCGAGCCGCCCCGAAAGGCATATAGTCTTAAATGCGGAATAAATGTACCTTGCAAGGGTAGGCAAACTCGGCAGAACGTAATAAGCGATTGCGCGTAATACGTTATAATGACACTGTTAAACTGATTATAACAAGACGTACACTACAATAATAATAATGCGTACATCTAGGCATAGGCGTACTTCTATTGTTTGCTAATTGTTTCCCGTGTAATCCAAAAGTTTACCCGTAAAACTACACATGTTCAGTGTTCGATGTGTCGTGTCATATTATGCGTACACTGCTGCAGGGTTATTCACCGGCGGCGAGCACCGCGGGGTGAGCCACCGTTGTTTTTATATTTTAACGATGCACTTATAGATATTATGATTTTTAGAATTTGTAAACACCTATATAGCCTAGCTATAGACTGCTATAATATTGGTACTCAAAGACAATAATATTTATAAAGTTTAGATTTTTTCATACCGTTTGAGGTGTTACGTGAAACGTGTACAACACGTCGTGAGTCACGTACATTTTGACTTTACTCAAAAACCACTAGTTCAAATTTTTATTTAGATACTTTTAACTGTTGAAATCTGCTTATCAATTTTAAAAAAGAGGGTGATACTCATTTAAAAAAATTAATTTGTGTAGCCACAGATTACAATAGTTTTAATAAATTCATAAGACGACGTCAAAGAAAGATTTGAAAAGAACTCCTCCTGCCTTGTGTATGTGTTTAGGTATACTATGTAAAATATAGCTGGTTGCATCTGATGTGAAACTTTGCGATAACATTCCATTTTCAGTGTAATAAATACATCCTTCAAACATGTCTAGGACAACTAGTGGAACAGTAACTTGGATTTGTAAAGTTTTAATGACTCGGTAAGTAGACATGCTAACATTTCTCAATAGTGGTGTACCTATAATGATGCAAAATATTATAATTTATTATAAATAATTATACGGTTCTGCGTATATATACATATTATATACATTATACTGCAATGTGGTACTGAAAGAAATTGTTCTCATTGAAATTCCCATTGAGCTCGGTGTATAATTCATTTACACTTGGTAGGCATAAAATATTTTTTTTATTTCTCTCCAGTTTTAAATTATTGAAAATCTTAGTTTTTAAAATGTCGTGTTTAGTGAAATTTAATAACAAGTGTAAAAAAAAAAATGCCGGTTTCTAACCGTGTTTAAATGTTGAAAATATTTTAATATCCAAACGAATAAAGTTGCCAGTGGACCATTCCCGTGATTTATTATATTCTTTCTCTCGAATTCGTGCTGCACGTCATTCCATATAATAATATAACGTCGAACGACGGAAACAAAAATTGCGACCTACGAAACAACGAAAGCGCGCGTTGCTTTGTCACGGAAATAATTTGGAATCGACGCCGCCTGACGGGCTGCAGCCTGCAGTGTAGGGCCTTTCATGTCGAGCCTATTGAAAATGAAAAAAATAAATAATAAAACTACGATGTAATGTAGTATTATATATCGGCGTCACACAATCTGGAAGTAAGGTCCCCCCCCCCCGGGCTTGACATATTGCTCAGATCGGCGTTTACGACGGCCCAAGAAAAAATGCGCCCAGTGTTTTCAGCCGGGGCTGCATCGGTAATTTTCCGACAGAGATTTTCTTTTTCACGTATGCAGGCCGGAAGACGCGAGTACATAAACGGCTTTTATCCAACACCCCCACTGAGCGTATATACCACGCGTGGTCGATGTTGGAAGGGGACGGAATCGACGAAAAAGGTGGGCAGGCAGTGGCGGTTTTTATGGGGTGAGCGCGTTGGGGTTTCCACCACTATACTACCACCCGAGGGAATTTATTATTATATTCCTATATATTTTCATGAACATTTCGGTACACATATACGGGTGATTTTTCTTGGGCGTTGCGAGATCAGCTTTTTCATTTGGGCGAATATAAGTTCTTACATGATTTGGTACGAATACGATTTGATAGGTCAGTTACTCAGTTCCTACACGAAAATCAAACGGGACAATAGTATTAAGAATGCATTTTACTACACATCATATACGTATAAACCAGACGTCTCCAAAATGAACAACAGTACAATGTCACGATTTTCTTATGATAATAACATGACTGTTAATTTTGTTTATTGTTAAGTATAGTTAAAACTATGTTTTTTTTTTTTTTGATTACAGTATAATTGAGTATCTATTTTTTTTTTTATAGAGTTGTACAATTAATTTTACTATGCAATACTAGAATTAATAAGTTTATACTTTTTAGTCAGAAAAAATAACTGACAAACCGGCGCTGGGTTTTTTGATTCATATTAATGGGTTAAATTACATTTAAAATTATTCGCGCTTAAAGATTTATTTTTCTAACTCACAACAAGTAACACCAAACAATATTTTCAACCACACCGGACCAGTCTGAATGCATTAGAAAAGACATTTTTGTTTTTCGACTTACGAATAATCACGATATTTATAGAAAATCCTATAAATACATAATAGCTATAATTACATATCTATTCTAACGGCGTGGAAACTCACATTTCATTTTTAGTTTCGTGTATTGGAACTCACCATTCCCCGCTTATTCATAACCGCGGTGATCATTATTCATTAATTTACTTTTAAGCATTTTATAGGGGCTTATTAAATTATTCCTTAGAACTATACACGTTCCACTCACGAAGAAAAAAAAACCTGGACAAGCTGCTGCAGTAGGCGTAGGGGCGAAATGAAAAAAAAAGCACTGGCGCAGCCAGCCAGTTGGTCCAGAAATGGAAAAAAAAACTGGAAACGCCTGTGTAGTCTCTCGGAAATTTATATAGATATATATGATGAGCTGCGTATCAAAAGTCTAATAATTGTTTATCGCGCTATAATAAACTGCCGGCCCATCATTTCAATCTCACGAGCCGAAGTCGGTATATTTTTCCATCGTTCAGACACGAAAAACTTCACACGTGTCTCGGCGTCTCTGGTATTTTTTCGAGCGTACATAATATAATATCGAGCACATATAGTGTATTATTACATTACAGCGTATGTACGACCCATATACGTCATGTTCTCAAACTTTAGAGAAAATCAATATTTTTTCGATTTTCCGTCGTTCGATTTTATCGTTATCATATTATTATATTATATATATTATATATTATATTATATTATATTGTTATGCCTAGGTAAAATATGTACCGCGTAAAATCTTTACCACAACCGGTAAACGTTTTATGTGTTATAAAAAATACCACCGTTATTTATTAGTACACGAGCATAATAATATCATGATACACGAACATTATTGGCGCAACCAAGATTTTTTCAAATGGATGGGGTCCATAATATTTCGTTTGATGTGCCAAACGTTACGAAACGTTCTTCGTAGCTGTCGCAGCAGTGTTATTAATTTTTGTTATCGTAATGCGAAACCATCACAATGTGTAGTTGATAATAATAAATTATATTTCCCATACTTATAATAATATCCTGGATTAAATAAATATGATCGATAAGTTATTTTATTCGGTACAATAGGGCTGAGAAGGAACGGTTGAGGATCCGAACCCGGGGACACCATCCAACCAATCGCCGGTAACGGTGTCGTATAATAATATACCAGCGTACTACAGGTACACGATAAACGAATATTGATGTGTACCTCTATAAAATAACTTTACGATATAAAAACTTATGTTTTATACGTGACATCTGCAAAACTCGACGCGCAAAGCGAATGTGTCCTCCCCTCCAACAGCCCCCCCTGCCTCACCACTTCCGATAAAATCAGTTGCTGCATTATAAACGGCGTATAGCTTTGATGTGCGTGTGTGTGCCAAAATAATTAGCAGACTCGCTCGACGACGCAATCGTGACGCGCGATAGGACTACTTCAAAGCCGATACATACTATTATGTAGAAGGGCAGTATTTTAACATAGTTCTCGTGTAAGTATGTATGTATGTATGTTTGTATGTATGTATGTATGTATGTATGTATGTATATATGTATGTATGTATGTATGTATGTATGTATGTATGTATGTATGTATGTATGTATGTATGTATGTATGTATGTATGTATTTACTATGTATGTATGTATGTAAGTATGTATAGTATACATAGGTAATAGATGTATGTATGTAGAGGTATACCGGCTGTATGATTATGTATTATAAACGTGACAAGTGCTTGCGGTATAACAAAATCGATTTTGCCGGATATTTCTCCTATTGTAATTTGACAGATGCTCTCAATAGTAAAATAGTGTGGAGAGAAAATTAAACTATCTTTAATCTTATTGCTGTCGGAAACGTATTGGTCGGAAATCGATCATAATATAATAGATTGTTTTTTTTAACGAATAATGTTATGTCGATGCCACTCATCAGTCATCAGCGGTGTGTTTATAGCTTCATATTTTTAGACCAGGAATATTCTATGGAGGATACAAATTTGTTTTATAATTGTCTAAATGTTTCTACGATTATTCTTACGACGGTGCGTTTTAAATTTTTTTTTTCTTACGGACTTTTTGATTTTATCCTACAAGACGTAACCCTGTAGTGTATTGTGACGTATATCTACCAAACATTGTCGCGGTAGAGCGTAAACCTTTACTAGAATTGTCGTGCACTGTTGCAAAATCACATAGTATAACTTATCAGATTGTTTCGGAAACGTGGATGTATTGACGGTCCATTACTCTCGGTGCGCACGCCGCCCGCGCCAGTGAAAAGCGATATTAATTTAAAGGGTCAAACACGCGTGGTCCAATAGTATATTTGCATAACGTATAATATCCGCTCGAGTGTGCAGTTGATGTAATTTACGTTTTTGGAAAAGGTTCAACAGGCTTCGCGGGTAAGAATGAGAGAGAGAGAGAGAGAGTGAGTGAGTGATGAAGAGGGTTTATAAATCCCTCTGTTTTCAGATTAATTGGTCCCAAATCGAAACAGAATGAGTTGAAAAAAAGAGAAATACAGACGCAGGCACAAGAATAGAGAAATATTCATCAGTACCTACGTATCACTAAAATGTTGTTGACGAGAAATTTCGGAACCCGAATTGAGAATTTGAAAAACCGTTTTATTGACTTTCGAGCGATAACATATAATATTATTATTTGAGCATACGCTACCAAAACTATCGAACGCCAACGATGCGTGTTCGAAATAAATTCACACGCGTAAACGCACGTCACCGAAACAATTACACACTCTCCTCGCTGTCACTCACTCCATCCCGAAATCGACGAAAAGTTAATACATGTAATAAACAGTCAACGCGACGGCAAACCGTTCGCACAATGCTACAAATATATACCTTTTGTCATCGTGTTTGTGTCAAAGCATATTTTCGACAAAACCCGATTTAATAGACACTGATAGCAGGCTCGTCTGCCGAAACTTATTCGAATCAACAGAAATTGGCGGATGCGATATTTTCGGAGGACGGTCCCCGGAACATGGACAATACGGAATTTCAGTATGGATTTTCTTGTCACAGAGACGTCGCAGTCGTACCGTTTGATTTATTATTTCCGTCGCCCACATTGAGTTACGAAAAATTCGCCCTCCGCCACACGACATGGTGGCATACATTGCATATTATCACAGTCTTATACAGTAATAAAATGCACATGCACACACACACGCACACTTACACACACACAGTGCAATTAAAATCAAATTTCCGGTGTAATTTACGTAATTATTATCGATTTTCGTTTTAAACACGTCATAAACGGGTTTGCGCTTTGTTCGGTCTGCGTTGGCTATAATATTGTACTCGTGTGTGTAAAAAAAAAAAAAAATGATTTAAGAAAAATATCAGGCCTTTAGGGCGATGCAACAAGGAGGGGGGGGGGAGCGATATCATTAACACGATTCCGCTGCGAGAGCCGATAAAACAAAGTCGAGGTGCCATCTTGCAGTGACTGTATATATATAGTTTACTGCAGCTGCAGTATTATAATAGTTTAGTGTCACGACGAAGCGTTCAGACTGTATATTATAATTATATGGATAATTAAAACGCGTTAAAGGGAAGACGCGGGTGCTCGGGGCTCAGTGCAGAGAGGAAAACAGGCGCTGGTCTCTATAATATTCACAATTACGGTACATAAAAAAAAATAAAAAAATCACCATCTGTAGGCCATGGCGTTTCTGGATTTTTATACTCGCGATTTTCTTAAGCTACAATAACAGCATCGTCGTCGTCAATCGTCTGGGCCACTCCGTTCTCCTCTATACGGTACTTTATGAGTTTATGACTGACGCTCGTTTTTTTAACAATGTGAAAACCGACACGATTCCGAAACGTCTCAAAGCCGACCACAAAATACGAGTATATATTATACTGTAGTTAACAACTGTATTTAGATGGTGTTCTCGACTGCTTCAAATGTATTTTATAGAGTTGGGTGTGGTACACGTCACAATCGACAATAACAAACACACGAATATCGTATTCCACATATTATATTATTACAATGTCGTTATAGACGATTGAGATAAAAAAAAAAAGGACAGTGTATAATAATATAACGACCGTTTCGTAATGCTATGATTTATCTATAATTATGTCGAAAGCGTACGGTATAATAGTACAGCGTTTATCTATGAAAATAACGCGACAATAGCTGCAAAATATCGCATTAAAACTCGTGCAAACACAATGCTTATATTATTCGACTCCGTATTTCGCTTCTACCACGGACGTGGTGATTGTGGTGTGTGTGTGTAGGGGGGGAGGGGATGTGTGATCTGAAACTGATTCGTAACGATTCGCTATATTAGGCGTGCCACAGCTGGGACGTCTGAAAACAAAAATATGCAAATATTATATTATGTGCCGCAATTATTAGCAAAATAATATGCCGGCTAATATAATCCTCGTCGCCGTCACCGTCGTACGCGGCGATATCGTTATTATTGTTTCGTATATGGTATATTATAATATCATATAAGACAGGCTAGATAATATTATTGTAACGTGTACATTACGATATTATATTGTTATGTGTTTTATCAACTCGGATATTTACACAGATTCGCCGTTATTGTGCATAATTTATACATTCGCGTATCGCGCATATTATATAATATTATACGCTATACCTACCTCTACCATATACCTATACCTACGCACGTGATTATTATAGTACGTGTAATATACAAATATACAATAACGGAGCACCGTTTCAATGCACCTCGTGACTGCTGGAGAGCCGATCGAATAACAATGGCCGTGGTAGGTATAAGACAACATAATATTACGCGATTCACAAACAAACACATTGCAATATATTATTATATTTATGTACAATAATAATATGTGTGTAATGTGTATATAATATGTACGAATTACAATAACATTGTGCGCGCCACCGAGACGGTTACCAAAACACAAAACGGCGCTGCGGTGCGTTTTCAGGTGATATACCCCGGCGCCGCCTTTTGTCGAAATCTAAATTATTTTCCGGCGTCCCCCGTGGTTGTAATAATATTTGTGCGTTTCGATCGAATGAAAACATCAGCTCCGCTCCACTATCGCGTACGCGCGCACGGCTGTTAGACGAACGTCTAGGCAGAACGTTTGCGAATTAACGTCAGCTGGCATTGTTAAAAACAATAGCTGTCGGTCGTCGCGCTCGAGATAGATTAAACGGCGGCGTCGGGACGGCTCGCTCTCCGGCCCATCCGCACCGCCGCCGCCGCCGCCTCGCTTTCGAATCGATCGGTCCGCGTCTGCCGCGAACGTTTATCGTTTTGCGAATATTTATGGCCAACACACTAACCAACATTATCATCATCGTGTCCGTCACAGACGAATGCGGACCGTCGAGATGATAATAATTTCGTGATGTCGCACTGTATATTATATTTAGATCCGAGTACCGCGGGCGTGCTGAAGTCGTGGAAAACTCTGACTGGGAAAATTCTCGAGGTCGCGTTTTCTACGAGACTCTGTTTTATCGTCTGCATGTTCTTATATATGATGCGTACGTAGCCGGTGACGCACTTAGGCTAAACTATCTACCGAGCTTCGACAAAGGTTAATCTGTCCCGTATTGTTTTGTTTTAAGACGTGTCTACCTAGTATTATAAATCCGTAGGAGAAAGAAATATTATTATATACTGTTCGTGTATCGTTTGAGAGGACTATTAAGATTTTTCGGCTAAGCCTCTGTATCTGCGCCACCTATAACAATTGGCATTTTAGCATCTAAAGTATACTAAATGCAAGCTTTCACCTTTTTTTCGTTAGGAGGATGGCCCCGCAATCAAGTATAGTTTTCAATCATGACAGTTGATTTCAAAACTATTATTCTAATTATTGTTTTTTAAGTGTTTCAGTATATCAGTAATAAAATCACGAGTACACGGCGTCTTGGATAGGCAATTTAGCAGCACCACAGTCGTGAACACATTTCTTACGTTGACATCTCATAATCGATTTTCAGTCGCGAAGATCAACGTCAGTTTAGTGAAGTGTAGTAAAACTAATTGATCAAGTGATCAAACCGAATTTTTCGGACCCAAACATTCTATGAAATATTAATAAGTTTAGTTTAAGTGCCGCTAACGGTTGCACTGCAACTTTGATAGGTAGGTCGAGTCGGAGTGTAATAAACTATAATAACTACTTAGAAAAATATATTAATTAACGCATATAATCAAAAAAAAAGATTTATATTATACTTTTTTTAATAAAGTGTATGATTATAGCTAATATATTCAGTATATTTTATAACTAATAAAAAAGCTATTGTAAATTACTTATTACTTGGACTTTAGTTGTATATTATCTAGAATTTAAGTATTTAATATTGTTGGTAATCACTAATTTAGTTTGTTTAAATTTTTTTTTTTTTACAATTTTTCTTTGTTAATCTTTTCATTTTTATTTGTTTTTTAAATATTATATTGTACACTATCAACTCATCTACCTCGCCACAAGCATTGCTTAATGAGGTGGATTTATTAATAATTTATCGTTACATTGTTACACTGTATATGATTTCGTTGATTTTAATAATAAATAATTATTTAATAAAAAAAAAAAAAAAAATATTACTAAACAATCTAGTATCTCATAGTAAATATCACCACATAATGTATTATTTCTGGAGAGTAGTGTTCTTACTCATTAACTATAACATAACTTACTATAAATTAGATACTTGACGAACAGATTATTTAAAATCAAAAATGTTATTTATGTAATATTGTGTTCATGTGGCCGGCAAATGTAAAATTAAAAAATACAATTTATCGAGGTCTGGATTTATAGAGCCGCTAGTTATTGCAAACTCGGTATAGTACCTATAAGTCCCGTCTATACACCCTTCTGCCCCTAATTGAACTGATGTGGCAAACGTCAACAGCATAATTAAGTATAATAACGTTATAATTACAAAATATTATGTAATATCAGCTGTAAATCGTAATTAATATGTATAGCTATTTTAGTATGTCCATCCATTATTCCACGTAGTTCTATTGCAAAATATGTATATTCGGTCTAATGGCAGCTAACTGTAGCGATTGATTTACAGCCAATAACGATGGAAGCGCACATAATAATAATATATTTACGCACAATGGAAATGTTGCAAATGTAAAATGTATACTATTATTCAGAAAAAAAACCCTAATTGCACCTAATGAACCCTTTTCAACTTTTTGACTATCCATAAATTACCTGAAAAATTGTTCAGTGCCCGGACCGGTCAGGTCATACATACACACATTTATATGGTTTGACAACGGTTCGAGTATACCTATGGTCGTTTTAATAAATACTGCGCACAGACCGGAAAACCGTTCAGTACGTGCCACTCTGTCATCGGCGGGAATTATATTGTTAATCAGCCGAGTATTTTAATTTACTACATGACACATTGCCGGTAGTTCGGAATTTTGAATCGTTGTAACTCGTCGGTAAAATATTATTTAAAACAGAGTCGCACAATTGACAAACAGCTTTGAAGTCACAGCCATCACAAACGTTTGGGAGTATTCGGTGTAGTCAAAATTCGTGTGAATATTATTGGCTACGCGTATTTTAAGGTAAGGTACTGAAGATCTCAGACAAAGAAAATGACGCAGCGTTCAAATCAAAAAAAATATTGCCAAAATGCCAAATCATGTACACATGTTATGTGTTTGTATAGTAAGAAAATGTGAATTATCGAAGTATATTATAATATTACTATGTTGTAAATAATTGTGAACACGCTAACGGTTTCATTGTGTGTTGGCTGAGCTACATTTTTCAAATGTTACTAAGTCGAGTTACTTTTAACACGACTATTTTTTTGAATTTTTGTAATGCATGATTGTTATTTTTTTTTTCAACAGAAGGAACTTGAACTAAAACGACACATACACTGTATGATATTCTGTTTATTAAGTAGGTAACATTAAATATGACGTTATTATATTAAGTTATGCATACCTACTAATAAATTAAGCGAGTTTGTTTGAAACAAGCTACTAGGTTTAAAAAAGAGTATTTAAAATATTATCGTCGCGTTTCATAACGAGTAACTGTTACGTAACTACTTATATTCGAAATCGAAATCGATGTAATGGACGACAACAACTGCAGATTTATGCGATTTTAGTTTCGTACGTATGTAATGGGCGCTGCCCCCATAAAGTCGTTGTTTCAGACGGACTCGGAAATGGCAACATTTCGAAAAAGTAAAAATGAATCACTGCGGTAAATACTAATATAAAGCACAATGCTTTCGGCGTTAAATATTTCTGTTCCGTGTAGAACGTACATTTTGATACGAATATAACCGCACACAATAAGTAATATTTAATCAACCATCCCTGCGGCTCGAGTGAAGTCCCAAGCACGGGTTTCCAGAAGCAACAATGATAGATCCTATTAGTTAATTAAACATTTACCAATACTTAATCAGAAATGTCAAACCGCCCGCAAACGAGTTTATTTGGGACGCACGGAGAACGAACTCGATTTTAATGTGAATTAATCCCGGGATACCGATTTCTAATGAACAGACGGGGGAGGCCGATCGATACTTTTAGTTATGGCTGTATTATAAACACGTTGTTTTTAAACAACGCAAACATAAAAATGCCATCTTCAGTAAAAAAAAAAAAAAACACCAAAAAAAAACCAACACATATATATATTATTTAAACAGACTACAAGTTTGAATTTCGTAAGTGTGTTTACCCATAAAAGTTGCTACGCGCGTGATGTTGAAAATTATACATTTTTAAAACGCATGCACTTCATTGTTATTTCATTAGTCAAGACAGTAAATATTACCAACTAAAGCGTATTATAAAGCCGCGTGGTGGTGGTACACACTATCTTGACAAATGCGCGTTAAATTTAACATAAAACTTTACGCCTATATAAAGGAGTTTTAAAATACTACCGAGGAAAGTACCGAAAGAAAAGAGAGTGCGCGCACAAATAGGCAAAACGCTCGTTAAAAATCGTTTTCAAAGGCGACGGGAAGCAGAATGAACGGGGAGGGGAGAAATTCTATTTAACTTCCATGAATTGTTTACCCTCAGTCCCCCTTTCATTCCTCTTATGATTTGTTGTTATATTTTGCATTTCAATAGCGACCATTTAACCTGGAATTATTCGTTTCATGAAACATTTTGCTCTTTTTATTTATTATTATTATTATTTTTTTTTTTCGTACCCAACTGAATTTCTTGATATTTTATTTGTATTTCAGCGAGTTCAAAAAATTACGAATTAATATCATAAACAATAATTATTAACTCATTCGCAAAAACGGCGCAACCGAATGAACCCAAAGTGTTCGTAAAACAAATCATTATTAATATAATATAGTTATAAATTGGAGAAAAATATTACCTAATATAACTGCGTACTATTTACTATAAAATGTGCATTCATATACGGAACGAAAAATAATAATAATTGTCGCTGTGTGATATTGAACCTCTTGATGAATTATTAATATAATAATTATTATTCTTCGAAATCATGAAAATATTTGTGGTTACGAGCACCTCGTGTCCTCATGACGCGTAGTCTCCGCCTTACGCATAATATAGGTACTAAAATATATACGTTCTGCTGTTTCGATTTTATGTTGTTAACTTAAATATTGAAGTGAATTGACCTGTTATAAAAGTTAAAGGTAGGAACGTTTTTCATGTCCTTTCGTACAAATGGCGATAGAAATCATATAATGTTGTTCTTGGCTTAATAATAAGATCAATTCACTCCAATATCTAAAATAACAGCATACAATCTTAACAGCTGAACGCAGATTTTCTTTGCTGTCCATTAATAATTGTGAGAAGGAGACAACACATGAGAGTTAATATTACACGCCGGAAGCCGTGACAGGTCATGTAAAAATAAGACCATTATTATAATTAAAATTTGCAAAGAATAAATATTTAGCTTTACGCTTTATACTGTAATATAAGTCGTAACATTAGATTGATTCATTTTTTTTTGTATTTTCAATACGACCGGCTGTCATTTAAAAAAACTTGTGAAATCCTCGTGATTCGTAGAATTTTGATCGGTAACGTGATTTTAGCGTATAGATCGATTTATGTCCTGGTGTTATTGTTGACGCTTTTTAAAAAATAACGATTATAATATTATATTACTTAACCGAAAAAAATGCCGTGTGGATTTCTTCTTTGTTTTACCGAAAAGTATAATAGTAATTATTGAATTTGCGTCTGTTGCCCGGGGACGGAACACGGTTGGTCGTCGTCGTACCGACCTGGCGAAACGCCGGACTCTTACGAAATTAACAACACTCGAGTGTCGTGTGCGATCAACAGACGATGATTTAGATTCGGTAACAAATCGTTTGTTGGTTCAACTATAGAATGTCCTGATATTTTCACCGTGTGTTTACACGGTTCGAAAAACAGTGTTTGAACAGCTGCACGACGTCCCCGTGATACGATATTATGTGTCTCACGTTATGCGATTTGAAATACCTGTAAATATTAATATTGACGGTATCGTTTTCGACGGTCAGGAGTAATATACACAATATTCTACTCGCTTAATGGTTTTTACTTTTTATTCGCACGAGCCGAACAGCGACAGCATAACGGGACGACCGAGTTCGTTTCGATTTGTATATAAAAAAAATATGATATACGTTTTTTTTTCCCGTACCAATACCAATATATTATATATATATATATGATATTTGGTTTTTATAAATCGACTTATCGAAGAGAGGGATAGAAAAATATATAAATTTAATAATAATAAATACGGTATGGATATAGGTACTTACGATATTTCGCCGAAAGGTGCGAATGCTTCTCTCAGTGTTTGCGTCTCGATTTCAGGACTCAGGTCACCGACGAATATGTGATGGTGTTCTGTAAACAAAAATAATATCCATACAAGGTAAATACAACGTTGATATGTCACGGCAGCTGCACCGCTGCAGAGGAAATAATAATAATATTATTATACTTTGACAGAAAAATGGAATACACAAAAAAAATGGCAATGTTTATTTTTGGACGTTATCTTAGCATACCATACATGCCATTTGTCCGCTGAGACCTCTTGTCTACTAACTTTTATACCACAGCAGGTAGAAACTAAAACATACTTTTCACGTTCAATTCACGGAAAAATAAACAAATTTAAGAATAATATACGACACTCGTCGATCGCGAATATTATTTTACGATAGACGCATCATATACAATAATTTATAGTTTAGCCCACGCAATATAAATCTACGCGGGTGGCTTTTAAACATTTTTTGAACTTGCTTTTTTCTCGTGTAGCGTATACGGACTGGCGATGCAATACCGACACAACGCGCTCACACATGTATGGTATACACACACTCGCACACACATTTGTGTGTATATATATATTGATATAGTACACACAATAATTAACAATACATAATATATCTTTTGCGGTCCGCCGGAGACTCGAAACGACCGAGTCAAATCGGTTCGGTCGAAAACACATTTGGCCCGCGTGTATTTGTCGACCGTTTATTTACGGATTGCCGGTCAATGGCTAAATTACGTTTTAATTGAAAAAAAAATCTTTTTCCAAGCACAAAAACTATCACCAACGTCGGTCTAGCCCCATTGCCATACCGCCATCGGCATTATTCCGCGTACGAGGTAGAGGTAGATATATATAAGATATCGTCTCACGTGTTTACTTCCGAGTCTGTTTGTTCCCAGAGCACACACACACACACACACACATAAGCAAGCGCAAACAAGTTATTTCTGTCTGCAAAAGTTTAACCAAATACTTGTTAGTTACACAACGACAAAAAAGGTCAAAATTATTTACATTTGTTTTCCCGTAATAATAATTATTATCATTGTCGTCGCGCTTCTCCCCCTATCCACACACATTGTTTTCACCAATACTTGATTCCCGTGGACGGTGATTTTACTCCGACCCGTTTACGCATCGATCAGCTGCAGGCGCCGAGGTATAGAGTTTAGACATAATAAAATATCAAATAAATCCAATAGCTTGTATCGATCGGGCAAAGCCAAGACTGGAAAACGCCACACACGAAGAAAACAAAAATACTTCGATAACGTATTCGGTCGAAAAGACTTTGTGGAATTCGGGTGTTGAAAGAAAGTATTTTTTCGCTTGCGCGGAGTACGAGACGAAATTTAGTTACCAAAGTATTAAACGCTCGTGTGCGGAAGGTCATATTAAAATTCTGAAAGAACTCATTCGCATTCCCAGCAACAACTTTTAAACCTCTTTTGTTTTGTGAAACAATGGATTTTTTTTTATCAAAGTTAAAAACAGACATTTTTGTTTGACTGGTAAAATTAAAATAGAAAAAAAAAGTAAAACAACAACGTCAGTAAACGCAACGACGACATGCGATCTTGTGGTCTTGCACGCACGCGTGTGCCTGAATTGCCTATCTCGACCGCCGCGTCGAATAAATAATATTTTATTAAGAGTGATGTGCATCATTTGAGCTCTATGATTCCTGCGGGGTCAATCGGTATTTTTACGATAATAAATATGAATTTAAAGACGAATAATTATTTTAGCTTTAATTGTTTTATTACGCATACAGTATAGTTATTGCGTATGCGTTTACGGTGCTCTCGAAAACCGAAGGCACGTAACTAATGCACGTACTGCGGCATCGTTAGTATCACAATAATAATAATAATAATAATAATAATAATACGAATATATGATATCGCGCATCTGCGTGTAACTTGTAACAAACGCGCCTTGGCAGCTAGCGACCTTGTTCGTGGCAATAAACGGAAAGGATAATATTGAACTACACGCGCGTACGGCCGCAGCAATGTCGCGTCGGCGGCGGGGAGAGTAGAGTACGCGCGTCATCGCGACGGGACGGAGAGGGTTGGTTTAGTACGGCGCGCGCGTGTAGGACGATGGGAACAAGGAAGAGAGGGTACACGTTCGTCGTGTGAACGCGAACGCGACGTCGGCGGCAATAGGAGTAAGTGGATTTACGTGATCGGCAAGAGTAACCTGTGAATTTATATTATATATTCTTTATATAATGTATATAATATATATGTATGTAAGGTAGGCGGGCGTATATATATATATATATCTACACACATATATCTATATATAGGTACGTTACTAAACAAAGGGGACGCAGTGACGGCGGCGGTCGTAAACCAACGTAGAATTTATTATCTGGTTGTTACACACGATTGGCAAGAGACGTTAACGGGTGCGCGTGCACTGCGGGTAATATATATAATATGTGTGTGTGTGTATATACAATATATTATATATGATGTGTATTTATATTAATATTGTATATATATATCCACCAATAAACAACTGAGGAAATACGCACGCGCCGTTCGAGAAGAACCACTACCGTCGCACGTGTAGGCGGGGAGTGGGGGGTGGTGGGAAATGGAAAACCGAGCAGTATTCGTTCTAATATTATTGTACTGAGATGTTATATAATATCGTAATAATATTATTTCACCCGTCTACTGTCGCCGCCTGACTTTTTGCGCAACAAACGAAAGCACTGCGCGCGGTGGCGTCGGTGGCGGCCGTTGGAATCGGGCCAAGAGCCGGTGCGATTTGAATCGGCCGCTAAGAAAACGACGCGGACCGAGTACTAAACTCTTGGCACCGCGGCTACGTATAGCTGATAATGTCATATTATTATTATTATTATTATTATTATTATTATTATTATACTATTATAATATGTAGGTCACCGCCAGTTCGTCGCGGTGAGAGGATTTCGACGGTGGTTATGATATATCATTATTGTTATAAGCTCGCGCGTACCAGAAACAAACCTAGAAAATCAGCAGAAAAAGTACGTTGGACCCGCCTCCTCTCGAGTTCATTCCCACATCAGACGTATCCGTGGCGTAGGATTCTAATGGCTTGATAGCCAGTTGACGACGCCGGTATAGAATAGATCGTATTTTACGAATCTTATCGATTACTAATCGTTTTACGGTCGCTCGCGAAGCAGACGAAATCGTCGAAACGGGAGAGTTAAATCATTGAATAATATTATAATTACGATACAGTCTTGACGTACCGGTTGCCACCACTGCACGGACGAGCGCAACAAGTCTGGAAAAAACCTCTGTTCACCATTTGGCCTGGATCGACGGAGGACGGTGGCGGTTATCGGCTATTATTATGGTGCGGTCGTGTAATGCATTTATATATAAATACTATATAAAGTAACATTACACGCTTTAAGCGTCTATTATGGTTTGCCCGACCTACAGGGAGCCCTGAGTCTAGAGCGGCGAAACGACCGACGATATTGCCGCCCGATGTTTTCTTTCGATTAGAGAGACGGTCGTAATGGCCAAAACGAGTGCACCGTTTATTCCACGTTAAATGCCGATCGTATGTGGGTTTAAATGACCGTTACACGAGTGCCGTTAACTCGATCGCACTCGGCCGCCGCCGTTAAGAGTCCCCACGCGAGCTAAGAGCTGAGCAATATCGAGGTCCCCGGTATTTGCGACTGGCCCGTCGGTCGGCCAAGTCAATTTTCACGCGTAAGACGGCGCCGAGGCGGAATTCGCCATAGGTGAGATCGATAAGTATCCTGCGACAAAACTATTCTATCGACAGAACCGCTTTCCGCAGCCGATGGCCTGGCGCCGGGATAGACCACTCTCAGACGTCTCGTGTAGTTGTTATCATAATTATATTATTGGTTCCGAGAAAAACGCGACGACACAGTTACAGAGAAAGAGAGGAAGAAAGCGAGACTAACTACGCGTTCGTTTTGCAGGATCTGATCGAAACGAGCATGTCCGCTGAGCATAGGCGTGTCGATATCGTAAAAAATATATTACACAACACATACATTTATATAAAGAGATTTTCCGTTTGACAGATATCGCACGTTTTTTTTAGTGCCCGGTGCGCACATGCATTTTATATGAATTCACGTAGAATGCAACGCGAGCTTTCCGGTCGCCCCGAGACAACGATAAATCACACGGACGGTCGACGGTTTTTTTTTTTTTTTTAAACGAGCAGACTAAAAATAAAAAATAAAATATATAACGCGCATATATACGGCATTTGAAAATACGCGTGTACAATAATGTATACATATAATATTGTATTGTATGTAGACGATATGCGGGAAAACAAAACGCGAAAGGAGGTCGTAAATTATCGGTGTTATTATATGTGTACGGCCGCCGACAGCAGGAGCATTATATTGTAGCTAAATAATATATATGCTATACTACGGTCGTACATATTATACAACGCACAAAACCGGCCTTTTGTCGAACGAGGCCGCGACTGCATGTAAATCCGACTACCCCGCCGCCGAATGCACTTCCGGTCGTATTATTATTATTATTATTATATTGTCTTATCGGCGCGCGAGTTTAAATCAACGCGTTATTATCACGCAGAACATTGGTGCACTTCCTGACCACACGCCGCCGCCGCCGCCGCCGCCGCCCGTCATGGCAGAAATACAGAGCAAACGCACACTGAAATATGCATACAATATTATATTATTATCATGTGCAATCCACGTCCTTCTACTCGCTGCGGCTGCACCGTTCAGTGCACGCGTGCATTTAAGCCAGCCGCGTTGACTGTACACAGGTACGGGTATTAACCGGCGGTGTCGTGGGTGGTGGGAGGGAAACGTGCGGAGGAAACGATTACAATATCATATACACATACTACAACGGTATCATATTATTATTATATACCTACCTACTGCGGAACGGCATCGCGTACACACCGTAAAATTGTCGACCCTTTCCTTCTATGCGTATATACTATTTCTATGCGTATATAATATATATATTATATGTATATAGGGGGTTAATTTTACTGCATAATCAAAGGGGTTGCTCGCACGATCTCGGCGGCCGCGGCAATTAACTGATTTATTATTCAAATATTATGCAGGCGGATGGCTACGGTGCAGCGCCCTGCCCGCGATGACCAGAGCACATAATATTATTATTATAATATCGTGTACGGGATAATATTATATATTATTATCATACATGCGTTCTATATAACGCATATATATATACACACACACACACACACATCGTGACTAAACAATGTATTTATCATCGTACGATTTGCACGCGTATAAATATTTAAAAACTTTTAATGTTCTGATTCGCGCTGAACGTCGACGCGATTGTGTATCGAACAATGGAGCTAATCATGGGCGACGATGACTTTATTATACATATTTTATGCTGCGCACCGATTTCCTTAGAATAACAGACCGACGATTATTGTGTGTTTGATTTTTTAAAAACGTTTTCCAGATGAAATGTGCGGATTATATTTTTTCACCCCTTAGATTGTTTTCGTTCGACTTCGATTGAGAGTTGAACATCCACCTCTTAAACGACGCGACGGCTGACTTTAAATCAATAGTATTTTATATTTGTAGTACGTACAGTCATATCGTCCGTTACGTATAATATTAGTGTGTTATGATGTGAAGATCAGCTTTTGACATGGCTTTATCAAAACGAAGTTGTAATTGAAAATACTTTAAACGAATGCACTAATTCTATATTTTAATATGTAACTGCCGTAATAATATTATGCATTTATCGTCGCGTAATGCGTGTTTGTAAATTATAATATAATATATATTATATAATTATCAAAAGCTCGCGTATGTTTGTTATTTCCGATTTATTGTCATGACGTATTATGTGGGTGGTGATATCACAACATTATTGTTACCGACGGAAATTACGAGAAAAAAATGTTCGACAACAGTTGTACGCATATTATGTGATACAAACCATGCGTGCAAACAGCACGAGAAATATTACCAACACATATACCTAATAACATTGATATACCGCACGCGGTCGTTGTTTATTATACCAATCACGTTATTTCGATATAACGAGCTCGGTGCGTCACGTCGCGGAGGGTCGTGGACTGCCGTGTTTGATGTTTTCGACGGCCCACTCGGTTCGACCTAACGTCTGCACACGACCCTATACGCGAATCCGACTAATTTCCACGGAAACATCACTGCTCAACATGCGGGACCGTGTGCACCGTAAATCGGAAACGGTCATCGGCGGCGGGGTGCCCTGCAAGTGGTGCCAGTCGGCGGGCGACTGACGCGGATGCCGGCGGTGGTGCGCGATCGGTATTGGTTTTGGAAACCTCGCGATGATGTGTGGGAGGAACGAAGAAGGCCGTTCGACTCGGACGATAATCGTATTTCACGTTTAACGGTGATACGCCCGCCCGGACAAACCCGCACACAAATGCGCGGGCGCGTGTTCGATCGCACGTTAAGTATATATATAATATAATATATTATTATTATGTTACACTCTTTTATCCCACAAACACACACACACAACTATTTACGTACATATACAATATATACTCGGTCGATGTTATTATTACCCAGTGGTCCCTTCATCGTTCGCCTGTTTGTGTGTGTGTGTGTGTGTGTGTGTGTGTTCGTGTGTGCGTGGCACTGCAGTAGATTAAGCCAACAAATGTTTACATATATAAATTATACATGTACGTACGGTGACGCATACGTGTTTGTGAGTGTGTGTGAGTATGTTTGAGGAGGGAGAAAGACGCCGACTGCGGAGGTAGGTGGGCAGGGGATATAGTGAGAGAGAACGGGGTAAAGGACGGATATTATTATTATTATCATTATTATGTGTGTGTATAGGGGTGGGCAGCAAAGTGTAAGCCTTGGACGGGGGGTGGATGTGGAGCGGGGCGCAGGACTACGCTTGATTGTCGCGTGAGTGTATGGCGCGGCTCCAAGATTCGACCGAGCTTTGTATATGTGTAGGCGTGTGCGCATAATATAATATGTATACTGTATATTATGCTCTCTCTTGCTCGCGCTCGTGTGTGATGTGTGTGTGTGTGAGAGCGTGCGCGCGTTCGGGAATGGACCTCGCCCGGTTTTTCTGGCAAAAAGCGTACACTGCTACACCAGCGGTGTGTCCCACCGCTACAGACTCTCACCCTCTCTCGGGGGATATGCGCCTCCTCCGTAGTGTGCGTTTGTGAATATTATTCATCCCCTCCGCCCTCGGCGCAAAGTCTCGTAAAACACATTTAAACATTTCTAGATCGGTAAACACGTCTCGGGGCCGACTCTTTCGCTGTGCGCGCATATTATTATACTCACGTCTTGTCGTACCTAATGCACCTATTGCGCGTAAGTGCCTCCCCATCCTGCACCCTCAAACCATCACCAGGGTTTCACCACAACGCGCATAATTATTATTATTATTTGTGATCACGAAAAAATTAACGTTTCGATAAATAATCAAAATGATGACAAATGCCGTCGTCGTGTCTATTTGCTGGAGGAGCAAGACGTTCGTGTACAAATACAATAATCATAATAATAATAATAATCACGACGGCGGCAACGTCAGAGACGGTTGATACGAATCGAAGTCGTTTGATTTTTCGTGTAATACAATAAACTATAGGCTTGACGACGAATAAAGTCCTTAGTTTATTATATGCGTAGTATCGATATAATCACCGACGCACGAACGTCCTATACAAACAACAAATACGATCGAAAAATGGCGTGTTTAGTTTTTTTTTTATTTTTAAATTTAAAAGACTTCAAACTCACGATCAAAATTGTGCGATTGGTACGACTTGTCCGTTTTTGCGTAATATTAATGTATAACGTATAATAATATGATGCATATTATAATATAATATAATAATATTATAGTATCCAGAAATCAGTTTTTATTTTTTTTTCCTTCGCCCGGCAAAACGGTTTCTTGATATTACCAATAAAAACGGTCCGAACATCGATGTCTAAATCATAACATTGGGCACAGTGGTAGCAGATGTTTTTCTTTATTTTTTCATTATCTGTTCTTCACTTTTCATTGAATCCCTTCTAAAGCAATAACCGGCAGCAACGTCAGCACGAGCGTCGGTATCATATTAGATATGATTTTGCCTTATCCCTCTGCCACTTTTATTTTTTATTTTTTTCTATACCGACTTTGGAACGATAAGACATTATGGCGCTCATCTAGCCAAGCGCGCACGGTATAAGAAAGTAAAAAGCGTACCGTATATAGGTCTGCCGCGGAGAACTCATCAACCGAAATCAAATATGTATTATTGTTTCGGTACAAACGTTTTGGATGCGACTGTTCAGCTGTGTTAGAGAAAAATATGAGAAATCCAAACGAGATTGACCGACAAGGGCCAAGTATTTTATTTCTTGACGAAACGCGCAGGCGGTATAAAATCGTTTAATTAATTTGAACTGTACAAAGTCATTGTCTCGGGCGTTATACGACAGGACGACAGTGGGATAATTGTCTCTCTCTATTTGTTTATCAATCCTATATATATATATATATATATATATAATATGTATACGTTGCGATGGCGGGTCTATTGGACAAAGCTTTTTAAATCGTGATACCCATAACATGGTACACAGTGACCGGAGAGGTGGTGGCGAGGCACACTAATATAATATATATATATATATATATATATGTGTGTGTGTGTGTGTGTGTGTGTGCGTACCGAGGAGGCTCGCACAAGATTACTGTTGGCGCCAATGACTTTCCGCTCCCCGCACGGTTCCATCCCACTCGTTCTCGCACTCTTCCTCCGTCTCGCGTCCGTCCGCGTGTCTCCTATGCGTTTCTTTATTTACGCCGATTTTCCCTTAAACTCTTATATTCTTTTTCCCTTTCGGGGCCGCCATCTGAATACCACTCTATATACACACGAGCGCCGCCGCCATCCGAAAACGACGATGCGTGCGTACACCCAAAGTAAATTATCTCCCGCTGAGGCGATTCTCGTATCCTTTTGGCGTCGGCATGACTGTGTGCGACTTTGCTATATATAATATTATTTATACACGCACACACGACTACTAATAACCCCCGGACGTCCAAGGAGCCATTTCGTTCTGTTTTATATATTTTTTTTTCCTTACCACCACTCTCACCCACGGCCAATCGTCACCACCGCCACTACCGCCCGTGTGTTCAATCTCCCGAAAGCAATAACGAAAGCGCTCACTTTTAATTCAATACAATATACATATACATAATAATATATTACGAGTACACGTCATACCCTATTCATACATGCGTGTATATTGTATAGAACTATAGAAGACACGTACTCGTTGTAAATTCGCCCCTCCTTCCACCCGCGCAAACCGCCTCACCGACTCGGGTCATCTATGTTCAATGTTCATTACACATGCATTTTTAATTAAATTTAAAAACGAAACATTTTTCGAAATCTAATTTGGCCACAATAATAAACCTATACCAACGTAATATATTATTTAGGTGAGCGTTCAATCAGATTTTTCATCTAAAAACACGTTTCGTGTAAATTATATCGTATTGTGAGAGTTCACACGTCCCACACGTCTTAATTAAAAATGAAGCCGTCCAACGCTTGTTTGTTGTTATTCGAGAATGACATGGTCTATTAAATTTAATAAACCAATTGGTTTGATTAATATTTATACACAAATAATTTTAAAAATATATACCTACACTGAAAACGTAAAATAATTTTCAAGTATATAATAATTATATCAATTTTTAAGGTTGTTAATTTTTTTTTAACCACACATTTTATTTATTGCGCTGAATAAAACATTTTAAAAACAAATAAGGTCATCAAAATAATAAACTATTCAAATAGAATTATATTATGTTCAAATGTTTATGTCTGTACTTTGATAAATACATTCAATTTTTTTTAGTTTTACAACTCTAAATTGTGATGCAAACGTACCCAATTATTATTACGATAATTCCATTTCATTTTTAAATCTGTCTAAAAGGATGTTGTAATTATAAGCGTTCGTTTTACATGAATAAAAAAGCATAGCCGTATAATATTTCAATAAACTAATGAAGTAAAATACCCGTTTGTTTTTGTTACGAGAAGTTGATACTAATTAAAGACTTAAAATAGTTATTTAACAATGTAAATTATTTAAATATACACGTGCCTATCGTATAACGTGCAATTACATTTATATTAATTTGAAAATTTACATTCGTTTAGTTACATATTTATTAGCGTTATGAACTAATAATAGCCAATAAATGATTACAAGACCTATATTATACCTACTGAATACTCTGGCTATTTCACTAGAACTACTTACATGTTCAAAAATCGATAACAACCCTTGCACAACCGCGGTTGACAGCCGTATTTGATGGATTTTACGTACAAAGGATAAAGGTTCAGTGGATATTTATTATAAGCACATGGTCCATTCAACAACTTTACACGATGCAATATTCTCATACACAAAAAAAACACATTTTTTTCAAATAAGTGTTTAACGCTCAACGCACATTGACTGACGAGAGGGTCGTCTTAATTCGAGTGACAGTAAGAATGCTTCGCGTGCATGCGATAAAGTAAAAGGTTGCAGTGAGTATATAAAAAGAGAGGATGCCTATACATAAGCCGGAAGAGAATTTTTAATCTAACGTCGAATTAAGAATTTTACGAGTTACCATGCCATTTTGCGTCAGAACGGCCGTTAAAACTCTGTGCAACATTTAGTTGATGTTTAAGGATTTCTGGGCGTGTGGGTGGGTGGGCGGTTTTGAGAGGAGTGTGTCACGTAGAAGGGTATATTTATATACGATCGCATCTTCTTTCGGATAACCACTAGCTCATTAAATTTGTGTGCGCCAACGGCCCTTAAATACAGTGGGGGTCCATGTTAATTAAAGACGTTTTTAATGAAACCATTAAAACAGTGGCTGGTTTGACGACCTTTGCGTAATGAGTTCCTCGGGAAATCCAAACGGCCGATAACCATTTCACCTAACAGCAGAGAGCCGGTGAAATTGTTCGACTCCGTAGATATTATATTTATAGACAGGGAGAAAAACCAATGAGCGTCGAACAGCCGTTATAATAATAACGTGTCGAATAGGTATGTGTGTGTGTGTGTGTGTGTGTGTGTGTGTGTGTGTGTGTGTGTGTGTGTGTGTATGTGTGTATTTAATGTATATATATTATATAGGTATATATGGATGGACGATATATGTATAATTTATACACACAAATGCGATATACCTACCTACCGGCTACTTTGTATGCAACACGACGATATACTGGACATTATATACAACAACCGTACTATACGCTTGAGCCCTTCGATATTCTTTGTATTCCCAAGGCAAAACCCTTTATTTGTCGACATATTATAATATAAGCAACGACATCGTTTCGGGTAACTTCATATTATTATATGTAAACAAAAGGAGCGTTAAAAACCTATCACGGCTTCGTTCGCATTCGGCGCTGAATACATTAAACCGGGAATAGTTTTCGCGATATCAGTATAATATAATATTATAATAAATCATCGACGACTATTTTGTCGAAAAAATTTCTAAATAACGAATAAGAATGAGGATTATGAGTATGCACACGCGATAGGACAAAAGAGCCGTTGTCGGACGACCGCTGTTTCCTACGGAATACACACACACATTCAACCGCGATGACTGATTGAAAATGCGTTTTACGGTAGTACGGAATAACGCTGTTTCGGGGGGGGGGGGGAGGGTAGGAATAGAGAGAAGAGCGTGAGACTGTGAAAAAGTAGCGAATGTGGTCTGGAGAAGATTTAGTTCGGCGAACGTCTGTCAGTCGGGCACCGATAGGTAAAAAATGTTTCGGCGAACCGAAACGGTCAGATATGGAAACACTCGGCGGCGACCGTGAGGCTGTGGAATGATCTGTTACGCGTCACACGCCCACTCCCTGGGGGTCTGGCAGCAGCACCAGCGCTCGACCCACCCGGGACACAGAGCCCGTTAAAAATTGTTTCTCTCCGCGGGGCACGTGCACCCCTCGGCCGACTGCCGCGGAGAGGCGCGTGACGAGATGGTATAATCGCAGTGTTATTGTCAAAAAACACAGACCGCAAGCGTAAAATGTTCAAAATAAATCCCGTGAACGCGTGCGACTAAAAAATAAAACTGAAAAAGGATTTTAATCACGGAATGGGCTCTTTTGACGTCATAGTAATAACTCGACCGTAGAAACAAAATATCATACAAGTCTTGGCTTATAAAGTTATAACACTTCTCAAAATGCAATGTTTTGGTCTTACTCGTTTGCATGTGCCTATACGGCACGTATTTTAAAGCTAGGCAATGTCATGTATGATAAGGTAACGAACGCAAACAGATGATTTATTTTCACGCCATAAATCAACGACAGGTACTACACAGCGCTCGGAGTCGTTTACTCAGCAAACGAAACGATCGGTTGAATATATTTTTGCGTATAACGACCAATGCGTTCACGTCGCGTAGGAACTGCGGAAACGAAAAATCATATCTTTTGTGGTGGGTATAGTAGAATAGGATATTACGAGAGAGAGGGTGAGTGAGAGAGAGAGAAATGAGTCGCGGGGAAAACATTTGCATGACTAATGAAGTCGAAACGGGGGAAAAAAATCGAGTATATGTGTCCCCCGGCAGCGGTGCGGCATTTTGAATATTCAAGTTGAACTAATTTTATATTTTTTACGATTTAAGTTTAAAACGAGTTAGATTAAACAAACCGTAATCGTATTATAAATAAACGATTTTGCCGGACTGCGGAGACTTTTGTCACCACCACCCCGCCTCTTTTTCCGCTTCGTATTATGTATACATATATATATATATAGAGAGAGAGGTAGCTTCTGCGCGGACATATACATAGGTAGGTTAGGTATATATATATATTGTATAATATTATATTGTACAATGTATATACCGCACTCGCGCCCGCGCCTGCTTCGCGGAAACCACCGACCATACACATACACCCCGGGGGTACAGCGCGCAAGTCCTTATTTATTCATACAGCCGGAGGAATGGCAATCCAGGATTATGTGCCGGGGTTGTTCTGAATAATTCAACGATTAAAATCGGAGCGCACCACCGGGGCCTACGCGGCCGCGTTGCGCACCGCAGCCGCAGAAATAAACAATTTATCAGTAGGCCGCCGCCGCCGCCGTGTGTTGTAAATGTAATGCAAGTAAGTATATATTTTAATATTATGTATATAAGTGTATAACGCTCTCGAAAATATCGTAAGAAACGCTGTGACTGCGTAAAACGTCAATTTCCCGGAAAATTTTCATTTGGCCGTGGCAAATAAAACGGCGGCGGTTCGGTATAGATGTCGGCGGGGATCTCCGGATGGGGCGGTGGGTGAGAGACGGTCGGTCGCGGGGGCGCTTCGGATGGGTTTTAAATAATACAAGAAATCGACCGACGATCAATGCGCGGGTGCTATCCGTGTATACGCGACTGCGGGTGAATTATTCATCGCCGGCCTGGGTGTACGGGAATGTGTGTGCGGTTTAATAAATTATTACGAGACCGCGTAAAAAGAAAGGTGTTCCGCAGTGACAAATGATCGAGAGATAGAGTAAAACGTATAATATATAGATATCGCATGCGACCCATACGACGTAGGTACGTATACCTCAGCAGGTCGTTTATAAATATATATATATATATATATATTGTACGCGTCGGATACCGACCGGCACCGGGTTCATTTATCCTGCGTCTATCATTGATTAAATTTGAAAAAAAAATTAAATCTTTGTCTTAACAACTGCAGCAGTTGCCTAGTATATGTGTATTAAGCAACGATATGTATAGCCTACTACTATAAAGACCATCGCGGAGCATAAAATTCATCGTTAACCCGCGATTAGACGTAGGTCGACGAGCTATATAGATTATTGTTTTATTTTAGTTTACGAGAAATTATCACCGTCGAAAACAGTATTGTGATATCGATCGAATGCCAGGAGTTTTACAGTTTCTCGATATCAAACAATTTCTGATGAAAATAATTATCTAAGCTCTCTAATGCGAACGGTTATATTATTATTGTTGAATACATTTTGAGGAATGTTGAAGGTACAAAGATATTTTGTCGACCTCGAGTACAAAAAGATATGTTCCATCATTCCCTCCCCCCCCAAATACCTACAAAACAATTAAGTTACACGTTCAGGTACACAACGCTCACTTTCTTTGATCTGGGCTGGTTATCAACTTTTTTAGAAATTTAATTTGGTGTACTTTTATTTAATAATAAAAAGAAGTACCTTTTTAAATTCAATAAAGTATGTAAATGCAGCGTCCTTTTCGAGACTATACGTTTTCAGACTTAAAGGATTATGATAAACAATTCTTTGGTATTCCATGTTTCTTTCATTTGAATTTTAATGATTTTATTCAAAGCTAAAAATATTTCAACTTATTTCAAAATCTGAATATATTAATTTAGCTTTATCTGTGATTTATACGCTCATGTATGAACAACACACACACACACACACGTAGGTACGTGCACGGATGATATAACGTCGATTATATTTTCTGGCAACTAAGTAAGTAATACTTTATAGTGTCGTTTTATTTCCACCATCTCCAGATAGCTTAACCTGGTTTTTATACATGAATAGTCAACCTCAGAGCACACGTTTCCGTGCCAACTTATTCGTTTGTCAACGATAATAATATATTATAATCCTTAAAACGTTACCACAAAGCCAATTCGACCATTAAAATAATGTTAGTTTACGTACATAAACTTTTTGACTTAATCCTCGAGAACTGTATCAATAAAGTTATTACATGTAGAACTTTAAAGGGATAAACAATATATTTACTCGTATTTTCATTCTGAAATAACAGTGCTAGTTTAAGTCAATAAAACGACGAACATTATGAGTTGATTTTTGAAAAATGTCAAACTATTAATAATACACATTTATAAAGTCGTCACCGTAGTTTGTAATTAGATGCAAAAAAATGTATTTGAACATTTGTTTATTGGTTATGTTCAAATATAAACTGAGACTGAGAGGAAAAAAAAGTTGAATATGCCCATAACAAAGTAAGGGTTTTATAATTGTTTTTATATATAAATACAAAATATTCGTATTTGCGTGCGATTGATTCAAGAACGTACAAATATTTACTTGGTAACAAACAAACACACACACATGTTTGACAACCAAAAACGAAAAAAGTTTTTCCGTCAATATTTTATACTTCGGTTAGCGGGGGAGAAAAAGTAACGCGAAAAAAGCAAAAACAATTTCTTTACATTCCAGTTGACCGAATGAAGTCAACAAGTTCAATAGTTACATTTTTAGGGAGAATGGTGGAGGTGATTTAATTATTATTAGGAAGAGAAGTTACGTTGGTTTAAAGTGAAAACTTGACTGGGACGACAACAAATGTTGGACTTCTATTTGATGCTTCATGTCTAAATTAAAAGTTACTACACAAAGTTTAGACATCTCTTTGAAAATTAAATATTGATTAAATAAATAATGTGTAAAAAAAACACATACTTGTAAAACCAATACATTCCTCGCTGCACTCGTAATTTAAAACGATACGATATACAATGAAAACCAATTACCTAGTATAACAATGGTCGTGGAAATGTCCTGGTGGGTTTGAAACAAACCTCAGGGGAAACTTAAGGGGCACTGGTAGGAGTATAAAAAAATGCTATCAATTATCAATGATCAGTCGTGCATAAAATTACAACTTAAATTTACCGACAGAAATATGACAAAATTAAACCGTATGAAAAGCATTTTGATTCCAAGAATATTTAAAACATAGGAGGTTTATATAGAACCTGTAACTGTATCATATTTTAATGGTCAAAATTAAAAATTAAAATTACGTTCTAGTATATTATTTTGTAGTATAAACACCATGTTTGCATGTTAACATTTATTTCTTATCCATTGGGTTTCGAATTTACTATATCGATCTATAGAATATTATAATATGCGGTATATTATCAGTTATAATATAATGATTAAAAAATAAATACGATGTAATTTTCTGAACAATTGAACAAATGAACAATTTTAATGTCAAAAATATGACAATTAGGACCACTACTAGTCTACCGGCCCAAGGTTGTTTTTTACACTGTGATGTTATTTGTAAAGTCAGCGCACAAATTTTGCATTTTGATGAGTGTAGAAATCGAATTAAAATTGAACACAATTGATCGGAGTTTGCAGTTTAAACTCGTACCGTTTGTGTTTACGCTACGGTAAATACTAAACACAGACTATTGAGTCGGTATAATATATTATTAAACAGCCACTCTGCAAGAAGCCGAATAGATTAAAAACGACGAGACGAGCTGATGTACGAAGGAAAAAAATAATGAAAAACCGCATTGTTCGTGTACGGGGGGATACGCGGTGACGACGAAGACGAATTACTCGATACGTAATTCGAGACTTCCGCGTACAATTCATATATTATCTGAAAAATTGTTGTTGTTTTTTTTTTTTGGCCGACTTCGTCATACGGGTTGAAACGTGAGAGTATGACACGACGGTGGATAATAAAAACCACCGAAAAAAAACGCGCGTATACAATGGGGGAGAAGACCGTTGAATTCGGTACCGGCCAAAACTGACGAGTAAAATATACGAGTAATATACCCCGACAACAATCCACCGATGTATCTACGACGAACAAAAATCGGATATCGAAAAGCACGTGTGGGTCCGTACCCGTTACCCTAGAGTCAAAATTCTAATGTACCTAAAAACAATACATCTAAAAATAAAATTCGTTCTGTATGTTTTTGGAAAGGTAGACAAATTGTCGCTCGCTTACATCGGTGGTAATCCTGCTATTATTTAACACTTTACATTAAATAATATACAGCTAATTTCATATACCATTAAAATATTATCATCGACATTTAAACTCACATTTTAATGTTTAAAATAAACTTAAATAAAAACTGCACATTTTGTGTAAGACTGCATGGCACGTTATGGCAAGTACAGATTTCAAGTACCTACTTATTTATACCAAACCTCTCGTTAAAAAATAATCCAAGCCGAAACTAGTTACCTATACGAAATGCCAACCAGATTATTAATTGTAATATTTCGCCACTTGATAGGACTCTACTTGGTTAGTTTTTTTTTTGTGGCAGAAAAACGACACCCACTCCCCCAACCAAAACGTAGGTATAGGGGCATAAAAAGTACCCCACGAAACCCCCCTTAAAGTCAATAATATCATACCAGTCGTCATCGCTCAACACAAAACACGTCTTCGGTCCGAGTGCCGCAAACGCGACGGTAGTGTTATGGCAGTATAGACGCCGCTGCAGTTTGTACGTCTCGCCGGATGACGGGGTGAACATAAAATATTATTAGGACCACTATATGTGTGCGTGTGCGTGTGTGGAAGACAATCCAAAGACAAATGCGACGCACGAGAACGACAATAATAATATATTGTATACAAATAAATTCGTATTACTATATATACGTCGTGATTTGACATAACGTCGTGGTCGGCGGTTCGGGAGGGACGACAAGAGTTGTAGGGGGAATACGCGTCGTGTAAAACACTGTTCCTTATTGTTCGCCGCACAGACGACAGCCGCCGCGGGTATATTGTGCCATATATTGTCATCATCTCGGTGGGTGTTGTTTATTTTATTCGTTCGGAGGACGCCGCACAAAAGCCGCTGACGACGGCCGCGCACACGTCAAGGCTGACGGCCTTCGCAGATGTGATTTTCGTCGGTACGTCGATAAACGTGACTTAGCGGTCGCGAGTCGGTAATACTGCAGGATATTGCGGGTCCGTCTTTGGGTGCGCTGCAAAATGAGATTTGTCGTTGCGGCAACGACGACCCGGAGAAATACTCGCACGGGGACACACAAATAATATTGACGGTAAATAAACCCGGAAAAAACATCAACCGAGGATAGTATATTATATAATAATACGCGTTTGGAGGATGTAAATCCTATACCCCTCATTAAATCACTGCAGCTATCAGCGCTGCAGTTGGAATGTTCCCCACTGCTATATACGGCAATTATAGGCAATGAGACCGCTACGGACCTTCGGCATCATGACCTTTACGGGCCACTGCGTACCAAACGAAAATTAAAAACTACAAACTCCCTAAAATAGACGCCTGAGTATCGCGCTAAGAGCATCTCGGTTCGCGCGAAATAAACAGCTTCACAATGACACTCTACCTCCATCAACATGGATAACAATTAACAATTCAATTTAAAAACTTCCGCGACAGACTAAATATAACCGAAGGAGCTGTCCACTTCAAAATATCTTCAAACCTGATTAATAACTCGACTACGAGATCAAGAAGACCGACCGGACAACTACCTACCAATAATAAAGGAGATAACGTTGACAAAATTGAATAATAATAAAATACAAACATTTTTTAACCAACAATGAATCCACGGGTATATAATAGCGAACGAAGTTATTGTAATGCACATCTGCACGTCAATGTGAATATTACAAACATTTTTTACATTATAACAATAATATTATCGTTTTCGCGTCACCGCAAGAGTTGAACGAAAATGTTGCGATACATCGCGCATAAACCTACAATATTATTACAACACTATACTTCAAACCTTTGTGATTCAAACAGAGGCGTATCTATATTGTATTATAGTTTATTATATATAGGTACCAACGCGGGCGTACTGCGATATTCTAACGATATCCATATGACCAATCGTCAGACAAAACGGGCCAGATAATATTACGACACTCGTTCAGTAAGTTGTCCCGTCGCGCTTAACGTTAATAATTCAGTCGTTTTTATACATAATTCATTTGCTCGACTCCAATAGCCCGCGAACCCCCTCGCCGCACCTCGACCGACGATCGCCGTATCGGATACATGTGTAGAAAATTAGCCACCCGACACTCGTCCACCATCCCCGACCGATATATTCGCATCGCCAATCAGCCCCCTCGCCGGTCGGCCAGTAACGCACACACACATACATACACACCTAACACGACCGTCGTGTATCTATAATGCCTTTCGTGTCGTGCCACAACCTAACCCATTATACCGGCCTTTATGTACACAATAATATTATATATAGGAATAAAATATATATGTGTCGAGTCTACCCGGCGCGGCGGGACGACGACGTGGTTGGATTGAAAATTGCGCCGCCAGCACCTGCACAGTCTATAATCGATATTAGTTTCACGTTCGATTTGTCGCTCAGGAGTAAAAGTCTAAGCGAACGCATTATAATAATATCATTGCGCGTATACGGTTTACATTTGGCGCACCTACTTTATAACATACTATTATGATGTAACTACATGTGTAAATTGCGACTTACGAGTATAATACAGGTATATGCACTTGTGACGTTTGTTTTACACGTTCGTCGTACAACGACGCCGGTCAACGGAAGTCTAGCGAGTGAAAATGTGATACGTCGTGTTTGCGGAAACGCGAAAAATGAATTCTCGTGCACATAATCCGTTTGAGACACATCAAAATATGTCCGTGCGCGCCACCGCCTACCGACCACCTTTCACGAGCCGTCGCTCACGGAAACCACCTTACGCATAATATAATACGCTCTTCAAATGTCCTCATACATTATTCTAACCGCAGTCCAACTATAAGCTTGTCCTCGTTCCTACATCGTGTGCGTGTGTGTGTGAGTGTGTGTGTGTGTGTATGTATGCGTGTGTGTGTAAGTAGCAACAAAAGGGGAGAAAGAGAATTATGTGCAACAATCTCGTTGCATACTCTTTTCCGGCTTAATTTACTGTAGTCTTTTATCCTGTTGCGCGACTATATGAGATAGAACTACTACGACAGTGCTATGGAAGTCGCTGATACCTGCAGCTGGGTTAAAGCCAAAGTTTAAATTGAAAAATACACGCAAATTGAATAAACGTCGATTAAATTGCATGCGTAGTAATAGTTTTGATAAAACATGATATTTTGTTTGACGAAAAACGTCAAACGTTATAAACTCTAACGAATTCGATTATTTTTCGTCGTTTATTAATTAACACCATTTAGTTAGGTGCAACGGGTTCCGAAATCATTAAATATGCGTTTATATTATTATTCGAAGTAAGTAAATAGGCTACATTTTTGAACTCACTCAGGTGCACGAATAAAACTATAGTTTATATACAGACATGACACGAAAGGTGCCTAAATTGGACACGATTATCAAATTTTAACCAAGTGTATGGCAGACGGTAAATATGCAGTATAATATGGATCGTTTTTTAGCTTGATACGAGTATACAGAGACAGCTGGTGGATTTTCTCTCTCAGATGTTCGGTAAACCTAGGAACAATGACGTTTTTTTTATATATAACCACACTCGTAATTTAAGCAGTTCGCTGAAATCAAATTTATTAATCCCCGGGTTAGAAAGAGCATCGCGTTCGTTTTAGCCACCCAACAACGCAAATTAATGTCGACGTCTGTCACACGTCAACGCTACAAACGATCGATTTGCACCGAATTCGTTTAAAATCGAATATCCACGCGTTTTAGAGGGATAAAGGGGTGGACGCGGAACATTATAACAATATCATCGTACATTGCAGACGCGCGTATTTTACGGGAATATCAAAACCAAAATGACGTGTACTGTGTACACAATATATTATACATAATAGCGTACAAAACGTTTTAACGCCATAATGAAACACACATTAGTGCGTTGTTTCGCGTCGTACGAGCGGTGATAATAATAATATAATTATCGTCTTGCGTATGTCTACATAGCGCGCTGCTCTGATGGAGATGATAATAATATCATAATAATATAGAAGAACACTATAATAATATACAGTCCTCGGTGCACGGTTATAACAACTACACAACCCCGTTAACGAATTCTCGTCAGGATTTTCTATCCTCGACCATCCCATCACCCCACAGCCGCCTTCACCCCCCCCCCCCCCGTTGTGTGCTATGTCGCTGATCTTTTTTCTCGCCATTTTTTTTTTATTTTTTTTTTTTTTGAACACTCGTTTTCACCACTCGGACAGGAGCCTCGCCGACACGCGGGACGTGCGCGCGTGCGCACTCGCACACAATCACTTTGAGAGTACATGTCCGGTCTACACTTACGGTCGTGCTCCGTGTACGGAATGGTTTCAATTATAGAAATCGAGCCGGGACCGCCAATTTGCCGGCAGAATTCCCTCGGACACTGCGCCGACGACCGCACCCGTACCACATATTACAGCGCGAGCGCGCACGTCACGATAACACACACGACGCCAATATTGTACTACGGCCGCGACGGTGGAGGAAGCGGTTTTGCGTCCAAAACGATTTCCACCACCCGCGCATTAACTGTTTGTGTTATTATTATTATTGCAGTTATCACATCATCGAGCCATAAACTCGATGGTTTATTTTTTTATTATTATTTTTTCTTCGCTTCTTATTCTCTACGACGCGACGATAATAATAATAATTGTTGTAAAATAATATTACACACAACGCTGCAGGTAGCAATGCACAGTATCCTAGTAAAAATTGTTGTTGTTACTATTTAATTTTTTTTTTTTTTTAATCGCGGATAACGCACCATCCGGTGAATTTAATTTTTAATTTTAGCGGTTAAAGTATAAAAATTAAAAAGTTTTTTCCTCCCTACAATAAAATGCACATATTATCTTAAGACCGCTAGTGGCGTGCAAAACAGTGCTGCAAGCGATGGTCCTATCCTCGCGAAACGTTATACTTGATAATGCTTATTTATTAGTTTTTCGGTTTAATACATAAAACTCGTAGGATATAATGCGCTTTTATGTATATATATTATATACCCAGTATATTTTACAACGGAGGGACCGCTATTATATATCTGCGACGGTTTTAAGTCCACTTTATAACGACCGTGATACTTTTTCATAATATTATCGTTAGTTTTAGTTCCCATTAATAATTATATATCTTCATTTATACACTGTAAACTTCTAACCGAAATCAAGTTCTCACATATTCATTGAGCGCGTTGCATGAAGGAATAAATACAATTGCACGATTACACTTCCATTATATTTTGTTTCCAATTTATTATAGTTGATGTATATATTATAATATGCATAATATAACATATTCGAGGTCCCTCGAGTTTACCTAAAAACTGTGGTACGCTTTTTGCACGATCGTCCTCTCTAAAACTGCAGAAATATCAATGTAAGTGGTTAAAACCAATTTTAAATAAAATGTTCTAGATGACTGCGCAAGCAATCAGTGTTTAAAAACTTTAAAGCACACACCTATGTAGGAAATTAAATGAAACACTATTCTTGAGTGTTTACAAAAGTATCCACCACGAGTCAAGACTTAGGTATATAGGTACATTATAATTTTTTTTTTCGGTTATTTTGAATATATTATTAAAATTTACAACGCAGCATTGATTCATTGGATCCACGACTCAATTAATATAAATTATTAACTGATGTTATCATGCCAATGTTCATTAAGTTGGATTGCAATACAAAAATGTCTTAAAAATAGAACATTCAATTTGGTATGAATACAATACTTATCTACAATATGTACTACCACTACTACCACTAATACCATATCATACCACGGCGTTAGTCGCTAAGTCGTCTATAGAACGTTTTCTTTAGAAACAATAATATTATGTATATAGAATAAATAATATACATGTGGACTGTATTCGCATTAATACGCGTTAGAAGTTTAAAACGTCTTAAATTATCGTATTTTTGAAACAATAATTACGGAGAAACCAATTTCGTAAGCGAAACCTTTTCAACGCAAATCATTTAGCAGCTTACCGGTTTCCTCCCACTGACATCAAACTGACTCTACAGATTGTTAGGTCACAGCCACGACTATCGTTGTCAACTTGTCTGAAGTCACGTGCCACATGTTATAATTTTAAGAATACGGTTATTGAAAAAAATGAATTTAAGCCACAATATTGAAAACCCTCCTGTTTACGTGTCAATGTGTAATTTCTCTGCCGGCCATTAAAATGAAATAACGTAAGAGACACCGTTGTACCAGCACACCGCTAGCCTTAAAATATAACGGTGTTATTTACAATTTGATAAATTGGACTTGTCGACCGTGAGGGTGCTATATTGTTGGTGGCGGTGCAAACGTCAATAGTACCCACAGGACAAAAAAGTAGAATAGTAAAAAAAAGGCATTCCTGAAAAACACGCTTTAGTTCGTTTGGTTAACCACCCAAACGCATGTGCGATTCCGAGAATAATATTCATTTCAACAGCGTGCATTTTTTTGTCACTACGCGTACCTATATATGGGATCAACTAAATAGAAAATGAAAATCGCCAAACGTATATGAAGGTACCTTCCCATAGATATACCTACCTATATCTGCTGCCATTTATAAACATAGCAATTTCGATTTGTGAACTTATCTAATAATATTATAAATATAATTATACCGAATATAATGTAGATTTGTGCGTACAGGGTGAAGGCTGCCAAAAATCAATGACCAAATGTTTCAGTGAAGATTATTATACGACCCTAACGAGTATAACGACAATATTTTGTTATTCGTTTTTTTTGATTATTACTTTTTTTTTGCCATGTGGCATTTAAAAATATTTTGGCTCCATTCCAAATGCTTATGCCTTTGGACAAGAATAGCGACAGAAACGCCATTATTATATTTTATTCATCTTTGTGACGTTGTTACTGCCTCACAAAACTTTAATCAGATATTCAAATTTCATCGGCAATCAATCAAAAACTAAACGATTTAACGTCGATTTATACATAACACTAGCTCGTCCGAATGAACGCGTTATACAAGTAATATGCATCAACATTTTACGATTTTCCTATTTTACTCGTCCAATTGACTGTGAAGAAAAAATTGCTTGAAACTTGTCAGTACATAAATACCATTCTAATCACACTCCGATGTCAATTTATATCTAAATATTTTTTTATTTTTTATTTTTTTTTTACTATCACGTACCAATGTTTTTGAATGCAACGATACCCAAAACACACACACTCCAAAAGCCCAGTAGTTATACTCGTGTTCGCATACATTTATAATAATATATAGGGGTATAAATATATAACTCATACATAATAAACGCGTATAAAACGCGAACAAAGGACGTTTAAAAAAAAATGTCACGTAAACGGCGAAAAGCACTTTTGCAGAGCGGCTGCAATGTATACATGTATAGAGCGTAAAAACCATTACTATAGGGTATTATATTATACGAGTACTGGCAAATTATCCAATTTTGGTGGGTTTCGTATCAAAGTCAAAGCACATCGATAAGTACCTACATGTTATATACGTGTATGAATTATAACTGAGCGTGGAAAAGAATCAAGCGATTTGTTATACGCACTGTATAGATAGTACAAAAAGTTTTTGAATCAAAAACACCCACGATTTACTGAAAATAAAACGCATATAAATCACTTGAAACATATATTATAGCTGGTACCTAACCTATATACTAACTATAACATATTATTTAGTTCCGTACTCAGCAGCGTAAGACACGCGCATTCCGTGGTATACGAGAGGTGTATTATACAATAGTCTGAGTGGTGTTCGAAGTAGTCACAGGTGGTACTGAGAGCTAATAGCAATACGCGAGACAAATAAGAGGAATGCGAAGAAAAAAACAAATTCCCGGGTCGCTTTTAACGCGTCGTGTATTTGTAATAATTATTAGCTCGTCGTTGGTCAAAAAGTGACGCGGCGCGTTAGACGAATACTTTGCCCGTTCACTCGCACGAGTGTGTGCAACGGATAGTTGCAGGAAAGTAAGCGAGTAAGCGAGCGAGTACCTTAGGTATATTATAGTAAAGAAGCACGCCGCCGCGCGTGTATGATGTGCGAGTCGTCCCGGTGCGGCGTGCTCTGTCGCTGTTTTACCGCATCTGCGCGACTGCACCCCTCCACTGGGTACCTACGACTAGTCGTAACGACGGTATATGGTTGTATTATAATATAGCTAGTGGATTATTGTCACCCCGCGATCAATTCCCACGGGATGGACGAGAGAGCCGCCGCCGCGACGGTCCGACGGGACTTTGCGAATGCGGCGATCGCCGTGAATAAATACGTCGCCGTTATACTATACACTACAATAGTACTATAGAGTAGTGGTAGAGTTGTGAGGGTGTGCGCAAGCTCCGACGGCGGCGGCGGCGGCGGCGGCGGCGGCGAGTGTCGTGTCTGTTTTAATTAAACGCGCCGCGTGGCGTTATGAACTTCCCGGAAGTTTATTTATACGTATTAACAATACGGCGCCGTTATGCGAGCACGACGCGTACACACACTCGCCATGGTCGCTGTACAACAACATATATATATATATATATATTACAATAAGTGTATATAATAATATACGCACGTAATAATGATATACATATTGTACGCGATAGGTTTTCCTGCGGGATTCCGGGCACGGTTGCGCGCTCGCGAGTGCGTATATTATGTACCGCGGTATGCGTATTATTATATAACATGGTATATAACACCACGAATGGGTATGTATTGGGGAGAGGGGGATGGTGGCGAGTTCGAAACTAGTTATAATATACTCGACCCGCGCGGACGCTTTTCTAGGACGTGCGGGGCGTGCCCCCGCGCTTTACTTCGTTTGATCTCGCACGGTCTTTGGTCGAAAGCTCGCCATCGCACGACGTTTTTACACGGTCCGCGGTATGTTGTACACTGGAAACGACGAAAGACGACTGTGGCGATGAGGCCAGAGGAGAATTTTTAGATCGAGCAAACAAACGTATATCGGTACAGTTCGAACACGGATGCAATACGTTGTTTTCTATCTCGCAAAAGTTTCGTAATTTATTATTTATTTATAATCAGTTTTAAAGCTCGGCGTATACACTATTATGGCGGACTGCGTTTAAATTATCGTTTGTTCGTCTATTAGTTAATTATATTTTAATTAATCGTGACGCGGTGTAGCCGATTTACGGTTGAGTAGGAACGGTATACTGGCGGTGAACGAACCATGCAGCGTTAAGACGGCGCGATGGTATATAATATAATAATATTATAACGTATAGCTGTGTGTAAAATGTCTATGCGTGTGAAGACGACCCCTCTTGTAGTCCTGTAGTTCACGTGGCGGGTAGATTCAATGACCGAATACAAAGGGATGAATGATTCGATGGAGCGAGCGACGGTATAGTGTTAAATAAATATAAATCGATTCCGGGTAATCGTTGATTGGTATGAAACTCGTTACGTTTTCAGCTGCAGTGATTATGGGCCATTCATAAGCGGATTGGTCGACTGACGAAATGCAATAAAGTCGGAATACCTAACTAAATGTAGGCGCAGAGTGTTGGACTAGAAATATGCAATAATAAGCCGTACGGAATGGGCCATTTTTTTTTCAATCAACAAATTAGTAGTTACTACACTATATATTATATATTATTTTACAGCACAATTTTATGGAATACTCCTCGATTTACTCATCTAAACTTGAAGTGCTTATAAGCTAAAAGTCTTATATTTTAATATTAAATTTCAACATTTGATATTTGCATATCAATATTTATAGATAGTGGTTTCCTTCGGTTTATAAAGTTAAAAATTAAAAATATTTGATGAAATTCATGAAAAACCAAGGTAATAAATGCATCAGATTATAAAACGTACCTACCTATATGTGTAAAAACATAATATTATTGGAAAACATAAAAATTCAGTATCCAAATAATAATAATGAAGTATCCATTTTCCTGTCCAATGTATATCATACATTGAAAAATAATTTGTGTATGGAATAGTTAATACGACCAGCAGTTTACCATAAATTTAAAAATATATGTATATCATGATTGGGACAAATAAATAAACACAAAATGTAATTATAATATAAATATTTAATTGAATATTATTATAACATTTACGCTTCATTATTCGACTATCGTAATTAGATAATAGTTTTATTTTAACGACGGTACACTTGTACGAATGTGAAGTAATTATAAACTATAATGTCCGTAGGAACACCGAAGAAACACAGTAAATTAGAATTGAATGTTTTCTTTTTGTGTGCATTCAAATGTAAATTATTTGGGTTTAAAGATTTTATAATTCCTGCCATGTTACAAACGGCGAAGTACATATACTTGTAATTTGTTGATGTAAACTCATAGGTTTAATGTTCTTGAAACATAATTATTATTTGGTGTTAAAAAGAAAAGATATATTTATGTAAATTAATAAATGGACCTTTTTCAAGTGTTTAAAAACATGAAGTTCTCTTCTGCTCTTTCATTCTTGTATATATTTCTTTTTCAATGATTAAAATTATTATGAAATGTTTAATGAGAAATACTACATTTGCAAAGTGAAAAAAAAAAAACTTTTCCCTGAAAAAAACTTATCCTCAGCTTTATATTCCGCTAAACAGAAATAGTTCGTTTTTTTTTGTACCGCTGTTTTTCTTTTATACATTTGCAGATTCAAAAATGTATTCTAGCGTGAAATTTCCTCCAGTCCAGCTGGTGCTATTTTAACTTCTTTGCCCAAATTCAATGCACTTTTACAAACGGTATTAAACTGTGACCAACATAAACACATTGAAATAGTGACTAAATTACGTGTTCACAATATGTATAGACAAAAATCAAAACACATAGCGTAAAGCGTAAAATTAAAATCAAACCGATCACTCACCGAGTTTAGAGTTTAGACTGAATAATACTAACAAAAATCAGACATTTACAGTTTCAAAAACGAATTAGTAGATGCACCGTACAAGGATTATTTTATCGAACATTTTAATATCGATATCAATATTATAAAACCTAGTACAGACAAAAACCAAAATTAACTGTGCGTTTTGCGATTGATTTTTGAGGTAGGTACATGCTTTAAAAGTTTATAATATCATTACTAGTTGAATTAGGTAGAAGTTAAAAACTAAACAGCGTAATCACTGTCTGTCGTATATAATGTTTTTCAGCTGGCAGCACTTTGTCCAGATAAATGGTTGTAGTAATTATTATTAGTAGTAATAGTGTAGGTAATAATAACAATAAGGATTTTAAAACGACAATAATTATAATTATTATTATAATAATTATTATGAATGAAAAATATATGTATGGATTAGAAAGTTAGAGAAGGACAGATGGGCATTATGTAATAGAAATATGAAGAGACGCGATCTTATGCAAACTATATAATATACAAAAACTGTTGTTACCAGACTATACCAGAGTCGCCGTCGTAGCGTCGTTGAAATATCGCGAGTTTGGCGTAAAAGGTTTTTTTAATCACGCGGCAGTGACCCAAACAAAAATACGTTTAATCGCCCGGACGGAATATTCATTGTTGCCTAAAGACTCTCCTATATTATAAATTTCATCGCCGTGGTTACACCCGATTGCTGAAGGCCGCATATAATGTACACTCCGCGAAACTCGTGTTCGACTTCGTTCAGCAGATAAAACTTTTCCGAGCGAGTGTAATATTTATTATAATTTTTTTCTTTAGTTTTCAAAACTTTGTGAAATGCGGCGGTGGGAGTGAAGAAACATTTAACAGTTGAAACGGAGAAAATAACACTGAGACCGGGTCGTAATCCCAGGTTCAAATAATTACACGCTGGATGGATCGTACTGGTAGATCTGCTCATCATTCACATATTACATACCCATAGCAAATAATCTGTTTCCAGACCACTCTTAATAGCTGACACTTCTAAATTCCTCGACGAGAATAATCCTATCCTAATATAACGCACACATTTGAACTAAAAATTCCACTGTGGTTTTCGCTGTAGAGAAATTGCACTGTAGTATATTAGATTTCTTCGAAGAATATAGATAGTTTTATATAATAATAAGTTATACGACTTGATGATAGCACTTTTTTAAAATGTTTTTGTATTTACTCTTTATGCATTTGTATTTTATTGGTTTGGAAAATCCGAGTAAAACAGTATGTAATGGCAAGATAGTCAAACGACATAAGTGGTTTTGTTCCACCGCCTTTACAAATCCCACGGGAACAGACTACCGATTTTCAATATTTTCTCGTACCATTGAACTCCCCACTAGACCGTATGTGAATTCAAATTTTACATTAACAACCGTTTCTGCAATATACCCTCGAATTTTCCATATTTTCGTAGACATACTTTTACTCCACCAAACCAATAAACCACGAGGAATCAATTTCATTTTATGATGCTAACAATTTTTATGTCTGATAGAAAATTTAATATTTTATTTTATTTATCTACAGTCATTTTAATTTAACACTCGTCAAGGATTTTGTAAGACATACGAGATAACTACTAGATAGGTAACACCTTTTAACACTTCAACCATTTCCCGCTGGTGGAAACTGCCTCCTTAACCCAGTCATCTAACACGACACAGTCTACGCTATTGAAAAAAACATGCGATACTAAACGGAACATAATAATATAATGTAAATATGTACCTCATATAAATATTTGAATGAGAACATTTAGATAATTTATTATCTAGACTTCTTTATTTTCTGCCTTCTATATAAAAAAGTTAGTAACGATGTTATTATTATAATTATTTTAAAACAGCGTAAGTTTTAATTTCGTAAATCTATTTTACTATGGTGTTTTCTGATTTTATTACAAACGATGAAACTTGATTAGCAACAAAGTAGGGCATAGAGATAATAAAATTTAAGATTAAATATCGAGAATATTTTTTCACACCACTACAAAGGCATTAAATCCTGCGGAAGATATGTTTTCAAAGTAGAACTATTCAATTGAAAAAAAGAATATTTTGTGCAAAAGGAAATTGCGTTATATATTATTCCGTCCAATCGAATAAAAGTAAATTTTCACTGAACGTTATCGTTGTGGTAGAGTGGCGGGAGGGAGGGCTGTCAAGATATATAAATGGACTTTATCGACGTTTACAATAAAAATAAAAAAAATACCTAGATTTAATTTGTTTACATAATATTATATAGTATAAATATAATAATATTATCGTTGGTATTTATAAACTTCAATCGCGCGTGAAACATGGTGTCTAATAAGGCGTGTCGACCACAGCCAAAATCACGAGTGACATTAAACTATAATACCACATAATCGATACTTTCGATATCAGTTAAACGATTGACGCAAAAATTATCGCCTTCATTCGTAGTCGTAGGGACAAAAATAATTAAGCAGGAATCAGGTGACGGGAAATATGTACCTACTAATTGTTTTGTCAGCGGCATATAGAATTCTGATTGGTTAGACGAGATATCCGCTGAAACCTATCACATTCTACCCCCTCCCTCCCATCATGGGTATATGGCCGAAACGTTTTCCCCCGCGATACGCGTCGGCGTCCCTGCGAAATTGGATCCCAAAACACTAACCCTGTGCGCACTGTAGACAATTTCCGACGCGCCTTTTGACATACGACGCCGTATCGTTTCTGTGTTTATAATATTACATGTACTCACATTAATATATCATCACATCCTTCACTCCTTAACCACGATCCCTTTCGAGTGGGTGCAATATAATTTCGGAATTTCTCGTCTGCACGTGGGTGTCACTTTTACTATTTCACTGTATCGCGAGTACCCGAAATCGTTTTCTCGTGAAGTAGGTAAGTAAGTGTTTTTAACTCGTTTTGTAATGGCGGGAGCTCAATTTTGTTCTTTAGTTAGACGGCAGCCTGCAGATTTCAGCATTTACACCATACGATGGTGGTTATATTATGAACCTTTGATATTACATAATATTTTCGTGAGCCCACGGTCTTAAAGCAATTTTAACCGAGACGCTATGCAAGTATACAAACTAATATTTACGTGCACTTGAGAATTAAATATAAACGTGATACTCTTTTAAATGGTAAGACCTTTCACCGTGCAAAATGGCCATGACGTTTCTTGAAATATTGTTTTCGACGCTAATTATCATTATGCAATGTATTATAGTCGTACAGATACGTTTTAAACAAAATATTTTAGTTTCACATTAAAACTAAAAATATATCGCATGGTTTAACCATAAGCAGCAGTGAGATTCGTTAAAAAGTTTAACGAGAGGCTCCGCGCAATGATTTCACGGACGTCGATTCTTTCCTTCACAATCACTCTCGTCTCTTCATATACCATCGAACAAATGACCGAAAACTTCTCGGATGACCGCAGCAATCATTTGGCTACAGATTTCTGCCCCGACAGCTGCAGTATATAGACCTATAGGTGATTAATTCTCCGACTAAATGACATCGCCGCAGTAGTTAAATCACAGTGAGCTCCGTCTGTTTTTTAAATTTAAATGTACCTATGTATTGAAGAAACTAATGCGGGAAAAATGTTTGCAGATCTCGTTAAAACAAAAAGGTTATTATTATTTCAGGTCATTATATTGTACTCTGTTATATAGATATTTTAATAATATTTTTTCATACAAACAGTTTGGACTTTAATTTCTCGATAACAATTATGTGTGATAATGACAAATTCGTATCCGCTGTGGACATCAAAACGGTTTAATACCATGAAAATACTGTTTTAATTAATTTGTAGGATTTGGGTTAAAAAATGAAAGTCATTAAAAAATAAAAATAATGAATATTTACTACAGATACTGAACCATAGTAAAAATTGATATAGTTTATCATTATATTGAAATACTTATGTGTTTATCGTTAATGCGTATATTTCCAATATCGTTTGGGTAGTTTTATAATACTATACGAGAAGTCGTAAAATCGAAAAATCTGTACATTATCTCGTACCTACCTCGATAGTATTAATTTTTATTGTGTTTTTAATGAAACTTTTCGTAAAAAAAAAAAAACATCTAACTACTTATAATGCATGGAGGTCAAAAAAGGGTTGGCAACATTATAATGGAATCGTCTAAAACCAACAATAGAAAATTGTGGGTCGAAAAAAATAGCAATAAAAACGAGGCTCAGACCACACATTCATTTTCTTTTAATTCATTTTAGCAATTTATAGCAACGCCCAAAGTGTGGTGGAGATATATACATAATTTTTTCACCCCTACCGCGCACCGCACGGTTAAAGGGGTTAGCTCTCCAAGCACATTCCGTTTCTGACGGCAGCAGCGGTGCTTGATACTCTCTCTAAGGTATTTTTTCTCCACACTCATCCCGAAACACTCACCCTCCCCCGTAAAACTCACTCGAAAGACAATTCAGTCCCAAATGTTTCGCCAACTGTGTATAATGTAAATTCGCGCTTGTGTGTCTGTGTGTCGTATATATAAGCTCGCAGTGGTGCGGCGGGAGGCGAAAGCGTTAAAACCGTATTTCGCAATTAAAATTGTATATTTAAAGAAGCAAAAAAAGTAATGTTAATTACACGGATCGTCGATCACCTGTGGCCCGTAAATTTAGGACGAGGTGGTGGCGTAATAAACGTCGGCGAAGGGGTTTATTTTTTCTGAAAACCAAATAAAACGACTAGGTAGTGCATATTATAATATATTATAAAATACACAGCATACACCATCACGACCACTGCCACCTTTACAAATACAATAGGCCCGTGCGGCAGTTGGTTTTATGTAACCTCCTTTTTTGTTTTTAAATTGTATTTAGCGTAAAATTGCTGTTATTGTCGTACTTGTGCGTAAAACGGCTTTTACCAGAGACCCGGGGGAACGTTTAAAACCAACAATTCTTCGGCGGCGGACCGGACACCGGCTGGAAGTGGATGCGCATTACCTATATAGGTATAGGCGGGGTGCACAGACGAGTATAAATGTGTGCAATCGCTTTAATAACATCGCCGGAAGAGTGTGTGTAATGTGTATCTGTGTATGCGGTGAGTGCGCAGTTAAGTTTACCTATACACCACCACCACACCGCCACCTCCACCACCTACCTCCAACGGTGTACATAGCATATAGCCACTATACCCCGTGTTTACCGCAATGCGGGCTGATTTTAACGCCCCTGTAAATCGGCCGCTTAAGTCTACCGACGATAAATTCATTCCGCCTCTTCCAACTCAGCCTCCGTATATCCACTACGCGTACGTATGCTATAAATAGTGGCGACTTTTTTTTTTGTTTCCCTTTCAAGTCGCTTTTTTTCTCGCTGCACATCCGTTTTTAGCTTTTTTTTCCTCCGATCTTCCGGGATTGTGCTTCTCTGTATATTATATCGCCTGCCATACACTTGTACGTTGTATATTATGTACGCCGTGCGCCGTTAGAATACACGTATTTTATTTTATATTTTTAGGAATCCTAATCGGCTGATCGATAAGAACGGATTTCGATCGCTTTATTTTATTTCGATACATATCGTATAATCTCAAAATGCCTTTGCATGATGCATTATTATTATGGCGACGTCATACGGCTCGACATTCGTATGCTAATGTAAACGGTTCGACAACTCCACCGATACTTTTTATGTTATTGTACATAAATACAATACATCTGCAAGACGGTTGTGTTGCCAAATCATTTCTACCATCGATTTTCATAAAAACTATTTTGTGCAGTAGTAGATAGTTATAGTGTTGTAAGAAGTAACCACTACTACAGCTTTCTAACATTTTTCATTTTTATCAGAGAACTTAATTTAAAAATATAAAAACTTTAAACAAATATACGGGTAAAAATGATATGCATCAAATTAACTTTTTACTGCAGATACAACCATATTTAAACGTAATGACATATTTATATCTTTTACGTGCAATTTCAAATGTATACTATTTAATGTAAATGATATACAATATGTATCTTGTTTCGTATTTCTTGTTTGATATTTTCATAGTATAATGTACTTGAAGAATAAGACAGTTGTGGTCCATTTTGTAACATTATCTTTACATTACCATGAAGATTATTATACGCATAACATAGTCTCATCAGAGTTTGTTTAAGAAAAGGGTCAACTTCTTAATGGGAGCTTAAGGATCCCTTAAAGTAAATTTAACTATATATACCATGTTTAGGTACTTCTTTTTTCGTCCTTCTTATCTCGTTGTTTCTAGGTTTTTCTCATTTCGTTACTTAGGGCGTCCGTAGAGTATGAAAGCAAATACATGTTTTCACAAGATGCTTATAAAGGTGGTTGCGATTACACAGACCATGGTCTATAATACATATTACCTTTCAAAATTTGCAGAGTCAAACATTTTCTTCGAAATATCTTTAAATGTATGTGTATGTATATTATTATCTGTGTGTAACAATGTATAATAAAAAAGCTGTAGGAAAACTGCACCTATCAATTTCAAACTGTAAATCATGCGAACGAATTTGAAATTTTGGACGGTATTTATCTGTAAATAATATTTCTTTTTGCCGCTCGAGGACCAGCAATATTTTATGACGGGTCTCGCTAGGCACGCAGCCAACTGTTGGTAAACGACAGCCGACCAATCACTTTTAGGTGGAACATTGCCACGCCGCCCGCCACTTCAAGAACCCTGCAGCGCCGCCGTTACGACCGTCGCCACTGCGCCCGTTTGCCCGTTTTTGTATAATGACCTGCAAAATCGTTTATTCGCGACCGCGAACGAATTAATATTATGATGGGGCAGGTCCACTTAAGAGCGCGTTCCGTAATATACTTTTAGTCAAGGACAGAACGGCGCGGATGGAGGTGTGGTGCCCGTAGTGTATAGTGTATTTTTGTATTTGTTGAGTACGAGGAGAAAAATACGAAATACAATAGGCCGTGAAAGTGTGCAGATAACATAAAGACTATGACAGCGGGGATGCAAAACGTGTGGTATGAATTATATAATAATATAATATATGAAAAAAAAAATGCATTATGCCAATGACTGAGGGGTCTGTACCACCGACGCCCGCACCGCTGTCGTAGAATGCATTTGCGCTGCAGCACGTATATTATAATACAATAATATATTGAACACCGGAATTTTAGCAATCAGAACACAACCCTTACGAACTGTACTTCTTTCAATCGAATGTGACGCGGAGGCGGCTGCCATGATAAGTTTTACCCGTGCATTTATATATATATACGTATTACATATATAAATGAAAATGTCTACTTGAAAACGCACTTGGTTTATATTGTACACGACAAAGCTTGCGGGGTATCAACTCGAATTCTCCATAATAGATCCGTTTGCGGGAACGAGAAGATTTTTTTTTATTCACTTCCCTCTGTCGTTTTTTGGTAACAAATTACAATCCATTTGGATTTTGGACGCCGAGACGCATATATTATGATTATCAAAGGAAATTATGGGTTTTCGTGGAAGAACTCCAGCAGTTTCGGTAATATCAACACAGTTTTCCTTGCTTCCATTATATAAGCACGTTCGAGGGGTAAAATCATTTTTAAACATTAACGTTTTTATGACTTTTATTTTTATCGTTTCTGCAGTGAAATCAATGCGACAACAGTATCATAATTAATTTTATATTTTTTAAGTTTTATCGGATAAACATCCGTGTCACAATAAATGCTCACAATTAAAACGCGATGTTAGAACAGCGAGATCATATACGCGACACATATGACGTGATATTATAGTAAGATTTTCTAAAATAAAATATTATACAAACTGACCGAGAGTAAAATGCTGTGAGTAACTACACCGACTTATTGAATTATTTTTTAACGGATACGTTGAAATTGTTGAGTCATGTGACGACTTCAACAGTATATAAAATAATAAACGGATAATAATACAGCATAATATAATAATTATGTTGTATTTACATTTCGGCAGTGCTCGTTTTTCGTTGTGCGGGTGGTGTGCGAATAGCATTAGGCTAATGTGATAAACCATCGACGATAAAACAGGAACTAATGATAAAAAAAAAAAAATTATAAAAGAGGGAGAGAGAAAAACGCCTTCACCGTCGGGGTATATTTTCTCATTCGTTCCTTCTCTCTCACCCTGATGTCATTCACCGCCCGTGCACCGACACACGTTAGCGAGTGCCTTTTTCACGGGCCCAGTGGTGGTGACGGTGGTGCGATATAGGTTTTAAGGGTTTGAGTAAATTAATTATTTTAATTACGTGCTATGCGCAAAAAGCGCACTCCACTGGCGAGCGCGATGGGCGGGTAGGATATACATAATGTACGTCACACATCGTATGGTATATTTTCTCTCTTTCGTTATTTTTATATTCAGCATAATCATAATAATAATAATAATTACAATTATTATTATTATTAAGACGCGTGTGGGTCGCGTGGAGGTATAATATGCGCGCGTCGAGTACTTTATTTTATTTTTTCAGCTGGCGATATTATTATTACTATTTTTTTTTCTTTACGGTTATATACGACGCGCCGTTAAACCTTTCCGGTACGCAACAAACGTTACACTGTTGCGCTGCGCGTGCATGTGTGCAACGCCGCCACCACTACCGGTAGCACGTGTGACCCTTCCGCCGCCCGACCAACGACGTATACGAACTTACACAAGCACGCACGCACGCACGCACGCACACACTTACACACTCACACACACACACGCACAATCCCCTTGCGACTCGTTCGCGTTTCGAGCCCTTTGTACACACACACGATACCCCCCCCCCCTCAACACGAATTCAGCGAGCTCAGTCACCGCCGCGAGCTTGCGTGAACTGGGGCCGGAGGAATGGGTCTCTCTCCCCTAAGACTTCACGTGCTTTTACGAACATTTCCAAATAAAAACCACCCAACAGATACTTTACTGAAATTAATTTCGTCTACACATGTTATATATTATTTTGTTGTATGATATATTTTATCGTTACGCTGCGGTATTATAATAACGACGACGACGACGACGACGCGGAGTGCTCAAACTACAGGGGTTTTCTTTTCGTAAATATAATATATATAATATAATGTGTGCGTGTATATATAATTCAACCGATGGAAATTATATCGATTTTCTTCTTCCGTCGAATACATTATAGAGTAGTTATATGTTTAGTATACACTGTATGCCTTTCAACATCCGCAAAAAAAATACGATAACTAACGATAAAATCACTTTTGAACGATAATAATACAATGCTATTATTCGACGGCCGATACAAATTACAATAATAATATGATACGGATATTGTTCTTTGAAAAATTATCAGCTTAAACAAGTATTACCTATATATTATTAGAATATTATAAGTGGTCAAACGCAGTTTTCAATTGAATTTTTATATTTTTTTTTTCATTAATGACCTATTATAAATTTTTATCATTCATTGACTTTGAATGTAAAAAATATGTGAGCGCAATAAATTATGATTCGTCAAAATCTATGTAAAATTAAAGGTGCTTGTGTGTTTTTTTCACGAGTATAATATGATAGAAGTTTCAAAGGTGCACAAATAAGTTATATATATAAAAAAAACGATGACAAACACTATCCCTAACAAAATGTCAAGCTTATCAATTTATTTATAATGATGAATATGAATGTACTTCACCAAAAAACAGATTCGAATTAAAATAGAACCAGATGGGCAAAAATTGAAAATAAACAATAATAACTGTATAACAAACATTGATATTGTATTGAAATAGTGTGTTCACGTCAGATACGCGTCGATCCATTCTGTGTCTCTCACAAAACTCATAAGTTTCATTGTATCTTTGAAATTATTGGGGTCACACAAGAATTGCAGCAAACATCTGTTCGGTGGACAACTGGGTCGGATATCGTTATATCTCATGTATGTATACTTCCCAATACATATTTCCACCTCTCTTTCGTGTTGAAGTGAGTATGAGCAAAAAAAGAATGTTAAAGAATAGGTACCGATAGCCTTCAACGATAATCGCGACACAGAAAAAAACAGTATCATCATAAATGGAACAGAAATAATTATTGTAACCCTCTAAATATTAGTTTTATATTATTATAACTGTCCTAGAAAATGCGGTACGGTACGGTCTTATGCCGAGCAAAAACACCTAGCAGTTCGAAAATGAAAATTATTATTATGAAGGCAGTCGCATCGTCAGAAATATAATCTGCCAGTAAAGTATATAATAGGGGATTAAAAGAAGGAAAAAGCCTACTAATAATTAATACCGTTTATATTTAGCGCCGAATTGACTTGATGATACAACATAATATAATTATAATTGTTGTATTACTTTTTACAAAAGCCTCGGCAGTCGGTACTATCGGTATAAATTAATTAGCGTCCACCTATATTTATATAATTATATGATAATATTTAAGGCTGGACTTTTGATGCACTTTGCATTGTTTTCCTAGACTAGAAACGAGATGCTAATAAACGATTAGTGTATTTTTGAATCAGAATAAGAAGTTTTTGTTTTTCATTTTTTTGCATTTATTAACAGTTTTCAATTTTTAGGTTATTTTTTTTATTTTTAAAATTATTTTAGGGGTATTTGGGGCATTTAACACCAAAATCCGGGTTTTTTTAAATTTTATTTTAAGATATTTGATTAAAAAAGTAACTTTGTAACGTGCTAACAATGATTTTACCTAATCAAATTATTAATCGTAATTGTTCAAATGGATCCATACGAAGTAAAAATAGAGATTACGAAAAATTCTTTTTTTTTAAGTCCACATAAAAGATCAGAAATTGTTCAGTCCTGGGAACATTTTTTATTAAATTTAATTAAAAAATATTTGTTGGCTTGAAATTAAAACCTTAAGTGCATTATTTTTAATTTTTAGGGCATAAAAGCATTTTTATTAGGGAATTTTTGGGTTTTTTTTTTTAGGACATCGCATTTCCAGTCCTATAATAATATAATATTATAAATATAACTAGGTACGCGTGGTTTATCGGGGTAACCGTACTGCAGCACAAGCACATGTCAACTTTCGGGAAAAGTTCAGAAAAACGCTTAAAAATATATTGAAAGCTAATACCCTCGTAGTTTACGAGACATTCAGAATATTCTCGAAATTGTTCGACACACACTCGAGCCAGTAAAAAAACGATAAATTTATTACACTTTAACAACGAGATTACTCGTTTTCATAATAATATTATTGTAGTGCGTAGAGGAATTGTATTCGGCATATTAAATGCGATCGATAAAAAATAATAATTAATATTTGTTTTATGTCCGTGGTGTGTTCTTATTTTCTTAATAATGTTAGTCTGCTTACTGACTAGAATACATATAACATTATTATTATTGTGTAAGTATGGTCTAGGTATTTGTGATAAATCCATCATAATAATACAATAAGCGTTTTGTTTTTACTTGGAATACCTTGGTATAATAATATATAGAAGGTAATAAATCCGTTAATGGATTTTAGATATTCTAAGGAATTTTATAAGCCCTTGCGTTTATTTCGTGTCATTCTCCGGGCACCAGCCATGGAAAATTCCGAGGGTTCTGTATTGTAGTTACATCACAAAGGTAGATAATAGATACACAGCGGCCAGTGTTTTCGCAGTGCATTTTCTTTAAATTAACGTTTCCTGCTGGTAAATTAAATTTAGTTTTATCAAAAGTTGTGGAACGCAATAATTTATTTACGACGTCTTAACTAATCGAGGCAAAAAAACTTTCTTTATAAGTATATATTGTACATTTTTTATAAGTAGGTACACGCGAAAACTTAATTTATATTTTAGCCTATAAAAAAGACTAGGTTTAATAAATAATTTGCCATACCTACACGTATACTACGCTAGTACCAATACAGCTATAATACCTATATTATATTATGTAGCTACGTAATTGACGAAATTTCAGTTTGAAATATACGTGGGTATACCTAGTACATTTTGATTCTACTTAAAGTAAAGTGGGTTCAATAAATCGATGCGATTGCAACGACAATGAGTATAGCAAAACGGGCGGCGCGATGACTGCAACGAAAATATAATATGCATTTTCGATATAGGCTGACACGCGATAGTCGTTGATCATCATACGGAATAAGTATAACGTGTTATCGATAAATCGCTGTAGATTATTGGTTACAAAATTGTGTATAGTATTTAATATGATATTTTAATACGAAAATATTGCCGTCGTATGGGCAAACACCGACTGTGACGCGCAGCCGGCTAGACGGTATTGTGTAGGTACCTCTATATATTATATACCTATATGACGCATGCATAATGCAGACACACACAATAGGACCTATACGAGACGGTCGGGCAAGAGTATCGAGAGACCACCTCGCCAGGTGTGCCCGTGTCTGCCGCGGTGTCTGGGCGAGCAGACGACGACGACGATAATGTAACTGTTGCGACTCGCGGGACAAGGGTACGGACTATACGGAGACTGATTTTTTGGGAGGAAATGAAGTACGGAAAAAAATAATAATGGTTTTTGCAGGCTTTTGGAAATTTCATTCCGACCACCGTCACTCCGGCGGTGTTGGGGTGGTATTATATCGTGTCTCGTTCGACGGACCGCTCGAAACAAAGAGAGACCCGAGCATTCGTCGAAGGGCGGGGGGTGTAAAAGGTCAAAATAATAATATTCGCGTCCCTCCGCGTGGGATATACTAGCGCGCACAAACGCACACACACGGGCACAAAAATACGACGACCGTTTGGGGAGGAAATCGGCAACGTCTATACACACCGCCACCACGCCGCCACCGCCACAGCCACCGTCATCGGTGCAATGACCTCGCAACGTTTTTGGGGTGCGCTGCACCAAATGCAGCTGCCGTCGTCGTCGTCACCCTGCTGCTGCTGCTGTTGCTGTAGCCGACTACAACTCTACTATATAATATATATAATACACATATATATATATATATTCGATACTACTCCGCCACCGTCAACAATAATTATTGTACGGCAGCACGTGAGTCGAAGGTCACAAATACATGGGCGTCTATTGGTGAGAGAATCAGTGTCCCCCCCTCCATCTGCAAATGATTAAAAACCACGAAAACATTTTTTTTTCCGAGATTGTGTACAGTTACATTTTTGTTTTTCATACATTTAAATGGATTAATAGTATAATTATTCATCTGTCGTTACGACTAAATCGAAAAGTATACTAATCGGCTTCAATCGTCATAATATTATATACACGTATAAATTATGTTTGGGCGAGTAAAAAACAATCAAAGTCATAATAATAAGAAACAATATTATGTGAACAAATCATATTATTATATAACCTACTACGAATCCCCTATGTTTAAATAATAAATAATATTAACAATTCATCCGTTTGCATTTTTAATCGCATTTGATTATTGTATTTGTTATTTCAATAAAATATATATTATATTGAATTTAGTTTAAAAAACTTATGTGTAGGTATAATATGAGTACCTAATACCTATATAATAAGTTGATATAAAACGTAAATATCAACATATATTATATTATTTATCCATACTTCAAAGATGTTTTTAATAGGTCTATGTTTGCAGTCGCCCCTCTCCTCCTTATAGGACAAGCCTGTATGTATTAAATGCAGTGGATTTGGGAACCAGGTTTTAGTAAGTCCCCTCCACCTAAAAAATTACCTTATGGGCGCCCCTGCACACGTCACAAGCGCGAGAAATGCGTGTCGGTTCGGTCGGTCGGCGGTGGAGTTGTTAAAATATTATTTACGTATATAATATATCACCGTATATATAAATATATTATATTGTGGTGTACGCCGTGGTTAAGCACACACACACATCGTTGTATATGTATATATATTTATTACATATATATATAATAGCTTTGCGGACATACAAATAGTAATAATAATAATCTAATATTTATTATGCTCTCGCGGGCGTGGCGACGATACGGCGCGTGACCTTTCATTAGCCGGAATGATACTAATTAGTAATTACTAATGACGGCAATGAAAAAAAAAATAATGATAAAAACGAACGGGGGAAAAAAAAACTCCGGAAAATTAACCTTTCCGGGTGACTTTACGCGACGACGACGACGACGACGTTGTCGAGATCCCCACGGGACTCTCCGCAGCAACGGATGGACGTCGTCGGAAGAAACAGCGCGCAAAAAATGCCGGTCGCCACCAGGTGCGTGCCTATTAAAATATATTATTATAATAATAATATTGTATGTGTGCCGCGCGCACGCTGAAAATTTTATAATACAAACCGACACACACGCTAGCTCGCGCGCGCGCGCGCGCGTATGATTATATATGTAATATATTATGAGCGCGGCGAACAGATGTTCAACAGTCGATACAGGGGGGCAGCTGATTACCTGGCGATGTCGTACACAATAATATGTAATGTATAGTTTTGCGTGTGCGTGTGTGTGCGTGTGTAAGTGTATTACGGTCTGCCAGACACACTGGCCCGTTATCCGACGGCTATGTGGAAAAGAGACGCGCGCGGCGAGTGCGAGAGAGAAAGAGTGAGAGTGATGTCGACGTTTTCGTTTTTAATAATTGAAAACGAGTATTATCGTACACTATAGTGTACATATATATTTTGATATAATATATATATAACGGTAAACTTGAATAAGTCAATTATCGAAATTGAGAGTGTTTTTTTCCCTGGCCTGGCGACAGCGGTGACGCTCAGCGTGCATCGTCGAATTCCGAATTAAATGAATTAAAGAACAATAACACGATCGATTGTCGTTATATTCGTTTATGGTCGGTTTACGTATAAAAGAAACTTATCCGCGCTCACGGTACCTACTCGAAATATTGTTTAATTTAGTAAACGAAAACATCGTAAAATTCATTCCAGAATTATTTTATATTTACTTTATTCTTCCGAGTGTTGTTTCAAAATATTATGGTATTCACTTAAAAATATTTTTAAAGCTTTTCCTTTCCACTTAATGTAAACACAAAAATGTTGTGGAACGGAATAAGGAAAAAAATCGATACCTTTATTCGAGGCAGGAACTGAGGTACCGACCATTTGCAATGATATTATCATTAATTAATGTAAAGATAATATTATGTCGATTATTATAATTATTTATACATATTTATCCTTATATTTATTCAATCGATATGTTTTCACAAGATTAAGAAGATTCAAATTCAAAAAATATTTCATACTAAAAAATCTAAAAAAATAATTTTTTAATAATATTTATATATTCATAGCTAAGATTACTATCAATTAAGCTGAAATTAGCTTTTTTCCTAAACGAAGTTTTTACAATTTCAGATTAATCAAACGCAATCAGCCGTGTTCATCTGGTTATAGCGAAATGCGATTTTTATCTCGGTAAAAATTTAAGTTAGGTAAATGAAAAAGAATATGACGGTCACGATAATGGGCATACTTTTATCGGTATTTCATTGAGCGATGTAGCAGAGTGCGGTGGTACATTCACCCTAATTAGTTACTCATTGCGAATATTATGCTCGATTCGATGATTGTCGACCACTACCCGCTACTACCGCCACCGACACTATCGCAATAAAGTGGAGTAGATTTTATAAAACAAATGTTCAAAATCGAATACAGTAACTGTACAACTGTTGTCAGAAATACGTATAGGTTTATAAAATGTATTTACAATGTTTAAATAATATAAACGATCGGTTTGGAAACAATAGAGTTGTTAACCAATCGGAATATGGGACCATTGGAGAATTATTTCGGTGTTAAACCAAACCTGAATCACTGCCGTGACACGGGATCTGCAGGTTTTTGATTGTAAAAAAACGAGATGGAAATCTTAGCAACAATTTGGAATTGAAAGTTACGTTCAAGAAAATACTATATACACATATATTATAATATAGTTAGAAAGACAGTTTGTATATTTTATAGAAAGTGAGTGATGATCTTCTCCGATGGACAATATTATATGTTTGACGAATTTCTCAACAATACGAACTACGTCGTTTTTAACACGAGGCGAATTAATTGAAAGATCAAATTAAGTCGGCAGATCGCATACTTAATAATATAATATACGACACAATTATTTTTTTCCCCAGTTAATCGCATACCTAACATATAATAATACGCAATACTCCAATATTACACTACGACGTTTCGTCTCACGCGTGCCGAGTCGTGCGCAGACGAGCTGATTTCGACTCGCTCAAAATATTCGTCGCTGCGCCATCATCCGCACCGTTGTGCATATATTTATAATAATATTATTATAGGTATATAATATTATATAAAGAGCCAGCGCCGAGGCCGCCGTCTTGGAAGTCCCACGTCGCTCCCCTCGGGATTCTCGTAATTAAATAAAGTCCGACCAATAAAGAGGGACGAGTAAAACGGAGAGAGGAGAAAAAAAACGCGAGAGAGAAAATTTCGAACGAGATAAAATACATTATATGCTTGCACTTACTATATATATATATATATTATTATTACTATAGCTGTGGTGGTGGCGGAGGGTGAAAACAGACGTGATGGTTTTCTCGGGTTATCGAACGGCAGGGCGGCGAACGTGGGTAGAGCGGGCAGAAATTTCGTATGCAAAACCGGTCTCGCACGCCTATCGTCAGCGGCGCGATAATTTTTAACGTCGAAAACGGTAAACACCTACCGGCGAGGTGGTGAGTTGCACAGTTTCGGCGCTGCTCTCTTAGGTGACAACGATCAAAATAATAATATTTGTTATAACATGCACAATTATTATTATTATATTATACTCGGATCCCGAGCTCGTTCACAATTAATAAATGCACTGCATACGTATCATGCGTACAATTATTATTATACATGCAAGTTGTTTTATTGAATACCTAAAGAGTTGAAGCGCCCCAATCGTCTTCTTCTCGTAAGACAAGCGACGTTCAATATTGGGATAACCTAACGACAGGCACACCCGGACCAAAGTTCTTATCGTACCTCCGCTACGAAAGTAAAAAAATAACCTAGAGATATAATTGCGCCTGTATTGTATCGACTAATTAACGATTCGGAGTACGTATAGTTAGAAGGTACATCTCATACACAAAAATTGAATCTAATATTTTTCTAAAAACCTTATTTTTAAAGGATGCAAAGTGAAAGTATTTTGTGGAAAAATAAAAAATGTTAAAGTAACGTGATTGGAATATTTAAACACGCATCTTATTTGTTTATCGGTCGAATTGAAAAACAAAAACTACACCTACCTATACTCCATAATAAACGGGTATTATATTATTATATATAAACATCATACTACTACCATAGAACGCTGTAAATGTCAAACAAAAACCTACGTTATTTATTGAGTTATTTTATCTAATACGTTTCATGGGTCATACTTACTACTTAGTTAATAGTGACTTATTGATTAGATTACAAAATATTGGTGTTTTAATTTTTTTTATTATTTAAATGTAGGTCAATGACCGGATTATAAATTGTAGGATTTATAACTAATATCACCTAATACGGGTAATACGTATATATATTATGTAGTATATATTGTTATAAACCTATACTTATACTTTAAGACAATATGTGTTTTGAATGCACAAAATAATACATAAAATAAAAATAAAACTGGTAACTACCTATGTGATCAATATACTTTTAGATAAATTATTACACAACTGAATTCTTACAAGTTGCAATAATTGGCCCCTAAATGGAGAGTAAACTGATAAAGAGATGTGCACAGTATTCGGAGAAGATGTACTTTTGAATAATTCATTTACAAACCGATAAAGGTCAAACGATGAAACCATCTAGACGTCGATCAACGTAATTCACTGACGTCTCACGATGAACAATACGATTTTTTATTTTTGACAGTATCAACTATCAATACTTGAGTAAAACGTATTGAAATTTTAATATTTTACACAACAAATATTTATGGAGTTGAAGAATAAATATATTTAAAAGTAAATACTACGAAAAACTCAACCAAGTAACGTCTTTATAAACAATTTGTGATAAATTATAAAAAACTATCAAGTTTATTTACAACAGACATCATAATAATACGTCCAAACTCAAATTCGGGAGAGAATCTGAGTAAGCAAACTATAAAGTATTCTAGCACAGGAAACTAATTTAAAAATAAATACAATACTGTTTGCCCAAAATATAATCATAACAATTAACGGTATAATAGTAATACGATATAAAACAAAGCCCTGCATGTGCGCTTTTATTCCACAAAATCTAACTATTAGCATTTATATTACGTCGGATTCTTTTGAGTATTATTTCCCCGTAGTAAATAGCCTAACGGACGACGAATATAGTGAGTGAAAGCTCCCAATCACGGTATGTTTCTTATTTTTTTTTTTCAAATTTTTTTTTTTTAAAGTTTTTAGGTATCGTGCCAAGACTAGTTTATATTATTTTGTTGTTTTATTTGTTGATAAAAAAAAAACTTTTACGTGACAGGCAGGAAAAAATAATTCGTAATTGAATATATTATAATAAGTTTGTTGGTTAAGTTATTAATGCATTTTTCGAAAGTTTGTGTATTCAGTGCTCATAATAGATGTCACATCGCCGGAAGAAGTTGTTTTATTACAACGTCCCACCGTGAATTAGTTAAACAAAATTTTTCGCTTTTTCTCCCCTCACTCCTCAGCTTACGGACTTGGCCACTTGGGTTTCTGTAATATAACGTCCAAGAAACCTTGGCCCGTCTCGAAACTTTCACGAAACAAAACTTCAGACATATAAAGGGACTAGTTGGCCGGTTTTATACTTGGCTCCTTTGAGAATTCAAGTCCTGTCCTGAAACTCTGTTAAACGGTGGTAAGTACCCTAGGGAATCCACATTAAATAAATAAAAAAAAAAAAATTTGAATTTACAATATTTTAAAGCGTTCATTACCTAACTTGGTTGAATTACATTTTCAGGAAAGACAATAGAAATAAATGTTTTCTTATTTAGCTTCTACTGTATAAGGACATTTACCTACAGAAAAATAATATTTATATAAAAGTCATACTATATAATATTAAAAAGAGCTATTTAAAGTAGGGACATTAAATAAAACTTGAACAAAAGTAAAATTGATCGTATCATGTCGTAATGGCAAATGACCAACACTTAACAGACTGTTGTATACTTTGTTTTATACAATATTATAGTATAGTATATCGTACATGTTTAAGTTTTGAAACAGTTGTTAGCCTTAACTTATAAGCTGGAGTTATAGAAAAATAAAGTAGATTTATATTTATAATCTTTATATAAAATTGCAAACAATAATTATTGTACAACTACACAGAGGACTTTGTAAAACAATTAAATAATTATTGTTTTGGAAATAAATACGATCGAAAAATAATTTGGTACGTGTTCCACATTTCTATTAGTACAGTCAATATGTATAAACCCTTTTTAAACTAACGTTGGGTACATTTACCACCTACAGACAGCTGTATACATAATATTATTATATAAACATAAATATATCGCAATCGTCAATGCACCTTATTTTGTCGTCTGGGATGAAATATATTTTGTATTCAAGACCAATATACGTATTTACCAGAGTTTTTACTTATACATTTTGTATTCAGTACTCTTACATATTTTGGAGTTAAGTTACCAATGGTGGGATAAATTCAAGAGCGAAAACCGTAAAAAACGTATCGCCGATTAAAGTACATTATGGCGCGCGCCCATATTCAAATGGGCTCATGTCTGCCTTCACCTGGCGCCCGAGGGACATGTATTCCATTCACGCTCCGCCGCGCCACCCGACGACTTGACAGATGGTGCTGCAATTACCGTGCAACGCGAACCGTTTGCTGTTTATTATTATTATTATTTTCTGGAAATGCATTACATATGAACATTTTAATTTTTTTGTATCAAAAAATTCAACCGGAAACCGGCCAAGTTACAACAACAACAGCAAACATTTAATCCATCAGATTATTATTGTTATGAAACAACATTAAAATATGCACTACCTAATGTAGTTTATAAGATAAAGTCGATTTTACGTTTTACATTGGTTGAATATTATGTTTTATGTCATATTTAAATGTCGTACCAGTATAACACTAAAATGTATAACTAAAATAAAATTAATGTTTATAAAATATCCGAAAAAATCTGTATCTGCCTTGTTTCAATAGAACATAATTCGATTTTAGTTTAATATAAAACCAGGATGAATTAGTTAGAAAATTATGAAAATTAAAAATAATTGACCTATGTTTTTTTTATTTTACAAAAAAAAAGTTCAAGATACATTATAATAAATTATATTAATTGTTGGACGTTATTTTACTTTTAACCCAACAGTATTAATACTAATTCAAATAACTTTATGAAAATGTTTATTTTGTAGGTATTTATAATTATATCAGGTAATAACAATTCATAAAAATATACAGAAACGTTTATTGTAAACCTAATTATACGCGCAGCAGCTCTAATAAACTACCACTCATTTCAAATGTAGTGACTCTTAGTTTTAAAATTGTTTTCGTACGTTTTTTTCTCGAAATTGCCATCTGGTATCTTCTAATTTCCATACAAAGTAGCCTATTATCGTAGCTTAAAGTTATTAAAAATTAGCTTGTTCGATGTCATTACAGCTAGTAACTGTAATTGTTATTTTCCTGCTTTTATTTTCACTAAACATAACCCCATAGAGAAATTTGGTACAGATGACTAAACTATAAGAGCTATACCTCAAAACCGGCTCTAAAAAGAGGGTGCAAAAATCAATATGCCTCGAGGGGCAGGTGTACCTACACAGTTTTTTGTATTCGCCGTTTTTTGACCCCGGAGGGAATCTGGTGCCACTAAACCCTCTCCCTTTTAACAACTGTGGATGTCCCCGGATGAGAAAAATTGTACTGTCTGGTTCTCATTGAAAAAATAATCAAGGAGAACTGTGAAAATGAAATATGAAACACCCAATCGTTTAGCTTAATCGACTTCATCATATGAAGGTAGTTTATAAAAACCATTTAAATCATTTAGTAACCACTCTTTAAAAATACCAAATCCATAACTTATACAAAATTATTGTTGGTTGATGAAAAAAACACTTAATTAGCATCATCCTTAAATTAAAGAAACAAAATATATTTTAAAATGTGTGTTATGGATACATAACTAGTGGTTTGACATACAAAACAACGTACACATTTTTTTTCTATGTTCAATGAATTGAATAAGCAATATAGTTTTAAAATATTGAATACGTTTTTTCACCAAGTTGACGGGTCTAGAGTTAATTAATTTGTTCAGAATTGTTTTAATATCAACAACAAAAGAAAATAGATCTATATGAACAGAGTTTAAAAAATCATTTTGTATGTGTAATTTCTTCTGTTGTAAACTTATAAACAATTAATTGTTTAATCAGATATCAAAACGAGTTCACTAATGATTTTTAGAATTTATTATAAACATAATATATAAATATATTTGTTTCATTAAATTCAAATAGAATATAACTAAAAATAATCAAAGATTAACAAACAATTCAATGCAAGTTAAAAAAGATAAGAACTAAATAGTTTTACAGTCTTATGGTTTTGTTGTCGTGAAATACTAATATTAAAATATTCATAAAAAAAATAAATACTACGTATAATACACTATTTATTCAGTAATAGTATGTAATACGTTTGTCATTTCAATTCATATTTAATATCAGCCGGTATAAATTGCAACTTGTAAACAGTAAACTTGCTACGATATTCAATTGAAATGATTAAGTTACAACGAGTATTCTAAATAACTACGAAATAATACTATAGTCGTTTGTAATTAAATTATCAGTTATGAATGATTTTAAAGTTTTCAACAGTGTACTAAAGGAAATTTTCATGTTATACAATATGAAACAGACTTTTGTAAGATATGTATTAATTAATCATTCAACAACAAAAAACACAAGAAAGGTACAAAGATTAATAAACAGATCATCGCACCTACTATACTACTGGCAAAAGTACGTTTTAATTATAAATATACTTTTGAACATAATAATTGCATACGAAAAAAACTCGGACTTGGGATAACAAAATCGGAATAAAGTAAAGGTTACGCCGTTTGGCCGGTACACTGCGGGACAAAAAGTAGCTGTGCAAAGCTTAGTTTTTTTTCTACACAATATCATAAATATTATAATATTATACCCAGACGTGTCCAATCGGAAAAAAAACGTCGTTTGTTTATTTCTCACTTATTATATTATACGTCGTAGGCGCACACGCATGCACACCCGCGCGACACCGGAAACCCGTAGATAAGACAAACAAAATGCACGAAAAATAACAAAGAGGACGTAGACCTATGTAATACCTAACCCTAACCCACACACACGTCTTTGTTACCAATTTGTTGTGGTTTAACGGAATACCGCGGTCGTATATGTTTAACGCGCGGCGTCGCGCCGTCCAATTAGACGGTGACGACCGCGACGACGTCGGGAAATACGTTTTCGGAATTTCGGAGCAGTGTTTGGTCTAGTGAGATTTTTCATCTCGGCGGCCGGCGAGACACCCGAGCCGGAAAACCGTTACGAAAACAACGGGCGGCGGCGGCGGCGGTAGCGACCGGTGTGCCCCGCTCCGCGACGCTGCCGCGCAAGTATATAATACCACGACTACTACTACTACTACCACCACCACGGTAGACGGCGATACCGGCAGCTGTTCCGGTCGCGTGGCGTTGGCGGCGCCCGCGCGAAATGATCGCCGAGACGGTACAAAACGTACATAATATTTTGTACAGCATTGCGGGTTCCTACAATAATATTTTAACCGGGAGAATGATGTTAAATTTAAGCCGCGTAACGGCGTCCGTGCAGCTTTACACTATGTTCGACGGCTAACCAAGGGCGCGATAACCATAGACTGCCGCGCGGGAAATGATACCACGGTAGTAAATATAACAATAACGATATTATCGTCCTGGTCGTACCTGATTTGTTGATGGTCATCTGGGGCACCACTGCGGTGGCCGTCATCTGCGGCGGTGGATTGTGGCTGAGTATGTACTTGGGTTCGAACTTGGAAGGTTGAGCGATCGCTATCGGCGCCGGGTTGGTCATGGTGGTCACTGTTGCCGCGGGCATCATCAACGTGGACATGGCCAACATAGCGGCGGCAGGCGGGTAAGCGTAAATCTTCGGCGTGTACGACGACGCTTGGGGGACGACGACGAGAGTGGATGCGACTTGGTGGGCACTCGGGACGTGCTTTATTTTCGGCTCTTCGCGTGTATTACTATCGGTTCACCGCCGTTTCGCCGACATGTTTGCCGTCGTTGATCGATCTCGCGTACCTGTTCGCGTTCGGTTTGTGGACACCGGCGAGCGTCCTTCCACAGATCGATGGTTTCGGGCGGTCGAGAAGGATCGAGTTTCGTGGCGGTTCTGGCGAAGACTGTGCCCACGGTGTGATGGTTGTACTGTGCTGACGACGAAGGCGACGGCGGCTGCTGCGGCGGCGGCGGCGACGACGAGCGGCAGAGGTCGCGACGACGGGACGACTGCGTTCGGACTGACGCTACGGCGGTGGCGGCCAAACAACCCCTCTGCGGCGGGGCAGCGCGGCACCGCGGCGGCCGACGACTATACGCGAGTCCACCACCGCCACCGCAGACCGTAGCGCCCTCTACCCCGTTGTTTCGCCGCCAAAGACGACCGTATACAATTTATAATGCGTACGTCCGTGTATTATATTGGGGTGACTTTTTTCTCATTTTTTTTTCGACCGCCTCTGAATCGTTTTTTTTCTTTTAACACCCCGACGAAGTTCTTGACCTCGTTCAAACGGTTACACGAACGATTTCGGACTTATATTTTGTTTTCCCTCCCACCTCTACTTTACCCTCCCTCTCAAACTCCTCCTTCTCCCTCGCTCCCTCTCCCTCTTCCCGTGTATCTGTCTATCTACCCCTTTACCCCTCTATCTCTCCCAGTCTCTCTCTCTCACACACACATTGACATCATTTGGCCGCCGTCATACACTCAATGACGTGTAATCTTTATTTTAAATCCCTTACCACATGCCTGTCCGCCGCTCCGCTCACCCAACTCACACTCGTGCATTGTTTTCGGCAAACTCAAATACGATGGCATTTCTCTGTACAACAGTACATTGATATTACGACCGGGATAGAATCGTATTAAAATAAAAATCATATTGTAGGTATTCGTTTTCTCACGCACTCGGTCGTAATTGTATTTGAACAGGTTGACTTTTACGAGCTAATAGGTTTCCGATTAATAAAACAACGATTCGGTGTAATACGACTTGGTTATTTGTATAATAATATAACAACTACAACTATCGTCGTTCAGTGTACAATTATTATTACTGAAATATAATATTGATGACGTTGCAACGCGTGCACGGCAAATAGTCGTTGAAAAATAATTAATGATATTATTATTATTATACACGATGACACGACGCGCACAGTTGAAATATATTATGGCATAGGATTATTATTATTTTAAACGACGATAACAATATCAAATATCGATGCGTGTTATTGAGTAAACTCGTTTGTTGTATTAAGATAACAGACGATGTTCACCGCGTCGTACTGCAATAAAATATACACCGCAACCACAGTTCATATACGCACCAATAGCCACAGCCACGGTTCGTCACTTGTAACTACTACAACAACTACAACAAGCTACAGCTGAAATTAAATGCTATAAAAAATTGTATTTTTTTTTTTTACGGAATCGTTGAATTTCCACAACTTATACATAATATTACCCATGACACTCGGTATAAAGCCACGTATTTTTTTCCCAATTGTAGTTTATTATTTTAGTTTGTAATTACTTTGGGTAATTTATGTATACTGACTAAAGTTGATATTAGTATTCCCAACAAAATTAACATTTAGACGGCGCGGCGGCGAGCGGCGACGGCAGAGTAAAGCAACATACATTTACATAATCGTCTCTAAGACAAGTAAATGTGAAACAAATATAAATACTTATATCTTAATACACAAAACACATATCACTAACTCTTGAAATATGAATATCGAGCAAAGTAGTGAAATATTTTAGCTTACAAGTATACATTTTAGTTTCCATAAAACTGAAGGACATTTACGGTTAAATTACGATTTTTTTAATTCCTTTTTAAAAATATATTTTGTTTCACAAATAGTATAATAGTATGTGTAAAGTAAATTATTTTGTCATGGCCCGAATGTTAGCGCAAAAACAGTAAAAGCCACAAAAATAGCATCGTTTAGTCGTTATTGATTTTCTATTATTACTATCGTATGAGAAAAAAATTGAATCACTGGTTTGAAATGTTCCGAAAAAAAAACCTATTATAATTTAATGAACTCACTAATTGTATTTAGTATATTATAAACACGGTCCGTGACAATATATCGATTTTAATGCGAATCGTTATAATTTGTAATTATATACTTTATAAAAATATAATCAAACAAACTATGTAAGTACCTACATGATATAAAATACTAAAATATTAGTTTGAACGTGTAAAGAATCTTAAGTCAAACATTACGTCCACACATAGAAAAAATTAAATTTTTTTTTTGTACAAGATAGCATATTATTATTATACATATATAGGTACTATAGTATAGTATTACCATACTACCATAGACATAATAACTCATAGACAATACAACTATATAACTAGTTATTATGTCTATGAGTATTACGTAATATAACTTAATATGCATTGAATTAATTTTAATTAGGTGTAATGTGTTTTATTTTTAATATTTTATATTATTTAGATATAGGTAGAATACATATTTTATGAAAATATGAATCCATTAAAAATTAAAATGGCAGATTTTAGACTGTAAAAGTGCATGTTCTGAATTCCTAGTTAGGATTTAGTTCGCGGCCGTGCACCTGGTCTCTCTATATAATATCGGCATTTGAATTTGAACCTCCACCATGACCCCTGTGCCCAAAACTACAAAAGACCCAGTAAAAGACGTCGTGTTCGACACGGTGTTTCATTTATTTCCACGTGGTTTAAATATCGAAATTAATTTGATTATTTTACAGAATGCTGTACATTTTTAGACAGACAAACATTAGAGGTACCTATCTTAGGTACGAGCACGTAATGTAAATTTATTAAGTTCGAATATTGTGTAACTGTAATATAGTCTAAATAGGTATTATGGTAATAATATATGGGTGGACCATAATAAATTATACCTAGGTACATACATTTGTGATATTTAAATTCGTATATACCAAAATCCTAGACTCAAACTGATTGGTCGTTTTTATCTTCAGTTTTATTAAAATATAGTAATTAGAAAAATAATAGTCCACGTACAATTATTATTCACATGTTTACGATTAATCATTGTAACCTGACATTAATGAAAAATAAAAAAATTGCAGAAATTAGTCGGTTAATTAATATTAAAATATGTATAAGTACACATTAAATCAATCACCCGGAGTTTTGGCAAGCAAGAAGGCGGAAAAAATTCTAAAAGCTAGTAATTTGAAAACATGTGGAAGTAAATCAGATAATACAAGAATAATGAAATTGGCGTGTTCGGGTAACATTAAACATTGAGCACCAAACGTTACAAAAGAAAACGAATCACTACTTTTGATGTTTATGTGTTAATGTTCCAAAGAACTGGCAAGTCGAACATACCTTGCTATACTGTGGAGCATTTTATGACATACAGTTAAAACGCAATATTTAAATTTGAAATAAAACAAAATGGCAGGAAAAGAGGTTTATTTGATATATAAAACTCTGTGGTATAAATTAGTTATTATTCTGTCGTAATAAACGTTTCAAACGTTACCAATTTGTAATTAAAATATGTTTTATATTTGTTTAGAGTTTGTGACAGCGTTTAACCAATATTGAACAAATAAAATCTGTTAATTTTTGTTTTTATTATATAATATGATAATTCTGCACTCCGTGACAATCGTTTTGTCTCATGCACTCGATTTTATATTCCTATATGCTTGTAGGGCAAACATTCAATGACTCATCAAATAAATTCGATTTCAAACAAACTGATGGTGAGTATAAAGTGAAAAGCGGTATAATTTAAAACATTATGTGATCCTTAGCATAACATTCGTATGTAATATATGTGTATAATAAATAATGTAATAAATAAATTTTTTAATACCAAAGTCAACCGTGGGTTATTATGATAATCTACAGAGGCTGTGTGGTCAATAAATAAAGTGGATATGTTTTATTATTATACTAGGATAGTAGGATGTATATTATTATCTTTCGTAAATTTCCATTCGACGTAACGCCAATACATAATATACGATATATTTACTATATCTTATATACACACATATTATATAAATATAATATATTAATATTGGGAAGTCGACGATAATGTAACATAAGCCGTTTGAATATACATTTATAGTGTGTCCGTTTTTCAATCGATATATTATGTACTATATAATATGGTTCTCGCCGAAACATCGATAGCGCGCTTTTGCTCTTAAAACCGTCGCGTCGTCGTCGTACGTTCGGTTGCGGGATAGACGGTGGAAGCGGCAACAATAAGTAATTTTTCGTGCGATTTATGAGTCCATTTAACCGTGACAAGGGATGACAGATATTATTGGTGTTATGTGCACACCCTTAGGCCGATTTCCGTTCGCTAGGTGGCGGGGTGAGGCGGCGCTGAGGCAGTCCCACGAATCCTTTTGTACGACGATTTCAGAAATTCTCTCTTTCTCGTTTCGCGTGCGCCCGGTCGTCCGTCCGCGTCTGTCTCGCCCTCTCTATCCGCGCTTTTCTGTCTCGGGTCACGCATGCGTGCGATTTTGTCAAAACGCCAAAACATTACGTATGTGTGTGTGCGTGTGTGTGTGTACTAGAAAGAGAGAGAGAAAACGACGACTACTGAGGAGAAGAGGCATGTGAAGGCGAGTTGAGGATATCCCACTATATATATCTAGTATAACAGAAGTAGCAGCAGTAGTAGTAGTAGTATAATAGTGATAGTAGTAGTAGTAGTAGTAGTAGTAGTAGTAGTAGTAGTAGTAGTAGTAGTAGTGGTAGTGATAGTGGTAGTAGTAGTAGTATTAGTAGGAAAAATCGGGTACACGGAACAGGATTGCTTGGTTTTGTGGGATGGCTATCAGCAATTTATAAGCTTTACATCCGAACGGGTCCGATGCTATACACGGATGATGGGAGGGTGCGGACGGAGAGGAAAACTAACAAACCATCATGCCCCACCACCCCCTGGTCCGCAACCGCCACCAAACACTCTACCACCCCGCATCTTTGTGCACCGGTGAGACCATTGATTTCGGGATTTTTCTTAAGACAAAAACCCGACAACGCCGACACAACTGCCACGATCGTATCGGACTCTGCCGGCGTATATATACCTATATATGTATATATAGTTCAATACGTACGTATGCTTTTGCACACACACACGCGCACAGTGATATTATCATCACCTGCTGAGGCAATGCCATTTCGCCCCGCGAAAGAAAGGAAAAACTTTTTCCAGCACACGAGCCGCGTACAACACGACCGCGTGCGAGACGGCAGCCACGACGACGACGTGTATGCTTCGATGTGCACCGGACACGTGTATGATGGGCACATCTCACGGCCGATTATCGATTCGAATGATGTGAACATCGATCATTATAATATTATACGTTTGATATGCGCACGAGACTAGTCGACGGATTATTTTGGTGTTTTTTTTTGATATTTTCCGCGTTATATACGCGCAGACAAGTGCGGCACATAATGTAGACGTATTTATAATAGCTGTATCGAGTCAAACGCGTCATTGTCATATTATAAATTATGGTTTGGTATATTATATTGTACAATGATCTAGAAGACGTGTTGTGTGTTTAATCGAATGGATAAATCGATCCGTTAACGAAAACGTTACGATTTTTTTTAACTAAAATATCGCGTTAGATTTTTCAACACACCAATATAAATATATTATATTATTGTTATTATTATTATTATATACGTACGCAGCCGTCGTATAATAGGTAGCTGGTTTACTATGCTATTATAATAATAATATTATACCGATACGACTTGCAGCAATAGCGGTAATTTATATTTAGCTACCCTATCGCGGTTTGCGACGATCGCGTTTGTTCTGAAACCTACTGCACAACCACTGAGTACGTGAATAATAATAATATATTATTATATTAGCGTCCGAGACACTATTCACAATATACGAACCCTTTCGTCGACTCGACGACGGATGAGTCATTAACGACGACAAAGTATGCCTAAAATGCGTTATCCTGCAATGGTTATAATATAGCCGAGTTTCATCGACGCACGATGCGTTTAATGCCGTTTTAAATTATGATTGATATTGTTTATCATCCACAGTGTGCTAAACTATACTCATGTTTATTACCCTTCGTGCATAAAATATATTGTATTTTATACGGTTTAGCTATTAATAAAATATTAAATTACCAAGTGATTAATAATAATTACTCAATAACGTATGGACGTAAAGTTTGAATACCTTCTGCGTAGTGTGGAGTACTGAGCGATTACCGAGAACCCAAAATAAGCAACTAAATTCTGGTGAAAAGAAAAATCCAATTACATGAACTCGTACGATATTATGACGTCGTGTAAAATTGCCGCCAACTTTCAATAGAATTAATTTTGCATTTTTAAACATAAATTCAAAATATAATGTTTGTTAAAATGTGTAATAGTAAAGCAATATTCGTGTGTGGGTACCTGTATGTGTATTGTTGACTAATAACTAATAAGTAATAACTATACACTGTAACAAACTCATAAAGTTTGAAGAATGGTCATTGCTTAAGACATAAAAAATGTAATCGTTTTAGTTTATTATTGCCGTATTTTCATTGGACAGTTCTAGGACATTACAATCTATGAAGGAGGAGGAGGAATTTTTTTTTATGAAGTAAAAATTATTGACATTACGAAATCGTTTGGTAGAGTTCCCAAGCTTGTAATGTAAAAGCTCCGGTACAATATTTCAGTTTGCTACCTAGAATATAATATAATAGTCTCTCGAAATTCGAAATATGGTAAGACGTAAAGCATTTTTGAAGACAATCGACGAAACTGAACTTTCTAAATGTACTGCTATAGTTTCGTAAATGACTGATCGTTTGAAAACTTTAGCGTTGTGGATATTAGATGATTGTGTGACAATGCGCGACGATGATGACACGTTCCTGTTTGTCGTCGCGAACGAGCGAATTTAACGGCGAAGATAAACAACATACTGCCGAGCATTTTATTCACCGTACGTAAAAGCGTTATCAAATAATTTATGCGGGCAATAACGCGCGATAGATCGACGTATACGAAAAATATCGTATTCATTAAATGTAGGTAGCGCAGATATTGTGACAAACTAAAATATTATGAGACGTCAAGAACGAAAATGGCGGCGTAGGTACATTTCGTATGACGTTGTTAAAATATTATTATTATGTCGCGAGTCGTGTCGTTTTGGTAAACGCGCGCGAGATTGGCACAAATCGTATTTTTAAAACTCAAATTATCGGAAAACCCGCTCGCGTCGTGTTTATAATAATAATATAGGTGCGCCTACGTTGACGATTCAGAGAAATCGCTGTTCGGTTATTACTATATACAATAACAATAATAATAATTGTTTACGTCGAAACACGGTGGAACTCTCGATTTAATCGAAACGAAATCGGCGAAATCAATACCTCGTCATCGCGGCCTCCTCCTCGCAACCATATAGGTAGAGTGAGATATTATGCACAATATGCAGGTCGAGGGGAATACCATATATTATACGTCATTGAATCGCGCGTGCGAGTCGATTGTAAGTTACGATATTATGGGTTCTGCGTATTTTTCTTCCGCGCAAATATTATAACATTATTATATCGTTGTCGTCGTCGCGCGTCGCCGTCGTCGTTTGTAACCCAACAATGGTCGATCGCGACGGCAATGCGCTTCCACGCTGTGTATATTATAACATAATATTGTAATAATATCATACGTATAATATTATAATAATATACACAAAACGTTGGAATCGAACGGCCGCCGAGACTGATGTCAAACGAAGAAGAAGCGTTCGGGACGACGGAACGCGAACACACTATAACGCGTCTACGTGTACAAATGTTTTGTGACATTGCGCCCATAAAAAGAGATCCTGTTCACGATACGCGATTTGAAAGAAAAAATCGTTTGTTTGCGTTCTGTCTTATTGAACGCTCGTATATAGGTATTAATAGGTATATTATATAGGGTACAGGTGACGCGTTTTCGGTTAGATCGGACGATAATGTAATTATCATATACCATTGTCGCGCGCGTTTTGTAAAGGGACCGAAAAGGACAATAATCGCGGTAGGATGAGTAGCACGAGGAGGTGGTGGAGGTGGAGGGCGAAAACGCGTTTTGGGGACGCGGCGCGGCTGCAGTATAAATGTCTCCCCTTCGGAAATCTCACGGCCAACCGTGGCTACGGGTTTCGCGGGGCACTGTTTAGCATAATACATTGGGTTCGATAACCCGCGCCCGGAGTTTTACGCGGTTAATACCGCGACTTAAGAGAGTCGCGGGTTAGGACCGCGGTCGGGTACAAAGTCACCCGGGCAGTCGACGACGTGCGTATATTATTATGTTCTTGTGTAAAACTTTGGGCGCGCCCGAATTACTTTTCCAACAGCCCGCCGGGACTTTATAGACTCCTCGGCGAAAGCGCCGCCGTAGTGCTGCACGACCGTCTACACTTTAATCGGGCATTACAATAATATTATTATTATTTTTACGCCGAATGTATGAGAGCTCGTCGACGACGACGACCGCGACGATTACGATTCGTTTAATAAACAGCCACAGCGACCGTCGCCGTCGTGCGGCGGCGCGAGGATATTTATCAGCTGTCCCGTCCATCTGCCGTCGTCGTCGTCTACTTATATAAATATTATAATAAAACATCGCGTTGTCATAAGCCTCGGCCGAACACGATCGTAATGCGCCGTAAAGTGTTCGGGGAACCCACTGTCGGCCGCATATATACATCAATACCGTCCCATATTATTATACCACATTGGTATACCGTGTATACGTCGTAGACGATAATATAGTCCCCCGACCTTCGAGTTTGGAATGTTTTGGCTGAACGCAGTCGGAGTGCGTCAATATTAAAAAAATAAAAACGTGTACCTACCCAATATACTTGCGGCTATAGTGTATTGTCTGTAAATTACTTACGTCCGTACTGTTCGTAGAAATGCTCTAGTAGTATATACCTAACCTAACCTAAGTACCTATATTATATTATCTGTTGGGCGGCTAAGCCTGCAGATTACTAAAATTGCTGTACTGCAGTTTAAACTCAATACGAGCCAAACACGATTTAAAAACACTAATAAATTGTTTTGAGATTATCACTAGACGGCAGGCATGGGAGATGGCGCTTTATCTGCACTATCAAATTTGGAAAATTTGAAACAAACTTTAATGACGGATTTAAAAAAAAAATGTGTTCATCAAATACCGCAGTTAATAATAATATGTAAGTACCTATGCATTAGCAAGTATTTGAAATAATTCAATTTTTTTTTAAAAAAATTGTAAATAAATCTTAGTAAGTATATTTTTAATTTTTCAAAATTCCGAACTTCTTTCTGTTCCAACGACATTTGACATAACATATGAAATAACTGAAATAGTTTATTACTGTACCTATCTTGTAATACGATTTACGAATACCTAATAATATTATTATCGTTATTATAGTGCGTTACCGTTCTCCGCCACCTTCACCTCCACCGTCACGGCGTCACCGATGATTACCTCAGCTACCTATAACTGTTCAGTGTATTTGTCTGGTAACCGTGTAAATCATACTTAGACGAGTGTGACACGATAAAGCCCAACGCGTGTACGATACATATTACATACAGGGTGATTCATCAAGCATGCTCACCTCCATCTGTTTTCATTTAATAATGAATTTATTCAAATTCTGATTTTCGGAATTTTAAAATATACTTTAAGGACATATTTTTAGATTCTTGAGATATTTTGTACTATTTAAGGTGTGTCCTGTGACGATGCAACCTTCTGTTTTCAAACGAGAACCCCCTTTTGAGAAACAAAAGTTTGTGTCTCCACAGTGCTGCACTCCTATTGAGTAGTGCAAAAAATCTTAAGAATTTGAAAACATTGTCTTCAAGTTTATTTAAAATTTCAAAAAAATTGATTATTAAACGATGAAATGGGGGGTGAGCGTGCTCCGTGAATCACTCTGTACACACACACACACATATAAATATGGTATGTTAACCTATATAATATTTTAATATTGTGTCACCGGTGATGATAATAATAATAATTAATAATATACATGACAGTGTACACACAAGTACACGACGCCGGGCCGGGCACACACGAGATGGGTTGACACCTCGTGTTGGGCATTATAACACTCGGCGGCGGCGTCGTCGTTACCTATATATATATACAACGACAACGACAACAACTACAACACGAGTCGTATTTGTTACACGTCGTATATTATACGCGGTTTGCGGACGGGGACGAGTGTCGGGCACGAGGTTAGACACCGCCGCCGTCGCGCCGGTCTTCTTCGTTTACCTGGCCGCGTTAATAATAATAATAATAATAGTGTATTATAAATTATAATAATATATTATAACACTATATAATAATATGTATACGGAGGCGGTCGCGCGGTTACACGTTTACGCCATTATGACGAAATTATATAACTTGCGCGCGACAGCCGAGGCGGCGGCGGCGGCGGCGGCAACCATCGCGCTCGCAGAATATCGTCGAGGTTGTACCGCCTCTTATATGCTCGGCGACGTTGTTATACATTAAAAATAAAACAGACAAAGTAAAAATTTAAAAACAAACGCCAGAAATATTTTTTGTTTTTTGATTCTTTCGCGTAGTTTGAACTATTTCGGAGTTTGGTTAGGTTACCGGAACGAGGTTCGACTGACCTCTATACTGTTTTATTTACGCACATTTATCAATTTTTTCCTGAAATTTCTTAGCGGTGGTTTGGAGACAATATATTATGACGAGTGTTGCGCGATCCGAGCGTACCTATTTTCGATTTTTATTCTCTTCACATCGGAACAGATCCGATCAATCTTGCCGATTGCCCAAAATTACTCAGTCACGCCGCTGTGTTCTCGCGGGGTAGGTTCATAATATTATTATTATCTCCAAACACTACACCGGTTAGACTTTGGTGGATGGTTCAGCCTTTTGGGCTTACAACAATTGATGTGCAATACAGTGGCGTCATTTGTGGGGGGGGGGCATTAGCCCCTGTATGATTTTAAAAGCAGCCCAATGGGCCGGTGCCCGGACTGTTGGGGTTTAACCATTATTATTATTTTTATTTTAATAATATTTTAAGAAAATATTATATTGTGTACTATAGGAAATTCACAATGATAAATTGGTAATTAATAATTAATAATTGTTAGAATATATTTATATTTGGGAACGCGCATATATATGTGCTTGTGTGTGTGAGTGTTTTGTGAAGGTCGAAAGAAAAGGAACATAATAATATTGTTGTACACACAATTAGTGCAACAATAATAATAATTAATATCATAATCCCATTTAATTTTATTATAAAATCCAAAATTAATACAAATTTCAAAAACAACAACTTATACTTGGCACTCTTATTTATTCAGACTTGAGTAGTTCAATGAACTTGTGACAGTCGTGTACGGTGTAATATTATTCTCTTTTGTGTAATGGTGTTGAATTTAGTTTAGTAAATTTTAATTAAATTTTTTCGGCGAGTTGGGAATGGGAATGATATTATGATAAAAATGTAAGTAGACATCTGTAGATTCGAGATATGTAGTAGATACTGTGTTTACGAGCGAAGCGAGTGGTTTTTTTTAAGTTACCTATCTGGGTTGGTCAAAACTTTTCCCCCACTCTATTGAAAACTCAAATGACGCCACTGCACTGGTGCAATAAGACATGTTTCGATTTACCGATAAAGTCAGGTAAACGTTTAAAAAACGCTGCAACTATAATATAATATCCATGCCTACAAAATATAAGGAATATGGTTTATTTGGGGACATCTGCAACGACGTTTAAACATTTTTAAAATGGGAGATGATTACGTACCATTTACTATAAGCACGACCGATTGAAGTTTAAGAACGAACATATAGATGGGTTAATAATACATTTAATTAAATTAATAATATATTAACCGATATCAACAACAATTGCACACCGAATATAGATACGCGTCTGTGCAGTTGAAGGCAGCTGCAGTGCAAAACGACCAGTGGTGAAAAAAATCTTACTAAAACCTTTTCGCTAAAAAATGCTCACATTATTATAATATATATTATAGTAATATTATATAGTACGTCGCACTAGTGTTCTAAACTCAGCTCCGGATTATAATATTATTATATACCATGACTATACAATAGGTATAATATTATGCAACGACTGATTAGTTTTTACGGTATAATAATAATTATTACAATAATATGCGACTGTGTACAGTGTGATACTGCTGCTGCAGTCACCGTATGGCTTGTTTTGTGATTTTTCATGGTTATTTCGCCGGTGAAATTTGGGCCACCTATATACAACGCGCGCGCGTAACATCTTGTTTGTAAACATATTACTCAATTTTGCCGGAGAGATTGTGCGCCTGACATAAACAGTAATAAATAAAATGATAACCAATTTTTCACGCAACTTTCCGAACTCTGTAATGAATTTTGTTCTCGCGAGGGAATAGGATCGCGCGATGGCGCGGTGAAGGGATTATACTTGGACCAATATTATATTTTAGATCATATTTTTACTTGACAAGATACTTGGCGAATTGTTTTTTTCTCAGCCGGAATTTATTCATAAAAATAACCGTGATAATATCGCAAACAATTCAAAACAGCCGCAAGGTCAAAACGTGAATACAAAAACATCGTTACTCTCGGTAAACATTTTCGTAACTAACGTATGTAAATTTTAATTTATATGGATTACCGTCATAACAATTATAATAATAATATGACGTTTAATAACATTAAATCTCGCATCTTCAGCCAAAAACTAGATAAAACAAAAAGTTCCCTCTTCGCGTATTATTATATTTTATAATACCGAGTGTTCGAACGGGGCCCGGATTAAAAGCTGCCCATGAACAAAATTAATCGTAATGGCGGCTCCTTTTCCCAGAGGAATTGCATATTACAACTATATAACTATTTTCCATTTACTTACTAATTAAAAATGTTGTACCAGGAACATAATTCTTAATGAATCCTTCGTTTCCTTTTTTAGTGTTGCCCCATACCTATCTATTTAAACTATCTCGCTCTTAATTTCCTTTTATATATTCTCTTAATCTTACATGCTTAATATTTTATGATTATTTTATATTAAAAAACGTTAGTAAACCGAGTGAGTGTGTATATATATATTTTTATTATCAGTTACTTGAATACAGCGCGGGTCCGTTTTCGTTTTAGATATAGTTTTGTAAATGTTTGTATATTTTATACCATTTGTATACCAAAACTACAGATATTATATTCGTTCGGTAGTTACGCAAAACTATGTGTGCGTATATATATGCACGGTTAATATTAAAATACAACACAATTATGCGTATGTTTAGTTTGCAAACTACAAATAGAGCATAATATTATTATAATATACTGCGACTGTAATACAATACATCAGACTACCAAATTCTAATGGATTTGACATGAAATAATGTTCAGTTTTAATATTTAAACCAGTATTTACACAGTATAAATTATTATGTATATAATGGTGCGATTTATGCATGAATGTACTACTATTGTACGACGAAGTGCAATCCCACGTGGAAGCTATTTAAATTAGGTCAATGCAGACTAATAGTTGTCGATGTGCATAATAATATGTTATTTCGGTGTTCAAAAAAAAAAAACAAAAAAAAACGATAGTTCTATTGTACCGCAATAACATAAAAATGATAATTTTATGATTATGTTTATTATTATTATTATTGAAACGTCGTGTTTAAACGACCTCCCAGGACGTTTGCGCCTGGTTCGTGGTGATTTTATTAAGTCGCGGGTATTCCGAACGAAAACGTTAATACTCATTTTACAACCAATCGAAATCGATATATTAAATATATTATACCTACGCGATTGACGCGACGGTGTTTGCGGCGACGTGTTTTTACGGTCCGATTATATTGGTATAGTCGTTAAATCGCAATAATAACGATATACGAAAATAAACGAGTCAAAAGCACAATGATACCTTCTGCAATATACTTATCCATAGCTTAATTATTGAGATCGCGCGTGTGTTATAAAATATAATAATAATCCAGCCGGGAGGAAATCGCGTATTGTAGAGTCCGCGAGAAAAATCAAGTAAGGGGACAAAAACGAATGTATATAATATTATATTGTATACCTCCGGCTTTAAGATTACTATTACTACAGTAGACGCCTCTTATATTATAAGACACTGGATATAATAGGTTCAGTCGCTTATTAGACTCAAAATCTCTTGGAACGGTCCTAATCCGGTATCTAAATTCGTTTAAAAAAATTTAGTTAAAATAGACTTGCTGCTTCGGTTATAGGACTCATCATTTCGTAAGAAAAATCGTAGAAATAAGCTTTTCTGTTGGTTATTAGTTATTACTCATTACTGGTTTCTAATCATGCCATATTATAATATACAATTTATGTACTTACAACAAATTTATAAAAGTTTAAAATCTATGGAAGCTAATATTATGTAGGCATGTATTAATGTATGTACTATATACTTATAATTATTTAATGATATCTAAAAATATCAAATATTATATTCTATAACAGAAGAAGTAGGTGGCAAAATAAAATCAATAATTAATTTAAATTGTTGTTCTTTTTTTTCACTTTGCCTATATACGATTAAATCGGTAGCACTTTGTACTGGTCTCGGTGTGAGTCTTATAAGTGGCCTCTACAACTGTATTATCGTTTCACACTTCGTGACGACGATGGTGACGGTAGTTCGACGAGCGTCCATTGTTATCATTACAACTACTATAACAACTCGCGTCGGTAAATATTTTCCCATACGATAAGCGAGCAACTTCTTCTGATGGTCCTTCGGGACGTTATTTACACGTTTTGGTGACGGCCGCGGCGATAACGACCGCGGTGGCAAAGGCGCTGACGACGTCGGCGCTTCCGGCGTTCTACTCTTAATCACCGGAACACCGGGGCGGCGGAAAGAAAATAAAACCCGGCTAGTTTTCGCGCTTAATTATAAGTCTGGATCCGCTTGGCTGGAAACGGATGGAGGAGGGTGGAGGGGTGGTCGGTATATGGTGGCGTTGGCGGGCGGAGGGGATGACGCTCAGCGTAAACGGACGAGAAGGAAAGACGCGAATTTATGCAAAGTTATGTTTGTATAGGTGTTATAATAATAAAATATGTGGAGAAAACGAAAGAGGAGGAAAACAAATATTTACAGAGACGACGACGACGACGACGATGATGATGTCCGGGGCGGGAGGACGAGTGAACGGAAGTACAGTGTCCAGAGAGCAGTCGTACGTATATAATATAATATAATATTATTATTATAACTTGAAATAATAAGAAGCCTAATTAACGCGCAAACGATTAAATAAGCAGCGGCGGTGGACGGAGAGAGAGAGAGAGAGAGAGAGAGAGCGAACGCAGGTGACCGAATTACGTCTGTTTTTTTCTTAAAATATCACGATCTCTCCGAAACTAATTTTCTCGCTCGTTAGCGACTCATTGTTGCTATACAGTATACATACACACACACAAATATTATACAGGGTGATTCAAAATGTATGTTACGGCCACTTATCATTGATTTAAAATAGAGAAAAAGGTATGATAGAAAAGTTTTTCAATTTAGAAACGTCTAAAATGATTTGTACATTTTATAATTTTTTACAATATTTCAGGGGGGGTTTTGGACGGTCGACTTTAGAAATGTTTAAGACTTTAAATATTTCTCAAACATAGAGTTTTGCATAATTAAAGTTGTTCAAGCATTAATATGAATTAAAAAATGTCTTCATATTATGTTTGCAAAAAAGTATATAGGTTCCCATATGAGTTTCTAAAGTTGACCCCATAAAACTCTCCTATATATTGTACAAAATTATTATATCACCCTGTATATACAGGTCACCAAGCATGCTCACCACATTTTTCTTCTTCAATAATATAGTCATTCAAAATCTGATTTTTTTAATATTTTTACACACGGCTTAAAGACCTTATTTCAAATTCATAAGATTTCTTGTACTACCGAAGGACTGTCCTGCGGAAATACGAAGGTTTGTTTTTCAAATGAGTACTCCCCTTTTCTACTGTAAATTATTCAGCGAATCATTTCATGTAAGTACCGAAATCAATATTCAAACTAGTAGTTTTTGATTTGTTTAACTTTGTACACTATAGCGATAATAGGTCTACATAATGTGTATGGAAGATATAATTATATAAATATAAATACCTATATATATATATACACAGTGATTTAAACGTGATTTTTAGTAAATAATATCAATCCATCAAAATGTATGATCTTTAAAAATGAACCAATTACATAAATACCAGATCCAATATTATCATTAATAAAAACATTTTAATAACTAAGCAATTTCAAAGTTTGAATTAGATGCATCAGCATGTTCAAAAAAGTTAACAAACGCGGGTTTTAATTTGAAAAACATATGTTTTCCATATATTACTCTTTAAATATCATTATATTTTATAAGAATTTAAATATGGATTTTAAAAATGTTTAAAAATTTAAAAAATCAAAATTTGAATAAAAGAATATATTATTATAAAGGAAACATGGAGATGATCATGTCTGGCTGTAATAATCTAACAGACTTGCGCGATAATTATTTTATTTTATGAGATAAGAACTCGATCGAGTCCAACTAATACAACGGCTGATCATATTGTTGCAGTCAAAATTCTTTTCATATTTTGTTTTTTTTTAAATATTATTCTGAAGTATCTGCATTTTATTGCCGTTAAATGCTCCAAATCATTATTATTATTTTAGCTGCCTCCTTTCGTCACTGCAACTATTTAAAGCCTTGTACAACACGGTCTTAAATTTCATACATTTGGGTGAGGGCTGTAAAATATTTATAATTTAGATACATTCAGTTTAAAAACTATTCGATTAAATATAAAACAATTTTATTATTAACTGTTTTTGATAATAAAATTTGTCTGAGAAAATGTTTAAGTAAATTTCACATAATATTGTATTCAAGCAAAAGTAATATATTATACCTGAGAGAATCTAGCGACGATATAACTAACAAATATCTTTATTCTAAACTCAATATTATACATTAGGAAAAATGCTAGCATGCTTGTTATTCTATAATAGTTTTAACCGTGTATTATATTCAAGTGCACATTTATTATCATCGCGTTGATATTATTATGTAATTTGCTAGTAAATTAAATAATATTATTAAGACCTCCATCGATAATCCAAACATTTTGAACCCGATACTTGTATTGAAAATAATTGCCATTTAACCGATGAAATTATTCCCTTCGAGGTATTTTAGACAGTCAAACTCCTATCAACTACCACTGAACAGAACGGATATTGTAAAAGTTTTTTTACTCGTATTTATAATATGATACAGTATAGTGTTACTGCATAACACCTATATTATATCGAAACCATATTATTATATTATATTGTGTTAACGTTGGTTACAATATTGGAATACAATATTATAAACTGTGCAGCGAACGGAATTTTACGAAAAATCGTAGGTAGGTATATGTATTATTACAGATATGTTAACGATATCACAAATAAACTGAAGAAATGTCCCATCGATACTGCTAAGACGATTTTCTGGATATAATATTGTACTATACCTAACATTTAAACGATTGAATTCTCGATTGAAAAACATAGGAACGCATGGACGGTAAATATTGGATATAATTAAATGTCTTGAAACGACACACGAATCGAATCGAAACGCAGAGTTGGGGGTAAATCGTATTATAATAATAAGAGAAATAACGATTTTAAACAAAGGCGCGCGTACGCACCGGCGGCGGTGAGAAAAATAAATAAACGTCTCGCTTTTGTGGCTTTTTGGGCTTAGAAATATGTCTTGCACTCGGCATCGCAGACGGCGCTATTTGTTCTACAGGGTGTAAAAAGCGTGATAAAAAAAAAAAAAAAAAAAACAACAACAGCAACAGTGGAAGAGAAGAAAAATACTTATATAAATATAAATATATATCATACGCCTAATATAAAAATGAATCATCATTCTTTTTTAGTGCGATTTTGCGATGCGAAAAAACCACGTCTACGCTCATTTGCTCTAACGAGGTATTTTCATTCCATTGCCCGAATAAGCGGTGGTGTCGGTGGCGGCAGCGGCGGCGGCGGCGGTGGAGGCTCGGTTAGGGGTAGTGATGGGGGGGGGGGCGGGGGTGAATATCATACAGTTGAAAAGTTTTCTGTATTTTTTTTCCTCTCCTACTTGCGCCTTTCGTGACTCGACCGCAATTGCAGGCAATTAAATCGACTGTCCTTTTTCTCTGAAGCGGTGGCGGTGGCCGACGACGACGACGACCTATATAATATATTTTATACCCACCTACCTACTACCTATAAACGGCGTAGTAAAGCCGACCGACAATTACCCCGACACACACACACACACAAGCAAGTTTTAGCTTTAACGGTCCGTCTACTACAGCAGCGCGCGCGGTTTGTTTTATTATTTTTTTCCGTTTTTCATTAGCGTATTATATGTCGACGACCAAACACGGTAATAATTAGACGAGTGAATAGGAATCGGTACGCGTTCCCCAAAACCGAAATTCCGCGGTTCTCCCGAGTCTACGGCGGCACATAATATGCGCACACGCGTATATACCGAACATTATACGGGCGATTGGCCGTATCGTATTATTACATACCGTTCGTTCGTCTGAAAATAAAATACGATATTTTGTCGGAGGCCGAGTAAAAAAAAACCCACCCCCGAGTGTCGTCCGGTCGGCAATAGGCGATATTTTTATTACTCCATAAAAAACCGAGTCTAATCTCTCGTTTTTTTTTTTTTTTTGACGACGCTGCGCTCATGCAGTAATATCCGTTCGCGGCGTTAGCGTTTTACTGCAGTCTGCAGCTGTCATTAATAAATTATAATATCGAAGGTATGTCCGAACCGAACTGATAAAATAACGGCAGCGGACTCATAAATTATACACCGAAATTTGTATGTGTGACGGTAAACTGTAAGTGATAATATATGATAATAATAATAATAATATGTCGTTGTGCATATAATATTTTATTCTGCTGCAGCTCGAATATACAATATTATAAAAAAATCTGCCACGACGACGTTAAATCTGTCCTTATTTTCGGGTACCCGACGACGGCAAAGATACAATTTATAAAGTGGTTTTGAACACCAACTTTTTCCAGCGAACTCCTAAAACACTCTGAACCTACCCCAACCTCGGCGTGTATACGATTTCCCGAAAAACCATATTATTGTATTCACGCGTGTACCGATAATTGTTTATGAACCCTATCATAATGTTTGCTTATATTTACTTTGTGTACACAGTACACTAGTGGAACCAAAGTCTTGTTAATACACCGTGAAAATTATGTTGCAGTGGGTCAAAATTTCCGCAAAACAAATGCTCCTGGGGATTTGCCGGGGCGGAAAATTCGGTATCGAGATTATTTCATCCGAACGACTACGTTTAATAAATGCGAAATATTTTTGATTTATAATATTATGCCATTATACTGCAGAGGATATTTTTCTCTTTTTATGATTACAATAGTGGATTGTCACATAATATTGCTGCGGTTCAATCTTTTTTTCGCGATTAAAGTCTAGTTACATTTTATATACCTACGCATAAAACAAACATAGGTCGAGCGTAACATTTATTCGTTGGCGTCACTGCAATACCGAAAGATTAAACATTATAATATTGTAAATATTTTGTAAGTGAGGAATATTGTATCCTATATACGGATAAATAGTCTAATTAATTAACTATTAATTAGATATAAAATGTTGATCAAAATGATTATGTTGCACCTATAGTTCAGTTACAATAGATTGGCATACTCATAATATTTGTTTACGGCTTTTGTTCGCTCCGAACACATTAATTTAGGTGTAATATAAACGTTGTAAATTACTGTTATTTAATATCTGAAGGTATTTTGTTTCAAACAATTTAAACACCAAATACTTTATAGATGAGTCAGAAAGAAACATTCAAAATGATTGACACCCCTTCAATAATAGTTTGTTTTATAGTAATATATGAAAAATATAATTAGATACCAGAATACATTTTATGGACATAATATTTTTTTTGTTTTAAATATTCATGTATTTATCAATCGTTTCTATTAAATTCATATGCAATTATGTAAACCATTATCAATATGAATAAAATTCATAGGTAAGCATATACTAATTTTTACATTAATTATTGTAGTTTATCAACCATATTATGGTCTTTACATTTGAAAACATTTAAAGAAATCGGGATGATACCCGTTTCATAACCGTTAAATTGTAAAGTAGGTAACAATATTAGTTATGAATAACCACTATTCCTTTTACGAAATAATAAGAATATAATGTCGACACAACGATATAGACATATCATTGTATCCGTCGTAATAATTGAATGGGGAGTATGTGTGTATGTATTCAAAACCGAAATGTATTTATTTTTAGATAACGTAAAAGCAATAGACTACGATCATAAAAATATTAAATTATTGTATTATGATAAACGTAGTAAACAATAATAACAACAACCGTATCTGTGGTGCGTATAAACAGTCAGGTTAAGGACTTTGCGCCATGATGGCAGCGGTGGTGGTGGTGGTGGTGGTGACACACACCACGCGCCGCAGTAGTGCCCAGAAAAAGAGGGATCAAAAAACAAATGCCCCGCAGAAAACCTCGATTGGGCCGGTGAGTCGGACGGGGGTGTGCATGGAGGACGTTGGCACTGGTACCGGCCGGTACAAACGGGGCGGCGAGGGGTCACTACTACTATACCGGAAACGGATATCCAATAAAACACACACGCGACCGTCGTCGCCGCATCCTATGCCGCCACCGTTTAATTCGCTTACATTAAATTACTCCGGTTGGCCTGGAAGTGCTGGTGGCGGTGGCAGGTGGGGGCAGGGTGTACCGGTGTTGCGGAGGGGATGTCTGTAGAAAGGGTAAGGGCCGTCTTATGTGTATACACATTATACTTTTGTAATCGGGCGTGGGAGAGGGGAGGAGGAAAAGAAAAGAGAAAAAGAGGAAAATTTCAACTAGCGAGTTCCGCCCCGACCGTCTCGTAGTCGTGGTCTTTACCACCCCCTCAATCCGGCCGCGGAATCCGCATGTATAAAGTAATACAAGCGTCTCGAAGTCGTCCCGACCATATACGCGCATTATTTTATATTAAATTATCGTTATAAATTGCGTTTTACAATACTATACGCTAGGTGATTATTTTAAACGTCATCCCTAATCAATTACTCATAGTTTTCGAAAAAAAAAATGTTTATGTAGGTAGTTTATTTTTAGTATTTAATTCTATACATATTGTATGCAAATGCAAAAACATTCTGAACCCTGGTTAATTTTTTTTCTCACTGTATTCGTCACCGTTTTTTTGTATTAATTTCTTTCGACTTCCTTACTGTAAGTTTTATTTTGTTTTCAGTAGTCAATTATTTTTTGGAAAAACTCGCTTTCAGACTTATCGTTTGACATAGATTACCACACTAGTTGATTGGTGAGACGAGTGTTGAGTGCTTGATGGCTTGGTGTGAAGACTGAATGCCCAACCCCAACTCGCACCAGGCTCTGTGCGTGACTCTTGGGCCACCGCACGCCAATCGGATCGCTCACCTGTACTACGAAACGACCTGTTTCTCCGTCGGAATGGAATCGAATGTATGCGAACGAGTCGTTGGGATCTTCTTGGCCCTTTATAGCGAGGTACCCAAAAACTGTATGATTCCTAAAAGCGACGCGCTGAAGGTCACGCACGGTTCTCTCATTATAACAATTTAATACGCGAATTGGCGGCAGAGTCGGAAGCGGAACGGGTGCGGTTCATGAGTTTCCGGTAAAGTGCTGTTAATTTAGGACCATAAAATATGTCATATGTGAAAGGAGGGGGTGGAGTCAGTAACATTTTTTTTTTGTACCTTTATATTATTGTAAAATATGATTTTAACTAAAGAAATTATTATCTTAAATATGAATTATATGATTTTATACGAATATTCAAATCAACTCGATCGGGGAGCTCCAGATCCGAAGAACCGCGGTGGTACCATTGTGTATGCATATTGTATTATATTATAGCGTAGTAGCAGCAAAAGAAAGTGATCATAGAACGGGAATTTTGTATTGACTACATGACTGCAAAATTGTATTATTCTACAAATAAATTAGCTATAAAAAGATGTATGTATATTGAATAAAAGTAACGTAATCATGTGGATTAAATGATTTGACAACGGATAAGACTACAGAATGTTTTATGAATAACAAAAAATAATATTTGATTCAGAATATTATGGTTGTTAAATTAAAAACCAGAGAAGAGAAAAATTCAAAAGTTGTCCTTTTTCATAGTGGAGTAATCGGTCGATATTCATAAACTGCGAAATGAAATAAATGGGAAGTTACTAAACAATATAATAATATAATCTCCGATTACTTCCGTTCGGAATAACAGTCTCCGACAATTCTTACTTTTATTTTTTTTATTACACCCAATACTTGCAGAACTTATAATGCTTTACATATTTTCGTAACTGAATATTTTAATATTTTTATAGAATCGCGGTAAACAGTCTTTTATCGTTTTAATAATGATCTTATTAAAATACAAACTTTGAAGACTGTAATAATAACTGTACACACCTAAACATTATTTGTATTTTGGTAGGACTGTTTAATGCAATAAATTATTATCGTAAAGCTTTACGATCCTCGTGGCCGCACAGATTCGGTTTTTGGAAGCGCTGCTATGATTTTAAGAACCGTTGCTTCGGAGGTGCATCATACACCTACGTCGTATTATTTAATATTATTACAGTACACACGAATGCACCCGATGCACCCTTCAATCCCTGGAGTATAATATAGTACATTCACGAGGGCACCGATTCGATCCCGAGTCCTTTCCGGTTAGGCCCGTTCGGTCCGCGAGCATCGTAGTAGCAACTCCGCCGTCGTCTCCCTGCACTTGACCGAACCCCGGTTATCCCCCGACGTCAATGATAATAATAATATCGTGTAGTTTCCGATCGTTTTGAACTTGATTTCGTACCAATATGCTATAATATTGGTCGTGTTATAATATATTAACGAAAATGCTATAACGTCACGTGCTTTTGTTTTCACGAAGGTATAGTTTTTTCGCATCGATCTGTCACGAAACGAATGCACGATGATAGTTTAACGATATTATATTATGCGTAAAACGTTACGTTTTTGTGTTTCCCAGGTTTATGTTTTTGTAATATTTTAATATTAATGAGCCTAATTAAATCATGATCGATGGTGTAATATTGTGTTGTACAGTCATCCAGCTCGTCCTGCGCCACCCTCAAATGAATGATTGGTGTTATATTTCCGTTGTCGTCGACCTGTGGTCTACTGCAGAATCGTCATTGTATATTATTATTTTACGTTTTGTTTGGAGGAGTTTTACAAACGCGTAAATCATTTGTGACGCGCAAAATCCACACGACTAGTTAGTATACTTGTATTATACACCTACCACTCATAATGCACGTCGTATATATTGGTTGTATAATTTCGGAATTACAAATCCAAAACATTTCGAGTTAAACAATGCTTTCACGGTCTCGGTGTGCCGCCCGCCGTTCGTGTGTACGAAATAACTACTTCGTCGTCTCAATCATTAATGTATACAAGAATATATATATATATATATATATATATATGTTTATTACACGGTGAATGTTTCACCTCTAGACAAACTTTTAACACAAAAACATAATAAGAATTTTAATGTTTAAAAAGTTTTAATTACACTGACGGAAGTTTTACAGGTGTTTTGGCCATAAAAATGAAAGGGAAACTCGCCGGGTTTTCTTGTTAATTTTTTTAAAACTGTGACCTATATTTAACAATTATTATTATTTCTCGCGAGACATTAGAACAAAAATTACCATCCTCATCCAGCGCGCGCCCTCCACTCGCCGGGGCCATTGTACACAATGGTTCACCGGCCGCCACGTATACGGAATAGTTATTTCTCGTAAAATATTCATATGATGCGTGCACCTTATATAGCTATAGGAACGATAGTTGATGCAGTCATAGTAATAATAATATTACGCAGACTAATACGCCTTTCTATAATAATAATATATAATACCAATATTCTATAATATTATTTTGATATTGTAACGATCGTATACCCTCATAGTGTGGTATAATAATGGACGCCACCGCCGCCGCCGCTGCTGTAACCTGTTACCGCGTAAACGGTCGTTATAATAATATCACACGCGCGGCGGAGGTATATTTTCGATACTACTATTATCGTATTGTATTTTCGCGATACCGCTGAAATGCGCCGTTATCGCAGCTATCAACGAACGCCTGCGTTGTCCCACGGACTTATAACCGCGGATACCCAAAGTCAGGTCACGACCACGTACAGAAAGACACCGACATCTCTCTGTCCATAAACATTGTCTCCGGGCTCGTGTGTACGTACATCGTTTCTGTGCGAGCACGTCGTGTGTACGAGAGACGTATTTACCGTGTACACGACGGTAACAGCGGTCGTGTTATTAGAGGCTATAATATTATACAATATTTTGTACACGGTCCGGTATTATATTATATTATGATGTTTCGAATGTTTTTTTTTTCGTAATAATTGGATGATTAAATCGGGTGTGGGTCTCTGTTCTCGCGGGCAACGTTGACGGCGACGACGGTCTCGAGTAAAACGAAAAACGACGATGAGAGGGAGGTTGACTACGACTTGTATTGTCGAAAGCTGCTGGCGAGTTGCAAGTTATAGTATCATAACGATATAACGATATTATGTGTACAAAATACAACAGTGTACAATGTATACGTCATATAGGTTTGCTTTTACGTAATCAACGGAGTAGGCACACGCGAAATTGTTTATATAATTATTGCGTAATGGAATACAAATCCTAAAAACTATTATTGACATAGGTAATAATTATTATTATCGTTAAAAAAGTCTATAAATTATGTTATTATTCCGTCATACATTTTTTTACATTTTTGGATTATAAATATTATCGTATTTTATAGTTTGTGATATAATAACGATAATATTATTTAATTAAAGTTAATGGCCAATCTTTATTATGAATTATTCGATTAACAATTTATTTAGTGTGCTTACTATTACAGTATACGATTATGTGACGCAAGTACAAATAAATATGCGTAATAAAACATTTTGAAGTATTAAATACCAAAAAAAAAAACGGATCTGAGACTACGGCGCTGTACCTAAATTGCCAATTCAAAACGCCGTGTTACAATATTTTATTAAGTTATATGCATTAAAAAAATATTATCATACTTATGAGAAATCAACAAACTATAGACCTGACGAGTGTTATGAAAAGCTCAATAATATATGACACAATTTCCATCGATACGTGTTTTTTGTAAATATGTTTAGATTGAAAATATTTTACACTTCTTACTCGTATATAATGTGTATTTGAATTCTTTTTTTCACTATTTAAGAAACTGTAGATAAAAATTGTAACAATGGTATTGTTTTATATTAATTTAAAGAAAACTAAATTTTAAGTAGAATACATATTCTATTGAAGTGCTTCAATCAGATATAATAATTTATTCCTAATTATACATATTATTTTTTCGCATCATCTTTTATATTATTACGAGAACATTACACCTATATTATAATGTAGGGTTATTAAATTAAGGAAAATGAAAATAGTATCTAATGAAAAAAAAAATAGCCGACTTTCTTGAAGATCGTTAAAGTTTATTCAAAAACATATACATGTATATAGAGCTATTTGCAGCAGCCTTTAAAGCCTGCTAATGTTATTAACATAATTCAAAATAATGGTAAGAGGTGTTGTTATTAAGAATCATAATATTATTTAGATTTTTTTTTTTGCTCTGTAGGAGTTAACACATTACTTTGTGGTTTTTGGTTTATATATATTCTCCGGCCACTCTTTATAAATGAAAAATATAAATGTAAAAAATAGTTTTTTTTTCTCGGCTAATTAACTACAGAAGATTCAAACAGCTCGAAAAACGAAACATGTACTTTGTGAACGATAAAAAAAAACCTAGTAAATTCGAAACTGTTAGTTATATAACAAATATTTTTAAAATATTAATAATTTATCGTGTTTGCGTATGATTTAATTATTAAAAATCGTTCTGAACATTTTTAGTATGTAAAGCTTTAATAATAACATCAAAATGACTATTTGAGAAAGTCTGTGAAAAAACTTGGTTGTCTGTCTTCATTACCACCGTCGTTGTGTGGGCGATGCCTGTTTGGATTAGGTTCTGAATAATAATATAACAGTCGTTGTATTATGTACTTCAACCGCGACAATATAACAAACATAATATTAATAATAAATACACATCACGGCGAACATCACATAACATTGCTATAAAATATTGTACGCTGCTGCGTATACAAACGTGAAATATACAGGGTGATTTACCAAGCGCATGTTCATTTGAATTTTTTCATTTATTCGAATTTAGATTTTTAGACAAACAATACTATTCTCATCAAAGACCGCACTTTCAAGTTCTCGAGATTTTTTGTACTACTCAGGAGTGTGTTCTGAGAACACCTTCCCTCTTTCTACTGTAAATTCTTAGTGGATAATTTTTATGAACATGTTTTGGTACCAAAATCAAAACAAAATTCGAATGAGAAGTTGTTATGTGACTTTCTGTACCTAGAATAATGCATAACATGGGTTTGGAGATGATATGGGGGCTATGGTGACTTGAACGTTTTAATAATTGATATTAATCTAACAAACATTAATCATATTTTGTAAAAATGGTCCAAGTACAATAAGCACTAGTGGTGCATACGTCATAATACATATGTTTTATATATTCATAAATAAATATAGATAAATAAATATATATTTATATTTATATATATATATATATTAAGTACCTACTATAGTTATCCTCAGTGTAAACATTTTAATGACTGAAAAACTATTCGTTCAAATTTTGAATTAAGTATCTCAACAATTTCAAAAATCCAGTGAATAATTTAAAGAGGGGTTCTCGATTGGAAAACAGAAGTTTATATCATCATTCACCACTGAACACTCGTCGAGTAGTAAAAAAAAGTGTACGGAATTCAAAAACAGGTACGGTCTTAGCGTATATATTATGCAATCATTGTAACAATATAACATATTTTAGTACCCACCTACCTATAATTATTGCGTGTAATAACAATACGCGGACTGATGGGGCGAACGGGCTCTGGTCGTCAAGGGGTCGTATGTTACACACACCATCGCGGTGCGTATTATATTATTATCGTAATATGTACACGTCGGGCGTATAATACACACATAATGTTATATTATTATGAAACGCGGACGGTAAATAATGAGCGAGCGAGACGGATATATGTCGTAGCGGCGGGACGGTGCGGCGGGCGGAGGTGGTGGCAACTTTGGGGGGGGCGGAGGGGAGGGAAGGGGTTTGCAAGGACCGGGCAGGAGATGATAGGTGGACGAGTGTAGTGCGCTGAGTATGACCAAGGTGGCACGTCTAACTACGTGGTGTATAACGAGGATAAATGAGATAATAAACTGACTCGCAAGTCTCTCTCTTTGTCTCTCTCTCTCTCTCTCACCCACGCACACACGGTCTGCCAGCACAAACCCAACACAGTTGGTGTGTGTGTGTGCGTGTGCGTGGAGGGTGGATGGGGGCAGATGACACTAATTTCGGATAAAACTCGCGCTCGACGCATTCGGACGTTAACGGAAGACGCGAGCGAAACCCAGCTATTATGAAAAAAAAAAAATAATAATAATTGGAACACAATTCGAGTATAATTCGACCATTGAATGTTGTTGAGTTTTAAAAATGTTCGAAATAATGACTTTAAATTCTCAGATGTACGAAATATGGTTTCATATAAGTAAGATTAAGTAGTTATTAATCTATATCATCGGCCGAATAAACATCGAACGGATTATATAATCTGACTGGTATAATAATATTATTGCGTCTCATAGTTTTAGTTGTTTTCAGAACGTTATACCGTCCATATTCGGCAGATGACGGGTGTTATTATAGTAGTCTGACCGTCGTACCCTGCTGCGGACAGGACGACAATAACAGTTTATAGTAATATAATAATAATTATAATAGTAAAGCTACGTGACCTTTACGCGCGCATCAGGGTTTTAAAAACATTGCCACGATTGCCGAAAGAAATGTCTACTGACGACATAACATTTTAGAAATGTATTATAATATGTACAATAATTATAATACACGTCATTATTAGCACCACAGAGGCCCAAACCCTATGACTAGGTGTAGCAAGCGTACACATTGAAAATAAGGGAAGAAAAATATTTAATAACAGAAAGTTGTTAGGAAAAATACTTATATATATAGGAAGGTCACTTTTTGGTCACTTTTATGATTTAATTCAGTCACTTAATCACTTTCATAAAATGAATAACTCAAACCATTTCCAACTCTGGTGATACCTTGGTATATTTATATTTCCCAATATTAACAGTTAGTACAACAAAAATAAACCATTCAATTTTGAGTTTTTTTTTTGGGTGGGGGGAGGGTGGGTAAAACGATCTCTTGCTACACCTGAAAAATATGTCTTGGGTGCCACTGACCACTGCTGTTCACGATAATCAAGTGTCGTCTTTCACACGTATCGGTCGGCCCACGCAGAAAAACCGTTTGACCGGAAATATTATATATTATTATTATAATATCGGAGCGATGCGTTCCGTTTGTTTCCGATGGCAAAAAGAACGAAAGAATTCGTCATTTTTTTCCGACAATATATACGGTTTCTGGCCGGAGAAACCGCACCACAATTTATATGTACCTGCAGCTGTATAGCACAACAACTACAGCAGCAGCAGCAGCAGCGTCATATTCGCGGACTCTGCGCGATGAGGTTTCCCTGTACGGCACAATGATAATATTATATTATTATTATTTATACGACGAGCACCCTCGTCGTCGCAGCCGTCTCTTTTCGTTTGCGCCACCGTTTGTTTTGCCGTTTTCGCGAAAAGCTCCTCTCGCCACCGCCTCCGCCGCCGCCGTCTATATCGTTATATCGTGCACCGCGCGTTATTTCCGAATCGGGAGTTTCTGGTGCCGGGAAAATCGCTCAGGGACACGAATTACCAGCTGTATCTGGCAACAAAATATATAAACACGCACACAAAAACACACTCGCACAAATATTGTTTTAGTGGCGGCGGCGGCGGCGGGGCAGAGGTTCGGTTAATTTAAAACGGATCTCTCTCCGCGAGTGTGTTTACGTGTGCAAATGTGCGTGTGCGCGAGTGTGTGTGTGTGTGTGTGTGTGTGTGTGTGTGTGTGTGTGTGTGTGCGCGCTCGCGAGTACAAACGTCGCCGTCGTCGTTGTTGCGTTGGCGGCGACGACGAACTATACACAACGGTAGAAAAACAGCCCGTGGCCGATCGCGTAACGAATTTTTCCGTACCATAATATTATGCATTATATTATATATATATATAATATTGTATACATAGCTATACGACGTGTACATGGTATATAGTAATATAATAACCGACGACGAGGAGGTAAAACCGGCGCTCGCCTCCTTTGATGTCGCGGTGTACGGCGCGTGTTCGGATAAGGCGGACAACAACAGGGAGATAACGAGAAAATAATAATAATAATAATAATAATAATATAATAACAATAATATAACAGAAGCGGGAGTAACCGCGCGTTGTTTATTTAATTTTTTTTTTTTCCAGCGAACGAGTGGAGTGGGCATGGAGGTGCACCGATAGCGTAATACGTATTCGTACGGGCGCACGCACACACGCGTTTTCGGTGCATTTGGCCGATGTTTTGAAGATCACTCGGACCTATAATAATATGTCATCGTGTCGTATAAATTGTAATCCCATTATTATTTTTTTCGGGTGCCCGCGGGAAATCGAAAGGTCGATTTGGAAGGACGAACGGTGAAAAAAAATAGCTTCGCCTAAACGTTATAATTATAATAATAACAATATTAAGCGGGCTGCAGAGGCAACCGTCATATTATTATCGACGAAAATTAAAAGCCAAACGAGAAATCCGCGGCGGAGGTATAATAATAGGTCTTCGGTGATTTCGAACGTGTCCGGCGTGGAGGCGCGAGGCGGCAGTTATTGTCGGGCTCGAGTTCGTATATTTTAAGACGACGGAAAAATGCCAATGGTACAATAATGACGATGGCGTAATATTATAAAGTGTTCGTTTGTGTATTATAATAAAATAATGCGAAACGAACAATGAGTACGGACTTGGCGACAGTCGTAAACGATTGCTCTTGCGCGGCATTAATTAAGCTTTCTTAATTTGTTCGACTAAACGAATAATATTGTTTAAGTCGCATCCACGGCTCTCAAAACAATAATATTATCGTCTGGAAGATGTTACGCTTTAATTTTTTTTCCTCCACTGTAATTATCGTTATTATTATTCTTCTATCTGTTGGGTTTAATAATTGAATTTCGCCATAGTTTTCTTTCCATTAGTTTAATATCAAAAAATGTTTATACGATATATAACTCGAACATTATCATTATTATTATTATTATTATTATTATTATTATTTTTTTTTTTAATTATATTAAAACCATAGTTATTTGCATGCATTATTTTTACGCGCACAGCATACATAAAACTGTTGGAATTAAATTTAAAACTTTCTCATTTCGTAGAATAATAGTAATAATAATGGGGAAAAAAAAAGTTGTCCACAAATATTTCATTAAAACAGCTGACAATACCCGCAAAGCAATTATATAGAGCTTTATGGAAATTAATTTCCTCATGTAATCTTGTTGATAATTACAGTCCTTATTTTTGTTAGAGTTTACGAATGTGACTTTGAAAATACTTATCTTTGCCGGAGTTTAGGTGTATGTACTCAGCAATATCGTCTTGTGTTCAATACAATGAAATTATATAATGCAAATGTTGTGGTTATATTTTGTCGCGATACGATCTCTATTCAACTTAAGTTCTCTCAGTGTATAGCTGATGGCCCGAATATACTTCTGTTTTTATGCCTATGTGCATAATCCGTTAGCTGTTATTCGTGATAAGAAATTCCTGGTTTGGCTTTGTCCGATTAGACGATAATAATTAATTATTTACTTTTACTTATTAAAAATAATTAATCGGACGTATATATATGTATATATATATAAAGTAATATAAATATATATAGTTTTAAACTTATACCTATACAATATATGTGCAAGATATTATGTAAATACGTCCACCTTGAATAAAACGTTATCTATAATATTATATTTTTACTCGCAGGACAATAATTATTGTGCTCGTTCCGGTGCGCTTTTTTTCCAATTAACAGCGAATGTCTTAATAATATTTATTACCTACTAACAAACGTTCATTGAAAATTAAAATATTATAACAAAATTTATTTTTTAGTTAAAAAAAAAAAACGTCAGACGATGAGACGACGAATATCGCCGTATCGAACTCACGATTGCTGCAGTCGAATCATTCACAACTACGCGAAATGTTCAAAAACAAACCCGAAAGTATAATTATTGCACCGAGTTGCATCCAGAGACTTCGGATAACTTACTATAGACTATAGTGCGTATATTGTTCCCGAATGGGTCACGAATTTAATATCGTACAAATTACTATAAGGATGGCAAAAACATTAAATATAAAAACTCGTCGTTAACGCACACGAATGGGGACAGAACAAATTCATAAAACTGTTATCAATGAGCACATTTCTACAATAACCGCGTATTTACACGTTTTACCATTGACAACTAGTTTTATACACCTTTAGCGCCGATAAACGAATTAATAATACTCATTTATACTGCTCATTTATAAGCCATTTTTTTTCGATCTTGCTGGACAAAACTATCACAACGTGAAATTTATGCTACAATACGTATTGTCAAATGTAGATCAAAAGGTACAAAATATTATTATACACGCACAACACACAAATAAACAAATTTTGTTTATATGATACAATAATAATATGTTTGATATGATAATATGTACGGATAACATTAATATATAATATAACCGTATGAGCTAGTAGTAATGAAAAAGTATAATATTTTGGCTTGAGAAAAAAAATAAAACAATCGATGCTAATAATATTGTATAATTTATAATGAAGTACGCCCTTCAGCAGATGAAACCGCGTTCTCTTTGAGCGAGATTGGATGAATCAATGAAAAATACATTTTCCTCTTTCTTTTGTACGTACTTAATGACTAGTGTACTTAAAAACGAAAACCAAAAAAATCATCCAGATATCGGAGGTCAAACAAAAGAAGTCATTCCAAAGAGTCGAAAAAACGGTACTATGTATTTCATTAAACACTTAATTAGAGTACTACGGAGTGCTTACTGGATCCATAAATTATACAGCGATAAATATCGATAACCACGCAGTTTCACAGAAAAAGAACCACCGTTTTAATTACGAAATAATTTTAAGCTCCGAGCCAAGCCATACTGGTTGAACACTTAATTGTAGATCGAGAAACAGTAAACAGTCGTTACGGGCCACTCCTGTACATATTTCGGACCTTTTTAATTTGAACAAAATATTTTTGATTTTATCACATGGTACCTATTTTTATTTAAAATAAGCGTCAGTCAAAAAATCACATAAGAATATAAGATAGTTGAACAAATTTAAGCAAGCAACAGTTTTTTTATTAATATAATATTAACTGTTTTTCGGAAAATCTCAAGTATCACAGGCCAATAATTCCAAGTCGTGTATCTATTATACGAGGGATAATATTATATTATTGCATTCAATTTTCAAGTTTAAAATATCATAACAATACAACACTGCAAGACGGAGTCAGACGACAATTCAATGGGTTTACTTCGCTTTCTTTATTGTTTTCAGTACGCGATTGTATATTGATAAAAATATGTGAAAATAAAATATAGTTCCTACCTACACAAATTCGATCCGATACGTTTCACAACGGTAGTAAAAAATTATAATTAAATCACCTTAATTGTTTGAACAGTGAATAATATTCGATACTCATATAACGAATATAGGTACATACAATATTTAAATAAATCATTTTTGAATATTATATGCCAACTGGTGATCGATGATGATATAATAATAAATTAGTTTAATATCTATTTTTTTCACGCGCCGAAGTTGAATCAATCGCGGTTTAATGCCAATAATATTATAATACGGGTTTTTTTCCTATGCTAACTCGTATTTTCAATTTCATACTACAATAAGCTGTTTATGTTTCTGAAACTATTGTTTTATAAATTTCGTGTAGTATAAAACCAATATGTTTCATTATTTATATGCATTTGAAGTTTTGATATATAGACGGAGTATGGAGAAAGGGAAATAATTGTATACCTCATTCATGTTTACAGTACTAATTCACAAATTCTAACTTTTAAATGTTTATAAATAATAAACAATATTGATCCAATATTCGATATTTACGAATAAATATTTTCTGCTTGGAGTATTAAAAAAAAGTGTAAAACCTAAACCATCGCGACGAGTTGGAAAAAACTATTTTTATTCAATAATTTATTACAAAAATTATTATTATTTAAAACGGCAAAAAGAAAAATCATAAAAGCTGGCAAAGAAATAAGTAGGTATGCACGTTTAACGGGTCGATCAAAAATGAATACACATTAATAGTATGTGAATAATATATCAATTATTACTATAAACCTTAGTAATCTGTGTCATGACAATAAATCTTAATTCTTAAAATGAGCGTTTGGTTAAAATCATTTTTCTGATAAATACACGGCTTTTTAAAAGATATTTTTCATTTCACCTTGTACAAGTCCTTTAATTTAGGTAAATTACACTCACATTATTCTGATCGAGAGGAAAACTTTAATACCGCCTTTTGAACAAACATAAAAGTTTCATCATTGCTGATAATTTAAAATTTTATCCAGTTTAATATTAATTGTTAAAATTTGCTTAAACTTTTAAAAAAGTACTTTTTATTTCTGAATAAATTACAACCTATTTAAAACTTAATTTTCAATCATTTAACGTTAGGGAATGGCTCTTATTTTAGTTTTTATTGTATAATGTAAGATAATCGATTTGCATAAAAACTTTGTTGTACTTGACATACTGTCGACTTTGTTAGTTATTTACTAAATTGTTCAGTTGTTTTATGTTTCTAAGAAAAAAAAAAAAATATTCTCGGGAAAAAAAATTATTTTTTTCGTAAACACTTTTCTTGAACTATAACGGATGAAGTTAAATGAAAAGTAATATTATGTAACTTTAGCCATAGGTCTATATTGACTTCATTAAATATTTGTACAGTATCTGTAAGTTTTGCATTCATTTGGTGTGTTGGTTATTTTATATTAATATTTTAAGCACACAGCGATGCGCGTTTTTGCCTACATAGAACCTATAGTAATATTTGGTTTCATTGTGATGTGACTAGGTCACGGGTCAATAATAATTAAACGTAAGTTTTTTGGCGATTTAGGGAATTGAAGGGGGTTTGTAGTATTATCTATTACCTCAAGGCAATATTGTTATAACTTAAATAATTAACAGATTCAAAAAAACAAATATATACACATGGAAAATCATTTTAATTATTTATGATTTACCTGGAACGATATTTTGGATTATAAGCAAATAGCTTTTATTAGTTGTTTTTAAAATATACCCGAATAGTTTCATTCTTCAGTGGTTTGAAAAAACTAGAAAATTATTTTATAAGTCGAAATGCAGTAAAAATATATATCATAGTTTTGTCATAATATTAGTTATTTGTTTTTAAAAAAATAATTGGAAAATACGTACAGTTTTTTTTAATAACTTTAGAAAACATCCGTTGTCATCTTCCATGATGTAATATAATATATAATATATATATTATACACATATACATATACGATCGTTTGTAAAACCAATTATTTCTCTAACCACGGTTGTAATCAAGACCTTTGATGACAGACGTGTATCTATCTATATTTTCGGCCATATGCCATAAATCCCTTCCGGTTATGGCGACGTTTGTGAACGAAAAACCAAAAAAAAAAAACCCTAGAAAAAAAGAAGCGAAATTAAGTTTAAAAGACGAACGAAAAAATACTACACACACAGCTGCGGATTGTGGTTAAAAAAAAAAAAAGTAGTTGTAAAAAAATAATGAAAGAAAATGCGATGATTCATATTATTACTATTATTATCATCATCACTGGGGCCCAAGCGGGAAAAGCCAAAAGTCAAAAGAGCCCGGAGGGACGGTCGTCACTTTTAGCATAACCTGTGCGCGTATGCTTATTACACGCCATATCCCATATATTATTATATACTCGTCCCAGACCACAAAAGTCCTCGTGTGTCCCCGGGCAAAATGGAATCAATGACGTTATCAACAACACACACACACACACACACACACTCTCCCACTCACTGGCAGGTAGCCCAACAAGACCTGCAGTATACGTCTGAAACACGGTGACGTGTTTTGTACATGTATATGGATACCACTACATATTATACCACATACCTACGCAGAAACGCCAGCGAGCGCTTTTATATTTAATATATATGTTATTACCCTTCAGAAGGTATACGCGTATATATATAGTTAGTATCATCTCATACGAGGGGTTCTTTGTGAAACGGATACCCACACCGCGAGCGAGCGAGCGAGCGTCTCTCTCGTCCCCGTGTTAACCCGGGCTCCGCGATCGCGTAAGTAAAGTAATTTTTTTTTTGGGGGGGGGGGATTTGCTGTGACGATAACACGCGCAAATCACATAATATGATGGCGGCAGCGGCCTGGTGGAATTCGCTATTGTTGTCGTCGAGATTTTCTACTACCAGGTCACACACACATACACACCGTGTACGTAATATATTAGCTGGTCACCATAATATTTCGTCGATGATTTAAGTGCACCGCCCAGCGCTCGTGTATAATATACATCCCCGAAATTCGGCGAATGTCACGTCTTCGGGCCAGACGTCCGTCAACAAGGTCGTATAAGTCCTTATATTGGATGACATTCATTTTTCTCCTTGTCTACTTCTTTCTCGTCTCTTCGTCCTCTATGCACACACGCCCCGAAATATTATTATATAATATCATATCCTCTACGATACACCGGCACTACTATATGATATAATAATATATAGTGTGTGTATTAGTATATATACAGTATAATAGAGGTCATGGACGTCTTTCTCATTTTGATCGCACGCGAATTACCGTCGAGTTTTCAATGACTTTTCTCGAGAGAACACAACGCGATCTCGCACGATTCTGTTCGAAAAACCACGTATTTTCCCGCATTATAAGACATCCGTGCGTGCATCAGGTGCACAATAACATTCATATTATAATGTACAGGTTAGCTACCATAATAGCGCGTATGTTCACCGTTCGGCGTCGTTCCGAGTGCGCGTAATGCTTTACTATAATGATAAACTTCCGACCGTCGACTGCGCCAAAATCGCTCGACGAGTGTGCTTTATAAATAATCGTCGTCGGGCATGGCTGCACGTGTCACAATTGGTTCGCCGAGACAAAAAAAAATAGTCGAAATATCGCAATGACGCGTTTCCGCGAGCCACATGGGATTTGGCCGACATTTATTATTATTTCGTTATTCATTGGCCCAATGACGAAAAAACTGTGACGGTTTCGACTTCCGCATACCCTATCACCACAATCGTCCCCGGGCACTCTACGCCTAAACCGTTATCATCATCGACGTCGACGTCGTCACCGTGGTTGTTGTCGTCGTCGGCTTCGTCGTCATCGTCATAGCGCCGTCCAGGTATAATTAACATTCTTGCTCCGACCGACGACGACGACGGTGCCGGTGGAGGCGGTGGCGTGTTTTATTAATAATTAAACATTTTCCCAACCCCCTTTGGGTTTCGTGTGCCAAAAACGTTACCGGGAAATCTTAACTTCTCCGATGGCGGCGGTGCATTGTCAGAAAATTTAAATAATATCCCGCAAACCCACCCCGCCGCAAATCCCTTGCCGTATTACTGCTTTGTTTAAACTTTGCTTGTAGTCGAGTGCCACGGTGGCGGCGGCATTCAAGTTAAGCCACGTTAACGTGTATATTGCTTCCCTTTCAATTTCCCATACATACCCCCCCCCCCCCTTCCCGTTGACTTATCTCGTTCTGACCCTCCACCGCCACCGCCGTCGCCCGCGTCATATAACACGCCGTAAGAAACTTTGCGTCGAAACGATCTGTATCGCATCAAAATACACGCACACGAGCGCTGCACGCGTTTGGCGACGTTGGCTACGGTCGCGGTTCAATGCTACCGATTTTGGATTTAAATAATAATAATAATAATAATAATATTTTAATATACTATAATATCGTAATAAAGCGACGAAGACGACAACAACGACATCGTATTATATTATCACGACGACGCCGCGAGTAAAATATGATATTATGCTCTCTCAAACGACTTGGTTCGGAGTCATATGGGGGAGGGGGGGGGGAGGATGCACAGTTTTTCGTGCGACGTGCAAAGCAAGACAACTTCCGCGGAGACGATTCCCAGAAATCTTCGACACACACGGACGACAACAGAGTATCCGTCGTGGTATGGGTTTACGAATTATTATATAATATTATTATAGGACCCATACGGCAACGCGTCGAAATGTAACATTAAATAATTCACGGGATCACGCGTCCCTGCGGTCTCCCTGCGTGTCATAGGAAGACGTATAATATGTTATTATCATTATTATTATATTATCACGAGGTGTGTTATTTATTTCGCTCGACGTTTCGTCGGAATTCATCTCACGGTGGACGGGTTTTCGGTAGTTCGGTGTACCTACCACGTTGTCTTGCGGACCGTTTTACATTCCAATATTTTACAAAGTTACATTGGTATCATGGTACGTACACAATATGGCGTGCCTATACATAATTATTGTGCCGTGTTTAGATAACAAAGTCGTCGAGTCATTGAATCATCGACGCAGTCGAAAATATGTTCTTAGACATATATGTCAAAAAAACAGACAGTGAATTATTTTAAATAAATACTATGATACTATATAAACAATAACTCTTCAATGTGTCGAAAAATTACAGTTAACACATGGACATATTTTAAAATGTTGATAAGAGAAGTCGATTTCATAACTCGAAATTCTACATGACTATATAACTATTAACATTTTATTTTTATCACTTTTATAGTTTATCAGTATTGTCCACGGACTTTTGTGTAATCAACGATGGTTTTCCCAAACTTAATAATATATTATCAAAATTAAACTAAGCCGGAACAAGCGCAAGCAGAAAAAACAAACTTCTCGACCTACCGTTAGCTGTGACTAAGTCCAGCCCACAAGAACCGGGCAAAATATGCAGTTTGAAAATTAAACGAGAAACTAAAAAAAAAGGACTCTATTGTAAAGGCCGTACGTTTAAACGCTTTCAAAGTAAACCGTCTGTGAAAACAAGTGACAAAACAATCTCTTTGTTTTAAATATGTACGAGATGTATAACTTACTGTTGTTCAACTACTGTGGCAAAGGAGCAATTCGGTCCATCTTGATACTCTCATATAACCCCGTAAATACTTTCGACCACCGTGACTGCTGCTGTTTTGGTCAGGGTTAGTTGATATAATGACCACCTATATTCTAGTCACTTCTATAATAACTTATCTGGCAAATCTCGCACCGTTTATCCTAGACGGAGAATATCGCTGCAGTTATAAAACAATTATGTCGGCCCGGGACTTTGATCGTGTTTCATCGTTGACGGTTAGGACACAATATTAAAATAATCATACTATTATTATTTCAACGTACAGGTACCCTTCCCCCTCACCACCAGACAACACACACACCCGCCCAAACACCACGAAACGGGCGCTTTTCCTCGGCCAATCAGATGCCCTTTGTGATTTCCGCATTATCGCTGCGCAGCGGAGTAGATAATAATATTACGGTATAAAGTTTATGGGACTCGAATGTTTTGAACGAGCGCGTCGCGCCGGCCAGTCGTCGGCGCCGCATAATCACATTATAATATTAGAAACTATGTGTACCGTTTTCCGCACACATTTCCAAACGGAAAACGCGGAAAACGAACAATATTCGCCTCCCGAAGACGGCGGCTTTTGCGAAACGTCAACCGTCATTATAAAACGCCCGCGACGGACGGACGACGACCGCAGTGGTTGTGGTCCGTCGTGGTCCACATGATCCGCTGTGGACGACGTCTTGGAAAATTCGCTTTAGTCGTTTTCTCCGCGAACAATATATCCTTAAGTATAATACGACCGGTACGTATAGACGTGTAGTCTCGGACATCGATGTCGGCTTGAATGAAATAATGAAATACCGTATGCAAACGGAGACGGTATTGTTTACGTGTACCAACATGTGTACCTATAATATATTATTCGTTATTAAAGTATTTCTATACTTCACGACATTCCACTTCGACTCGTTTTTTTTTTTTTTTTTTGATATTGTGTAAAATGTTATTCGACTCCAACGTCGTCGTATATTATACTATAATTTATATTCCAATTTTAAAAAATCAAACTCATTTTTTCTTTCGAATATTTGTCTACATCCACCTATGTTGTATGCCCCCTCCACCCACCTAATGCTTTGCAGTTTATTATGATAACAATATAAAAAATATTGTTTTCGAGATAACACAGTTCATTTTTCGAAATGTGACTCGTCGGATGCGTCTGTACAATATACGTAAAACGTAATATGTTATTATATGTATATCTTTATAATATTATATAGTTTCGATACAATTTTTGATAATATTATATTCTTATCTGAATTTTAAATTACGATAGCCAGCAAAGTATTTGTTCGATTTGGTAGTCATTCTTTGCGTTGTTCTAAAATATTTCAAAAGAATCGAGTGTTGGAAAATATTTTACGAGAAAATTCGAAATCAAAATGCTTTTTATTCACAACAAAAATGCGAGTACACTAATGATAACATAATGACGATATACGTGAGAATTGCATATTTTCAGGTGTATATTATTATATTATACACACTATATACACATACGTGTTTAGTGTATACAATGATTAAGGCATACAAAATCCATCTATATATACAAGTCGCCCCTCGAATATTTGGCGATGTAAAAAATAACGTAATGCGTTACCCGCCCATTTTAAATCGTTATGATTTAGGTAGTCATAATTTTATATCAGATAATTAATCATTTAACGCGGCTTTCTTAAATACAATTTCTGTAGCTGTTTTTATTTTTACAAGTAACAATAAAAGATTAAATTTATGTAAAATTATTATTATAAATTACACAAACCAGCACCATTCAAATCTATATTAAACCACAACAAATGAAAAATAAATGATTTATTTTAAATTTATAAACCAATTTGAACCTACTATTAACATCATAGATCTTCGATCGATTCGTTAGGTAGTAAAAAAAGTTACAACATATTTTGAGCACTATTTATAATAATACGGTAGGCAATTTAACTAACCTTTTCGTGTACACTGTAGAGAAAAATGTTGTCGATGTGTACGTTTTACTACGATATATTTTTTTTTAAATTATTTTCTTTTATCTTATTCAAAATAAACTCAAAAAGCGTGGTTGTTAAATACCAATTCAACCTGCTGTCATACATTTTTATTTTATTTTTTTCAGTCGGAATTTTATAAACCACACGTTTTAGTTTATAAACGTTTCATAGTTGGCTGGTTTTTAAACCGTCGTCAAGTTCCACGGCTTTTTTTTATTTATATTATATGGAAATACCATACATTTCTTTATAGGCCCTCTAGAATAAAGTTTATCTGCAACATATTCATTATTATTTTTTTAGGGATTATTTTGATTTGTTTTATACGCATTAAAACACATTTATACGTGTTAAAATTATATTACATTAGCACTCAAAAGCTTTTAAGCCGTATTTAATACTTAGCAGTATTTTAAATATTAAATTTAACGAGGTTCGGAAATGCTGGAGTTTTTTATTCCATTCTCTACGGATAAAATTATTAAACAGCTAAAGGAACAGCTATAATAGAGATAAAAACAGTACTAAACAAAATTTTGATTACCTCAACTTCCTTTTTTTATAATGTGCAAGATATTAAAAGTTAAATTAAAAAAATAGACTCTTTACAATAATTGTAAAATAATTATACTCGTAGCTGGTCTACCGTTTTTACGTATTTTCAGATAGTGCAAGTCGGAATCGCGTTACTTCGATATAATAGTATAATTATAAGAGGATGCATTTTGAAAGTCGAATTTTGATTTAAAATTTCCGAGTTTAGTAATAATTTCGGAAACGAACAATTGATTTAATCTTTCCGAAAAACTATTATTATAAGACTTAACGGTTAATATTTAAAACAGAACAACGACCTCGCCTCGTTGATCTGTCAATAATATTGATATTATGCATAAAGTATATTTGTATATTATATTATTTACCGCGCGTGTTCTTCGCGGACGGCCATCATCGGATAACGGATTCTCAAGTTACAAAATATATTAATATTTACAATATTCACATTGAAATATTATTATAACTAACACGATAAATAAATATTAATTATTATAAAAGTAACAACAATAACTATACTGTCGTGTCATATTATATTTTATCAATGATTATTATCATAGTGATAGTTCGGCCAAAGATATTGACCGGGCCCGCCAAAATACTGTTCCGCGTGAACACGACTGCGGTTCCGGTGACGGATAATCCTTGGATCAATATAATTATTATTATGTCGTACGGCGTAGTCGCTCAAACGGTACAAAGTCGAACAGTTTGTTGTAGTCGCTGTTCGGATTACGGTTTAGTAAGTTGCACAGCCACAGCACCCCAAGTCGACTTATCGACTGCACGACGTATACGCTTGCATACGTGTCATTGTAGTAGGTAAGTATAATTTTTATGTTTCGAAAAACTTAAAAAATATTCTGATTTGGTACATGAAATTGCTGTTGTTATTCAAAAAAGTAAAAACTTAAACAATTATAAGGATAAAAAAAAGGAAAATAATAATTTCATAAAAAATGTTTGTTTCGTAATGACTTTAAACCATGAAAAAAAATATTTTGAAAAAAGTCTCCACCTAGTACTCATAACGTGTTCTCATAATAATAGTTCTATTCGATTATTATTGAAATATTATATTGTAACGGTAAAATATAATATTATTAATATCATCTCACGAAAATTCCAGTTCGGTCGGACTCGATCATCGCGCGGCGTGCACGAGATGTATACGAATGCATTATTAATCAATTCGTCGAAAGTCGGCCCGATCGCAACGTGTTGCAGTATAATAAATAGGTACTATTGCTATAATATTAAGAAGTGCTCAAACCATTACGCGTAGGTACTTGGCAATATATGTTAGTGCGTAGATATATTGTGTACGATTATGATATGACGACGCGACGGCCTACCAAATCAAAATACATATAATACTCTGCGAATCTCTCGCAGCGACGTGCATCGTCGTACAATGTTAAAACGCACGCAAGACCGCCAGTTATGTTTAATTTACTCAGTTAGACTTTATAGGGTGAACAACAACAACAACAACAACAACAACAAAAACACAGATCGGCGGTTGGTGTAAATATTATATTTCTCCTCGGAAGTATAATATTATCGTAGTATGTGTATATTATGGAGGTACGTATGAGAATATTATAATATATATATATTAATACGCACGTTACCCTAACCGCGGTTACCCGTGGTAGCTAATACATATAATATAACAAGGTATTCGGCGAACGGACCTCGGGACGTTAATAATTTATCGGGTTCGACGTTGCGGTGCCTCGAACGCGTCGCACGGGTTAGCTGCAATCTCTCGTTTAGGCGCGGTCGGTGGTTATGATAATGATGATGATAATAATAATAATTAAATAATAGATACCTAATGAGAAAACTTTGCAGTCGCGGTAGCGCCGGTAGGTGTGTAATAAAGGTACTACGCCCCTGCCTATATTAGATTATTATTATTATTATAAATTATTACCTATGTATATAATATTGTCCGCGTGACGGACATGCCACTTTGTAAAATACGATGGCAACGTTTTTAATATTATTATACGCGTGTTGCACACGATGATAAATATTATTATCCATCCCTAAAGATAATAATATAATATTATGTAATCTGTCAATATATTTTCATTTGACGTTCCCATATGACACGATGTATGAGCTGAAAACGCTAAATTTTAGATGACCTCGAGCGTCGAGTATGATTTAATTGAGATATATCAAATATTACGAGTTGACAATGTGGACGATAATATTATATATTAATATAGTAATAAATAATAATAGGTAGGTACTTAAATATTTACTCGGCCCGGAAACACCCAAATTTTTGTTTAACGGACTTTATATTATCATGCCGTAGACAGACTGGGGTCGGTCAATTTCCGGGGACGTAAGTTGGCAGGAATATCACGAGAAACAGTTATTATTAAACAATAAATTATTATGTTAATTTATGCCGGGTTTCCGTTAGATATACTATTTTTCTTTAAATAAAAACAATACAATAATTATGTTTAAATTATAAAAACAAATTGAATTTGTAATTTTATTTATCGATCAAAAATGAGCTATAAAAAAGAAAACACCAAAATATGTGCACTGTTTGTAGTGAATTGGTGAACATTCTCATTGGATGATGAGAACATGATGATGTACAATTATTTATTATACTGCAGAAATGAAAATATTAAACGGAAATTGAATAATCTCAAAACCAACTGTATGATATATTATGCTGGATGTGATAATGTATACCATGCACACACGTATGAGTAGGTATTTATCGTTTAAAGTATCAACTCAAATGTATTTTGTAGATATTAAAATACTAACAAAAACTTTCAGCTACTAACAACCAGAAGGAACTTTTGAAATCAAAACCGCTGTTGGTGGTAGTATCTTACAAAAACGTTATGTTGTCGTAAATGTTTGATAATTCTAGTAGTATTTTTGTGAGTGTACAATTTTCTATAAAGTTTACAATTGATATATTTGATTTTATTAGAGCTCTTACTCATATCGAACTGTATAGGTATAGTGATTTGATTAAACACCATTATAGAAGAATTGAATAATAATTTAATTGTATAAAACATCACATGGTACGAGTTGTGCAGTACAGTTATAACGGCATGCCGGGGGCTACTATTTAATGCACGTGATAAATAACGAGGGAAAATTATATTATTATTTCATACTTATTGTTATATTATAACCCGTAAAGAGACCGAAACTAGTTTTACTCGATGTCCACACAATCTAATTTGAGCAAATCAATATTATCAACTTAATAATAATTATTATTTATCCGGCTAAATTAGTCAAATTTGTGAGCGTAACACGATTATAATATTCGAGCTATATGAGATGACCATTTTTTCCCCTAATATCCAAGTTGAATAATATTATTTATTCAGGTATAATGACTGTACGACCGAGCACCTATCGTCGCGATGTTCGTTCCATCACATGCAGCCCGTCCAGAATAATCAGACCGACGACCTCTCACTCGCTCGTGTGATTCTCGCGGCGGTACATCATGACATCCGTATTATAGTGCTGCCATCTTCGGGGAGATTTTAATAATAATTCAAAACCAGACTTCCGGTTTTTATTGTCGTCGAACGGACACGAAAACGTACACTTTATACATATAATATATATTTATATATAAATAGAACGGACACACACTAACCTAGGTACCTAATTCGTAAATTGATATCGTGCCGGATTGTTCGCCGCGATTTCCTCATAATCTGCAACACTATACACGGTCCGACTAGCGGGTGCGGACGACGGGGATCCAACGCGGCGGTTATCCGACACGATATGACTTTGCCAAAGTCTTATTTCCGCCACGGCCGCGCCGCCGTCCCCCCAGAGACGAATTTGATCCGAAACTTTCGGACTAGCAGCAATTTGAAATGGCTCGCGTTATCTTTTTCTATTCTTTTTTCCCATCCCCCTCTCCCCCCGCTGGCTTGGCTTCACAAAGTTTGTTACTTGTCTCCAGCGTGCTGTGAAAACATTCTGCTTTGGTGCGCGCACGGTGCACATTCCGCGCAGAGATAACCTCGCCGAAACGTTTCTCAAATAACCTAACAATATGTTTTCGCGTAATGATATATGATTATTATTATTATTTATTATAAGAACGCCCGATTCACATAGCGAACAATAATTGGGTACTTATTATTATTATAGAAAAAATATGCACGAACAATGGTTACGAAGTGTGGCTTGTGTTAATATTACATTTCACGGCAAACCAGATTATATTTTTCTGTTCTCTAATCATCTGTTTTCCACCAAGTACTCTGTGACTGCAGGCATCACGGTGCAATCACACGTATGCTGCATAATCATATTATTGCATTTTGATGCAAGGAACATAAGGACATAAGGACATAATGAATAATAATATACTGGTACTTAACGGACACTGTCGATTATTGCAACCCGCAACGAAAAAATAAACGAATCCTAATATTATATTATACCATGGTATATAACGAAGTACAGTTAATTATCGTTGTGTTTTATTTGATGATCTCACAGGTTTTACTGAACGCAACCTGTTGACATATTATATGATAACTTATAATATTATTTACATTTCGTTTGTGATTAATGCTACTACTATCATGTTCAACACGAATCAGAAGTTTATTTCGTGAAACGTTCCAACCTGGGTGTGTTGACGAATAAAACGATAGTAGGTATAGTGTTACTTTTATTTATTTTTTATTTTTTGATTGTTAACTACTTGTTAATATTGTAATATTATCAATGAACTGTTGGTGTAACAAACGAGTGAATTGTGTATTGTGTTGCTACAGCCATTATATTAAGTGTGTTTTCCGATATCATTATGTTCAACTAGTAAATAGCTATGATGGATACCTGCTATATAGGGATTTTTGATTTATATCTACACGAAATACAATACATTTTTATACCACCTAAATAATATGCCGTTTCAATTTGAATTAAACAAATGTATGTATTTATACGGTTATTATTTTTTAACAAATTAAATAATTATCGGTGTTAAAAATGTACCGTGCAACTAGAATAGCGTGCAGAAAAAAGAATCGTACAACGTGTAAATCTCGAAAAAATATAATAATATTAATACAAATAGAATGTTATGATAGTATACCTAACACTTTATCGTTGCAAAACGGTTAATTATTTTACCGAAAACTTTACCAATAACTGAATATTGTTTACGAGTTATTCACTAAATATTATATGTCCGTTGAACGTTGTTATTAGGTAACTATATCTATATTATTATGCATTTGATGGGACGACTTTTCAGTTTATATTTTATAAAATCAACGCTTATTTAATGACATTTAAACCATATCAATATCATTCGGCGTTCCAATACACTAATATTAATAGCGTTTACGGCGGCGGTGGTTTCCTTTTTCGTCTAGAGAAAAACCATAAAATAGTTGTGCGAACTTTTAAACCTTGTCGTCATCTCCCACACGCGTTTGTGGCGTTTCGCTCTCAATTATTACCCGGACGTTTCAATTGCCCGAGTTTATTCAAATGGCAAAAATGCAGTGCAAAATAAAATAATATTCAGCACGCGTTCGTCGAGGATTACATTTTTTCCGACGATAACCGTTAACTTTTGTGATTGAAATATTAACGAGAACGACTCTATACTGGCGCGTACGTGATATAGTATTGTCGTTGATAAAACAAAGCCGTTTTAATAATATTATCGTTAATGACCTTTTTATAATAATATTTGTGACGATATATTATCGTATAATATTATATTATAACGACTGAATAATATTCGGACACGAAGAATTTCGAACGGCCCTCGGCTATTTTCACTCGAACCCCCTCGTGCACTGCGTAATACGACTGTGTGGGTGATTAAAAACATAACGTCAATAATAATAATAATTATCGTCGTCGTCGTCGTCTGGAATAAAACACTATTAAAAAAAAAGCACAAAAATAATGTCGACAAAATATTATAATATAATATAATACGCTATACCTACGTGCACATAAATACGCGACATTTTTATATTTGACACGCCTTAAACTAATAGTCATAATGGTGGTTTAAATGGAAACGCTATTAAAAAATAGGTAGGAAAAAAAACGTCCGAGAAAGGGAAAATATAATATTATAATAACAGCGCCGGGTTCGGGCGAACCGAAACTTTAGGAGAAAAATAATAATCCAATAAATAATATTGAAATAGGTTTAGTATATTATTCCGACTCCGGTCGTTTTATTATTATTATTATTACCTTTTTTTTTATCTTTTTATCGAGTCGAAAGCGCATTCAAACGACCGAGAGAAAATTCGTTAGAGCCGTTCAAAAACGATCGGGTTGAATGTGATAAACCCTAAAACGGTTGAATCTTTACAGTTTTTTTTTCTCCCCCGTATCCGGCTGACGACAAGTGCGGTGACATTCGCAAAAACTTGCACACTTTTTCAACCTATTTTTGGACGAATTATTTTTATTAAATTACGTATTCGTGTGTGTGTGTGTGTGTGTGTGTTTGCGTTATTGATTATGTATAACTCACTTAAACGTGTATAATAATGAAATGAAGGTAATAAAAATCTAAACTTTTCATAAAAATTATAAAGAAAAAAACCTGGTACCCACTGGTACTGCTTTTTTCGCTTTCTGGTTACCTATTCGTTTTTAAGCTAAAATATATAGTTTTCTAAATATGAATGGATGTAAAGCTACATATTATCTCAGTATTATTATATAATTGCCTCGTAATAATTGTGTTCAACGTAGAACGAAATGACTAATATTGTTCGATATCTGATTTCGCGTAGGTAGTTACCTCGGGTGATATACTATGTATGTTTAATGTATAATATGTGGTATGAAATGTATACGTGTACACTATTGCATCATCGTTGTTTTTAATTACCAGCTATTAAGTTTTGTTCTCGAACCACGAAACGGAAACGACGAAATCATTTTTTTTCCGAACTCGCATTACGACGACGACAATTATAATATCGCAGAATGTTATAGTTTACACACATAATAATAATAATAATATACTATAGATATAATATTATTATATTTGCGGTGCTGGCGAGGCCGTTTCGGAATGTTAAACGTCTCCGTGAAAACATAATGCACAGGGCCATACGCGTGCATCCCTCAGGGTTGACTTCGCAGTTCGCCGCCGGCAACGAAGGGGGTGGTTTTCCAATTCCATTAGGTTTACAATATAATATATTGTAGGGGGTCGTGTCGGGAGCGTGGTGCAGAGTACACGAGCCATAACGCCACCACTATACTACTCCGGTGGGGTACTCTGCACATCGGATCTCCGCGACTACGTCACCCGCGCACCCTACGCAAGCACACCCCCCTCCCAGTCCTCCCAGGCCCGATGCTCTATCGTTTCGCCCCGCCACCGCAGTGACACTCGAATGTTTTCTGCCACATAACTCGTCCGGTGCTCGTTCTCGTCGGCGAGACGCGGTGCAGCAGTGTGTACCTGGCGGCTGTAATTGTCCGCGTGCGGTCCGCGGCACAGTGCGGAGTGCACCCACCCATCCGCCCACTCACCCGCCAAGACTTACTCGTTCACATCGGCTCCCTCGTCGTCGTTTGCCGGTGGTGTCACTGGCCCCCGAAAACTTTTCATCCATGTAACGAGAAACGTCCATGTAATTAGTTAATTGGGTTCCGAAGAATAATGTCCCGACGGTCGGAACGACAACGACGTATACACTACCTATATATACATGCATCGGATCTACTGCACACTATGTAATACGTAACAATGACCTCTTCTATTTCTCTCGTCGTGTATTTTTTTTTTTTTTCGTTTCCTTCCGCAGCGCAACGACGTGGACGTGCGCGCGTATTGGCATGTGGTCGGCGGGGGGGGGAGCAGGTATCACCGTCTATATAGTGCTGATAGGAATGCGCTTCGGGAGAGTCGATTGCCGAAACGTCCACGTGCCAAGAAAATAATTAAACTGTCATAAAAAAAAAAACGATGGATTCCCTGGTTGGACGTGTGTGTGTGTGTGTGTGTGTGTAATACAGTGACCGAAAACAAATTTATGAATATTAACATTTTTTTAGTATGGATACTGGACACTTATTGCTGCAGATTTACGTTCAAAATATAAAAACTCTATTTATATTATCTTTATTACTGTTTCAACGAAAGTATAACATCATTCTAAGTCCAATATAATATAGTCAATAAACAATATTCACTGTTAAAATTTTTCTACTTTTAAACAATTTCGGTGGTGGTGGGTCCGGACTTCTGGATCTCCCCCCCCCCCAGATATGGCCTCGAGCGTGCGTGTGTGTCATCGTTTCAAATCGGTCAAAAATCATCGTTTTGTGACGTGCCTTTCGAATTTCGTGCATATATAGTAGTGACCCACAGGCCCTCCTCGAATGAAACATTAAAGTTTCGCAGCACGCGTTCACCGCACATACGAACACGCGCACGAACGCATTTGCCAGACTCTAAAGAACACGGCGGCATTATATTATATTATAATATATACTCGCGAGCACACGGCCGTACTACTGTTGCAGTGCGTCTCCGGAGAGAAGAGCAGCCCGGGCCGGATACGCGCACAACGAGGGGGTGGCGAACAAATGGCTTTGTGCAGAAATACTTGCGCTCGCCCGGGAATTCGTCGGCAGCGGCAAAACACTATATTATATACATATAATATATATTATATATTACACAGGTACTCATACTTATATATATATATACACATACATAAAAACACGTAGGCCCTGATAATACGGTAAGCGTATATACTGCGCGAGACGGACGTTTGATGTTTTTAAACGCATTGTTCCGCCAAGTTATGCGCTTTGAGTGACCGTGAAAAATGTGCCCTGTATACCTTAAACGGCGTTGATGAACATCGTCCGCTCACCGCCTGCACTATCGCCGCGGGCACACTTTTGCGCGCGCAGACATGGTCCGTATGCCCCCTCCCCCCACGTGCGCTACGAACGGATTGCCGAAGGGTGCGCAAAAGGTCTTCGTCGCAACCCGCTCAAAAGGCCAAAGGCCCTCATCCGGCACCGAGCGCCCCCGCGTGCGTGCGTTATGCGAGAGAGGACGTAGTCGTACAACACCTACACCTATATTCGAGTCGTGTAATAATAATAATATAATATAATATTATGTATTCTCCGTCGGCGAGGGCGAGTTTTAAATTATCTACAAAAGTCGGCGAGACTATAGTATAATAATATAATCGAGTTACACTCGGTCCGGCGGCGACTGCACCCGTTGCCCGCACCCCCTCCGCCGCCGCCGCCGGGTTTCTGCTGGGGTCGCTTTTCCGGAAACATACATAACGTATTCCGGTTGTTGTCGTTGCTGCTGCTGCTGCTGAGACCGCGTGTTGTACAGCGATCCTTGCTTATTAACCGATGTGCGCTTGTGCGCGCCGGAAATCTCTTTTGGCGCGTCCAATTAGCGACACGCTGCATTAGCGCTGCACTGATTACCAGATAGGTACATAAATTCGGTCCCTTCGAACGACCATTATTATGGTACGTGGCGTACGCGTCTCTCTAAACGAGGTACACACTCGCACACCCCGTCCGATATGTAGTCGAGTCGACTGGTTAATCGTGGTCAGGAGGGTTGTCCGCGTATAAGACAAAAGACGAATTCGGACGTACTCCAAAATAAATAAACAAATAAAATTATTACGAGCACATTGTTTCAAAACGCCGTTCGATGGTAACCATGTAGCATGATTGCCACCTCTGTTCTCCGGCCTGTCTTTACATATTATTATCTTTTATACCATCAAATATATATCATAGTTAAATCGTACTTATCGTCGTTTAAGAGTAACATTATACTTATTGTTATTTAATTGGGCATGGCCGTTTTCGACCAAAAACGTACCCTTCCCTTTTCGGCCGATTCACTTTTCGACCAAATTTTGAAAAAGGTCGATTTCCTTTTCGACCAAAAACGTACCCTTCACTTTTCGACCAAAAAAAAAGTTTAATATAATACACAATATTAATGTTATACAAATTGAAAATTATTAAAACCTATAATAATAACGTATATGTATAATAATATAATGTTTTGTCGTAAATAGTGGTCGCCGAGTTTGATTGTGATGTGATAACAATTGGCAACTACCATAATATTATAAAGGTTGCTGTATATGTAGAATGTACATAAATATTATTAGATATTCATTTATACATTTTAGTATTTTATACAACTTATATATTTTTTAATATTTTTTTATGATATGTATAACATAAAGACTTATATGCAATTATTATCATTATTTATTTGTAACCTACTACTATATTTAAAAATAACTAACAAAAATTATTTTTTCCATATAAAGACTTATAATTATTATTCAATAATATTTTTTTCGGTCGAAAAGGGAATCGACCTTTTTCAAAATTTGGTCGAAAAGTGAATCGGCCGAAGAGGGAAGGGTACGTTTTTTGTCGAAAAGTGTCTCGCCCATTTAATTACGTACCTAAACGTTATCTTAACCTAGTTTAGACAAGTGTATATTATTTTGTTGTTACTTAGACTAGAGGATATAATATGATTTGTTTTGAATTTTACTTATGGTAATAATTCAAGACTCCTTTAAGTACTCCCTTTCACGGAATTCTTTACTAAAAGGCGAAAGATTTTTCGTCCTGACCGAAGTTCCCTAACCCGGAGTTTTTTAACCTAGTTTTTATAATATATTATCATTTATTATGACTACATACTTTAATTAACACATTTCTTAAATGCCTAATACAACAGGGTTCAGTCCAGATTTATACATATAGGTATCGTCAAACAATATGTCGTATATTTTATTCTAACGAATACGGATGGGTTGTATTTAATGATGTATTAAGTATAATATAATATTTGAAGATAAACGAATAAAAAAACAAAATTAAATTAAAAATTAATAATACTTTCCACCTATACAGCTCACGTTAAAATGGTCCTCTACTCGTTTGTGAAACACTACACATTTATGATAATGTCTGTAGGTAATTAATCTACTGACGATGAAATAAAACTAAATAGGTATCAAAACGACATTATAGTAATGAAATATAATTATTCTGATTTCTAGGGTAGGCGATTTTTTTTTTTACCAGTAAACACTCAGTATCACTAAAAGTAACTGCTTATTATAGTATTTGAAATTTTTCTTTGCATACGTAGTTTTGAGTTTTCACAAAAGTACGAAACAATATTCTTTAGAATTTAATTTCTAGAAAATATTTAATTGGTGCATTTTCCATGTTAATACTTATTTGATAAATTTACAAAAACTTTTGCCAAACAAACCAAAATGTTATTCTTTTTTAAATTTATAAATGATTAAATTGAAGAGATTATTTCTGAACTTACAACCAAATAACAATATTACGAAAATCGTACGAACTTATTGTTTACTTTTGTCTCATCAAAGTAAATGCAAAACATCAAAGTAAATGTTTGCTCACCGGTAATTGGACATTTTCCTAAGGCTCACACTTCTACAACACGATAGGTACAGTGAGACTTTATTATCTGACACATTAATGACAGAGATGATTTTTTTTTATCAAACTACACAAAACAGTTCAGTTCTCATTCATAATAAGGTGTATTCTTTTACTTTTGTTACTTTTGTTGATGGCGAGGCGGAAGTGGTAGGACACAGTAAAAATGCATAATTTATTGTAAATTGTAAAATGTCTTTTAGTTATTATTGTAAGAGCCTTGTATCTAATATACTACTATAAACAATATTCCTTATTTGATTATTATATTTATCGATTGTTCCTTTGTACCTCTTTTTTTTATTATAATTGATAGCACAATTCAATTTTCAAAATGTCATAAAAACACGCCATTGCGGTTCGTTTTCAAAAGAAAATATCAAACGAAAAAATATCGAAAACTCGAAAAAAATACGTAGAAGTTTTAAAATTGTTGATCCGTTGATGTTTTAAATCAAATTAATATTAAACTGCACGTGTTCCGTACATAATATTATTAAAAGAAAGAGGGAAACAGTACTTTTTCCGCCCTGGGCCTTAAATTAGGTACATAAAGTTTTCTCGGAATAAGTACATGGTTGGAATATGTCAACTTGCAGAAATCCGTATTACTTAATATACTTAACACGTTTTGTAATATTTTAGTTACACATATTATTTTTTCGTCGAAAAAGTGCAGGGTATAGGCGTTCAGAAAATGCTAGTGTTCGGTGAAAATGTCATGTGTTTACGGTTATTTTTTTTGTATTACAGCAAAAAACAAAATCGATTTTGTTAAAAATCAACTTGGGTGAGAATTCCCGTTTTCCCTTAATTTTTTTTTTTGTTGTTATTTTTCGATGCTTTTGAAAACAATTGGGAATTTTTAAAAATGATCTCTTGAATACTCCGACTATAGATTCACTTTTTCACCAGAAAAGTTTTTGTTGTTAAAAATGGAGGCATTATTTCGACAACTTATCGTGTACTCAGACACACACATTATTGTAAAATCAATAAGTACATTCAGAATCTAAAACGATTAGACAAATAAACAGAAATACCATAATATTATACACTAAATATTATTATAGAGCCTGAAAACTGTTGACCGAATTTTCTACAAAAAGCCAAAATAAAAACAACAAAACGCTTGCATATCGTCAATTATAATATAATATAATATATTATATAGGTACCTATAAAGCTTGAATGATGATACGTCCATTATTTCTACTTTTATGTACATAATGGCATTTTTTATAGTCCTCAAATGGTTGTGTTAAAAATTAAACGGGAAAGAGCCGCGTCGTATTGTTTTACATAAGATGGAAACGTTTTTGAAAAATTAAAAGGTCTCAACGTCCCTCCGTCCCGACGGTTTGGCGTGTGCATAATGCTCGTCCGCGTTGCAGTTGATAAACGAAAAAAATAAAAATAACGCCAAATAATTTCGTTTTATAGTGAAGTTATTTTTGTTTTCTTTAATATTCGCCACGAGGGAAATTAAGCTACTAAAATTGTTTGGTTTATGCGCTGTGACTATTATTCCGCCCAGGCCCGGCCCCGCGCCGAACTCCGTCAGCCGTTGTTATATACGCACGGCCGTTCACGGTCTCGAAGTCTCTTGAAAAACACATCGGCGTCGTCGTCGTCGACAGCGGACGGTGCGGGGGGGGGGAGAGGAGGTGCAAACGAAATGGGTACCTAGTATACTATTTAAACTAATGCTCTCGCGGGGGGAGGCGTAAGGATGTGGGGAAAAAAAATAATAAGTTTCCCAGCAGACTCCTCGGGAAAACGTTCGGGCCACGCGCGAAATGACTTTCACTCAATAACACACCCCGGTTAACAATCTAGATCGTCTCCAGCTGCAATATACGAAATAAATTGACGAACCGGCGGCGTGTGACGGGGTAGCTCGTGGGCGGCCGGGCGGGAGGTAGGTCGGGCGTGTGTTTCACAATATGATATCACGATGACGATAACAATATCGTTGTTTATTATTTTATATTTTTAACAAAATATTATTGTACTCAAATTTATCTATGTCTCGGAAACAATTATTCGGATTTTGGCTGCAGTTCTATATCTCGCCTCCGGCGTCGCTTTGGCGTTTCTTGGCGGGGGCGCGTCAGTGGCGCACCGGTGGCGATGGCGTGGCCGCGGGTAGAGGAGTGAACCTATTTAAGGGTTCGGGTCGGGAAAAATTGCGAAAATCTCTCCGCACACACAAACAGCGGGTATGCCGCGCGCACCGTGAAAAATAATAATGTTGTTTTCGAGGGGACGACAACGTTGTAAAATTATTAGTGCACTCCGCCTTCGGTAGTTTCTTACTTTTTTTCGCCTTCTGCGGCGCTTCTCTTCTCTCCGTTCCGCAGTTCTCCTTTTTTATATACGCGGCAAACGGCGCGGCGGCGGTGGTTGTGCGCTTAAATTGCCTCTTAAAAGCGCCGTCTTTGATGATTATCTAAAATTACATTTTGTTATCTGAAACTCGGGCTGTCCTCTAGGTAACACTTATAATAGCGCAAAACCGTAGCGCGGAGACGGAGGGAGAGAGAGAGAGAGAGATGGTGGGAGGGGATAGAGAGGGGGAGGGGGGGGGGGTGGAGAATTAGACTTAAAGTGCGGGGACACACGCCGCGAGACAGCCAGTCGGTAAGACGGAGAGGTGCTCTGCACAGTGTAATAGAGATCAGAGAGACAACAAATTTCACGTGTACCCTTTAAACCAATCCAACTCGCTGCAAATTCGATACTCCGCCGCCGGTTAATGTTACACTCGTCGTCGTCGTCATCGTTTTCGCGTTATTACACCGTAGAATAATATCTCCACGGATGCCTGCACGTCGCGAAACACGACACGTACATTATCATTACACTGCATTATTATACAACACTGTAATCGTTTTTTATTTTTTTAAAACGTAACAATTAGGTGGTAGCAATCGTTTTATTCCTCTCCTCTCACCCGAACTACTACCTACACCTCTACACTATACCGCTGTAATGCATTGCGTTTCGTGCGCGTTCGTTCGAAATACGTTATTCGTATCACATGTATGTATATGTATACGTATATACGATGCCACATTTGTTTCGTACGTACGACGTCTCAAACATATACTCGCGCGAGCAACGTCTGCACGTATTAAATAATTTCGTTTACCATTTATGCAATTTATTATTATTATGCTAATAAACCGTTTCCGTACGCATTTATAACAACCGTAATAATAATAATAATAATAATAATAATAATAATGATAATACATTATTATACAGTACCAGCCGTGGTACTACAATACTACAGTGGTGTGGCTATTTTTCCATTTTAATTCCACGAAACTATATATAGGTTTTATTATTATATTATAAAACATCTCGCAGCGGATTGATTTTTTAAGCGGTTGTCATCAATAGCCGAAACAATGGCCTTTTAAACACTTGACGTTATTCTACAAAATATTTGTTTGAATATATATTATTATGTAAGCCCGGCGGCGGAAGCGAAGTTAAATATTGTCCGACGCCCATTGTTCCCGCTGTAGAATGATCTACATCAGCAATTTAGCGCCGTTGCCTTCGAGGTGAAAACCTATTAGGACGTTTAAGATAACAATTTATTGTGATATATATTTTTTTAATCGGACCGTTTTACATTTAATCTCGATAATATAATTGAAATGAACAGGACATTTAACTAGACAATAACTGACGTTATTGTTTCGAGTTTATTAATGGTTTAAAACAGCAATTTACCAACTTCTTTTTACAAAACTTAAAAGCATCCTATATACCTATATATTATTTTTTTTAACAATTTAACTTTAGAATTTTCTTTTGAAAAGTATGAAAACATTAATTTAAGAAGTTTAATTTTAATTTTCATGGACACTCGAGTTTTTGTGCTAAAATAAATATTTATTATTCTACACATAATAGCCGAACGTTTAAAAATTAATCAATGAAACGACTGCGTTAAAAATATATTTTTTAAATTTATTATTCTTGGAAAAATGTTGTGGAAATAATTTAAAACAATATAATGTATATAATATAAACGTAAGACAATTAAACAAACATTTATTTAATTTTTATCCACTGCAGTGTTATCATTATATTATCTGAATTATAATTTAGAGATGACTAGATGAGTGTTATAATGGGTTTAAAAATTCATTAGACAAAATTAACAAACATAATATTGTTAAAAATGTAGTTGTTATAAAGATTAATACTGTATGAAATCCAATGAAACTCTAAACACATTTAGCCTCCATGACAGTAATATATTGTACTAAAACGAACAGTACATTTATCGATGGTATATCAACCCGAACGTTAAATATTAAAACCATAGTGTTCAATGAAGAATATTGTATACAATAATACTGTATAATCATAACTACAATTGAATATTATAATCGTACAATAGCTGTATGAAACATTGCTGAAAATTTCGTATTTCAAAATTTATTTTATACAATAGTGAATAATATTCCAAAATGTTAACGCGTTCATTGTTGGAAATAATTAAATTATGCACGAATTTCAGAACTACACTGCCAAGTGATAGATATCAATATTAGATTAAAATGAAACACGCTGTTGAATAAATTAATTATGGTTAAAGCCGTTAAAGGTTTATATGAATGCAAATTTATTTAAATCACAAGTAGGTCTATATTTCATAATTTGCGAAAATTAAAAATATAAAAATTACCTAACCATATTTTTTTTGAGTTTCACTCGTGTGGAACGGAACTCAATGTGGTTCGTTATATTATTATGTATTACTCATTATGTAGTAATTTTCAATGTGTCATATTTTAAAACTATGACGTAATCACATAAATTGTATAGACTGATAGTTTTAATACTACAATATTATTATGTTTGCCAATACAAATGATATATTTTCCACTATTAAGTATATACCTACTATAACTGAATAAATATATTAAAAATTAAACAATAAAAAAAGTTCATTGTGATGTATAAAATAAAAATGTATTTTGCTATTTAAATTAACTATTTTTAAAACCTTTTGATGTTACACGGATAAGTGTTTAGGCTATTTATCGAATGGATAAAACTTTAAAATCGCTCTAAATGACTCAACGTCAAAACTCGAATACTAAATGAATATTATGACGAAATTATGTATTTACACATAAAACAATATTTTTTTTCTTTCTACGATTATTAGTATGACTGAAAAATTAGCAAAAATATATATAAATGAATTTTCTATCCACGTGACCGTACAACATTGACGCGGAAACACCAGGAAACGATCGTAACCAAATTGAACTCTAGGTAACTGCAGCAGCCGCGGTGCCGCCATTGAGTCGTGTTCGCTAAATTCCCAAACGTAACGGGCACCAAACTTTTGCCGACAAAAGTTGCGCACACATACCTTTAATACTCGTCAGGTAAACGGTTCAACGTGCGCAAACCTCCTTTTGTGCGCGAGAACTCCGCCGTGAAAACCCAAGTTATGAGTTTGAACCGCGTTGAAAAATTCCATAAACTTAGTAGTCGAGAGTTCGTGACTTTCTTGCTCGTGACGCGAATTTTCTGTGGTAATGGCAAAGGAAACCTGCCGAGGGGATGGAGTGGGTCGACCCGAGGTCATGGACCTAATTAGACGGTTTTTTCTCCTCCCGCGGAAACCTAAACGAAAATAAGTCCAGCACATGGCCGAACAGTTCGCAAAAAAAATACGTGTCGAGGTGAAAAGCGAACGGAGATTTGACATCGAAATGATCGAGTTTAATATTATAAAACATAATATAAGACAACGATGAGCAAGACATCATTAGGCGTGCTAGTGGATTTAATATGTGTCGGCGTAGGGAGTATAAGTCATGCAATGCGAGAATCGGAAAATGTACGCGGGTGTTGACCTACACGAAAAGATTATTTTCAGATTTACGCTCTTTGATGTTATTTCAAATTAAAACGTCTCACTTATAGTAATTATTTAGCAGAGTTAATATAAGTGTACAAAATGAGATATTTTTGAGCCGAATCGTTTTGTATACGTCGTAATTTCGATATTCATTCCTCGATCGTTAAACAGTAGGCAATTCAAAAGAGTTGACTACACGTCGAATATAACCTATACGTTAATGAACTTTTTGAATTTCTTCACGCCTCCAAAAAGTGTTTTGGCGTTAAACCGTATAAGAAAAGCACCTCCTCCGGTCCCGCTCGGCGTTCAAACGGAGTGAAAAACTTGTTGTATACAGGCAACACCGGTTAAAACTTTCTTTCGCCGTTCGCGCGATCGACTATAATACTGCCGTCGTCGTTTCGACGTGAGAACTTTTTTTTTTTACCGACATCACACCGATGCGAATCGCGACGAAAAAAAATGTTAATGGCCGACCTGTTTTGTTGGGCATCGGAAGTTTTCAGAACAATCTCGCAGCATCACGACGGCCGGTTAACTGCGAGCAGTTCTCCGAAACACGCAAACAGACGCACGAGTGACACGTCATCGGCACACACACACACACACACACACGAAAGCAATCTATTGTTCGACAGCTTACATATTATATTATATTTGGCGGTAGCACAATGGCGGGTGGTGGGTGGTGTGGGGAAGGGCCGGGTGTATTTACCGCGGAATTCATCGCGTGGCACAAGTCGTCGTCGTCGTCGTCGTCGTCGTGTGCACATTACACACACCTCGACCGGCGTGATGGTATTGTGGGAGGGGGGGGGGTGGACGAAACTTTGGCCCACAGCCGCCGCCGTTACATACAGTCCGAGATCGGTCGTCGGATGACATTGTTCTCGGGCCCAGGTGGTGATCGAATGCACGACCTGCACAGCACAGCGGATCCGCGCCGGAAACGCCTCCGGACTTCCGGAGTCAACCGCCGCCGCCGCCACCACGCCAAAAACGCGAGCAAAGTTCGCCATAGACAGTCCGCGAGCACGGCCGGCGAGTGGTGGTGTGGGTGAGCCGGGTGGGTGGTGTACGGGGTGGCGAACACACCGTACACCGAATGGGCGGACTTTGGCCAACAACCACGCACAACATTATTTCCACACCCTCCGCCACCCATCTGGCTCACCGTCTCGAAATTATTACGCACTCCCCCCCCCATCCATCGCTCGGCGCGCTAACGGCGAAAGCGCATTGCGAAAAAAAAAAAAAAACAAAAAAAAACGTCCCCATAAAAACTTCCGACGGGCGACGACTCGGCAGCAACGCGCACAATGTCCGTCCGCCGCCGCCGCCGCCGCCGGTTTCGCCACCACTGCCGTTTACCGCGGGGGCATTGTGTTCGGCGCACACATCATCGTCATTATTATAATATTATCGTCGTCGTCTCTCCTCTGCAATTAAAATAATAAAATAAATTTTTGTTTTTCGACATGTCGTTCGATTTTATGGCGCCGCCGCGCACACTTTTGATTGGCCGCACTGTGAGCGCCGCCGAGAAATCCATTGTTTTTGGCAAACGTGCCGCGCCGCCGTTGCGTACAGCTCATTTCGTTTTTCTCCTATATAATTCAGGCACACACGAATATAATACTGTGTTCGACGGTTTTTTTTTTTTTTGATTTTTTCTTTGTTTTTATTTTTTGTTGTTTTACTTTCACTGTATTATTACTATTATTTACAAAAAACGAAATACTATGTCACGCGATAAAAAACGAATATCAATTTAATCATCTACGAACAATGAAAAGTTAATAAACAATATGTGTTGTGCGGAATGTATACAGTTGCGATGGAAATAAATAAATTCGTAATAATAATTTTATTTCGTGTTAAGGTCGCCGTGAAAATAAAAAAAACAATGATACAAAAAACCCCTCGCCGATTATTATAATAATTGCGTTATTGATTTATCAGCGTATGCGTTAGCCGCGTACTTAGCATCGATATTAATTTCGATGATATTTATGACGATTAATGTAAAACCAAAAATCAAAACTATCATCTATACAAACGATTTGATTAGATTAAATAATAACTAGTCGCTAATGCCGAAAGATTGTATAATGATTTAAATTTTTTTCTCCAGTTTCAAAAAAATCGGTCATTTTATTTTGATGTTGGTGTTATTTTGGGTATTATTGAGTGCCCATAATATTATAATAGTGTGATTATCACTATAATAATGCATTTTATAAACTTGATAATTAGGTATATATTGAATAAAACACAAGAATTTTGTTGATCAATATTTAACTTCATTAGATTTACTCATAACTTATAATAATAAGTAATTTTAAATAATAAGTTATACCTAGTGGGTAGGTATATAACTTTTAGCCCTATCTATATTATGTAAGAATCTTAAACCAGTTGAATAATATTAACAGTGTACGACTAACTTTTACCTTTCTGCAACTAAGCTAAACTACCGAAATATCGTAAACTTCCATGTATAATTAAACTGATTTTCGAAAAGCTTTAAATAGTAGAATTATTTAGAGAAATTAATATGACGGGTAATATTCAGTTTCGTTTAATAATACATTTCGTCGGAATTCATCTTCGGGTTTAAGAACTCACTAAAGATAAATACAAATTGATTTATATATAACCTAACCTTACATTAATTTATGGGTGTGCACGTCGTGTTTTCGTAATTTTATTTTGCTGGTCTAATAAAAAAAACGTCATTCGGTCTGACTTGCATAACAATAAAAATGAAACATACCCGAGATCGGGTTAAAGTTAGTTTATCATTAATTATATAAACATACTAAAACAAATGTCAAACAATTTCATTAATATTTCTACAGCTAATATTGTCATGTATGACTTGTAATTATTAAACACGTCATGCATAATATGCAATAGTTATAATGCCTTCATGCAATATCGTGTTATTTCCAATGTTATTTCCAATGTTATTATTTGTTTTTTAATAATATATAATAGGACGGATATTAGAGTTTGATTAGGTCAAACAAACAGCAACAAAAGAAGATTTTACTTTCGAGAGGCTTTCTAGACGCAAGGTTGAAAATATATAGAGGCTGTATATAATAATATACAATAATGTAGTGTTTGTTAGACAATATTCATAAAAAAATAAAAAAAAACAACTGTTGTGTATAATAGTGTAACAGAAAGTAAAAATTAATATACGATTGAAGCATCGTGTTCGTGCAGTTTCAAAGTAAAAAACAACTTTTAATAATTTTGTCCAGAACAATTACAACACAATGCAGTAACGACTACAGTCCGTTTTTCACTTTATTTTTAATTTAAAAAGTACAGCACAAAGGGCCCTTCAAGTATATCAGAGAGGTCTGGGACAACCGGAAAATTGTAATAGAAAAACAGAAGAGTGCAAAATAACGCACACACACACACACACATACGCGAACAAAATAACGCTTTGCCACGTGTTATACCTGAATATATTTTTACCATTTGTTCACATTCCTTGTGAAAACTGGGCACCCAAAGAGCTGCGTTATTATATTAGTACACCAAAATTCATCGTAGAACGTAAAAACGCGGTCGGCGAGTGTTTAAAAAATTCGAAACATGCAAATGGAAATGGAAAATCTCCAGAGCGAGAGGGCATATAGCGAAATCAACTGTAAAATAAAAAAGTTAAAAATAAAATTAAACTACGATAAAGGTAGGTGAATAAAAAAAAAAAATGAAAAATGTCTTGGAATGAAATTTTTTGGTCAAAGGGATTGCGGTTTTTTTTACAGCCAAGGCATGTTGCAGTATCTGTTTGCGTTATCTAGATAAAAATGTTTATCTTTTTATCTTATCTGGATAAAATAAAACTGTTATCTGATTATCTGCAGATAATTACATAACAGTTTTATTGATTTCACTTGGTTTTTTTTATAGCTATATTTTTATTACGATGAATATTGTCTATAGTTTAATGTAATGTACTAATGTTTGTACTTTTGAAATGTTGGTTTATTTAAAACCGAAGAAAAAAAATTGTCAATTTTTTTATAAATGTTATCATTTACAGTAATAATTATTATGTTGCTATTGCAATAAATTGTGTCATTAAAATATAATAAAATGAAATTTCCAGATGATTTAAAATGTTCATTATATTAATATAATAATATGTGTTAAGCATTTATTTATTTTTTAAAATTTATTAGTTTAATCTATATTGTATATTTTATATAATATTATAATTGAATACAATATAATATAAACTATAAGCTTATACATTTGTGTAATTATTATAATTTAATAGGTATATAATGTTTAAAATAACCTATAACCTAGTATATACTATAATATTGTCTGTTTTTTTTATCAAGATAAAAACGATGTTATCTTGTCTTTAATCTAGATAATTTATTTTTAGATGCATCTGTTTTCTTGTCCGGATAATCTTAAATAGCTATCTGTACACAACACTATTGCAGCACGACGCGCCTTCGAATCAAATATTTTCTTTTCGGACATTTTCTACATTCTTGTAGGTACGTAAAATCGTACCGTTCTGATAAAATAATTAATTAAATTAATAATTACAATACGCAGTCGTGTATTTAATATAATAATAATAATAATGATAATAATTTATTAAATATTCATTACCGCGGAAGTATGATATTATAATGTGTAGTTATATTATGGTCTTAACGCGGCCGACACGACCGTCCGGCAAACAACAACGACGACAACGGTGACGACCTCCGCAAATCCGGTGAATAATAATTTTGTTTGTCCCACATTTACATATTATTATCATTATCGTCAATATTATTACTATTATTATTATTATTATCATTATTTGCCGACACCGCACGTCCACTTTCCGACTAGTTGCCGTTTCTCTCGATCGGTCCTTTCTTATAATAGACGTCGGATTAGCAGTCCCCCCCCCCCCCGACCCCGGAACACTCCACCTCAATCGTTTACAATCTCCCCGCCAAATCTTTTCACCCCTTGTAGCCTCTTCGCGCGTCTTCGGTTTCCGGTCCCCGACCTTTGCCGACGCGATTTCGTCACGTGATGTCTCCAATTAACCGTTCCGAAGTCTCGTCGACGTGTCTGCTGCCCGTTCGATTAGCGCAATTGGTCGGAAATATTGTATTGATTCCGCTCGTCGACGGCGAAGACGACATTATACGATGTTACGATAATAATAATTATAGGTACCTATATAAACGTGCACTCGGTACATAATAATATTATTATGATATTATGCATTATATTGCATTTTGGTTTCATAACATTCATTGGACTGTCCGGTCGAAGGGTAGGTATTGGACAGTTGCCAATTATTATTACCGGGCACGCCGTGTACGACAATTCCCCGAAATCCTCTGGAATGACCGCTGAAATATCGTACAATATTCACGAGAATCAATTACGATTTCAGAATCGTTATTTTTGTAATCAACGACGGGGTTCGGCGAACATGTTATATTTGCGTAATTCGGTTAGGATTTTCAAAGCCATTTGAATTACAATTTAACCGTAGCTCGGGAGCTTTCAGGAAAGAAAGATCAAGTACTGGTTTTTAATCGATATATTATGCGTTTGATTAAAATACAGTTCTCAATTAAATAATATTTATATACAGACGACAAAAGACTTACGATATTATAATATTATGATCATCCGGAGTTCACTAGTCGGCAGGTCGCTGCTGTCCCAGAACTCTCGAACTTGACATCGCGTGTCGGGGCGAACGCAGGAAAAAAATTCGGGGGGGGGGGTTGAAAAATGATTTATTATAGTAATACATTTGTAGGTCAGTCAGGTCAAATAATTTATACTTTGTTCCTGATATTTCGGGGGGGGGGGGAGATGGTTAACCCCCCAAACCCCCCTGCGTTCGCCCCTGTCGTGTGTGTCTCATATGATACGTTTACAATAGTTTATGTGTACCCGGATGACTATAATAATAATAATAATATTATGTCCAGTAAGCGCATTTCTTATTTCCTACAACGATGTGTTTATACTTTTTGTAACGATGCCACACATCCGCGATCCGTTACAGTTCGCTGGAATGAAAAAAGGTATTTTTAGCATGAAAAACAGTTCGTTCCGAATTCTTTCAGAGATTATTATATCTCTGCAGTGATGATGTTATTCGTTATTCGTGTTATTTTCACACATCCTCTATTCGCTGAACTCTATGGATAACGATAGAACTCAACATGTTATATTTTATCTCGAGTCCAAAATACAATTGCGTTGGGTCGTTTCGTGAACGTAGGTATAACATATTCTTACAAACTAGTTTTCAATTTTAGAAAGTTCAAATTTTCAGAACCGTCGAAAAAATATTTTACTACTTTTTTTTTTTTATACATCCGAAGAATACGACGAAGGTGGGGATGCCGATTTGAGTCAAACAAACAATTTGAACATTCAAAATGTTGTTTTCAATCACACGATTCAAATTGTGTTTTTAAAACTTCAAAGAAAACGAAACATAATATTCATTCAATGAAATTCGTATAGGTACCCATCATATATGTTTACATTAAAAATGTATTCAAGGACTCGAGTGTAGGTAAATAAGTATATTTTCCTCATTTTATAACAGTTGCGTTATGGCGGAAACCCGGAAAAGTTGTATACGAATGTAATTTTATTCTTATATCAATTATTTACTTAGCAATTTAGTTACATCCGACAACTGAATGATAGTCTGCCATGCGAATATTATATTAAGTTTTTTGTTGCTCGCTAAACGTACAACAAATATTTATAAATAATATAACATTTCCATGGGAATAAAATAAATTGTAAATCAAAAAAATGCACCGAGCATGATATATTATATTCTCAGAAAAAATGCGTATTCAAAGATAAACAAATAAAATATGTCACAAAGGTGATACAGTTATAAATATTATATCAACACAGTGTTTCCACGTTATATTTTTACTTGACACGTTAAGCACAAAAAAGGAAAGTTACGAGAATAAAAGGAAACACGCAGAATGTATTATATTCTACCGATTCAGTTGTAGACACTGAATAATGTAAACGTGTATAGTATAATATGACTTATACATGATTTGAATACATCAAAGTTACATAATCAGTTAAATAAAATAAAATAATACCTACTTATATAATATTATTTTATAATTTAAATTTAATAAATTAAAATAAACATAGCAGAATATAAGGTATTCAAAAATAATCCCTATTCTTCGATTGGCCATAATATCAGTATATCTACCTGCAATTGAAATTTTAAATCAAATTAAAGTCGCTATATAGATGTGCCTGCAATGATTTTAAGCAATTAATATGACGTTGTGAAATTCTAAAAAGTGTGAATTATATTTCAGCCCATACGGAATTCACTGTAGTAAATCATATTATATTATACTCTGACTATTTTGTATGGACTTAATACAATTATTAAAATGATGTCTATAAAGTGGCTTTTGAATAGGTATTGTAATACCTATAATATTATGTTCCCCCTGCAGCTACATCGTATCGAGTTTTTTTTATAAAAACACTTTTTTTTTCAAAATTACAAATAAAATGGGAACTTTTGGGAAAAAGAACCACTAAAGGTCAGAACTTTAGACGTGTGTATTTTATGCTCGAGATCGAGACTTCGCGAGTTACACTAATAGAAGTGCCGTACGAAAAACGTTGCACATTTTTTTTTTTTTATGTCCAAATACGTGTATAATTTCCGTCTCATTCGGTTACCGTACTATATAGTGTTATAGGTATTATAATGTTCTGTTCAAACACGTTCAAATGTAATCAAAATGATTGATTAGTATAACACGTACACGTACGTCACCGAAATAACAAATTATACGAGTCGAAAATCGATCGCAAGTAACAGGTACCCCCCCCCCCCACCTATACCGCTTGACCTTCCCACATCGCACTCGGCAAACCCTCGCGGTTCGGATAATAATAAATCAACACCGGCAGAAGTTTATTTTTACAAAACGATGTTAGACTTTGGCGATAAACAATATTGGTCGATACTTGCGCCGCCGAGAGTGTGTCTTCCCCGGAGAGTACAGAGTAAATATTTCTTCGAACACCGATAGCAATATCGCAGTCGATTAATATACTTTAATAATAAAATTATTGTTTATCATTGTTTGTCGGACGAATGACGAAATCTTGTCGAAATATGTCACGACGTTCCGATATCTAAAATGATTCCAAAAAGTCGTGGTAATCATTTTACGGTTTTATGTACCAGCTCCAAACCACCAACAACGCGCACGCGCGTGTTGTTGACCTCACAAATTAAAATATATAGCTAAAAAATAAACAGTCCGTGTGCGTAGGTATATAATATTACGTTTCACTTAATTGTAGGGAAATTTAAACACTGTTATTTTTTACGGTCTCGTATATGCTATATAAACATCAAATTTAAACTTCGACAATAATTATTACGAAACAACTCTAACCAATATTGCGCACTTCACTCAGTCGGGTTAATAAATGGATGAAACATTAAAAAAGTCCAAGGAAAAAAATCAAAAAAATCATAATTTCTTATTCTCATTATTATAAGTCGTATTCAAGTCATTATTATTGCTATTAGATACCTAACCATACGTTTATCTATCACCATATTATTACTATTATCGTACAATTATTTACAAAATAAATTGTTTTACTCGATTTTCGCAAAAGCCGCCGTTCGTACAGTTTTGTTTGGCTTTTGATCTTCCCAGACGTTATCCAATTCTATTTTTGCTACGTAAACACTTTTGTCTTATCGAATTCAGTCAACTTCCGTATCGTTGTAAGGGCGTGCTTCACATCACGATTGAATCTATTAAACATTTGCAGCTCCTTCAGCGTTTGATGACGTCGCATGCACGGTCCATTCTTTGTGGACACAATATTCTTTAATTCGACGTAGTTTTTTTACGTTTTCACGAACCGATGTTTTTGCACGTTCTTGTATCGCGGTACGATCAGAGCAAACTAGTTATTCATTAGATTCTGGTGAAACAACCAAACGGGAAAATGGTTTTAAAGGGTTCTTCGTCGATCCCGTGTAACGGTAAAAAAGCTAACATACCGCAAAGATTACTTTAATATCGATCGTAGTATGTTATAGAAATAATCGGTCGTATTACACTAATATTTGTCTCGACCGACCGACGATAAAAGTTCAGAAACCGTCTTGGGTATACGTATATAGTTTATGTTAAAACAATACAATATGACGTATTATATATTGTGTATCGCGTACTCCCGTTTCGTGTTATTATATTATGTTTTAGTGTCGCCATATTATTAATAATAAGTATAAAGTTTTTTTTTTTTACAAAATTATACGTTGCGTAAAAAAATTAACTCAACACGCACGGCGGTGACCTTCGAAATGGCGGTGGACTTGGAGTGTACTTTTCCTCGCGTTCTACGTACGCAATATTGTTGTGTATATTCAAACATTCTTTATCTGACTACTTCCCCTCCCGTTGAACCGCCACAATCGTATTTTTTTTTTATGGTACCCATTAACAGTGCCAGTGTTTTACATCACTATAATAGATCGATTTTCCATTTTATCGGCTGATATTAATTGCACACCACTAAGTCCGGTAGCGAGTTAAAACGGTGGGCTGAAGGTTTTTTGAGGTCTCGGCGAGAACGTCGAACATATTTTCACGTCCCAAACATGGACGTATCCACACATTCGAGAAGAAGAAACCAAAAAAATCGAATTCGCTGAAAATGTCATCCGTACCACCGCGACGATGACGATTAGAGAAACTCCGAAAAAGCTATTATTTTCACCCGACTATACATAATATGTGTCGCAGCTGTTTCGTCTTTTCGGCGTTTTTCGAGTTTCACGTCAGCTCAAAGACCGTTTCGGCGAAGCATTATCGATCGATTGCAAGCGGCCAAAACACGCATTGCAATAGGCATGTGATAGGCGATCACGATTGCTCACAAAGTCACACGAACGTCGACTAAACAGATTTCTATTATTATTAGCATAGATTTTTTAAAAAGAACGGACGAAAAAAAACTTGCGTTTGACTGTACGACGACGACGTAGAGATTTCCTCGAGCGGCGAAACCAATCACGACCACGACGACAACTTTGATAACGACGATAATAACGAAGATGATAATAATACTAATAATAATAATAATAATAATAATCGTATTAGATATTCAGCGCGCCTGCACACCGCGATGACGCGTATCCGAACATTTGCGTCGCAGACCGTGAAAAATATGTCTGGCACGTAGCAGTGAGCTAGACGAGCCGGTTAACGAACGAACGGGCTTTGGGTAGGTCGTTCGCCGTCGTCACACGTCCTGCTCGTCGCCTCTCGTGCCTGCCTATAGCCGCGGAGACGACCGAATCCGCCGAATCGTCGTAATATTGTTTACGATTTATTATTATTATTTGCGGCCGCGGCGGCGTTATTACAGCTGCAGAGAAGAGTTCCGACGCGACGAAAAAAATTGTCGGTCGGTGCCGCCGCCGCCGCCGCCGCCGCACGTAGGTCCAGTAGGTGGTGCCCGCCACCACGACAGAGTTATAATATTGTAAGCGTATAGATAATGACGTACAAGCCGTTACGACAACAATGTCGCAGCGCAATAAATCGCGGGCCAAACCGGAGGACAGTGTAATATAATATTATATAATATTATTTCGGACTGAGCGTATATAAATCAAGACGCAATATTTCTATAATAACGAGACGGCGCGTAGTGAGGAGCTAGCTGGTAACCCGCGCCGACTGCAATAGAGAGAGAGAGAGAGAAAAACAAAAATCGAGACTTTTTACAACGCATTATTATTATTACCAGCTATACCTAGGTAATTGTATACGTTTACAGACGTCCCGGTCGTATTGTGATTTATAGAAATATATTATATCGTTATTCCGCGTCCGATGTTATTAACTTCGTCTCGCCGATTCGACACGTGTACACACGGTGATGATGATAATAATAATAATAATAATAATAATAATAATAATAATGATAATAATGATAATATTATTTATTCATCGTGTGTCAACAAATTAACGCCAGCTTGCGAGAGCAGTGTATATTATACGGTATATTGATGTTGTGTACTTACTACTTGTGTCGGCTTTCAGCTGAGGTCCCGGGGACGATACCCAGTTGAGTTTCATTTCCTGTAACACACACAAAATATAAATTAATTTTTCGATTTTTAATTATTTTATGGGGCGTTGTATCAGAATATTATATGTTTTTTTTTTATTAAAATTTTAAATATTCATCGGAACAATAACGGTATTATACGTAACGTATGCACGGGTAGTTATTTACTTCAAAACAGTTATACGGAGTGATGAATAATATTATTTTTATCCCAAAGGCGTTTTGTGCTGTTCGTAAATATCGTGAAAAACCCGTTTTCGTGCGACGTTTCGATTGAAATTAAAATGTGTTTCGAAACACCGCATATACGCATAAAACGTAATAATATATATATATATATATCATAATGTGTACTTATGGCTGGTGATGAGGACGTACAGCGCTCTCGGAAATATTATAACTATTTTTGAAGCTGCGCATATATTATATTATTATTATAATATTCACGTTTCTCAGAAATATAATAATACATTATCAATATTGTTATACGGAAATAAGAACGAAATAATTTTCCCGGAAATGTTGAATGGGGTACATAATATTTTAACGTAGACAAGCCTAGGGGGTGTATGTAATATGATATTATTTTTCATTTCAACGGTTTTCTGTGGATGGTAATTTCAAAAAAATAATTAGAAGAATCCCGAGAATCCGACGCATCATTATAAAACAAAACAAAACAATAAAATAATATGATAATACGAAAATAACGACGGTGACCATAGGTGAAACGGTGCCTCAAAAATATTGTTAGTGCTAAAACATTTTACAACACTTACAGGTCCGTGACCGCATCGCCACACACGCCACCACCGTACTTTACTTTCAAATAATATACCGAGTATATGAAACTTCAAACCAAATATTATTATTATCACACTCACACGAGAAAATGAAATACGATATAATTCACTTTATTCGCATTTCATTTATAATAATAATAATAATAATCGTTATAACGCTTTAATAAATTACTAAAATCGTCTATCTCCATTGGAAAATATTGTTTTGATATTGTATTTATTTTGTTTTACATTTTACAGAATATACAAAACATAAGTCACAAGTTACAAAATATATGTCTTTGGTTGTAGTACATTACAAACGTTTGCACACAAAGCTAATCCAAACAACTTATTAATAGGTATTTAAGTTCACTATCAAATAATAATGTATTGGCAAAATTATTTGGAAGTGCTCGAAACACATATTATTTTGGCTCCGTCGATGACTATAAGTGTCGAACCGTAATGTTCTAATTTTATATTTTATTATATTTAAGGTACGTTTTCTAAAATAATATTAATCATCGACACGCGTGTAGTGAAATTGCCGATACAGAGCGCCGTGTTACGTACGTACCGAATTATTATTTTAATATTATGTTTTCGTATAATACCGGTTTAGAAGTCAGCTACAATGATTTCGATCCACACTATAAGAATATTATTATTTTTATAAACAATAATTTGAAAACTAAACTACTGTGTATACAATTTTATTCTATTTTTTTTTTTAGAGTTATGGCTAATTTAACAAATTCGTTTGTCCTCTATTTTTTTTTAATATTATGTTCACTACACATCAACATTTTAATCCGACACTGACGTGGTATTTCGTTTGACATAGTATTATTATACAATTAGAAATGTCCAAAGTCGGTCAAATATGTTTCGTATTTTTTGCATTTTAACGACAATGCAAAATAAATACCTACGAAAAGTACCTAGCTAGTAGTAATTACGTAATACATTATTAAAAGTATTTCTAACTACCCTACCTTTTGTCTGTCGTAACTAAATATTTGTTCGGGCAAACGGGATATTTTAATATTAAATTGTATTTATAGTGTCAATGCGATGCAATATTACGGTGAAATACGGTAAATTTAATAACCTCAAGGTTGAAACATATTATATTATGTAGGCTTATTAAATATACAATAACGTGCTCTTTTTACACGGGTTCGTAAAAAATAGTAGTAATAATAATTTCGAACGTCTGCTAAGGTTTTTAATGCACAAAAGTTTACTAGCGCAATGTAAAACGTACGAATTTAAATTACCATTATAATAATATTATTAACAATACACTAAAATAGAAAATTATAATGTATATAGCGTTATATTATTTTTATAGTTCGCCAATGCAGTAGTTATGAAACGGATTTTTTAAATAACGTTAATTTTTTAAGATTTCCGTATATAGTAATATTTTAACATCACATGGCATTACACACCACGCGTATAATAATATCGAGTGTACTCGATCAATAAAATATAACTACTCGTCGTCTGTGCGACTGCTGGCAATAATTAACTGCATAATATAGCCACTCGTCGGATGCCAGTCGAGTATTCGACATCATCGTCGTAATGCAGCTCGGGACGGCTGAAATAGCCATTTAAAATATTCTTCAAGTTTTCAATTTAGTATACCTATACTAAACGGAAGTGCGTATCGATCCATCCGATGCTGTTGAAAACCAATAATAATTGTTATTATATCTTCTAACAATTATTACGCACACTGTTTGATGGAACCCTTCTACAGGGCGGACATAAATTGATGGACGAATCACTGCAGGTGGTTTACGACACTGCACCTATTGGGGAGGGGGGAGGGGGCACAAAAACGTACGGCACGCGTTCAGTTTCAACAGACAACCGTTGTAGTATTCGCATATTATTATGTACCCACACGCGGGGCGAAATTTAAATGAAAAAACTGAAGCGCCCTTAAAAAGTATTTTTCAATTGTCTTTTGATCACGTCGTAATGCGCGAAGAATGACCTTAAGCCCTCCTCATCCACACACTCTCAACACACCCTTCTGTTCGATTTTTTAACGACCTCTTTGCATACACTGTTGTGTACGTACGTATTGACTCGTCGATATTATGAATTCATAAGAATTAATTAACGACAAGTGATGTATACACCTTGTGAGGGTGCTAATTATTCGAAAACTGGGAATGTCAATCACACCTAAGCCTCCCAAAACCGTTCCAATCTAAATGTTATCGATAGGAATAACAATTACGAAGACTATGATAATATTATTTTGTATACAATAAGCACGATCAATATTTTTATTTTGGCTTTATCTTCGTCCCGAGAACTTGTAGCCCGCGTCTACAGCGTTAATCCTCAACCGTAACACTCGTACACGTCTGTTGATATCGACAAGTCCTTTGTGTGAAGTCTGCGACTGGAGAAGAGGATTAAGACGACAAGACGACTGGTGTTTGATCTTGGCATGTAAATATTTACACGCTTTCAATCAAATCGATAAAACGTTTAACGGCACACCTCTTGCCACCGTACTCGAGCATTGCATTTTGTAACTCTGTCGCTCCGGTTCTAGACGTGGTGAATTTATGAAATTAAAAACCGTACGATTGATTTAAAACAGTTACATATTGCATACATATTATAATAATATTATGATCTGTACAGGCCGATTCACTGAGCATGCGCTCAACCCCCAAGTTAATGTTTTTTTTAAATAGCGCGTTTATTCAAATTCTGAGGAAATTTGAAATTTATTATTTGGAATTAGAAAGTGCATCTATACTTATGATCATATTTTAAAATACTTGGATCTTTATACTATTCAAGAAGCGACCGTTGGCGATACAAACTTCCTTTTTTATTAAAAGTCATAGAGCCGATGGATTTTTTTGGAAATTCTGATGTATATATCGAATAAGAATTATTAAACTTTATGTTCTGAAGGTAATATTTATCTAAGTTTGTAATACTATCTGACTCAACTAAAATGGTATTTACCATTAAGTGGCCAAAAGATGTTTGGTATTAGCTGAGTATAGGTACATGAAAAACTTAAAAAACAAGAACTTGAATAAATGAATGATAAAACACGACATTGGGAGTGGGGTGAGCATGCTAGATGTTTAAAAACGCTGTTATTTATAACATAGGTATGTCTTTAATTATTATTACCAGATGTTTATAGTAGGTATAAACGAAAAATATATTGCCATTGTCATAGATTTTAGTACCTAGTAATAATAATAATAAAATAATAAGAGATTTCGCGTTTTATGAGATATTTTCATTTTTTAATGTGGTGCCTACTATTGTCAAGCACAAAATAATGGAAATGTACAATATTTAATCACGATAACAAAACGAAATGTATTTCTCAATAACATTAAACCTTGTAAAATATAACAATGCTGAGTCTAGCACAAAAACAAATTATTAATTGAATAACGCATAAATACTAATTGAAAAAACTAACTAGGTACTGTATAAATATATAATGTTAATTAATTGTTTTCAAAGTATTGAGTTATTGCCCTACATTTTTGAAATACTGCACTAATAGTGTAATATTAAAATGAGAATTCTTTCTAGAAGTGTGTATGTGTGTGTGTGTGTGTCGCTGTTAATGTTATTTTCTCAAATAATATGTATTTGTTTATAAACACGGGGATAGAAACTAAAACGAAATTTGTGGTTGTGGTTTTGGTTTTATAAAAATTATTTTTCACGTATACGGTATTGCTTACCAGTTTTAGTGTCAAAAATAAAAGTCTACGGTTTTGGTTTCGGTTTTTAAAACATGTTTTGAACAAGGTTCAACCACTCATACGGAGGTTTTTACTTTAAAAAAAAAAAAGGTTTTTTAGAATTATTTTTTAATATTAACATAAGCTATTTATAAATGCTCATAATATTCAAAATCGAAAATATCATGTTACTGTATGTTATTAATTACCAATAACACATTTCTGATTTCTAAATCACATTCATTTTGCGAACTATTTTTAATTTTATACATGACTTTTCTCGTTTACCTATTACGAGTTATGACGACTGGTCGACTTTTGACAGTAAAAATAATAATAGAATTTATTAAATTTATTAACTTTAATCTAACCGGCTAATAAATTATAGTTAACTACTATAAATCAATATTCTGGGAAATTCAAAATCGTAATTTACCTACCTGAATAATATTTGTAATTAATTATTTTATTAATATTGTAGATTTTTAGCAGACCATGTTCAAAACTATAAATAAGCATGATTAATTGTTTAATATAATATTATTACAATTACTTTTTTATTACATGGAAAATTGTATACTTTAAAACCGTCATAATCAAGATCACATAATTTCTAAATAATACATATAATATGAAGGCTCATAAATCGTTTGATTGTAGAAAACCAGTTAACCTCTATTTAAAAAAACCGTTTTGGTTATCGTTTAAAATACAGCCTACTTGGTTAATGTTCGACGTTTTCTCATTTCCGAGATCCATTATTATAGCCAAACTTTTCACATTCAACTTTCGTCGTAATCATCGAATGTTAAAAAATCTGATAAGAAACCGACTATTACCTATTTCAAAGATGTTTAACCATTTAAAAATATGCATAATTATTTGCATGTACATTATCATAATATTGTTTTAAAATACTGTTAGATAAGTGACGCTGAATAATTATATATTCTATGGTTGGCTTCATTTGAGTAGCTTTTTCCGTTTTCGAAATAAATGCAATTATCGATAGCCGCCGTCAAACGGTGAAAATATTATGTTCACTGTAAAACAACGGTTTAAGTATTATCGTTGACTATAGATGATAGTACTATCTAACTAACTCAATGGTATTATTTTATAAAGAGGAGGTTGCGCGCACGCACACGTGATTTGAAAATAAAATCCCAAATGCTCGCGAACGAACACTATACCGGAAAATAGTATTCTTACTACCTACCACAGCCGAACGTTGTTATCGCGAATAGAGGAAAAACGCGGCGTTTGATGACATAAAGGTATACGGTTTTTCGCAATATGCCCTTTGGTGGAAAATCTATAATACGTTTATAATACATTCTGATAAACATATTATTATTATTATTGTTGCAACGATCGCGGTACGATGTGTGCAGCAGTTTGTGGTTTTCGTAAAATAGAACCTATTTAACATTTTATGCTTTTCGTAACCACACGACGACGTAACAACCCTTATCGGAGTGCCGTAGCCCATATGCATAATAATGGGCCGCAGATCTTTAGGCGAGAACACTATATTATATTATAAGGCGTTTGTGTCTTATGACTTTGAGCACACGCACATAGTTCGGATATACCGTCGGCTTGCCTGCAGTACGATATATTATATTATGCGGTGAACGAATAAATTCTTCGAGTGCGTGTATAATATATAAGTCCCCACGACATCGGAGCTGGCGTCAAACATCAAAAAGAATCGGTAAAAAATTCACCGTATAATATAATAATATGTGTGTGACGCGAATGGATATCCGAGACGGAAAACGAATGATATGTGTTACGACGAATAAGGCCGGCCTCGTCTGAGTGTATGTCATTTCATTAAACGGTTCTCTGCAGTACTGTGCGTCCATCCGCGCGGGCGCGTGTGTGCGTGTGTGTGCAGACTGCCGGTATATTATGCCTTGTACACAGGGGAAATATACGTCATTATTGACTTGCTTGATTTAAATTCTTACGATGATCAGTAGTGAGTTATAACAACAATAATAATAATAATAATACGTCTCGTCGGAGAGTTTGTAGCGAATTACGAAAGGATCTAACGAATATATGAATAAGTTTAATATTTATGACGTTACCTATGACATGCATAATAATATTATATTGTTTAAAAATTTGTCCGTTGCCTCGCTGTCGCTAATTATTGTTATAAAAAACCAAACTAACTGCACATAGCGAAACGTCACGAATTCGTCCCGAGGCGGTGGTTGTCGAAACAATAAACAATAATAATGATGATAATATTATGATGTTTGTAAATATTTTTTCGAAAACAAAAATAATTGTTCTCCAGATGTCCACAGACGGCCCTGCAGGCACAATTACAATAATTAATATCAAACATACAATTCTGTAATAATGTCGCGATGGTTATAAATATAATTGCGAGGGTGGGTGTAATTGTTCTGTTTCGCGAGCACTACTGCCTGCTCGTTATAGACCCACAATTCGCATTGATATTTAACTTTGAATAATTATAAAACGGGAGTATTAAATGTCCGGGGAGGGGGGGGGGTATTGTCAACGTCGTAACGTCTTCAAAAACAAATATGTGTACCGCGGGGCGTTGCGCATATTATATACAATCACAATGAATTATTATTATATTTCTAAACTTTGTGTTATGTGGTTTTGACATTATAAATTGTTCACGGTTCAATAATAATACTATACCTAGGCGATTGAAACGGTCTGAAAACTTATTTCACACTGTGGGTCATTATATTATTATGGTTTATCGTTGTCGACGAAAACAAAATGTAACTATTTCACACATTTCAGACGGTAAATATATAATATCATAATATACGGCGTTTTTTTTATTTTTTTGTCGTCTTGCATCTGTTCGGGGTTTTTTTTAGAGATGTTTTTTTTTCAATATTTACGAAATAACGTTAGAATCGTGTTGTTCGAGTAGTTTTTGTCAAAAGTTTTTACCGCTTTTAAATAGCATTCCCAGCTATTTTCGATTTGATATTCCGATGCATTGTATTTTCCTAAAAACATAAACTCACACGTATCGAAATACAAACTGTGAATATTGTTATTTAGAGTTGTTTATTTAGATTTTCGTCATCACTGCGAGTTTCGTTATAGATAACGCGCTAATGTCACACGCACTGGGAAATGTTGGTACTCGTCGCACTGTTTATTTAAACATTAAATGATTGCATTTAAAATTAACAGTTGATTCAACATTTGATATTTTTCACATCAGCGTTTCAAACAAATATTTGGAATTAGAAATTCGAAACATTATATAGAATGACAATAAGTAATATAGTATGTAGATAACCGAAATGAATGCATGAATTCACCAACGAACCGCCATTTATGTACACTGTCATTACAAGGGTGTTACTCGGATGTTTACGACCTTAAAAACTTTAAAAAATTGAACACCAAAATTGGCCTTGAAGCCTAGAATCTAACCAAAGTGGATAATCAAATAATATAACCTTATGAAATGTGTTAACAATAATAATTGTAATATTCACATTACTCATTAAAAATAGATTAAACATTTTTTTTTATAGATTTCGCGTTTATTGTTCGCGAAATATGTGACACCGACAATGATTCCCACCTATATGGGTGTTGCATACAGAAAATAATTTACAACGCGTCTGTGTCACTACGTATAATATAATGTGTGTAGCAAATCAAATAATAAATTAAAATATTTTTTAAATTTACGAGAAACGACGTATCATTTACAAAACACCAAAAATATAAAAAAAAATTAGTCAAAAACGAGAGCTAAAAAATATGTAAACATAACATTATTATAGAAACAAACCAACGACTGTTCCTGTAACGCGTATAGTCATACCCGAACGCATTTAGATCGTTTGGTGTGCAATGTGAAAAGTAAAACATAATAATATTAATATGTTTAATAATTCATAATAATGTCCCGATCGACCCCACTGCAGTTATTGCGAAGTGATGCGAGCTTTATCGATTCGGACCGTTAAAAACCGAAGAAACGTTTTATAATAAGCGACCAGCGACGGACAGACTTCAAACATGTATTATTATTGATCGCGACGAGATTTCGTTTTCGAACGGTGTCGTCGTCATTCGAACGATATGTTTCTAGTGCGTCGCCCCCGCGCGTAGGCGAGTATTATATACATATAGGTATTATTTTTTATTCGAATAATAATAATACGATATTATTCTCTTCGGCCGACGTCCACCCGACACTCCACACCGCCGACGTAGCTAATAATAATATATCGCATATCGTCGTGATATTATAATAGTACGGTAGGTACATATTATTATCTCTCGAGCTATTGTGCGCGCAGAGCAAGGACGTTTGCGCTTCGAGTGCGAAACGGGTGGTCGGGCGGAGACGAGTGTTTTTCAAGAGCCCCGCGAGTGTTTACCCGTATCCGTTTCCCGACTTCCGCTTGTGCGACGACCGAAACAGTTTCTCAAAAGTCGTCTTCGTCGTCGTCGCCGTCGTCGTCCACAAGCCGACGCGTAGACGATGCTCTCCGCGATAGTAGGTTGTTGTCATTGTCCCGCCGATTATTGTCGTTATTATTATCGTCATTATATTATAATATATTATAAGCCCTCCGGCTTAATAGTAAGTCGTTGCCCGACTTGACGCACGTCTCTCTCTCTCTCTCTTAAACGAACGGACCAAGTCTCGAGGTGATGGCATTGGTTGCAGCAGTATTGCACTCAACGCGTCATTCCGAACGGTTTAATATCCATCCAAACTTTACCGAAAACAGAAAAATATTGTCGTAACGTATTCTGATTGTGTTGGAATGAGGATCAAAAAGGTTGCGCGTTTTATACGTCGTTTGTGTGTGACCGGATTAGAAGAGATGGAAAAAAACAATTACAAAACGCGTAGAACGAAAATAAAATACAATAACTTTGCGCTAATTATACGCAGCTAATTGTCGCCTTTGTTAAAAAGTAAAAACATATTTTTTTTTTTTTTAACAACAATATAAAGTTCTTGTTATTATTAGATGCCAATAATAATTATGTCAAGTACAAGACTACTTTAATTAGCATAAACGCTACAACATTTTAATTATTTAATTTATCCTTTACTTATAAATAATTAACAAACAATACTTAAAAAATGTAATTGTACCTTGAATAAGAACATAACAAGCTCTTCAAACTAAAGACACTCGCTATGTAACATTTCATAATATTATACACTGTAATACAATATTTATTCAAAGTGGATATTATACTCCGCACAACACTATGATGTATATTAATAATTGTGAACTACATAACAGTGTACGATATATTACACTCGAACGTATAAACAAGAATGTTTCTCGTTTTATGTGGAAAAGTGCCCATGTTTTTGATATTATAGCAGCTATATAAAAGTTAAAAATCAGAGTTTATCGTACTGTACAATATTATATTTAACTATTTTTTAAATGTCATCAATTCAACGGTTGTCACTATAGTTAAGCACAATTTTGGGTAGCTCCCGGCCCCAGAATATTGGAATCCCCACTTGAAGTTTATTTTTGATATACAATATTGACACTAATCGGCAAATTTAATTTTTCATTTATTTTACTCTACATAATGGTATACGTCCAGATAACAGGTAAAAGGTATCTAAGGTTTATTTAAGAATTTAAAATAATAAACCAACTCCAGAACACGGGTAATGTTACCAGTAACTCCCATACCACCATGGTAAGAAGACGATATCCAATGTCCATACCATTGACATGAGGCCCACTCATCATTTTATATCAGTCATCTGTATATAATTATGTATATATGCCATATGGGTATTTGGAAATGCGGGAGAGGTAGAGTTTCTGTAGGTCCCATTGCGCTAACATTTTGGTGGACTAAATTAGGGATGTAAGGGTCGAGGGGAAGCACTAAGTACAAATAATAGCAAATTAAAAATATGAAAAAATCGGTTGCAGATCTCCCTCCGAGTGATTTGATGCAAGCGATAATAAATAAATTATATGTAATCTCAACGCAATAGTTAAAATTTACAATCAAGAAGAATATTAATCGGCACTGTTAATTTTATTATAAAAACGTACTCCGTCAAAAACTTTTTTTTAAACAATAATTGCAATCACAAAAAAAAAATAAAAATATTTTTAGAACAAATTCAAAGCACGTCGTACTCCGACAACAGTTGACTTATCGCATATTATACACTATGTTTAAGTCTAACGCGGGAATAATAATTTGAATGCTCTTTATTTGAAGTAACCGCGGAGAATCGACGAACAACGCATTGTTCGAATATTGTTTGAGGATAATTTATTCGCGTCTACGTGTCTTAACCCACGTCTGATACGAAGTATATTATTATATTATCACGGTCGCCGGTTACCTGAACAGACGTACTGTTTTTTTTTTTTTTAAAATTATTATCGCACACGTGCAGTGCCTTACGCGGCGATTGCTGCTCGATAATCCGCGCAACTCGGTGCGCCGAATCGTTTTTATCGGAATCATGGTACACCGGGAACCGGATATGCTTCGGATGTTACGGTTTTGATATATTGTATAATCTTTTCCAGACCACGTTTTGCGCGTTTATTGCAAAACAGTTGTGACACGAGGGTTTTGGGTTTTTCGATTAACATCGTCTTCTCTGCGTGTCTAGCCGTCGCGAAACGGAACCGTGTGTATTAAAACGGCAACGAATGTTTCCTCGCCGAGGGAAAATGGTTGGGGGGGGGGGGCGAGAGAGGATCGCAAGAAGTTTCAGCCATCGCGGACCGGAGTGTACGGGGAAGAGGATTCAAGCCGGATAAATGAAAATTTAATTGCCTGGATCTTTCAAAACCACATGGTCGTTATATTATAGCAGCTATGACGACGACGAAGATGACTTACACTAAAACTAACAACACTATCTTACTGCTAATACTACCCCTCTTCTGACTGCTATAATTACTACTGCCATTATATTATTATTATTATTTACCACTACTTTTAGCTCAACCGAAGTACTACGCGGTACTTCGATTACATTTGAGGTTCGGTGATCGGCAAAGCTACAACATATCATCCATCCATAATTGGACGGTTTTTATGTAATGGGACACTAGTCAATTTTTTTTTTGGTTTTCAGTAGACGATAAAAATTTAAAATTATTATTTTCAGTTAATCTGATTTGTTTTTTATATAATGTTATACGTTTTAGAAAGTACTTTTATCAATAAAATTACTTAATTATTATATCTTGTTAAAATACCTGTTCCCTTTGGAATAAAATATCGGTATTTTTGACTTGTACTTCATCGCGTTCTACACTAGTACGTACACAGAAAAAAACCACGATCATAGTAGTAATAATAGGAATAAGGATATTGAATATATAATAATTAATAATTGTGTGTAGGATGCACAATTGTAGCTCATTAAATATGAAGATAAAAATGTCTTGCTATTTCAATGATTACTGTGAATTTCAACTAACTTTAGAAAGTTGTGAAATATTTATAAATAAAACGTGGCGTTTGTTAAAAACAATTAAAAACATTATATACTTAAACAAAAATCATATTAGTACAATTTGATATAATCCAAAAGTCAAAATCTTTGACTTTAATCTTTTGCTAGAACGTTTGGTGTATTAACCAATAACATTTCATGTGTGACAAAATAAATGAAAGTACTTTTGCGAATCGTGATAAAACCCCTTTCTAGTATTTTCTAGGAGAAAACATTAGGTAAAAAAATTAATAAATTAATATTTCCAAGTCATTCATATCAGTATTAAAATATGTGAGCTTATGCATGTAGCATATCAGATTCAAGCAATTTATTATTTATTTAAATTCATCGTAAGTTAATATAACAAATAATATTGAAGTACTACTATTCGTACTTCATCCGTACCAACGGTGATTACCGACATTTTTTATACATCGAGAGAAAAATCGGATTTTTAGAGTATCTAATTATTGTTATTATTAACTTATTCTCGCTAAAACAGAAATTTTAATTATTTACAGAAAAACGTTTGTGTTTAATACGTCTCAAATTAAATTAAAAATAATAATATTTAAAAGTACAAATGTTAATTAGTTATAACAAAAAAAATCGATCAAAACCGAATTGAAAATTGTGCATTTTATAACCGAAATACCAGTATAATATTATTATTGAAACATAACAAATAACACTTACATTTATCAACATTTAAGACAGTGTTTAAATTGCCATTTATTACTTATAAACTAAAAATGTAATACGGAGTACTCTTCTTCTTTTACTTAACATTTCAATGCCCGATTTCGGTAGCAATACGTTAAGCGAAGCACTCCACATTATGTGTATCTTATGCCCCATTAAGCGTCGGAAACTTTTTTTTTTGAACACTTTCCAATTCATCAATCAAGTTAACTTTTGCAAAGTTCCATAAACTTAACTAAATATTTAGTTTTAAACGAATTGATGTACCGCACGAGTATAAAAAAATAAGTCTTATACAGTAAAATATTTGAACTTGTTTTTATTTTTTTATTTATGCAATTTAGTAAGAGAGGCACAGTTTTTGCTTTTACGAAAAAAAAAATCATTTTAAAAGAGAATCCTTGAGTTTACGTTATTCTATATTACGATCATAGTTTTAGAAAATTATTTTTCTTGAGTTAGATAATAACATAATCTGTGCAATTATTTAAAAAGGTTTTTTTTTTGTACATTTTATAATTTAAAAAAGTATTAATTTTGATTTACAACTGGCATAAAGACTATAATTTTATCGCCAGAACGTTAAACTCAGATTTATTTGTGTAATAAAATTATAGTTACGCTGAAAATTTACAATTAATATTTTTAACTTTGTGAAATGTCCATTACGTTCACATAATAGCACTTAGGCTTATAGAGTATAAGTTTTTTTAAACGGTTTTTGAGAAATTTGAAGAAGTAAAAAGTGTTAGTGAAACAGATCTACTACCTGCAGGAATCCGGGTGAATTATTTTGAAATATACCTTCAAAATTGCAGAAAGTCCTTTTATTTGGAACTAAATATAATATGTATTTTATTTATGTTAATTTAAATTCTCATTAAATTATTTAGCATAAGTACTAATACAATTAATTTTGTTTTTATAAATTATGTTCTTTTATGATAATATATTTTAGTTTTTTTGAGTTTCGTTGTTAATGATCGATATTATTGAATATAATTAATAAAGTGAATGCATACACTGGCTATTTATACTCCCAAATTATTTAGATTATGAGCTCAAAATTAAACCTCTATTCTGAGAATCAAAACGTATTTTATTCGTCATGCATAATGCATGTATGTCATATTATACAGACATTACAGAGTTTAATACTAAGTATTATATTTGTGTATGTTTAACAACATTAACATTTACCACTTATATATAAATAACATAACACAAAGTAATATTACGTGAATAAAATAAACACGATTCCTATTATGGTAAATTTAGATCGTTTTAATATTTACGTAAGTCTGCAGAGCTCAAATAAATATGGAATTCGATTTTTTTTTTTTTAATAAAATGTGATAAAACTATTTTTCATGTTATGGTTAAAAATAGGACATGTATTAAAAATAATGTTGTACTTGTGTGCCTTTGGGTTGTATTTGTACATACATAGTATTATATTAAGAGGACATATTATTTTGTTTGCCTTGAGCTTCAGAGATGATTTTGAAATGTTTGTTTTTCGATACTCGATACAAAAACAAATGTTTGTTATTATATTATATTAGTTAGTGGTTTAATCCCTATAATATCTTACATCTTTCTTGTATTTATAACTGAAAAATTATATAACGAGTAAACCATCCATCTACCATGAGTTCATGTAGTAAGGTCAGATGTTACCACTTTAGCAAGTGGAAAGAGTGGGAAATCAGCAGAGAAATGAACAGCAGTAGTTCTGGCATTAAATCATTTTTGAGGTGGCAAGGACTTGGTACCCTTCGGAGTTCTAGACATTAAGTCGCGAATACCCCTTCATTGTTTATAATAATTGTATATAATATTATTTATTCTATACTGGTTTGTTTATTTTTTCTTTCAAAATCCGCCAGAGAACTGTCACTATTCATGTTGTAGTGGTTAGTTGACAGTAACACAAAAAACGACTTGAATACATATCGCATAGAAAACAGTTAAGCGAAACCAGAATATTGTTATAAGATTTTAGTTCCTGAAAAACAGTTTTTTGATAACGTGCACAGTCTATGCACAGTGTACACGGATAAGTATTATTTTGTCAGCACAATGTGCCTACAATATGCTTAACGCCTAAACGTAATTATTTGTCCACAAAGGTTACGACGATCATCGGTCGGACGACGAGCTATGACAAGTAGCAAAGGCGATAGTTATGCTCTCTCGCGAAGAGTCGACCATGCGACTATTCGTATTATTAATTTATGCGCTTCCGTTTACGTGTGATTTGTGTTCACATTAACCTATCTCAGCGAAGCCACCACCGATGTGGGACAACTAAGCTTAGAAAATTTCACTGGTGTGAACTCATATTACGATACACGTCATAATAATAATATAGTCTCCCTTTGCATTCGCCATTACTATATAGTAGGTATGTACCATTATATGTTTTATATATTTCGCTGGATCGCTTTAAATCATAAAAAAAAACTATCCAACAATATGATTTACGATTGATCGATAGTTCGAACCGCGTCTGTTTTCATCTAGAGAGGTGTCGGAGCCTAACCTAACCTGATCGCTTAACCCTTGCAGCCTTCCAGGGAAAACCGCCACCGCCGGACAAAAGACAACAGTGCCTAATACAAGAATATCGAACAGCGCCGCTGGGTCGGATGAACTCGAGTGAAATCTGAAAGGCGTTGGTATAAACGGTGGGCAATGTTATCATAATATCTATCGCGCCCGATTTCGGTTTTATGTGGAGGCGTTCGATAATCGAGAAAGACGGCGTGCGTATCGATATCGCCTGTGCGGCTGTTTCAATAGTTATTATTAAAAAGCTGTCGGTTACGGGCGGCCGGGCGGACGAAGTTCACGCGTCGTCGGTCGTAAGCCTGCAGCGTGGCACGACTTTGGTGGCGGTCTTGGTCGGGTGGTGGGGGGAGGTGTGGGGGAGGTGCACACACGCCGCGGCGGCGTTTAACGCAGTGGCTGTATCGGTGGCCGAGGGCTGGCGGGCGTCGGACGATGCTTAAAAAGTTTAGCGGACGGGAAATGAAAATCGGCGTCCGTGAGATAACGCGGCGCACAACAACGGCGGGCCGTATCGCGCGCGCCGCCGCCGGTTTATCGTCGTTATTTCAAACGAGGTTTCGCAAAAGTCACCGGCCGCCGCCACCACCGCCCGCCCACCATCGTTCGCAGCGAAACCGCACGAATTTCATTACTTAAACCATGTTTACACAGCACTGTATAATAATTATTATAACAATAATAATACTACGACGAAGATGACGAAGGGGGGCACCTCCGCCGTGACTTACCTCTCTCCTCCACACCGCCAATCGTACCTCTCCCACCACCGACGCCACCGACAACGACTAGCGCCGATGTTTGTTAAAGGATTCTTCGCGAGCTGCGGCTAATATGTTTGAGACTCGGAAAGAGGAGACGTAAACAGATAATATATAGAGTCTGTGTGTGAGCAGGAGGTGATTGTACTACTACAATTGCGCGGACGAGGGTATACGATATTGCTCTGACGACGACGACGATGACGATGAAGAGAAGCGGAGAGCGGATTTGCAGCCTATTCTTACTAAGATTTTCCGTCTTTGTTTTCCCTCTCTCTCTATCTATCTATCTCTCTCCGTCTCCATCGTATATCTTCCCCTCCATTCCACCCAAACTCCCTCGACTTTATAATATTATATTATTATGCTATATATATATATATATATTATGTATAAAATGTATATATATGAACCCGTCTCGTTTTCCTCTTTTTTTTTCGTTAGCCGACCGGCTTGCAGTGTTTTCTTCCAACACACGGCCGGAGAGCATCCGGAAAACTCTCATTTGCATATCATAATGCGTTTTCATAATATTCAACACGGGACAGACCCGTGGCGGTAGCAGCATCGGCGGCGGCGCAACGGTACCTTTATATTTTGTCGAATATTCCCACCCACCCTCACCGTCCCTTCGTCAACGACCTTTTAGGTTTTTATATGCGTGGACTTATATATTTTTAAAACTTTTCTGCCCCTCAGTTCCCCCCCCCCTCCTCGTCGCCGCACCGTAAACATACTCACCACCACCAAGCGCGCACCTATCCCCTCTGGGCGCACTCCCGGACTCGGCCGGAAGGACTTCCAAGGATCAACGAGTAATAAATACATTTTCACCCGCACACGCGAGTGGATACCCCGAGCTCTCCGACCATTTTACTCTCATGTCGTGTCGTCGGGAACTTTTTGGTGAACATTCTTTTAATACCTGTCACGTCAAGTTGTCGTACGAACAAATTTAAAGTCCGGTTGAATAACGTTAATTGATACACCTTTATATTCCTGCTCCATTCGCCCGTGGCACATTGCTGGTGTGATATATTAATTTATTTGTGTGTACAATGTACATATAGGTACAGCATCGATTCTTAGCCAACAGGTCGTATGGTAGGAGTTGTCAAAATGTCGTTAAGGGTGCAAATTCAATTTTATCAAATTAATCTACACGACGGAGGACGCCGAAATATAAGTCTATACGAGTGTTCTGGGAAAAGTTTATTTTATTTTCTGTTATAAGCTATTACCGATTATAAATGCGTTTGGTTTAATTTAATTGAACAGCCTCCTTTATTATTTTAAACTTGTTCAATTTAGTCCACGAGTCAGTTTTTACAAATTATTGTCGTCACACACAATCCAACACGTTTTGTAATATTCCGTTAATATGTAGAACTGTACTGTAATTGTACATAAAAGTTATATGAGGTTATTCAGTCCCTTTACAAGAAGTCAAATATCTACATTATAATATATCTATAAGGGTGCACGATAGGGTATAATAAAGTTAATTGTTTTACACAGTGCAAACGTTTAAAAATGCTAAGCACATAATTTAACGCACTAGATGTTATGAACAATACGGCGTCATTTCAGCGAAACAATAAAATACGCATTGATTTTTCTGGCACTAGTAAGACATAATACGTTCGTCCTATAATAATAATAATAATAATAATAATAATAATAATATCGGTTTGTGACGTTAAATTTGTCGGTGGTATGTAACGGTTTCATATTATGAATAATTTTGGTCGGAGGCCATTTAATATGTCTCCGATTCGCGAAATCAAGACTGCTTCGCCACCGCCGTCGCGGCTGGCCGAAAGTGAATTCCGGTGTCCATTAATCATAGCCCGGGTGTCCGTATACTGCAACGCGGCCATTTTCCACTGCCGCCGCCGCCGTCCGGAGATTCCGTTTTCCCTTCGCCGCTGGAATGCTATTCCTTATCTCCAGCACATCCTCTTTCACTCGGCTGCCGCAGCCGTATTCATACTGATCCCGTAACCGGAAACTCGTAGTTCGTATATAATACGCTGTCCGAGAGAAAACTATGCGCAGTTACGGACGGGTTGATCGCCAAAAACAAAGCTAGACTACGCCTCAACAATCAACGGGCGCCTGTATATAGTAGTCGTATATACTATATAGTCGCTGCAGGACACAATGGCTTACCGAAAATAATTCGGTCGTTTTTCATCGCACAACTTTTCCCCCGCGATCTCACCGTAGCTGTAGCTGTGGCGTATAGTTGATAGAATCGAAAAACGTACGTGGACACTCGTCGATACGGAATAAGGGCGCGCCGGGGTGGCATAATTACCCGGTACACGCGTTTCGCTTATATAATAATGATTTATTATTTTCATACCAGACGCTGATTTATCTGAGCGATTACTATAATTTTTTTTTTAAATTAAATATACGGAATCTTTGATAATATCATCTGACACCGTACGGGGTAGAGCATACGATTTTTTTTTTTTAATTTTAATAATCAAGCTACAATAATATAGGTTATTGGCTTGTGACATTAATAGGTTTTGACAAAAGTATGTTTAAAAATAACAAAATAAAAGTGACATAGATCTTATATACAATGATATATCCTGTTTGAAAATTTTTTTTTTTTTTGGTTATTGGCTAAAATCATTAAAAATTTTAAAGACAAATATGGGACATTAATGATAATATATACATAGTAATATAACAAGAAAGTGTAAAAAAGGAAGAAAAAATAAATAAAAATAAATAAATAGATAAATGGATGAATTATAAATAATATGTTGGAATATGTCTAGGTTAAACTAGGTTAAATTATAATTTGGTTAATTTAAGATAATTAATTATTTTTTTTATGTTGGTTGGCTGTGGACTAAGGGCTTCTTCCAAGTTGTCTTCTATATTGAGTATAGTTCTGATGTCGGCGAATTTACGGCAGTGGCATATTAAGTGTTCAACCGTGGAAGTTTCACCGCAAGTTTGACATATATCTGGTTCCGATCTGTTCATCAGGTGTTTATGGGTCACCCATGTGTGACCTATCCGTATTCTGTTTAGAATTACTTCCTGGCGTCTAGGTAATGGGAAAAGTGGCCATGGGGAGACTGTGGGTTTTATTTTATTAAGCTTGGTGTGGAGTGTTGACCGCAAGATCTGCCATTGGGTTAGGATGTGATTGTCGATGGTGGTTTTTAGGTCCTGAAGAGTGTAGGTGTGAATTTGGTGGAAAAGATGGGAGGAGATGGCTTCTTTGGCATACGTATCAGCCAATTCGTTTCTTCGGATTCCGACGTGGCTAGGTACCCAACAGAGTATGATGGTCTGTGCGTTGGTTTTGAGAAGGTGTATCTGATTGTGAATTTTTCTGGATATACTGTTGGGTTGATGAATATTTAGAATACCGGTTAAGGTGCTGAGAGAGTCGCTAAAGATTATGGCTTTATTTGTTCTATTTTCATGTATGATATCGAGAGCTAGGGAAATCGCAGTGGCTTCGGCTGTAAACACTGAACAGAAATCTGGTAGCTTGAACATTTGTTTTGTTTCGTTGTATACCACTGCGGCTCCTACACCCAAATTTGTTTTAGAACCGTCGGTGAAGAACTTAGTATGCTCTTGGTGGTTTTCCGAGATTGAAAGAAATGCATTTCTGTAGACGCTGGGTCCTGTTTGAATAATAAGTAATATGTTGGATTAGATTATAAAATTTGGTTGATTTTGGGTAGTCGAATATTTTTTACAAGTTGACTGCGGGATCTGGGCTTAGAGCTTCTTCCAGTTTTTCATCTAATTCAAACTTGATCCTGATGTTTATGGATTTTCAGCAGTGGCAGACCGTGTTTGACCGTGAGAATTTCTCATACAATTTGGTCGGGGAAACATAAAATATACGTCTTTAGCATTCGACGAATTCGATTGTTTATTTTTAAAATTATCTGCCGTACGTCTTCATATTATATTGAGAGACTTTGTGCGTAGAGCGTTGTAATAATAATATTGAGAAAACGTTATATTGTATAAGTATTGGGAAATAATTGACTACAATATTATTAACTACGGAAAGTAGGACGAGAATAACAAAAATCGTTATACTATAGTAGGAGTTAAACATCGTGGTTCATTTCGACGAATTGGATAAAAAAATATATGAATTCGACCAAATTGAAAGTCAATTATTGCACAATATCGGCGGGACTAAAAAAAAATCAAATTTTGAAAGACTCGCGACTCACCGAACCGACGTGAAACAAATAATGATAATATATATACACGTGGTAATCGAAGAGGGGGAGGGGGGTCGTATTATTGGGGAGCGATATCGTTCTGCATAAATATTACGTGGGCGAGTCTTACCGCGGGAAAATCATCACGTCCGCCTGCGCCTATATTATGATATTTACACACGTCCGAGTTTCCCGATCGTACGGAATATTATTATAATGCGGCCTGGCGAATTTAGGCCGACTGCGCAGCACAATATTAAATAATATGACGGGCGGATCGAACGCGCTCAAAATTGGCTATGCATGCGATTACCGTATATAAAGCTCCGGAGCACCTGGTAACGGCGGCGGTGGCCTTTACATATTATACTATTGTTATTATTATTATTATTATTAAAGGGTAGGTGTGTGAGAGTGTATATATTATAATAACAGTATACTACGAGCTCCCCGGCAAATTGATATTTATGTCCACGTATTATAGGTGTGCTGTATAGTACGATAGGAGAGGGGGGCAGCCGACGTAGCGGGGCATTATAATATGGAATCGGCGCGATATTATTTATTTTCTTGGAAATGAAAACACGCACGCACCGTAATATTATGCTAATGGCGGGGGAAAAAAAGAGTGCGTTATCGGCCGATACGCGGCGTTACAGAGAATAATGTAGTAGTCGCCGGGCGCGTGGCCCGGGGGACGACCGGAGCTCGGCCGTGTACACACATACGATTTACTTTGAAAACGATTTTTTTCGCACGAAAATACAGCAAAAAAAAGAAAAAAAGAGTCGAGAGAGAGAGAGAGGGACGAGGAATTATCCGCCCGTTCCGTCGCGCGCGTTCATCGGCAATACCGGTGCAGCGGGTCGGGAGCTATATTACAATTTAAATATCTATATATATATTATATACATACACGCAGGTGTACCTATATATACATTATTCCGTGTGTACATATATTATATACATACACGCAGGTGTACCTATATATACATTATTCCGTGTGTACATATATATATATATATATGTGTGTGTGTGTGTGTGATATGGCGTTTCGCCGGGTCGCGAGGTAAAGCGGCGGCGGCGGCGGCGGCGGCAGAGAACATGTCGTCATGGTTTTTTTGTCCCGGGGAAAAACGATATAGGGAAAGCGAAGAAAAAAAAATGTCATTGTTCCAGCCCGAGGGATAAATAAACGATGGGACGGCGGCGTCGGTGGCGGCAGTAGGTGGCCTTTGTGCGGAGAACACTGCAGCAGCAGAATACTTTGCGATTTATCTTACGTTCTGTATACTTCTGTTTTTGTTTTCGTGTCAGACGATTGGAGATTCCCAAAAACGTGCGTCCGCGTCGGGCGGTCGCCGGACGGGATCCGGAGCAGACCCGCCGAATTGTTTACAGCCAATATCGACCCCTCCCCCCTCAAAAAAAGAAAAACTAATCACTTAAATTGGGCTACACGTGGACGATATCTGTTATACTTTTTGTACGACGGTTAGTTATTGCGGAGACGAGCCGTTGTTCCTCCGCGAACGTTGGAGACTCCAGTCTGTGACCTATGTGACTGTCTGTCTATAAACAGTAGTAAAGCCTTTTTCATATTTTTTTCACGTTATTTTGTTTCTACTATAAAGAAAATGCATATAAAATGCGTTTATATGTTGTTACACACATCACACAATATATTATAATATTATTAAGTCTTATCGGGGGGACACGTCGTCGTGCTTACCATGATATATTATTATCGAAACAAATTGACAAGGCGTCTATTTGCACCAAATAACGAGTACACTGCAGTTATTAATTTTTAGGTATTTTCTATTTAAAAACAAAAATACGATTACTTCGCGGTCCTTGCACCTGAACGCTGTCTTTTCAGACAATATCCGATGGCATTGAAGAAGGAGCATATTATTATGATTATGATTCGCCGGGGGCAATTGTGTGTAAGGACTAAACGCGTTTAGACGTCATTTCTCCTCAATTACTCGACATGCAGAGCTCGAAGCAAATTTGTTTACAATGGTTTAATTTTTGAATTTTAATTTAAAGACCACCCGACCATGAAAACGCCGCAGTCTTTTAGAAACCAATTTAATGGACCTGATAAACATCTATGTGGTCAAAGTGCTATAGTGTATACCTTCTTTGCGCAGTTAAACGGACCGTGTCACCGACATAAAAGCTGTTGGCTTTTGAAAATTTCGTTTTATTTTTCGTTTATTTATTTTAATCACTTTCTTCTTTCGCCTACCTACCTACCTACCTATCTACCTACCGTTCCTGTCAGATTTCATTCGCCGGCTACAATAATGCGTCCGCGCTGTCGGCGAATAGCCGTATATAGAGTTACATAGGTATACATATACGCAGCATCGGTGGTGCAGTGCTGCTGCAGTACGGTGCGCTTTAATTTAATATAATAATATGATATTGTATTATTATTGCGCTATGCCGACAAACGTCCGTGTAACGATTGCAACTTTAATTGGGAGAAGAGTGATAAAATTATTTTTTCACGCCTAATAAACCGTTATTATACAACCCGGGAAACGGACGAATGAAAAACCAAAAAAAGAAAAAAAAACCGACTATTGCTTGTATTTTACTACCTACATTTATGGCACAACGCAGTTCGTTTACAACTGAGTTTTCATTAATACAGTCCGACTAAATGGACCGGAACACTTTAATTATTATTACACGTTCGCTATTATATGCATGAGCGGTAACTTTTGTGTCTTAACGTTTATCGAAAGAAATTGCATGGCGACCAAGAGTAGTATAGGTACCTATATACATATAGGTATGTTATAAAATAAACACAATAACCAACCTCTCGAGCCATTTTCGTACTATATAATATAATACACTATTATGTGACGATGTTCAATTAAACAATATAATTTACTTCAAATTAGTAAGTAATAACAGTTCTAACAGATATACGGAACCACATCGTGTATCTTACTACTAACTCTCTGTGTATTTGATCTTGGGTGAAATGCGTTAGTTCAAGTTAACAAGAATGCATTTGATTATTGCAATTATTCGCAATTTCAAAATATTTATACTAATGAATTTGAAAAATTACGAAATTATGCAATCGTATTTATTTTGCTGCAACCGTTGATTAAAACAATTACTCTATGTTTCGCTTAAGAGAATGAATAGACGATAAATGAGTTATTTGTTTTAAAAGAAAACCGATTTAATTAAAAATGAACTCAAATGGTTCAGTTTGTCGAAGAATGAGAAAAAAATGTTTTCGGAACGTAGTCTTACGAGAAATGTATTTTTTAGTAAAATTAAGCAACTTAACCCCCAAGCACGTAAAAAATGATACAATAACAATAGTTAAAAGAAAACACACAGAAAAATAAATAAGTAAAATACCTTGGAACCTAAAATGCTACAGGGGTAAAAATCATATTAACCGAAACAAACGAAGAAATAAAACATTTTTCTGTGGTCCATAAAACATTTTTCCCTAATTAAATTCTTTAACCAAAATTATTCGCTGTCTTAAATAACAACGAAAACTCGGTAATGTAACAGCAAATTTCAATTTGAGATCATTAAAAATTAAAAAAAAAAACAAAAAGTTTCACTAGGAAGTTTTCATAAAGAGCAGATAAATATAAATAAAAGCATACTAATAATATAATTAAATGAGAGTTAAATTATTTTCATATTTATTTAACGAGAAAAATGAGACTGAAATTTGCATAATATGATATAGATAGATCACAGTGTTATTTATCATATATTGGCGTATTGCTCTCTGTATTTACGTATTGCATATTTAATATGTATTTAAAAAAAAAATCATAAAAATGACCATATTGGATTTGTATGTCCAATATATTTTCAAACAGTTATTTTTTTTTATTCATTAAATAGGAACCTATGTTATTGATAAAATTTAAATCACTGAACATTTTTCACAGAGAGAACATTATTCAAGTTAATATAATTTTTTCTTGCATTTTAACTTATGTTTAACTAGGAATCCTCCGATTTTTGTCACGCTTTTGTAGAACAATTTTAAATGCAACAGTGCAAATATACTTATTTTAATGATATTTAAACTATGTTCAAAATCTAAATTAAATTTAAAAAAAATTGTCATAGACATATGACGTAATATTTCATCTGTTAAAAATGTTAAATTCAACTTTGAGAAATATAAATATACTTCTGCAGACGATAAGAAAAATATTGTAAAATTTCTCTTGTTTCTTGTTCATGACGTATAGCATACGGACATTAAATAAATATAAAATATAAAATAAATATTTATATATACACGTAGTTCATAAAATCATCAACCGTTAGATTAAAAAACCCAAAGGTATAGTTTTTTTCTTATTTAAATGCCAAATGTCTTTGTAATGTTGTATACATTATATTAGATGGGGGCTCAAAATACCATAATGAATTTAAATGGAGACGACTGTTGGACTCTAATGGTTGTTCATCATGGCCCAAGTATACGTCAATAAATAACGGTAATTTATGAAAAGTGGACTCGCATGCGATTCGTATTACTATTAAAGGCAACTAAAAACTGGAAAATGCGTACGGTACCTTGGTGATGTAATATTATTAAAAATTCAGAAATTCATTAGAATCAGACTCAAAACGTCGCGACGGTCAATCGAAATGCTTTTAATGTCCATAGTTTACCAGCTGTGTCATACGTACACGCTCCGTGTACATTAATCCGGATAAAAACACATTTAGCCTGAAAGGTATTTCGATGCAACCAACGACCAGTGGATGAGATTACGTGCACTGGGGACCCTTCGTTTTTAATGTTTTAACGTTCTGGCGAGCGGTGGGAGAATTATTAACTGAAGATTAAACTCTTTTATTTGTAAAGATGAAGGACGACATTTTCTTGGAGATCCCGAACTAAGCCACGATTAAGCTCTTAAGCTCACGCCAAAGTTCAAACCCAACGTTCAATGGTACATAGAATACGGGTCGCCTCATAATACCTCAAAGGTTGGAGATTTTCTTGTAAACTTTATCAAGCCTGGGGTACGGCATGAAAATCCGCTGCGTATAGAACACACGGCATAATTGTTGGACCGACTTGTATCAGAAACTACATTATGCGCTATTAATACGAATTTGGTCCAATTTCGGTAAATGTTAATAAACATTATTAACTCTTTTCAAGCTTACGGTCTACGGGTAATACACTAGGTTTCGATGAGATTAATAACATACAATATAACAAAGAATATTCAAGTGAAGTAGCGAGAAGCCATTTGTTTTTATGAACATTTCGTTTTTATAATATTATTCCTTAACTCCAATTGTTTCGCTGCCATTATGTATGCTCAAACGGTTTCTAAAAAAAAAAAAATTAAAAAAATCGTTTACAAACAATATAATAGGATACTTTATTTATTTATTTCTTCTTTGTTCATAAAATAATAATAAATACGATTTAATCTAAACACAAGTGTACGTTATTTGTATAGTTTATTTAAGTAGGTTATTTTTTTTTCAACAATAAAAATGTATGATATGAAATCTTTATAATTTCTGTTTTAATATTACAGTAGGAATATAACATTTTGTTTCGATAAAACCATAAATGGTATAGGTATACAAAGTGTAATATATTATATGGTTTTATAAAAATAATTTACTTTCTCGTATATTTTCTTTATTTTTTATTCCTAGAACTATAAAAAAATAACAATATTGTGCAAATCATTATTTTTTTTGTGGAATACATTTTGAATAACATTTTTAAGTTAAACCCTCAGTTGTTAAAAACTTAAACCAATAATATTACTACTTATCAAAAATAATCACCGTGAATATGTGAACAAGAATTTTTTATTGATATTTCGCCATCTATATTTCTATAAGGATTAGTGCTATAATACAGAGAGTATATATAAGTAAAAGTAACGTTTAAATTCAATAGATCATTTAGTTAAGCAAATAACAAATTCATATAATAACTTACGTTATAATAAAACGATTTTTTAAATACTTTGCATTAAGGTTTTTAGTTAGTTAGTAATGGTTTTTCCAAAAAAAAAAAAAAATGTTAACATTATAAAATAATATTTATGTGGTTTAATAAACGAGTTTATATTTTATTTTAGTATATATTGTTTAAAATATTTACAACCTGTTATTTTTTTTAATACTCAGCAAATTTTATAAAATAATAATTAGGTATAATATACAATATCTCGAGTCACATAATAATGGTACTTCCAAATTAATTTTTATAATTGATAAATATAAAATATTTGAATTAATCATAACAGTAATTGTTTTTTTTTTATTTATTTATTTGGATTTGAGTTGGGTGTCATTTTTAAAATAAATGTATTCATTACTGCATTGAGAAAGGTGATGACTGGATTGATGAGGTCATATTGTATAAAATCTGGATTGAAATATATTCGTGATGGCATTGGACTAATATTTCATCTGATTTCGAATTTACAATAATTTGTGAGTATGAGAGACTGTTAGTAGTGGCTTTGGAAATATATTCTGAGGTGACCATTTATGGTTTGGGATTATCCACTCCATTATACTTTTGCTTGGTTGTTTTTTGTTGAAGAAATTGGTTTTTCAGAAGTTAAATATTTTTAGTACCTACTCGAAACTCTTTTGGTATTTTGTGTGTTGGATATTAATTTGTATGATCAATATTTATTCTTTTCAACTAAGATTGCATGACAAACTACTTTTATGATATGAAATTAAATTAATTTAAGCTCTCGAGGCTGATCACGTGCCACTTATGTCATCAGACTTATTCGTCGTAATTCTATTTTTTCTCTCACAAACAATCTGAATTCGTTTTATTAATCCAGACGCGTGTTGTTCTGTTTCACATATTATCCCTAACCCTTTGGTTCTGATTCAATTAAACGATCCGGCGCTATGTCTGATATTGTTCGCTTTACACTGATAAATTTTATTTATTTCACAAACGTTTATTATTATTATCATTGGACTCTTACACGTCTTATACAAATACACACTAACCACATAGATTCGAGATGCGTATGTTTTCGAATCCGACAATGGCACATGCCACGCGTAGTTTGTTTTGAACAATTCAATCAGAGTGAGAGATTGAAAAATAACACAACCATATAATATTATGCCTATTGCATAAATCATTTTAAAAACATTTCTTGCCACACTCGGAATCTAAAAAAAAAAAAAGAGGTGACTGATGTGAAATAATATTAACGTAAATATAATTTCGAGTGCTTATAAAACAAAATGTCTTCTTCACGCATGGAAAGACAGGGTAAATAGAAATACAGTGGTGTATAATAACATCAACTTGTGTACACTTCGATGGACCTTCTGAGGTTATTCAGAACCTAATTTCCATCGTAAATTGAGCTTAAACGATGCGGAATAAAATTATTTAAAATAAAAACATTTTTAAAAATGTATTCATAATTGTTTTTCATACATAGGTAGGTACGTGATAAATAACGAACAAAATAATTCGGATATACGTGACCTTATCACAATTATTGCACATTTGTAGTCGATATTCTCGCACTGAAATACGTTTAACAAAACAAAGTTTAATTTTTAATGGTTCCGTGTATAGTTTTAAATGTGGTTGTAAAATGTTGGTTAATATTTAACCAAAAAAAGTATTAAGAAAATAAAACATGACGTTTATAATACTTGAATTTGGAGAATATTATCACGTTATTGTTGGAGTAAGTACCTAGGGAAATGCGATTTATGAATACAGTTAATTTACGATACTTAAAACATAATATATTACATGTTAATTAATATTATAAAAAAACGCCATGTTTTTATACGTTAATAGTGTTATTATTACCTTAATAATGAAATGAACACAATAGATTTTAAAAGAAAAATAAATAAAATAAATACAAAAATATATTTTATAAGCTGCAAAGTATATACAACCCTAACATAATGACAAAATTGAAAAACATTAATTGTATTGATTACCTGTCAAATTAATGCTCTGCGTTTTTAGAGAACAAAAAAATATTATCTGCGCCGGACCGTGTATTTCAATATCTATTTTCGTACGTTTTTATTTCGATCTATCCCACATGGCTTTTATGTGCAAAATAAAGGTTTAATGAAGTGACCTAACCGGACCGTTGTAACGCGCACCGCATCGATGTGAAATCAATCGGACCGTAAAACCAATACGATTTTGTCGACGTACTGAAACTATTTCGGCCACTTCACTTCCCCTATTTTGTTTGGTTCCAAAATCCCACCCAGTTTTATGTACAAACATATTTATTATGTTCGTTTCTCGTGGACAACGGTGCCAACACGTGTACATGTATTTATTATCGCCAGATACATCGACCATGAAAAATCAATTACTTTTCCCGGGTTCTGACATTTAATAGATTGGATATTTATATAGAAAACCACGTGCACTGGTCTATACGTTTTTTATACTTAAATATTGTACACTTGTATCATAATATTAACATAATTTTAGGTGTATAAATAATTGTTTTATTGAACAATATTATATCGGTACAGTTTATAAAACATGATATTATATTGACGACCTCAAAAATGTCAATGTTTTTCGAGCGGAGGCCTTCGAACACACAAATTATAGGTATATAGCCTGTGCACGTAGATATATTTTACAAATTAGAGTAAAAAAAAGAATGTTTATTTTATCAATGTTAATTTTGCAAAAATACTGTCTGCAACACTCTATTGTTAAACAGTAGACCTAGGAACGCAATACCGTGATCTGGGTTCGACGTGAAAGATACCAGATCATAATAAATTATTTTATATCACAGTATTATCATAGATTCCGACTGTATAATATATAATATACGATTATTATTATTATAATAATAGCTGAAAGTTTCTCTGTTTTACTTATGTTGAAGTCTTCTGGGATGATCGCTATACAGAGATAAAGTTAGAAGCAATACTTGTGAGAAAGTGGCTTATGATAGTACGGAATTTATGATAAAAGCATACACATAATAAACATACCAACATATATATAGGTATACAGTAGAGTTCATATCCCTTTACCGTTATATCCCTCTATAGTGCTCAAGAATATGTTTAAAGTTCTGTTGAATGTTCATTAGTTCATAACGTTCCGAAAACCAATTAACATAAATATAATAAAATTGAATACGTAACTTATAGAGTACATAATATAACATAATATATAAGCTGTACAATAGTGTACATATTGAATAGAAAATACAAATTGTTAAAAAAAAAAAATAATTTATCAACGCAATAATTGTTATTAACAATAAGTTATTATTGAATAAAATACAAAAAATTAGAAATAAATCACGAATAAACCATGAAAAGTATATTAAATCACGTTCAAACGTATAGTATAAACGAAAACATTTATACTGGCATGCAGCAATTTTTTAACGAACAAAATTAATGACAGAACTAAGTAAAAAACACAAAAACAACAATAAACACGTTAACTTCATAGACGAATGATACCTATTTTAATATTTCCATTGTAGGTACCTATTTGTGGAAATCGAATTAAATTTCACATTATATATTTTACTTAAAACGTTCTTATAATAATAAAAACTTGTTAAGCTTCAAAAATAAATATGCAGTTTTTCTTAAAATTTGGTTCCAACAGTACATTTCCCTGGATTTAAAAAAAATGTATGTACATTATATATTATATAGACTGCCACTCATAAAAAATACTGAAAGAGAACATACTCGTATATAGTCGTAATTGAACCTGAGAAATATTATATAGCTTTAGAGCCCTACGTTCAATTTATTAAAATATTCTCTATGATTTATATGAAACACGAGTTGTGTAACCAAGCATTGTGTATTTGTGTCTAAAATCTATCCAATTCTGATAAATAAAATATTATGGAAATAAATTATTTAATAGTAAAATGTACAATCAATATCATCAACGATGCTAAACTAAATCATTCAAAATCACATGAGATTATTATACTTTTATCAATACTCAACAATTGTACCTACTTACATAGTTACCATGATGAAACATTGTTGAATACGTTTCATTTCAACTAGGTAACAAAAAACTTCGTTTCAAAAATCGTTTGTTCATATTTTAAAGTGTTTTCGAGTTAAATGAATTAATAAATTACATGTGCATAACGATTGTTATACAACCGATAAAGCCGTTGTATTTTATAACGTTTTCATGGTTTAAGTAGGCAGTACGTTTTTCTTGCAGTCGAACATTTCTAAAAATGCATTTGTTTTGTATTGTTTGGCGTTGTCAAATTTGTCGTGCGCCAAAAATAAAAACAATTTGTACCGTTTTATAAATTGCTAACCATCTTTAATAATCGACGTTTCTATAGTCTGTGTCAGTCTGACAAAATGGTACTGTTAACCCCATAACCAATGATATACAATAGTAATCCCTAGGCCCATTTTACCGAGTTATTGCTTATCTCGTTTCGTATTCAAAACAAGTGCGACAAACGTGGACCAATAGTACGTTCCTGTGGCACGAAATTATTTGGATCGGTCGGGACGCAATGTTTTTTTTTTCTGTTCAGAGCTGTTACGCGGTTTTATACACATTGTTCGCCGAGGATATTATACGCATACCGACGATAAAAAATTATTAACGATTTTATGGTTCACAAAAAAACGATAATGTGCTTGGTTTTGAATATCTTATAGAATTGACATAATCTAAAAATAAGTTCAGGCGGAATTACAATCGCTGCAAATCGGCTTTACGATTTCGTTAAGCATTTAAAAAAAATTGATACCACAACTTTTTGATAGCGAATTAATTTGAAATTGATTACAATCAAATATTTTCCCCAAAAAGTAGCCCGTAATTTTATAAACATATATATTAGTGATGTACACAACGCGTCTGTATTTCTTAATTTGTTCATACGATATTGATTCGTAACTGTATATGTCTATAGTAAACTTACTTGAAATATTTACCTCATTAATAGTTATCAATAATTTTCACAGTTAATATTTTCTTACCTACATAAGAATATAATAGTTCTACATTAAAAAAAATATATATATATATTTATATATTTTAAATCTAAGTCTCACTGTGTAATACCAATGTATAAATTATTTATACTTGAGTTCGAAATATTTTAAGCTTTTGACAACATGGTTAAATTAAAGTTTACATATTGTGTACCTACTTTAATCAAATTTTAAAATATAAGAAAGCAATAACTTTACTTTTAAACTGCATATATAATACTGGGAAAATCCCAAATTCTTCTATAGAAAGTTTATACAATAATGGTTGCAGTACACAAAAAAACAATATTCCTTTAAATATTAAATTGCTAAACATGACATTAAAATTAAAAAAGTAATAAAATAATATTTTTTTGTTCAATTTAAGAGCCCGGATATTCCCTTTAATACTTTGAAAATATGTTTCATAAATATTAAAAATACAATGTTTATTAGAATTGAATTTATTTAAAACATTAGCAAATGTTAAAAATCCAATAACAAATTATAAAAATAAAATAAAAGAATACTACGATAAATACTGAAATAAACGTGTAATTGAGATTTCAGATACATGTTTTTCAGTTCCAGTTTGTGACAAAAATGAATTTAAAGTTGAATTCATTCGGTTCTATTAAAAAAAAAAAACAACCAAAACCAAACGAAAAATGGATTTTTATTGTATTTATTAAAACGTATTATTTGTGTTCTTTTCGGAACGAGAAACACATTCCATATACGTCTGGATCGTAAAACACGATCACTGAATATGTCCTATGTAAACAGTTTTCGGTTCCTTTTTTTCCTCTCTCTCTCTCCGGATCAATTGTCGACGCCTGCATTAAACGGCGCACCTACTGCACACAGTAATCCCGATAGCCAGCTCAACAATATATAAATAATATGTATACACAGTATAGATGTATAACACACAACGGCCAACGTAATCCCACTTAAATGACAACATAAAGTGAAATGCATGTTTTTCGACTCGGACAAAATTGGACTTGTGTATTCGAAACGAACGCCGCTGCTATTTATGTACCTACCCATACTATATATTTATATATATATTGTTATATTCGGTCGGCAAATTATTTACAGTGCGGCGATGATGATAATATTATTATTAAACGCCCTCGTCGTGCGCATAGTTTTGACGTTTTGATTTTGTAAACACTTAAAACATTTCATCGTTATAATATGTTATAATAATAATACTGTCGGTCGTTATATTATTATATTTTCACCGTTTCGCCATTACTGCAAGTGTATACGGCAAACAAGCGCCGCCGCCGCCGCCGCCGCCGCCGCCGTGATCAAATCCAGTTCATTGCGAATGTCATACGGTTTGAAAGCGATTAATATTTCAAAAGGCCTCCACACGTACACATTCGGTGGGCTTTCATCAATTTAATATGAGCAATTAATAACTACAGTGGGGACGTGTATAGGCGAGTCCAAAAGATTTGAAGCCGCCGAGATTACCATAATATTACACGTGTACAATATTATTATATTAACAATTCCGTTTGTGACTTGCACCGAAAATAACGTACACGATAATAATATAATTATTACAGTGTTTAATATTATTAATTTTTTTTATGCACGCCGTGCACATAATATATTGCAACTGGCACTGCAATCCTGCTGAATAGGTGTACGGTGCACTCGCGTAAATCGGACGATGTATAGAAAATATATTATGTGCGAACACGCTTAAAAGCAGTCTGCAGTCTTGTACTCACTCTTCGGCGCGATATTATATTATAATTACAACGGCGAAAACCGTTTGTTTGAAAAGCCTTTCGTTCAATTAATAGGCGAAAACTGTTTAAATATTAATTATTTTCAATCCGTAAAGCAGAGTAACGAAAACGAGTAAAGTGACTTTGGTTTCCACCATCAAAGCCGGTAATGATATTCTAGAGCGTAATATACTTTATTTAAATTAAGTATTATTATCGTTAGTCAGTTGTACGTCAAAGAAACAGCAGTATTTCACCTGATTTAATTTACAATGTTTCAAACGGAAATAATACCGAAACACATCTCTTTATAACATATAGGTAATAGGAGGTATGTGAATGGGCGAGACACTTTTCGACCAAAAACGTACCCTCTTTCCCTTTTCGGCCGATTCACTTTTCGACCAAATTTTGAAAAAGGTCGATTCCCTTTTCGACCAAAAACGTACTCTTCCCTTTTCGGCCGATTCACTTTTCGACCAAAAAAACATTATTAAATAATAATTATAAGTCTTTATATAGGTAGAAAAAATAATAGTAGTAGGTTACAAATAAATAATGATAATAATTACATATTATAAGTCTTTATGTTAAACATATCATAAAAAAATATTAAAAAATATATAAGTTGTATAAAATACTAAAATGTATAAATGAATACCTAATAATATTTATAAAAATAATTTTCAATGTAAATAAAAAAGTATGATAATAATTACAGTTCCTGTCATAATTCATTTTTTTTTACTCACTTTTGTTAGCACTGTTTAGGTTAGGTCGCTGGTTCACTACTTTTTAAAGTAGTTATTTGAAACCAACTTAACAACATTATACCTACAAATATAAAAGTATACAAATATTTACTTTTAGGTAATTATGAAGCATAGCTATATACTGTACCTGTCGAGTTGTCCGTTTTGATAATCTAAGTTATTATTATAGGTTTTAATAATTGTCGATTTGTATAACATTAATATTGTGTATTATATTAAACTTTTTTTTTTTGGTCGAAAAGTGAATCGGCCGAAAAGGGAAGGGTACGTTTTTGGTCGAAAACGGCCATGCCCATGTGAATAGCTAATCTATAAGGATATTACCTGTGTACAACTTTCGTGTATCAAAAACGAATCTTTGGAAAACCAATATTCTATTGCATGAATTTTTTTAAAAATATAACAATGATTATTTTTGAGCTACATTTTCGTTTTGAATTGTTTTTACACCAATTTTTAAAATATTTACTTTATTGATAAAATATTATTATTATTGTTATTGCTTGGTCTTATATACGGCCCACAATTAGAGTTAATTTTTTTTTAATAAAATATGAGGATTTGTTTACATATACATCACAATTATACATATACCAACATACATCACCATAAAGTTAAAAACACTTACAGATATAGCTACATCTTGCTTAATATTCCAATATTCAGTAAAGTACTGATTACAATAAAATAATAATTTTAAAGTTGTAAGCCAAATACCTAATATGACTTTTTTGTTAAAAAAAAATCTTTTTCAATTGTGCATTCCCGAGCTACGGAAAAATGATCCACAAGTAATATAAATCCTTGCATCTAACTACGTAACAATTTCCGCAAAATAGTGTTAATTTAAAAATGATTGAAAAAAATATTTCAATAACTAACCTACAGACTCGAGAATAAACATTTCTTATAGTATTTGTATTTAATGGATCACTTTAGCTGTGACATGCATGAACGCTACCTACAGAACATAATATTGTGGTTTCGCAAAATCACGAAATTAGAACTTTAAATAACAATTAGAAACTCACAAGCAGGTACTCACTAAAACCGATCATAAACTCAACGCCATCGATTTGCCGGCAACTAACGAAACATTAATGGATTGTAATACGCAAACAAAACTTACGCGATTTTGAGGATAATTAGTGATTACTTCGGCTAACTAGAGAGAAAACGGTTTATTACATCGCACAGTCGACACCGATATAGAAACATTATAAAGGTATAGAAGCCTAAAGTCATTTCTGACGACATGGTCGCATTTCTGTGCACAATGTTTAACGTCTCAGTACAAAAACCAGACTATATATTATTAATATTGTACCACGAGCAAGTATAAAGTTATTTCTTCCATGAAATCGTTTTCATGGAAAAGTCGCTTTCGGAGATATTGCTAGTTTTCCGGCGGTGTTTGCACTGAGCCCTTTGACCACGACGTTATAACAAATAGCTAACGGTTGACCAATCACAGGCCTCGACACTCGACAATATGGCAGTAAGGTACCTAGCGGTTGTTTTAGTTTTTTGACACGCGAAAAACCCAAAAACCTCCTCGATCTTCGTACTACGCGCATTGTCTCGGTTTCGTATGAACGTAATTTTTTTTTTTTTTAATTTGCATACATTGCATTTTAACAGTTTGTGAGTACCTACCGGTACTATTAATAATATTTAACAGACGTTATCCGCATTAATGCACGACTCGTACGCGCGAGCGTGACTCTCGCGGAATCGATGTGTGTGTACACCGCGAGAGTGTGTAGACATCGTAGACTGTGTAATATAAACCGTGCTCGTTTTCCGCACTCTGGGTAATGTAGGACGTCGTAAAAATGCATAATATTGTTCGTTGTTATTATATTTCTGTACGTTGTTTTTTTTTTTTTTTTTGCACAAAAAATAAAACCATAACACCGTAAACCGAGGTGGCGGGTTCAGCGAAGGGTCAACAGGTAACTCGTTGACGGAACGGACGACTACCCAGTCCACGGGACACGCGATCTAACATGGTTTCGAGCAATTGTCGGGTACGGCCAATTAATTTCGTTATTATTACTACGTTATGCTGGTAAAAACAATATGTCGGTGTGCGTTCGAGAGAAAACTTCATTTTTCATTATTTCCACGTGCGGGGTACGTATTATGTTTGTTTTTATTGACTCGCTAATAAATCAAAATCAACCGCAGTAATCGTTTTGAAAAATATCTCGAAAACCGTATCGAGATAAAAATATTATTATTGTTATTATTATTATTATTATTATTATTATTATTATTATACGACCGTTGTTTCATAAAAAGCTCCCAAACAATGTAACAGTACTTATTCGGCTTGCGTCGATTAATATTTTACTTTTTTATACTGCCTACAAAAATATACCCTTATTTGAGTTTGTGTGATATTTGATACCGAGTGCATTTTTCAATATAATATTCTATATTGTGTCACCCAATATCCAAATAAATTACTATTGAACATACCTATTGCCGACATCGATATTGGCAATATTATCGACCATTAATGCGTTCATAGGTATATGATAATACAAATATTTTTAGCACCTAGGTACTTGTGATAATATTATGTCCATGTACACATTGGTAATTATTCTAATCCGTCGAAAAATCGAAGACTTCGATTTGCACGTCATGCATTGCGTACAATAATTTAACGGTTTACTATATTATAATATCGCAATGGGGGTCAGTCATTTCCGCCAATTAACGTTTCCAACAAAACGAAAAAGGTTCGATTTTCGTATTCGCTAAATCTTTTTTTACCTGTATTATGGAGATGAAGTTTCAGTCAATCTATAACAGTGCTATCAATGTACTATGTCAGAAACATTTTAATATCAAATGTCAAAAATAATGTACGCACTCAAATCAATAGTAGTTGTAACTTACATGGTTACATAGGTATGCAAAAAATTATAAGATGTAACATAAAAAACAATTGATTAATATTCATCATTCGCAATAGAGAAATAGAAAATAAATACTATTTCAAGAATGACATTTTTAAAAAAGTTATGCAACAATCATTCAAAATAATAAATATATTATGATCTATAGAATTGTTAAAAAATGTTGACAAGTATATGTATTTATATGTACATAAATTTAATAAGAATAATCTTGATTTAATTAAAATATTAAAATTGTTCAACTTTAATCCGGAAATTATGTCAAACAATTTTCTTGGATCAATAAGAACCACCTCCTCGTGGTGGCCTCTTGGAAACTTTAAAGTCTAAATGGAAGAACTCAAACTATAATATTTAGACAGGTCAGTATAGAAGGATATTTACCAAAACCTAACCTTTTTTATATTGGCGGGAACGGCATAACCAAAAATCAAATTTGTTGCTGGTAACGATGGCCGCTTATCACATTAATATTTTAAAGCTTGCAAAAAACAATCAAATACCTATGTATAATTTAGGTCGACAAGATTTACTATACAGTACGTTTTTATATACCGGAGAGAGTACGTTTTACACGTTATTATTATATGCGTTTTAAGAGTACCCGAGTATGTACCTATAATACGGCTGGCTGTAGGTATAAAGGTTACGGTATAATACGATTACCAGACTTATGGTTGTTTAATGCTTAAATATTAGATACTTAATTATGACCAGTTGGGTACCTACTCAGACGTCGCCTCGCGTATGAAGTTTAACCACGCAGCACCGTGAAATATGTTATTTACAAAAGATATAATATGTTCACAGCGCACTTTGTTCATTTACGCGTGTAACAATTTCAAATGCACGACTACGTAAACGTATTCATTCCAGTTTGGTTTCGCGATGAGTGCAGTGATTTCAACATAAACAGTTTTAACATGAAAACTTATCAAACTTATGACGCGAGCACCTAAAACTTTTTCATATAATATAGCAAATTAATTAATATAATTTTTGTTCTTTATTATACGGCGGTCGGTGGTAATAAGTAATAACATAATCATTTGTTCGCTGAATTATTCCGTCAAAATAGAATACTTATTAGAAAAACCCCCCTCCCACACATTTCACAGGACATTTTCCGCAAATTGTTTTTACATCTCAATGAATTCTTTGGTTTTCGTAGCGGCAATGACCGAAATTAATGGAATGAAAATATTATGTCCAAATAAATAAAATATAACATCATCACGGCGGAGGACAAACACTGTTCTCCGGCAACAGAATCGAATTACAGAAAAAAAAAAATACATTTACAACTCACAATTTTTGTCAGCTATAATTTGTTTTTATTAAAAATATAAAATATATTTTTCTAATTCATATAAAAATAATATTAATGCTGTTCATCTTGTTTTTGATATTAAAGCGTAATTCCGAATCCCGAACACTAACGTCACAACCACTAATCGTTTTTGGCTAAAATCTAATGGTCGAAACGGCGTCTGTCATTTTCGTATATTTGTTTCAAAAATGTATTATAATATTATAATAACTCATATGACATGTCATGTATGACTTACAATCGCCTATGACGCAGTAATGAGCTTTTGCACGAACAAAGTCTGACATGTGCGATTAACGTCATGCCATTTTTTTCTCACATTTCTTCCGATATATTTTATAACACTGCCTTAATGACCCAGTTAGCTTAATGGTTGCGTTTATGTGATTTTTTTGATAAATGTAAATATTACTCGAAATATAATGCGAACACGAACGGTTTAATATAATATTAAATAATATGCATCTTTCATAATAAAAGGGTTGAATATTATGCTAAATGAAATGGCTTGTATCTCATTTTTCAAAACAATAAAACGTGTATTTATATCGATAATTTTTCTGACCATTTAACATATGAATTACTATTTAACTCGAGCCCCTGTATCACAAAAATTAGTGTCACCACTTTTAACTACTTGTCTTTTTTATGAAGGCCCATGAAAAAGTTATTCAATTTCCACTATTAAAAGTAGGTAATCATGATATCAAACAGGAATTATATGGGTTACGTTGGGCGTAGTCTTGTAGACATACGAAAGTAAGGTGATAGCAACCGAAAAAAAATGTCACTAGTAAAGCTTAAATGAATTATCTAGATTTAATAATACCGTGTATATTTACATTTGGTTATATTTTTACGGTGATTTAGTGATATACTTCCAACAGTAGTGGTTTTGAGTGGTGTCAAAGTTCCGGTCGTATGTATTTCAATGGATATAATATCAAAATGTCTCGAACAAAAACAAGTCAAAGTTAATAACGTATTATAATATAACCTTAAATATACCTTACTTCTCCGAGTAGACCTTGACCGACTGGTATATCGAGATTAATTTTTAAAAAAACATCTCTCCAAATGTCACAATATGTCTTTATTTCGTACAACCCATCCAATTATTAGTGGATTACACTATTCGTGATATTCATAAGTATTGTTTACCACTCTTAATTTTATTCATTCTGAGACCTTGGATTTTAGAATTTACCAAACGTAATCTTCTACAATCTACATAATATACAAAATATCTGCTGTAAATCATTTTAAATGTTCGGTTTCATTACAAGTATGTCATACAAACTCAAGTTTCATAATCCACTAAAAATCTTAAATTGATATTTAGTCCATCAAACTCACTGAGTATGGATCTTTTCTATTGGACTCCTCATTAGCTATTGGTTATTTAGCAATAAAATTGAGAGAGTCCAGTGCAGATTTCTATGCTCTTCAAAATATATATTAAAAGAACTGTATCCTTCACAACCACGTCACCACGACTACACCCTCGTCTGTAAATCTCTTCATTTTACTAGCTTTGTCAATCGGAGGTGTTCTACAAACTTATTATCCTTAAAAATGTTATCCAATTAAATTGGCTGTCCTGCACTCCTTACTAAATTAAATTTCAAAGTTTTTTCGCTCAATACTCGATTCACACCCTTCTTTCACTGCAACTAACTATTTACTTAATTCAACTATTTACTGACTAATGCGCTTAGTAAATTAAAATCCCACCTTCAATTCAATTTAAAATATCCTATATTAAGTCAATTAATTTATTGTACTTTATCTTATTAATATAAAATTATTTTCTTTATTATTATTGGCAATACTGTCTTATAATCATGTACAAACTAATGTTTTTTTTTACTTCAGCATGTGATTAATTAAATAACATAATGTAGTATAATATGTTAAATTGTACGTTCTTATGTACTTATACTCATTTTCTTTTTGCAGCATTATAATTACGAAACTACCAAAATTCTTTAAATAAAACCAATTGTTTGTTATAATCTTACTGTATTTGGGCCAAATAAATAGATAAATACGTTTGATGTGGTCGGGTTTTATAGTCTGTTATAGGATTCCTGAGACTCTAATCAGTCCAGTATGGCAGTAATAAATCGGTAATAGCTAATAACACTATACGTTTGATGTATTTTCTGTCTGTGGAGGTATTTTCCTCGGAAATTTCTGTTTTTGGTCATTCGTTGCAGCAAGATGACGATGGCGTTATTATCATCAGAAAACGAAAATGTCATCCCTCCGCATAATAATATGAGTAAATATGAAATAATATTATAATATTATTATATAATAATATCATAATAGGAATACGATGTAATGCGGACGCTGTGGAAAGACGGTTAACATAGCAACGGATTGGATGCGAAACGTTTTATCTCGCCGGCAGACGTAGCTGCTTAGCGTATATATACTATTATAATAATAATACGTACACTTTCAGGGTCTTTCGACTTAACGCGAAAACGGTTGTACGCGGGCTCAGGTTCGAAACGGTGTTCGGCGCTTTGACTACCGACTGGCAAATTGTCTTTTGTACGACCGGCGGCGCAGCTGCTGCGGGCCAAACTATTTACGAAAGAAGCCAATAATATTATATATTATATTGTAATATTCGTCGGTACCTACTCCACGAAGACGCGCGCCGTCGCCGAGGCGTAATTTCCCGCAGCCCGCCCCGCGACTACGCTAATCGCGTAATCGTTTCACCGGTGACTTAGCCGCTATATTATATTATAATTATAATTATAACAATAATGATAATATTAATTATTATTATTATTATTATTATTATTATTTTAAGTAATAGTAGGAGTATTATTATTACTATTAGTAGCAGTGATGGTTCACGAGCTCCGCACAAAAGCCCCTCCGGCCAAAGGTTAGGTTAGGGGTAACGCGACATTTTCATCTTTCAAGCGTATAATATTGTTATATAACATACGCGATCGCGGGGGTGGTTTATAAAATATGATATCTTACAAATCGTTTCTTTAATGAAAATACGCGAACGGGTGTGTTATCAGTTACACCCGTGATAAGACATATCGCGTGCATAATGATAATAATTGATTTTTTTTACGAAACGTCTAGACGAAAATATCACATTGTCTGCAATATAATACTATTCGAGCGGTGTCGTGAGCAGGCGATGAATGGGTCATATTATATATGAACTCGCAGGCGTGATATTCAGCGCACAGTTTTCATACGAACCATGCAAAGAAGCTTCCGATTACAGGCACAAATAGACTCGAAAACGTGAAGTGCTAAAATCGTGAATGCCTCACAGAGTAGTAGGGAGATGTCAAGTCCTCCAAATCCTCAACTACCATACCTACACAATCTGACAAGTTACAAACCTTCAATAATCAATAATACTTTTAAACTTTTTATACATTTTTTATACATATTTTGACACACTTCGTATTAAGTATAAAAACAAAATAAATTTATTATTATCTTTTTATTAATTTAAATTTGGATCTGGTAGATAACAATCACGGGGGTTTACCATTAATATTGCAGTCCGCCACGTCGTATATCAATTATATAGGTAATGCTTTCTGATGTGACCCATTGGCTAAAAAATAGCTTATAAGTCGTCAATTTCGGCATAATGTGTAACCATGTGCTGATTATCGTTTATCAGTTATAGGAATACGGAATAATTTAAAACAAATTAATATCACGACTTATGAGCAAAATAATTTTAATTTGTTTTCAATAAAGATTTCATAATTTAAAAACATGAAACTTATGATAGGCATTTCACTAAAAAAAAAGTGGGCTAAATTTGAACTCGGGGGTGCTAAATTGTCTTTTGCACCCCTTAGTACGGCTGCAGTATCAAAGATGACTTGTATGGTTAAAAATTGATATCTACTGATACACTATAATACAATTGAAGAAACAAAAGACAAACATCCTTACAAACGAGTACTTGTAAAATTATGAATGTATATTATAGCTACTGAAAATGATTGATTTTCGCATATTTATGTACCTACCGGTATGCGTTGTGTTTTATTATTACCACACGCAGAATATAATATCAAACGAACCATACGAATATTAAACTCGCGTGTTTCTGTGCGCTTCCTCGTTCAACGCAGTGTGCAAGTGATAACGGTTTTTATACGATATTATGGCGCGTTGTGCTTATAATAATAATAATAATAGTAATAATATGTCGCTGCGTTGTACTGCCAAAAACTCTATACCGATACGACGTGTTTATAATGCAGTTCACATATGCGGTGCGGCGTGCGCATATTAAAATTATCTTTGGTAAATGCGTTACTAATAATACAAGTTTTCCGAATTAGCATAATTCAATCTGCCACCTCGTCACCACCACCACCGACCCCGTTAGGTTGGGGTTGTCGTCGCCCCGCCGCCGTCCTTTCGGAATAAAGGCCTTTTCGGCGTGGCTCTGGCGGCGCGAACACGATGCTGCACGAGCCTTTGTGTGCGTGTGCAACAGAGTCATCCGGGTGGGTACGAGATGTCAAGCGCCACCGGGTTTTAATATTCGTGTTCCACGGTAAAACGTAAAAAGTCTATTCTCACAGTATTAATAATCGAAACCAAACCGAGACTTGATGAAATCGTTATAGCAGTAGTTCGCGGAGGAAATTCTGTTTTTTTTTTTGAAAAATGCTTTGCTGACACACGGAATATTGGAACAATTATGAAAATTGTTGTTGCTTACTACAGTTTTGACTTTTACATTTACAAATGTTATAGACATATTATTGTTATTATGCATTGGACTGTTGATATTTTGTACATCAGCGTGATGTGCGTATTCATACAAATCTTATGTATTTCATACCTTCTTGTTTTGGAGAACAACAAAAAAAAATTGTATACGTATAGAAATCACACTTTCCCCTAGTTCAAAATTGGTACATTTTATGTTATGTTATTTATGTATTTATTTGTGTCACTGATTTTCGTGGTACCTCGGGTACTTCTACTATTTATTTTCCTAGTCAAACACTGGGTATGCGAATTTTGTTACGGGCTACGATTCCTAGAAAACCACACCTATATTATATTATATTAAATGTATAAATGCGCCTCAGGGTTATTGGAAAAACCAAATTACTATAGATAAGATCTACTATTCGATTCCTAGAATCAATATACGAATATCGGCAAAACACATCAATTATACATGTATTAATAATTTAATAATAGAAAACCTGAGTAGAATTGCCATCACAATATTCTTAGAATCGCACCGAAAGTACCGCGGCTGCAAGAGCGACAACAACTTCAAGGCCGTTTGCCGCGTTCCCGCGAAGACCCGAATAGGAAGACCATAATATATAAGGGAGCCCAAAGCACAGCGTATTCAGATGCACCATAGCCGCCGAGTCCAATGCACCTACGCGTAAGACGCCTCTTCATACACACACACACACACTCACACTTTTACTTGTTTAATTATACGTATTTTATAAATAAATAGACAGTAACTACTTCGAACACATTTATTACAAAACCACCATCAAAAAGATCTCTGGTAGTTCGCACTTAATAATTTATTACACTTCACAGACAATTCAAAAATTAACGTCGTGTTTAAACATGTTCGAAGACGATACCACTGGTTGTTTTCGTCGCTTTTTAATTATTATATACATTTGATTCATTTAGTAAATACTATACTACATCTCTATATTATAAACATTAAAATAAAATATAAGTTATTAGGTACAGACTTCTTAAAAGCATAATAATATATAGGTAAAGAACGACAAAACTATTTACAATGTGTACACAATATATTATATTCAAATAAATTAGTAATTAAGTTTTGGCCTAGCAATTATGTTGGTGTCCTTGTTTGTTTGTAAAATGTACCCTTTTGTCCAATGCATAACCATAGTTATTATATAGGTGTATAATATGGCGGTGTAAAGTCCGTTAAGTGAACGTTTGTTTGAAAATTTTAGCCCGGAGAATAAGGCCAGTGACGTTTTGAAACATTACATGCACGTGCGTTGTCTCAAAATGGGATGCACAGTAACCAACCAACCAACCTTTTGCTTTGTGCTTGACACAAAGGCAGATGTAAGGCCTCGAGCTTGGATCCCGCATACAACTCGAGTAACTTTGGAAGCCCTGAGCAGTAGGGTTACGGACATCATAGGAAACATCAAATTGAGTTGTAGTTAGCCGCCGGAATGGTTAATTAAACACAGAAGGTCAGTATTTTGTTAACTCAAATTTTTAATCACATTAAAACTGTAAAAAAAATGCCACCGACCATTTGGGCCTTTTAAATGAATTTCCACATCATTACGTCACTATACATCGGTGCAAAAAAATAACCAATAATAATATTGCTTTCAATTATTATTCATTACTACCTCAATAATTCAATACACCGCTCGTTATGGTTTTGAAAGGCAATACAATGGAATAGTTGTGACCTTCAAACTAGTAATTAAAAAGGTAAACAAATTAAAACCACACGGGATGTGGTTAGGGTTAAATGTAGGAGACCTCCCCTTATTCGTGTGTATTATGTTACAAGCAAAGTAATAAATCGATCATGCTCTAATACGATTATTATTATTATGTTATTCTTACATTGTAATAAATAAAAATACACTTGCTTATTTAAATTTTAAAAATAAAATCGAATATAATAACATTATACAATTACTGCTGAAATGCAAAACAGTTTTATTATTTATGTATAATAAGCGTGATAATATAAATAACAATTATTTTATTTCGAGAATATAATATATTATAGAAACATACATTCCGAAAATATTTATTATAAGTGGTATAATATTATATACAATTATACGATTATTTTACTTCAATTTTATAGCTATTTTATGTGTTCTTTTTCGAACCTCTATTGCGACGTTTTGAGTTGTAAAGTTGTCTTAAACTTTTGCAGCTACACTTTAATATATTGAAATTCGATTTACAATATTGACATTACCCACAAGATTCCGGGATGAGAATATTATTTTTCACGAGCTTACGTCGTACGGAAATGATCCCCAGGCAATATGTAACAATATTGTAGTTAAAAAGATCATTTTTACATTGTCATAACGTTTAATTTCCTACTTTTCTCGAAACTTGCAGTACCGGAGGCGTTACGTAGACACGAAAGTCTTATCGAATCGTTAAGTTTTATGTATATATGGGACTAAGTCAGGGACGCCCGGAGGGAGGGGCCAGTGGGGGCCATTGCCCCCCTGAGATTTTTCGTGTCACTTACGAATTTGGAAGTTTTTTTACATAGCTTGGGGTTGATTAATATACACCGCCAAAGGTATGATCATAAACAATTTTTGAATCAACAAATTGATGATTCAATTAATTTGTTTGCTTCACACAAAAGGAGATTGTCATTACTTTTTGAATAATAATAATATGATGATAATATGATATAAATTAAATTAAATAAAGTGGTTTTTTGTTTAAAATGTATTAAGTATGTTCTTTCTTATAAATATTAGAACTAATAGTGTAATTTTATATAAAGTTAAATTTGTTTTTATTTAAAAAAAATTTTGTTTGCCCCCCCCCCAGAGCTGCATCTCTGCGGGCGTGCCTGGACTAAGTACAACACAATGACGTCAGGGATGAAGGTGTTGCAAAGTAGCGCATACGCAACTTTTCTACGTTGATAGTGGGAGGGGGGATCATGTAAAAATGAATTAATAGTTATATTAATTATCATTTGATTGTCAATTTTAACCACCTGTTACGCATGCGTTAATTTAATATGAATAATACAATTTTAAACTCTTATATACGTTTTTATCAAATCGTATAATATACAATTGTGCAGACTAAAATGTAATTCTTCCTCACGGCGGTAGTCTTTTTATACATAATTTCGTGAGATTATATAAATATAACTGTCACTATTGCAACAATTATCGGTGCAGTTTACTTAAATCATCGTGTGGCTATAGAGCAATCTTCTGGTATTATAAAAAATGTGAAATATGTTTTATAATGAAACAACTAGGTAATTTTTGTTTTTCTAAATACAATTAACGATATTATATTTGTTGGTTCCCGATGCTGCACGCCTGCAGTTGTATTCTTTACCTATATGTACTATTTTATAATAATGAATATTAAATTAATATATAATATTATATTACTGTATCAACTCGAGTAATCATAAACAGTCTCGTTGTTTGTCCACATCAAATCTTGAGTCTTCTCCAGCTTATAGAAGGAAATCGGGTGACTAAGAGGGGGGGGGGCTTACCCTACAAATATCCTATAAGCTCCTCCAAATCAAACAGTGTGGGATCAAACCCCTCACCCCACTCACGATGATGTTAAAAACACGTTAACCCCCCCCCCCCATGACATTTTAATGGATTTCCGCCGAGCTTCGATATCAACACTGACCGTTTATAATAATTTAGGCGGTATAGTATGTATATAGCAGATACTCGCCGCAACCACCAAAACGCAGTGTTATATAATATCATAATAACAGTATTATTAGAGACTTTCGTGGTGTCGGCTCGCAGAGTCTCGCAGTCGGTCCTAGCCCAGCGCACCGGTGACGTTGAGGCCGGTTTACTAATCTGTTTATAATGCCCGGTTTATTTTTTTTCCATTATTTCACCCAGTCCGTCTGCCACGGAGCTATGGGCATATACAGGCGCGTTTACGTGTATCGCCGTTACTGTTATTGTTATTATTATTATTATTATCACCATTATTATTATCGTCATCATCATCATCATCATCATCATCCGTCTGCGGGGAAGGGGTGCGGCGGCGGCTGTCCTGTTGATGCCCCCACCCCCGTACCCCATGCACACGTAGAGAGTGGTTCGGATGATATTAAAGACGCAATAACGGCCACTCGGTTACCGGGTACTTACTGGCAAAATTACACCGTAATCGCACTTGCGATACCCACACATGCACAGTGTATATATATATATTATACATATATATTTATGTATATAAAATAGGACCGTATACATATAGTAGCACTCGACGTATTTTATTAGGTATTTACATATATATATATATATGTTTATATATATGTATATAAATACGCCTTAGGCCGCTTTAAAAACACTGCGGAAGCGACGTTCGTGTTCACATTATTATACATGTACATACATACATACATACATATACAAACATACATACATATAAACACATACGCGTGCGTATTGTACACGTATAAATGACATTAGGCGCATTATGGCACAGAATTATTATTATTTCCTTATAAACGCGTGTATGTGCTGTTTCAATAATTTTTACTCGGCGTTTCATAATATTATAATATATATTATTATTATAATACATACATACATACATAGATTTAAAACAAATAGATTTTTAACGACTCTTTTTTTTGGTGTCGCGCTGCGCGTGCCCTTTTGAGTGTCCACGATAGTATTGTTATTATTTTGAAAACAAAGCGCAGTTAAACAATTGAAATTTTCAATTTAAAACCATAGATCGTCGTACTGACATTAAAATAACGATATAATATATAATATATAATTATATTATAATAGTATTTTGTTTTATTTTTTGAAATGACCGTCTCCAATAAATGTGCAACATCCAATTTTAAGTTAATTTAATATTATTCATTAGGTATTCAAAGTTAATGATAATATTTATATATTTGGTTTGGAATTACTAATAATAATATAATATTATATTATATTAAAACTATGATATATTGTTAATGTCTGCGGTCGTGTGCTAACTGCTAGTAAGTGTTAAATGCTTTAAATAAGTACAGACACGGGAAAATCATGTCGTCTTTATAGGAGATGAAGTTTTCACAGTTTGTTCTTAATAGATAAATCATAATGTAGAAAATAATTTAGTAAAATTACTAATCGATATCGTTTTATAATTTGTATTATTACTTAATTAATTGCTTGAAAAAAAAAATAAAACTGTTTTATTGATAATAATTATGAATCTACTGTTTTAGGTTTTAGAAATATTAGTTACGATGAATTCTATTTAAACAATAAATATTATACAGTAATGAACAATACATTTACATATTACATTATTATAGGTGTATTAAACATCTAGATGGATCAAAAATATTTTTAAAAAAACACCAACAAAAATGTTTAGTAGAACAGTACTGTCAAATGTTAAGGTATAATTACACATAATTAATATAGTAGTGTTAAAATTATAAAATGTTTGTTGTACGAAACAGCTAAAAAAAACAAACTATACCTATACGACACATAGTCACATAGATAATATGTTTATAATATTATTCATAATAAAAAATGATTTTTTTTTTCGACAGGTATTATACATTTTGATTTCATACATTTTTTTATTGTATTGTTTAATTACAATTGAAAGTCAAGCCTTCCAGAGGATAATGTCTAATGGCGTGAACAAATGAAATTAGTGTTGTTAAAAATTATAGTATTACTACTGGATCTCGTTTCTTACCACTTCCTCAGTATACTCACTATAGGTACTCAATTTCACTGCTTGAATGCTTAAATAATTCCCAAGTGAGATGTTCTTTTAATTAAATAGAGAATTCATAAAATTACACAGATGGACGGGGTGAAGAGAAGGGGAATAGTTCCTCTTGTAACCCAAGACGGCGAGGCCAAACAATATTCATCCGACAAGGATTGGTGAACTTTGATGTACAGACGGAGTAAATTACTTCAACTTGATTAAATATTTCTCGTTTGCTTTTCGTTTCGAGTGTACAATCGTTTTACTTAATTAAATTTGGTTACGTAAAATATGAATTGAAAACGGCGTTCGTTAGAACAAAAACACTTAATTGTGCGGTACACCAATTGTTTATTATAATCACAAAACTATAATGTATATGTATACGTTAAACAACATAATATTATGTATAATATATACATAAATATATATATTATATGGGCATGTAATGACATTTTCGGGTCAAACGTAATAATAACGTATACTGTGGGTGCATAATATAAACAAGAAATTAACCCAAATAAGAATTTCGTAGAACTTAGCGTTTCGAAAGGCAAACCATTATTATTGTATAACAGTATTGTGTAAGGCGTATTATTAATTATTATTGATTGAAACGAGTATAATATTCTATACCATAGGGCAAACAAATAAGCACATTGACAAGTGTATATTAATTTATCCATTCATGTAAAATCTTCAGGAAAATAAAAAGTGATCTGCACATTTTATATAAGTACTTAATATTAAAATTTACTATAAATTATAAGAAATAAAAATACTGGACATTTATACACTGAGACCTGTTGTTGGGTGGTGGGTGGTGAGTACCTTCTATTTCTAACTGTTTCTTTCTGAGGGTCACCTGAGCAAACAGATTATATATGCATATGTGTATTATTAAAATGAACTACAATGCAATGCGTGTATATGTGAAATAGTTTAATCAGTAAAATTAAATAAATAATTAGTTATATTTTGCTGAAATATTTAGTTAAAAAAATATGTAATTATTTTTAAAACATTGGGGTTTTATTTAATTAGGTCAGGGGTATTTACGATGTCAATTAAACGTTATAGATAATTATAAAAATATGTCATTAAAGCTTATAAATTATTAAATAAAAGGAAATTATAATTTTACAATATTCTCTTGATACACAAATTGAGCAGTGGTTGAACTTGTCTTTGGATTCGTTTGGTATAAGATATTAAAATAAATCTGAAATACTAACCATTTACCAAAAAACAAAATAAAGATAGTAGAATTCAATGTTTTCTGGTTATTTTCGTAAGGAAAAATATATTTGTGAGATATTGACAAATCCGTTAGTATATTAGGTGTCTAGACTGTAAAGTGACTGTATCGTTTTCTCCATTGGCATCCGAGATAATATGTCAAGATCAAATGTTGAGAAAAACGATTTAGCTTAAAACTGTGAAATATAAGGGCACTTTTGAGTCCATTTTGGCTTTCAACCAAAGATCTTAATGTGAATTGTGTCCCTCGTTAGGCGAAGAGAAGTGCTGAGAATTAGGTCACATAAATTAAATTTCATCCATGTCCTATATTATGTGAGTATTATTTAACATACCACATATTATGCGACATGCACAACGTGAGTGGTTCACACGCATGATTCTAAGAGTATTTCAAAAACGGGAGTGAAAACTTCGGCACTGTTAACTTTTTTTTTTTTATTCTTTTGTAAACATAATTCTTCATAAAGTATATATATGTGTGCCATGCGAGCGGCAACGAGAACATAAAATGCACAATTTTTCTTATAAATCATGATTGTCGACCTTTTATTTGACTACATTAAAAATATTTTCCTTGTCGAATTAAAAAACTTTTTAGTCACTCACCTATTCCACCTTCTAACTGTGGCTTTTATTATTATTTTTGATAAAATAATCAGATTAGCGACATGGGCCACCGTCACACACAGAGAGGTAAACACAAGCACACACACACATGCAGAAATAGCGTGTCGCACGCTCGCTAACTTATTTCCGACCCAATCAGTCAAAATGCTTCCTGAGGGAGTTAAAACGTCAACTTTTTGTTTAAAGAAAATACATATTATACATCTAATCTATTGATTTCATTTTATGAAAAATATATATTCTGTCAATGATATTTATTTCAAAGTCTATTAAAATGTTTTTAATGTATGTTTATTTGTGTATTTCATGATCACAATATTGTGTTCATCTTTGCAACACCAAGACCCTGAAATACAATTAATTTATATTTTTTTATTATTAAAAAAAAACAAATGCTTATATGATACCATTTACAATAATAATTGAGATAATATAGTAGTTGAAAACGTTTTTACTAAGAACGAATAAATTATTAATAATTAGACGAGTGATAGAATCTTTTAAGATGGTATGAAGTTGTAAACAGTGATGATCATATTATAATATACGAGTAGGTAACTATGATTAACTGGTGCATAAAAAATTAATTTAAATAAAACTAATCCCTATGATCAAAAGATTGTCAGAAACAAATAAACTTAAAAATATTTAATTAATATAAATATATATTTATGACTGTATAGTTCTAAGATGATAATATCGCAATAGCAAAAAAAAAAAATGTTTAATTGTTTGCATTGTTTTACCAAGAGTTGTTTACTTAATTTTTTTGTATAGGTTAAACGAGAGAGTCTTGCCAACTCGCAAATCCAAATGCAAATTTTTAATTTTTTTGTATGTTAATTATGTTTATTTTAAATTTGTATGCATAGATGTAAGCTGTAAGGGTAGATACTAATTCCTTGCTACTTCTATTTCTCGAAAGAATCATCACTCTAAAAAGTCACTCGATTCAGAAACTTTTATAAATACATACTAGAAATTCTTCAATCAAGAACCATATTAATGTACAGCCGCTATCCCTGAAATTAATTTTAGAAAATCTTATTATGAATATTTATTGTTTTGCAACCATCAGCCATCAGATTGAATTACCAACCGTTAATTTCTATTGACATTTGACTGTTGTATTACTAAGAAAGCCGAAGTGCAGTGGTTTACTATAATAATATTGTCGTCTACACTACTAAACATTGTATGAATAACCATATTGATATATGAAATACGAATGTATTAGCTGTAGCTTTTTAAATGTATAGTTCAACAATTCGTTAAACATTGTCTATATAATATACCTAAAAAAAATGTTTGAACTATAGTGAGATAAGTCGTTAAATTGTACATTTTGTTTGTACTGTACGATAAAGTACTGTGTATAATGTATATTGCAGTTTTTTTCAAATTTTAACTCGAATTCGTAAACGATTTTTCTGAGGTAAATAAAACTGGTTCTCGAGTGTTTCTCAAACTAATAGTTACGTATCTTTTTTTTATTATTATTAAAACACATAAATATATAAATAGAACCTAATGGCTCTTGTTCAAAGTAAACAATAATAATATAATATGTTTGAAAAAGGTACAAAGGAAAGAAAACAACAATACACCAGACCACCTACACTAAATCTCAGAACCACAAACGATGCAACAATCAAAATATTTTTTTTTTTTTTTACAATAGTTGTTATAATAACAACCATTGTAAAAAAAAATAAAACAAATGTGTAAAATAATATTAAAGCTCTTAACCATCGCAGTTGTATATATACTACAAATAGCATCGAAGTTTGATAGTTTTTCTGAAATAAATATTGAAAACTAAATCTAAATTTAAATAGTGATAGTGTTTAAAATTGCACGATTTAAATACTAATTTCATTGTTTTTTTTTAATCCATCTATAGTTATCTTTATTAACTTGCAATGACAGCAGCTGCACACGTCGTAGGTAAATTTCCCGATATTATAAGTATAAGTTAAACATGGAAATAAAATAAAACCAAACAAAACATAAATTTACAAATATTTGTGTGGTACGGGAACAGAGCAAAGGGAAATTGCGTTTTAAAATTAGAAAATTATCTTTTCATGCAACTCTTAACACTATCAATAAACACCGAAAAACACCTTTAAATGCGAATTTGCATGCATATTATTATTGTACGTATAGAAATAAATGAATAAAACAACCAAAAAACCTTCCGAGCCAATATAGTTTCATACATTTTTTATTGAACCTGAAAACCCTTTAGTTCTGCCGATTACCCGCTGTTGTAAAATGACGCTAACACGCAATAAGAAGGTAAAAGGTTAAATAAACTTCCAAGCGTCTGCGGGTGTAAAGCGGAGAGAATTTGCAGACCGCTCGATTACGGATCCCTATATATCCCACAAGAACGTGCGAGCCAGAATATATTAAGGACCAAGTTTATATTATTCCGATCGAATGCTTATACACCACCTTATCGCTGAACCGACTTAGGATCGAAATATTTCGCAACTAGCGTAAAATAAGACAACGATATTTACGACTCAATCACATAAATCATGAAGTTTTCTATGGTCTTATATCTAATGAATTAAATTCATAACTGATTGAAGTAATGTATATAAATACATATATATAATACGAGTATATTCGGCGACCTTAACTGTGTTGAAAATACGAAATTCGTAATGCCTCGCAACTCGCTTACCACGAAACAGTTTTTTTTGTGATTTGTTTTATTCATTATTCTATTAGAAAGACTTTTAGTCCGAAAAGTTTATTCTTTTGTATTTCACTAAATGTTAAACCAAGTCTCTGCTATCAAAGACCAGTGTGGCGAGTGACCTGCGTTTTCCAAAGTTGGGTTTCGCTCAAAACCTCAAATATTAATAACTTTATTACTAATTCGTAAAGCTGTGTGTTCGGTTTTTTGTATTCGTAAAATAGTTGATTTTATTTTTTTAATACTGATTATCAGTAATTGATGTAAATAGATAGGCGACACGATTATAAGGTCATAATATTACGAATTATATTTCAACGAAAGAATTGCTATATAAATAAATAGAGAAGTCAGAGATACATAGAGATAGATTTACTAACAAAAGTTCAATAAGCTATTCGTTGATAACAAGTTTAATGGCTCAATGTTATCATAGTATTATATCATAATACTATTATAATATTGCCTTATTAAACTTCAAACTCTTTATTATATTAATATCATGTAAGCTTAAATTTGTTTACACAAATTTATTTCTAAAGAACAAAAGTATCCTTTTTTCAACTATATCAGACAATTATTGTTCATTTTTAATACTTCAAGAATGGTTCATAATTTATACTGATAACTTATGAATACAAAATCACAAAAAAATGGATAAAAAAAAGATTAAGATGTAACGCATAGTAAATTAGAAACATTGCTTATATTATAAAAATTAATATAGACCTACATTTAAGGGATAGAAATACCGTAAATAAATTAATTGAATAAAATAACCTCAATACTACATAAATATTATTTTATATAATAATATTAATAATATTACCTATATTATATTAAATATAATTTAGGTCTTCGAAATGAAAACAAAACCATTTAATAAATAAATTGTTAAAATGTATTATTAGCGAATACGAAATAAAAACCAATTGGTTAATAATACATTGTCTAAGGAAATTTAAGTCGACCTTACTACAGACTTTGACAACATATTGAAACCTTGAATTTGATACCAATTTATTGAACCATAATTTAGAAAATATCAAATTTCAATTAGGTACATTTCTGTTGGGCATATAACTTGGATATTGATGATTTAAAATATATTTACCTGGTATACATATTCTTCAAACACAATATTTTAAATGTATATATTTCTATTTGGCATAATGTATACAATTTATGTTTTGTAAGAAATTAATACAGAAAAACTGATTCAAGTCTTAAGAACAGAAGTAACATAATTTTACAACATCCTTTAACTAAGTATAAAACAGTGCATATTTTGACACGTCATAGAAAATACGGTAAGTAATAATACTATAAGAAAACAATATTAATTTTTTATTTTATTTTATTTAAATAAATAACGATCTTAATCAATACGAATTCAATTTTGATTTTCAACTAATGACGGTAAGTACAATGAATCCTCTGTTCAATGTAAATTAGGTGACTGTATTTATTGCTTAAGTTCTGACTTCAGATCGGGCGAACATTTAACTTTAAAGTAAATTAAAGTTCCAGAAACTTTGCAAGACAACTGAGTCCAATTCGAAACAGACAACCGAGACGACGTTAATTCAACAATACAATAAAGTACAACTACGTTAAAGAAACTATGTGGACAAAAATAAACGATTTTAAAAGATCATTATAATTTTTTTTTAATGTGAGTATAAAACAAAATTTGTTTTCTAAAAAAAAAAAAAATACAATTAATACGTCGCATAATTATTTACAAAATACCAAAAAGATTATATATCAATTTAAATATTTTTTGTATTATACATTCATACCTTTTAATGCCAATAAAGACAACATGAACTTCACCATCAATTTAAATATCAATCTCATGGACTTACCTAAAACAAAAATAAATAAACACATTTTAATTTCTAAATTTTAAAAATATAAAAACAGTTTTTAAAAGTATCAACGAATAGGAAAAAAAATATTTTAGATATAGAAACAAACTATTGTTTTATTTTTTAAAATCTAAATATTAACTTCATTAATAATTATGATGATATTTATTTGTATAGCATTTCATCGTGTAATTAATTGAGTTTTTATCGTATAACAATATAGTTTAAGTTTCTATCATATTATGAGCAAAATATTTATTATTAAAAAAATTATATAAATGTTTTATTTATCAAATTTTAAACAGAAAAAAATACTAATAAAACAATTGTAATTTTAATGAAACACAATATAATAACTGAAAATAATATAGAAGCATTAAAATTATTTCAAAATAATAAACATTTTGATTTGTTCACAATATTAAAAATTAAAAAATTAAATTATAGACCAATAAAAGGTCTAATATTTGTATTGTATTTCACATAAATTGTCGATTTTTACTGAAGTTATTATTACATAAATTAACTATAAAAAAATAAAAAATTGACTTAAAATCAGGATAATCAAATATTTAAATGCACATATTTTAAACGAATTCAAAAAGTTAAAATATTAACGTCAGTACACAAATAATGAGCACAAATTATCAATAAATTCTTAGAAAATAATAATAATTTTTGAATTCAAAATTCAAAATTACTATTTTTGTTTGGTCTAAAATATTTTTTATTGGTACCTATTTAGTCAACAACTTATTTTCTAGATTACTTATTAATATTTATAATGTTTTATTTAAATTATATTTAAGTATAGCAGTTGTGCTGAATAATCATATTGTTTGTTTAAATATTTAACTCATTTTAATTTTCAAAACTCAAATCAATAATAATAATAATATTTCATTATTTGAGTATTTACACAGATGTAATTTAATATACGTGCTAATCACTATAATTATTAGTTATCGAATGCTAACAAATTTAAAAATAAAAGTAGTCCATTAACTGTTTACTGATTGTTTCGGGTGATAATATGGAAAAAAAATAAAATAAAATGAATAAAAAGCAAAAAATGTGGATATTTTAAAATCAATTTATCAGCCCAAATTTCAGACTGCGCACTGTGTAAATATTAAAAAAAAAAAAAATAATAACAAAGATAATAAATAACTATTTTCGTAGAAGGTATCTGGGCAAGCCAAGCCCTCGGGAATACTGTAGGTCATTCTCTATCAATCCGTTAACAAGGTATCCTTCGCAATGTCGATCCACATCCCTCACCTGTCAAAATACTATCAACAAGTTTCACCCAAACGCCCTATGCAAAATACAATATAATATATTATATTGTGAAGACACCGGACAAAATACGAACACAATCATTATTATGTCGATAATATTAAAGTTATTATTCGTATAATATCGTGTTGTATAATAATTTACGCATTTGCTATTTTTTTTATGTGGTAAATAAATCGAATAACAAACAAACAGAGATAATTTAATTGGCATAGTAGTGAGTACCTATTATGTATTATCTTAAGTATATATTTTTTGATTCAAATTATGACAAAAATAATTTAAAACCATTTTTTTTCTGCGTCATAAAAAAATCGTCTAAGTGTTATTGTAAGTTAAAAGTTTCGATACACACGATGATGAATACCCACAAAAAATACTTTGGCCGAATTTAAGAGTTCTTAAGTGATTAGTTTCTTTGATGTTTTGAGAATTATTAAGGATTCATTTCTTGTTGAAACAAACAGGAAAGAATATTTTTATAACATCAACATTCTGAAAAAGCATTTAAAAAAAACATTTTTACCATTATAAACTGGAAAACACAAACATTTTATTTCCCACAGAAGAATATATTATCTCTTTTGATATTGAAGTTGTTGAGGTTAAAATAATACATTTGTAATAGTTATATAACAACAAGCGCAATTTAGTAGTTTGTTAATAATAATAAGTAATAACGCCGTATTAATTGATATTACTATTTCGTTAAACAAATGTATTTAGTTATAGAAATAAATTCATAATAACTGTTTCTTTAAATTTAAAAACCAGGCTTTTGTCCAAATTAAGTTTATAAGCACAACAATAAGAAAGTAATGGTAATAGTTTCTTTTCGTTATGTTTGTTCTTTATATTTTCATTGAAAATCAATGCTGCATTTTCAAATAAACTTTTTTCATTTTATATTTTATAAATATTTAGTAAATAAATAACATTTAACGAACTGTAATATTAACTAACAAAAGCAATAATTAAAATAAATAAGAACTGCTTCATCGGTACAACTGCATTATAGATTTGTTAATCATGAAATTACTACCATAAAAACTAAAAGGTGATAACAAATTATATATATTTCTTTTTTTGTACTTTTCATTCCGTTGAAAACGCCTTGGAATCATTTATTTTGAATGACAAAAATAAAATGCATAGAAAAAATTTGAATAAACTAGGAAACACGAAGCTAGGTGAAGTTATTATTAATACCTTTGACTGGAAACTTTAAATCTACGATAGAATTGGCACCACTTTCAGTTTTACTTTAAATGCCATAAATATAATATATTAAGTAGTGTTACCATAACTCCTAAGTTGATTTGTTTTACACTTTATCTATAAAATATTAAGTATTAATTTAGTGATAGTATTGACAAACGCTATGGTTACTAATATTAACTTACTATACAGTGAAACCTCTCCTAACGGACACCTCTAAATAGCGAACACATCCAAATAGTGGACGTTTTGTTTTGGAACAAACTACACATTTTCTACAGCCTGAGCCATTTAAATATCAGACATAATTTAAGTGACCGAGAGTGTTCTGGTATTTAGAGGTTTTACTGTACTAAACTACTAACGAATTCATTTTATGCTTACATAGAAAACAGATTTTACCTCTAAAACAATAACAAAATACAAGTAAATCTCTTAAACATAATTACTTGTTTGAAAAATTATTGAATGATTGGCGAGAAGTTAAGGCTAGGGTCCTCATCGGTGAGATCCGCTGAACGGTGCAGAGGATAATTATAAATAAAGTTAGTGACAGAGAAAGGTACTACAAAGGTTGTAAAGTTTCTCAGGTAGGTACTTTAAGGTTAGAACCCAGTATGAGGTAAGGTGAATCAACAAAGCCAGCTGACATAAGTTTGTCGAGAAACGTTATGCTAGCTATTTTCTGGAGGTCTAACAGACCTGTCAGACCTATCAGCCCAAGAAGTAAAAACCTGACTAATACCTAGGGATGTGGTAATTGAAAATACGTTTAGAATTAATGCAGCGAAACGCAACGATTGCACCAGCTAAATTATTTTTTAATTGCGAGAAGTAGATTGTTTCCATAAGACGGACTCATATTCAAGAATAGTCCTAACTAAGAATGAATATAAGAATTTCAAAGAAGCAAACTCTAGAGTCTAGCGGCTAGGCTATATTGAATCACTTGTAACAACTATCGGTATGAATGCCCAAGAAGCTGAAAAGTCCAACAACGTGTTTCCCGAATTCGCAAACCGGGTTGCAATCCAGTTAGATTCAACACTGAGAGGTATTGGACACAATCATTTTCTTAGAAGTTATAGATGTGCTTCAGCTAATTTTTGACTACGACTATATTTTTTACAATATAGTATAAAACATTTCACTAAAAAACGTCCTCTAGCATTATACTTTAACTAAGTAGTTAATATAAATATATATTAATATATTTATAGTTTTTAAAAATCAAACATTATAATAACTTATTGTCGTTTGCATAAAATTAGATACAAATGATTTTATAATCGTATTTTCGTATATTATTGCAGTGTTGTAATGAAACATGTGAGTAACAATCTTATTGGATTGAAAAGTTCTAAGCCTCGTATGAAATTTCACCGCGGGTGATAACTAGAATTATGTGGTTATCATAATATTATTATCTCTCATAATATATTGTCCTTAACTCCGTAACGGTGGCATGAATTATATATTGATGTATTTAGTAAGTCGGCGTAGGCAGTGCCAATACGATGAGACATAATATAAGAGAACTCGAAACCTTGTCGTACCGACATGAATAATTATTAAGCATAGATAAGCTCGACTAATTTATATCTATATTTTCTTTGCGATTTTCTGCAATCTTCAACGATTAGGACAGTGCTTTTGTCATGATGACGACGAGACATTATCAACTTTACATCAATTGATACGATAAAGAATCGACCCGGAAAATATATATTAACATAAAATATAATGTGTACATTATACGCCATAAAATGCAATGTTTTACTTTCATTTTTGTTTATAACACTAGCTGTTGTATAATACTATATTTGAATTAAAATAAAATAAATATTTCCATAACTTGAACTATTAAATTATTAAACTATTAATTAATATAATTTATTTGGTATAACATTATTATGACCGGAGGTAATATTATTTTTCAATCGAAAACCAAAAAAATTAATTATTTAAGGGCATTTATGCACGGTTCAACTACACAACTAGGAAGGTAGTAAAAACTTTGCTCGATGCGACCAACCGGGGTATTGTACGAAATGAAATTTATCAAATTACCGGGGCATATTAAAAACAGATTCACAACATAAATCTATATGGATATTTTTAAAAGGACACACACATCCAGCTGGCTCCGAAGAATAATCCGTTGATAAATGTTTGGCCACCATGACAGTAAATGACGTAGTGGTTGTTCATGTAGATTTTCTACCACCGTATGTAAAAAAATAATAATACATTTAATTTAATACATCACATGATATTTTTTTTAATACTTTATCAAGGGAACAATGTATTACAACAACAATACGAGTTTATAATATTATATTGTTCGTACATAATATTTTTCTTTCAGCATTCGTTCTGTTGGATTAACTTTTTGTGGTCCATTTTACTTAGACCATTTTTTTCCTGAACATTTTTCTTGAGGCCATTATTATTTACCTATTCAAAAATATAGTCTATCCACAATAGTAGTGATCTAAAGTGATTACAAATGACTATGTGCACGATAAATTGATAAATACAACTATCGATGCTAAACGCTTGCTATCATGACAGTAAATGGCGTAATAGCTGTTCATGTAGATTTTCTACCATCGTATGGAAAAAAAATACATTTAATTTAATACGTCACAAGCCATTTTTTTTTTTTTTAAATACTTTATCAAGGGAACAATGTATTACAACAACAATACAAGTTTATAATATAATATTGTCGATACATAATATTTTTCTTTGGGCACTTTTTCTGTTTTACTAACTTTCCATAGTTCATTTTACTTCGACCATTTTTTTCCTGGACATTTTTCCCGTGACAATTATGAGCATACTCCGATTCAGAAATAAAGCGAATCCACAATAGTACTGACCTGCAGTGATTACAAGCGATTTTGTGCATTATTTATACAATGCCTATAATAAAAAATCAAAAGAAGGAAATATACAATAATATCGATCAATTATTCTACACATTATGGTTGTAAAGCAAAATTTATTATTCTAAATGTAAATTTGAATTTTGTAAAATATGTTGGTTTATTCGTAAGAATAAGACGATTTTTACAATACGCAGTTATAAATTGCCTCACACCTAAATGTAACGTATTTTTATTAATGTTTATTTTAATTAAAATAAGACGAATTGAATACATTAACTTTGGATGCTACAAAGTCTTCAAAAAAAATCATTACTACCCATAACCTTACTACATAATAATTCGACACTAAAAATCGTACACGTGAATGATACATTATAATAGTTTTGTTTTGTAATTTTGAACTAAAGCATTAATTTAACCGAGGTAACCGCATAAAGATGATAGTATAGACAATTTTAGTACTAAAAGAATTGTGCCTTGAGTATAGTTTTAGCTTTTATACAAACACTATTGAACGTCAAAAAAGTTGCTCTTTCGTTATAGATTTTGTTTGTAATACATTTTAACGTTTTCGATTGAGTACATTTGGAAATATCATATTGAAAAATGAACGAAAAATCTGCCAGTAGAGTAAACACTATATTATATAATTTCTACCCTAAGGCTAAAAACCAAAAATTATGTTATCAAAAACGGTAAAAAAGTTTTTTCAAACTTAAAAAATAAATATAATATAACTTGAAGAATTGCTCAAGTCAATTCACATGAGACGATAAATAAAAGAAATGGTTGGAATATAAAAACTATAAATATCACACATTTTCGTTAATTTATTCGTTTGAATAATTCTAGAGGTTAGAATTTAAGCAAAACAATTCTAATTCATCAAATAACAATATTATATAAATAGAATATATCATTATATCTGTCGTAATAACTTATATAATTAAGTGTTCTTCATTATCATATTAATAAAGAAACTATACTGGAAAAATCAATTAATGACAAATCGTAATTTAAGAATATATTATAATAACTGTTATTCATATTATAATTATCTTATTTATTTAAAAAAAGAAATCAAATTTTAGAGGACAAAATAAGCTAGAGAAAAATACATAATAATTGTAAGATTAACTTTAACACATAAGATAAGGTTTACTCAGAATCTAAAAAACAAATGTCATTATCATTTAAACATAAGTTTCAAGATATATTTAATACATTGATATTGAATGCCTTTTTTTGTCAATAAAAAAAAAATAAAAATAATTTATTATTATTACTATAACCATGCGTATTACTACATAGGCATTCTTAGGTAATCATAATCAAATAAGTTCTTTAAAATTAAAATTAAAATAGTTAAGCGAGGTACAAATACATTTTAAATACAGCTTCATAATAAATGCACTTATTACATTTTTAGGATTAAGCAACATAATATTTCGTCCGACACACTTGCCATTTCTAACAATTTGTTCTAAACTTATTTAAAAATGTACATTTAAAGTAGGTAGATACGTAACTATATAAGACTGTTTTAATATTCTAAAACTTAAACTACTTGTTCAGACTCTAGATTTAATTATTTATTTAATAATACACAAATGTAAAGGTTAGCATCAATGTTGTACTCGTAAAAGTCATAATGCCGCTCGTATAATATTTCAAGTTTACCATATAATTATCGTATAATAACTTTCTTCGATGTTTAGAAAACAAAATGGCGTTATAATATTTATACATTTATAAATTCTTCTTCTATTATAATACTTCTCTCATAATTTTTTATAAAGGATTTAAAAGAAGAACGTTAACGCTGCGTGTTCCACATTAGTGAACATCATTGTAGTTTTGCGAGTAATGGCGATTTTACTTAAGCGTTGTTTTGTGTGAAATGGACTTATAATATGTACATTTTAAATAACAAAAAAATACTATATATTATATTTTTTTTCCCCCACTAAAACAATATTTCTTAAGACTTTTGAATTACGTTTATTACTGGGTAAATTGTTTTTGGGACTTTCCTAATTATTATTTTGAATATGATATTTTATTAATTTTCGAGTGTTGCTTTAAAATCGTATGTTCCTGGAAAACGATCGTGTAAAAACTTCAAGTGTTCGAACGCGGTACGTTTTCGTTTACTCGTATTACACGACGGTAGTGAGCCTTAATTCAAAAAAATATTATACTACCGCCGCGTAACGCGTACAACTCCGTTTCCCGAGCCGATCGCGCTGCAAATGCCCGATTCGATTTTCTCATTAACCCTCGACGACGGTTTCCGCACACACGCATCTGCACATCAAACGACCACCGTCGCCGTTTCGGTATAGGCATAGCTAATTAATTATTTGCCAATGTCGTACGAGCACATTGTACTATAACGGGTAAACGGGTACCTGTGTGTACAATAAACGGCTACCCAGTGTGAGTTTTCGTGCGTGTGCCGCGCATATTTATACTTCGACTCGCGTCGGTCGTGCAGAGTAAAATATAATGAACCGCAGCTACGGAACTCGGACTTATCGATGCCGAAAAACACTAAACCTAATTGCGACGGATTTCAATTTAATCATATGCCTACCTAATATATATTATAACACTAAGTACATTTTACTTTTACTGCAGTCTTACCGATTCAATACGTTGTGCGACGGTTTCGTATTATATTCGTGTACTCCGAAGTTTAAAATTAGATGCTAATTGTCGGCACGATTAAATAAAGACACTTAATTGAACTCGAAGACAGTTCGAATATAAGTTATATATTATTCAGTAAAAAACGTTAAAACAACGGCGTAATTAAGTTGGCATTTCCCTACGTATTAACGGATAGCTTAAAAGTTTTCGTTCTCAATTGGCATAAGATATTCAGATTTTAAGTACGATAAAGTTTGTCAAAGTTTAATTATAGACAATCATAATGTATAGGAGTTGATGTATTTTTATCTTGCATCAATTTAAATTCTGAATTTGATCACTTAGGAATGATAAAAAAAAAATAATAAAACCAAAATTGCACGTTAAGCATACATTTTGATATTTCGTTGGAATTCATGAAAAGATTTTGAAACATGTTAAAACATTTCATTCATCTAAACAGATTAAATTTCTGCTTCATAAATTATCTAAAAATAAATGCTCAATCATTTATTTTCATTTGGTAAATTTGATTAAAATATGCCAGATATTGTAAGTTTTATGAGTAAGAAAAAAAAAACTTAAAAAACGCCATTGTACATAAACGTCAAGATATAATTGTACCCTTTCTTAGATTTAATTTTAAAACTTGACGTTTATTCTTTTTGTCGTTTTCTATTTATTATTAATATGACACTTGATAATATTATTCATTTTACAACACTTATAATTCAATGCAGCATTGTCAGTTATAATAAAATAATTGAGTTGTATCTCAGCGCTTATGCATAATAACTGTATAAAGTATATTAAATTATTCGATTGTATGCCGAGTAAAAATGTATAGACAATTTTACTAAAAAAAAAAAAGGCATTCAAGTAGGTATATTATTTGGTAGGTACTAGGTACAATGTACATCGTATTATATTATAGAAGGACAATAATTCTATATTAGGTTAGGTTAGGTTAGAAGGACAATAATTTTTATATTATAATACGATGTGCATTGTACCTAGTACCTACAAAATAATATACCTATTTAAGTTTAAAGTTTACCCATTTAAATGCCTTTTTTTTTTGTAAAATTGTCTATACAGTTTTACTCCTATGACCAATGAAATAATAAACAGAGTGATTATTTGAATGGCAAACACTAATTTTCTTGAAAAGTATTTATCTCTTAAAAGTTAATACTTTTTGATAAAAATAATGTTTCCCCATGAATAAAATCATATTGTACCGTCACAAGTTATTATTAATATTATGTATTTTAAATAACAATAACACAAGAGTATTACTTCATTTTCACTTACATACGTGTCTTATATCAATAATTACTAATTAGTTTATTTACAATAATTATTAACCAAAGCTTCTGTTTATGTGTGAATAATATTATAATTAAGCTCAAATTTGATTCAATATATCTTGAACTATTGGAATTTAATAAGTAAAATGTGATTGTTATTAACTAATAATATAACTATAAAAGAGTAATATAATATCTACCTACGAGAATATATAATTATTTTTTAGAGATCACAAAACATTCTGTTTTCCTTTGAAATATCTTGATATTTACCCTGAAAGACTTGAACTAAATTATAAAAAAAAAAATGTCTTGGAATACCAAAGACGTAGACTGATTTCATAAAATAATATAATGATACAAACTTTATTAAAAAATATCTGATGGTCAACCATCTGAGATCTAATTTTTTGTGAAAATAATATTGAGGATTTTAGGCTATACTTCTAAGCTAAATATTGTATCCACTACAATAATAGGCTACTTCACCAAAATATTATATCGAATATGTTATTTTAGTAAATAAAATATAAAATTGTATTGGTCTTACATAAATACTTTCTACAAAATGCATACCCGATACAATATAAATTACTTTACTGTTATGTTTGTAAGTTTTCTTAATTATTACTTAAAAATAATTAGTTAAAAATAAAATAAATGTATTATAGGACTGAGTACCAAAAGTTGAGAGACCCGTGTCGACGGTTATTCTATGTCAATATTATTTTCATAATTAAATCAGTTAATATTTCGGAATACGACATTATTCTATTATATACACGATATAAAAAAAAAACCCTATACGAAAAAGTTTTTGACTTATAGCTTTCGAAGTGGATAAAAATAAAATAACAATTCGGCAAGCTCTTTAATCGCGATAATATTAGACTGACAGTTTTCGTGTTTTGAATTTTGTTATGAGTAAGTACTTACAGAATACAATAATTGGCTACGGTATAATAGCTGTTTTTCCTAGCTAAAATGGGTTTACTTTTACTATGTTACGTTTTTAGGTCCAACTATAGTCTAAAACTTAAAAACTACGGTTAAAAAATATGATGTATGGTTCGTTAAAATGGTTAAGCAGTGAAGGTGTTTTATATTTCAACTTTACGGGAACGTTTTGTTGTGTGAAGACACTGTTTTTAGTGAGAGAAATGCTTCAATCTTGAATATTGCGGAAGGATTCTCGTAGAAAATTACTCCAAATTAGTTTGGTCCTCCTAAAACTACGTAGGGTTCAAAACCGTACGATTTCCAGTACTTTTTAGAATAATAATTGGGAAAATAACTATCAAAACAATAATTATTGTGGAATAACTAGTTTTATACAAAAACTTTGATTCTGAAGACTTGCGATAGGTATTGTGTCTTAATTGGTATTCAAATGTAGGTATAGTTGAAATATTGTCTTGGAAAAAATAAGGAACTTCCGTGCAATTTTTTATATTAACTAAACATACCTGGTAAATTGTATTTACCTACTGCTATTGTGCACCTAAATATAATTAATTGTAAACATTAAACGTACAATAAACAATCAACATTATTTTGACGATTAAGTTCAAAGTATTTTATCGTTTATTTAAATTAAATCTAGTTGAGTTTAGCTGGAATAAATACATTTTCTTTAACTTATACCAATTATTACTCCTTTACACTGCACATATCACAATAAAATACTTATGTCATATGTATATTAAATTTTATTTTTTATTTTACTTCACTGTATCATAATTATAATACGTGCTCTACATATAATTATTTTAGATATAAAACTATAAATGATGTGTATATTCATATATTATATTTAAATTCATAATAAAATATCTGATTAAAAGTTAAATAAATAATACGTTAAATGCAACATTTTTTTGCTCCGGTCTTATAGAATAATATTTTTTTTTATATAATTAGCTTTTATTTAACATTATAGCTCAACAATTACATTATAGTGTAATAATATATTATCGTATACAAAATATATATTGCACAAATTAATTGGTAATTTAAACAGTCGCCTCGTTTCAATAGGAGACAATTTCCATTTACAATGCTGTCAAAAATACGTGTTTCCCACATCCGTTTTCATGCCTTTTCTTAATTAGGCCATTTTACTCTCGGATCCTCTGCTCTTCATTGTGGTGTCCTCTCTGAGCTCTCGAAAAGTCGTTACTGGGTAATTTTCTGTCGGTTCTTATATCTTTATATCTATTTTTATAAATATATTTGATATTTATGATCATAATATTATGTAGGTGCCTACTGATATATTTACCGTAAAAGTCTTACTATACAATTTATAAATAAATCACTTAATTCATTAGACATGACCTACATTAGACATTTTTAAATATCAACAAAAATAATATATATATTATTTAAATGATTTTTGCTGTTCGGTTTAAGTATTACATTTTCATATTTGATTAATATCATAATTATTATTTCTTATACCACAGTATGTTACTACAGAGTACTCACAGAGTGTGTGTTTATAACAATAGAATATGCTTTAATGAAAATATGTAAAATAAAACACGAGCGTAATATTTTAACTAAACCACTTATATTTTATCTTGAGAAGTTCGTGTGAAAAGCATCTTTAGACATTAAAATATTTTTTAAAAAAATACTATTTTTTAAACTTTGTGATTTGTTATTTTTTCAGTTTTAACATAGGTACCTAGTAATAAATTGACAAATTCAATGATTTTTATTTTAAATACATATTATTATACGTACGTATCTGTTACATACTTGTAAATAGTGTAATAACATTGATCAATAGCACCTCAAACAAAACAGTTCTATATGGACTTTACTATAAAATGTTTTCTTAAGAAAATTGAAATGCAAATAATTCTTTATCTAGGAGCATTGTAAATTGAGTTTTAAATATTAAACAACACTTTAGATTTCTTATTTATATTTCACTATTATTTTAGGCATATTTTAAAAAGTTGTTACCCTGCAGTGTAAATCAAAATTTCAACCATTATTTTTATTTTTTATTTTTAGAAAGTATAGGAAAACAATAGTGATTTCCATTTAAAAATCAAAAGCTAATATACCCAGCACATGAAATAATAGAAGATAATTTTGAAAAATATTGAATGTTATATGTGGATTGTGATCTATATATACAATGATATATTACAAAACAATAATTATGATATAATATTATAATCTAAAAAAAGTTATATTATATTTATATAAATTATATAATTCTTAGAATACAATAAATTGTATTATGTATAAAATAAATAACAACGTCGAATGAAATCAAATAAACAAAGTACTAAAGTATAAATGTGTTTGTTAAAATGCAATTGTACCATGGGAATGAAAAGAATTTGGATGCGATAAAAAACTATAACGGCAGTTAATGAGTATGCCATCATCGTACATAGGAATATAATAATCATTAATGAAGTCAAAAAAAAAAAACATTAAAGTGAATAAAGTATGAGAATATATATCGAGAAAAGGGAACATTAAAATGAAGGAGTAGTAATAAAAACAATGATACAAATGAATATACAATGAATAAAATACACGTTAACCCATTTTGGTACCTAGCCTCAGTGCCATAACTATGGTTTTAAGTATGGATTTTGGGAATTTGTAGAATAGATTGAAGAACACTAACAGAAATTAATCTACATTAATTTTTTTTTTCAGTTTTATAATTTAAGACTGATAAAGACCGGAGAATCAAAAATACTATGAACCAAAGAACAGTTCAAGGTATAGACAACATAATATAACTATTGTATAATATGTATACGAAAATCTAGAAAAACCGATATAAAAAGAAAACCCGTGACGTTTAACACGAATCGGTATGTGTAACTGTTTCGACTTTTTTTCAAAAATATCTTTTTTTAACTTGAAATATATTATTTATTGGACGATAACCTGTAATGGGACGACCGCGAGTATACCGCGAGCCAAACGGACCGGTAGCCATACGGGTCGCCAAATCCGGATAGGAGTATAATACTATTATTATTAACCCGGTCGTAAATATAATATCTTTGATTATTTTTATCGATTGGAAGTAAAAAAAATCACATGTACATGTCATATCTTTCGGATGCGGACCTCCTACCACCGACACTGCCGATCAACCGTGGCGACGACGAACTGTATAGCGCTTACTAAAATAATAATTATAGAAGTAGTACAAAATAATAATAATATTACGGTATACACACTCTAACCACACTGGTCATCAGCTGTGTATGCGTGTGGTATAATAAACTGTTATACTACGAGAGTGAATCCTCGGTATCTGACCACCGCCGTTGGTCGACGCGGCCTTTGTATAATAATATGTTATAATATCATGTTACTATATGAGGTTAATTAATATAAGTCTAATTATTCATCTCGTTTTCCAGCAGTTTATTAAATGTTACCCCTCCTCGTCTTCCGCGATATATTTTAACCGCGTCTTGCAATTTGTGTGTACATAATATTTTTACTCGTACTATAAAATATGAATAATCAATATTATTCTATTATAGCAGTAGTTATAATTAAATAGCCAGTACGTGTTTTTAATAGTAAACGTTACATAGTCTCGGCGAATTATTCTTTTGTACCTATTAAAGTATATAATATTTCAATAGTAATTTGTATGTTCAATAATATCAATAAGTCGATTATTCGAAAACTATCATTTCAAGTATGGTCGTAACTATATAATGATGTACGAGAAGTTTTTCAGAAGATACTTTAAACTGTGATGTAGGTGATGCATACCTATTTATTATTTGCTATCATAGCAATATTATTTATATTTGAAATCTAAGAGAGATTTAAAATAAAATATTTTTAAAATTTTAAACATGAGATATGGTTGTACATATTGTATTAGTACCTAACCAATAATATTAAACAAACTGCTTTGAATTTTCTATTCAATATAATCACTAAATTATTATATTCGGAGTTATGAAAAACTGTTTATATCTGTAACAAAATAAAAAATATTATTCGATCAAAATAATATTTGAGCTATTAAAAATAATATTATGACCGAATAGAGTAAATTAACGAAAACAAAAAATGTCATAAATGTTATTTTAACATCAGCTATAATAGACTGAGTTTTAGTCTCAATCATAACAATAAAACAATAATCTTACTTACATGAAGATATTATAGACTCAACAAAATAATTGCAACATAACATCATATAATACAATAAAAATATAAAAATCTATCACTAAAGTTTTAATAACAGTTAACTAGTTTAGGGTCCAAAAACAATTATTAAGAAGAAACTAACATAGTTCTATAAATAACTTATGTTTAGGTAATTATTCGGGAAAATTTAAAAAAAAAATTATAATTAAAACATTTGAAATTTTTATTAATTTATTCAGTTGTATTCATATTAATTCAATTATATTACATGACATAATATTATAATGTTGTAAGGTTTATTTGAGTAAAAATATTTATACCAATTATGTACTATTTTGTTTGTTTCAAATATTTTTTAAATACTTTTTCAAATCAAATTTGTATTTTAAAAACATATTATTGGTAACTTTTGAATATAAATTTCGTAAGTGCATTGATAACATAAATAGTAATTTTGTTTTATTTATTTGTAATAATATTGTTAGTTGTGATTTCAAATTCTAATTGAAAAAACAATGTCCATGTTGATGTGCATAATTTAAATTTCGAAATAACTTAATTCAATTCTTTAAAATTGTTGATTATATTTTAAGTAGAATTTATGAATGAATATTTAAAAAAATAATGGTACTAGAAAATGCAACAATATGTCTTCTTTGAAAAATTAATTTAAAATATAACAATACATCTTATTACTATATCTCTATAAACTATTAACAATACAAATTTAAATTGTCTTTTTTTTCTTTTGTGTATTTGACATTTTGAGACTTTTCCCAATTAAGTATCTTAAAATGTATTTTTGTGTTATTCAAATTATAACGGACTCTGCATTTCAAATAACATAAAAAGTCATTATTATACATATGCGTATGTTCAGCAATTTATAATATGTATTTATGTGAAATGTACATACGTAATATTTTATATTAGTACGTAAACATTGTCCATATTAAATAAACGATTCCGTAAAAACGTCATCGATACAACGGCACAGATATTGTTTTTTTTAAGTAAGAGGGGTTGTTCAAGAACAAAAAATATGTCATCATTTCAAGGAAAAAAATACTCAGTAAGACGGCAAGACCTCTTTTGGTAATCGACCATCAGTTTTACCGATCGTGATATTTTAATCCCTACGCAGTGCGACTAGTGCCTACCAATAAAATCGACTAGATCTTATTTTGTAGCAAACGCAAGTCCGTAAATGTATGATCAGCGTGTGCCAAAATTTCAGTATTTCAACATCGCTTGTATTATTATAGCACGTGTACGGTGAAAAAAGAAAATTGGTGAATGACGTCATTCCCCGGTCGATGACGTCATCTTGCCAAAATGATTCAATCGGTAAATATTGTAAAATAACACATTTTAAACTCAAAAGTACATCTTTCACCGGTCGTCGACGTAATTTACTAAAATGAGTGGTCAATGATGATAAATCTCAAATAATACAATTATTGAACGAAAGGTTATTCGGTTAATTAAAATGAATGAAATGGGTGCATATAAATTATTTATTAGTACAGTTTTATGATTGCCATGACATTTTGAACTGCACAACATTTCGGCTGCATTGCAAGCACATTGTGTAGTTGAAAATCAACCAGATTTTCAGTTGCATCGATTGAAGCCTCGATGGCCAGCTTTCCTTGTCCTATTTTCACTAGTCAGATTTTCGATCCCATATCTATACTTTCGTCATGATATTTTTAACTAACAAAGGTTTGTCACGTACCTAACCACTTATCACGCTGATCGTCACACCGACATAAGTGTATTGAACGTCATCGTTCTCCAACTAAAAGTTTGGATCGACGTCAATAACCGGGGGATGTCTACATGTACAACATTTACCATTTTTTAGGTAAATTAACCAGAAAACGATGTCATTTACTACGTTTACATCATTCAACATAACATATTATTATAATATTATAATATATTCATCATACTAGTTATTTCCCGTGGCTTCGCTATTGCATATCAGTAACGATGAGTGATGAAGAGTAAGGTAAGTAGTTTAAGCCATGAGAGTTTCATTAATTGTGTCAATTAGCATTAATACCAAGTTTCAAAGTGTACATTCGACCATAGCCATTTATATTATTTTCTATACTAACTTTGCCACCTCCTCGGGGTTAAATTTCCAAAAAAAAAAACATTCTTAAACGATGCCTACAATATAAAATCATCATCCTCTCCAAATTTCACATTTCTATCCCCTCTATAGTTGACTTTTAATCACATTAAAGGTGTTATTAAGTTTCATCCCCCTAGGGGTTGGTATTTTTCTTAAAAAATGTAGCCTTTGTCTTTTCTAAAGATTCAGACTATCTCCATACCAAGTTTTATAAAAAAATCGGTTCAGCTATATAGCCGTGAATACGTATAATAGATAGTCAGAGTTACTTACGCATTTAAAATATAGTAATATAATATTAGTTATGGTCTTATAAATATAAACTTTTGAGTCAATACCTACTTACTAACCTAACTAATAGGTTCACGGTTTAAACAGGCAATAGCTTGGATTAATCTAAATATTTTGACAATATCGTTATGAGTGTAGCAAACTATAATCATATTCGTAAACACTTTAAAGTCCCCGAATAGCATTTTTTCAATCATAATATTGTATTTAGTAATTATAACTAGAGTTTATATGGAGCTGAAACTTGGCTACTAAGAAAAATTGAAGAAAGAAAACTAGCAGTGCTGGAAAGAAACATTTTGCGAAAAAATGTTGAGCCTGTAAAGGATAGGTTAAGTAGAGAGTGGAGAATAAGAAAAAACGAAGAACTAGAAACGCTCTCCCATAAACCCAGTGTACTGGAAACGGTAAAGAACAAAAGATTACAATGGACTGGACATGCTTGGCGTAGCCAAAACGCACTCATACGCATTGTAATAGAAGAAAATCCTACTGGAAAAAGACCACTGAGAAGACCACGTCTGAGGTGGGTGGATGTAATAAGGGATGATGTAAAAGCGGAGTAGGAGGAGGTCTGGACTGGAAATTACAGGCATCGGATAGGGAAAACTGGAAGCAAGGATGTATGTCGGGATAGTCCTAGTGGCCGAGATTACAGGAGAAAAAAAATTGTATGATATTAAATGTATATTAAAGTAAATGCATTTTTATATTTGTATCTACTAGGGGTAGTTTGAATTATTTGAATCATTAGATCATTAGATTACATATAGTTCCAAGTCCTCGTACTGAAATTACAAAAAAAAAAAATTGATTTTATCGAAAACTATAATATTATGTTTTGCTCGGGTAATACGTTTTAAAATCGTTTATCTCATTACAATTTAAAGTGAAGTGAAATCCGTTCGACGATAACATTGTAGTTGGCATCGAACACGCTACATAACGTTATATTATTATGTAGTCTGGAGGATCGCTAAAAATCAACGGGAATTCAAACAGTTAACACTATTGAACATTTTAACTATACGTAGAATCCGCTGTGGAGGCGATTCAATTCGAATCATTCGTTGTTGGAATTCTGATGAAATTCTGTGTACGAAGAAGACTGTGTACGTCACTTTCGACCGTCCTGACGTGTATGCTGAATATTATATAGTTTTTATTATGACGTATACACTGATCCGTCTCCTTTAGTCAATCCATCGTCGTATCGAGATTCACAAACCTGCTACCCCATTCGCATGTCGTACAGAATAATAAAAACGATTTTAATTTTACCGATCGTGATATTTTAATACCTACGCAGTGCGACTAGTGTCTACTTATAAAATCGACTTGATCTTATTTTGCAGCAAACGCAATAGTCCGTAAATGTATGATCAGCGTGTGCCAAAAGTTCAGTATTTCAACATCGCTTCACGCTTGTATTATTATAGCATGTGTACGGTGAAAAAAGAAAATAATTGGTGAATGACGTCATTCCCCGGTCGATGACGTCGTCTTGCCAAAATAATTCAATCGTGTAGGTAAATATTGTAAAATAACACATTTTAAACTCAAAAGTACATCTTTCACCGGTCGTCGACGTAATTTACTAAAATCAGTGGTCAATGACGATAAATCTCAAATAATACAATTATTGAACGAAAGGTTATTAGGTTAATTAAAATGAATAAAATGGGTGCGTATAGATTATTTATTAGTACAGTCTTATGATTGTCATGACATTTTGGACTGCACAACATTGCCACTGCGTTGCAAGCACATTTTTTAGTGCCCCCACCTCAATGACCAGCTATTCCATGTCCTGCTCCTGTTATCACTATTCGGATTTCCGATCGTCTATATCTATACTTTTGTCATGATAATTTCAACTAACAAAGCTTTGTCGCGTACCCTGATGAAATTCCAAGACGCCTAGAAGAATCGAACACATAGTCCGTCGCCAATAATGGGCCGTGTACGTCACTTGACGTGTATGCTGAATATTATATAATATAGTTTTTATCATGACGTATACACCGATGATCCGTCTCCTTTAGTCAAGTCGAGATTTACAAACCTGCAGCTACCCCGTTCGAATGTCGTAGAATAATAAACGATTTTAATGTTACGTGGTTGCGACGATGATATTATTATTGTAATTGATTTGAATAATATTATATCGGCCCCAATACAATATTATAGATAGGTATTGCTTATAAATATATAATTTTTTTTAAAATTAATTTTCAAAGTATTCAGCGCAAACCGTGCAATGTACCAATTATAATATTATTATAATAATCGTTTTATAAAAAGATTTAATAATGCTTGTATAGTAATAATACCGTCCTAACGTTTAATACAATCGGCTTAAAATGAAAATCTAGAACACTCGACGCCATCTGTTGGTAGTGCGTGGAAATAAACTGATCTAGCGGACGAATACGGCCGTCGAAAAGAGTATATTAGGTAGGAAAATAAACTGAGAATAACCGTTTTTCACAGTCAGCACGTCGAGAGACGCAATAATGTGTTATAAATATTAAATTATGACCGCGGTAAATAATTGTATGTACCTTTAATATATTGTAATATTAATATGATATTATAAAAAAAAAAAAAAAATAGAATCTAACGAAATAATATTACGATCAAATAAAACAAAAAACGAGACGTCGCGTCTAAGATTGTACGCGTTTGGAACGTAAAGAAAATATAATTTAAAAGGGACCTATTTTCGATAAATTATTATTATCAATATGATATTGTCCTGTGCAAACAAGCGAGTGACTGAAACGATTAAGACGTATCGTAAACGTTTGTTTTTTCCGAGGCCTGTATAAATAATATTATCAAAGCAATATATATTTTTTTTTTGCATTAAAAAAACTTCTTCTTTTCGGACGTGTACCGCGAGATATGTAATCGGCAAACCCATCGGTGTAGTATCAGTATAATATTATTTTTTATTCAAACGAGGACGGCGATATTGAATGACGTGGGTGGAATGTTGAACGCCGCAAACCACCAATCAATCAACTGCACAGAAACAGACAATCGGTTAACTCGAAACGGACAGACGAAAACGGTCGACCGTGCGTAAAGGTAAACTTTTCCAAAGATACTATAATATAACTATTTTCAAGTCTTGTAGGGAGACATAAACGGTGAGAAAATATAATATTACACCTGGGTAGTGTGTCGCAATAATGGCGTTTTGGTAAACGCAATTTTTCGAATGATGGAAGTATACCTACACCGCGGTCCACGATAGTCTACAATATTCTAAAATAATTTAACAATGCTTTTCACGAACTGCTTCTGATAATCTCCAACTGCATTATTGCAGTGACTGTTGGTTGAGTTAATCCTTCAAGTTTAATCATTTTTATTCAATTTTACAAATAATTATATCATGTAGGATATAGTTTATAACCATTGATTATTAATCGATATAATATTATATTATTAATCGAAATCGAAGACCACGAAAAAATATTCAGTCATTCGTCGTCATAAAATTCACGATTTTACGGATAAATGATTGTTGTGTTATCGTATTGACAATATTATTAATATCGTAAATATAAGGTTAGGTAGCTATACCCAGGGGGACGCTATAGCCGTTATAATACGAAGCAAACAGAAAGACAAAATACAGTGTAACCACTTTGGAAAAAAAAACATTACAATATATCGTGTTTTTATATCTTTAATTTATTAATTATTATTAGTATTTTAAAACAAAATAAATTGCAAATATTTAATTAGTGTTCCTATATACCATATGCGAGTATATATTTTACAGCTAGAATACATATTAATAAGTAAGTTGGTCTAACCGCTTTTTTGGCCAGGTAAGAAGAAATTTAAAATTTATTTGGATTTTATTTGGTATTTCAAAACCTATTATATTATATTTTAATACAATATGCTTTAATCGGGGAAAAATAACTATTTTGAGAAACGCTCGGTTAACGCAATATACGTAAATACGGATTAACATATTATATTTTTTCACGGGGACCGAATTTGTGTTCCACTCACAATTTTTTTTTAAAACTAATACATAAATTACGAACTCGTTTTATTCCGAAGAAATTACATAAATACAATAATATTAAATAATAATATAGAATAATACTTTCTGTGTTTATTCTCAAATCGTTTTCATCGGCCATGGCTCAACTACTTGCAAAAAAAAAATTTAATAATAATGACATGAAATGATAAAAGGTCTTTGTTGAAAACACAATTTATGTATAAATATATACGAAGATGGCCATTAAGCATCAGTGTTTTAAAAAGTTTTCCAAGTATTATTACTTAATACCGACGCATAATATCATTATCACGCAGAGGACAACAACAATATTATTATTTAATAATATTTTCACAAAGAATTCAATTGGCTCAGTAACAACTTGACAGCTGACGTCTAAGTTGGCTGCTTTATTTCACCTGACACTTAGATCCACCGACGATAATTAAATGTACAGTTTTGTATTTTGATGTATAAAAAAACTAAATTCAAACCAATAACTTCATGAATCATTAAACTAATTGTACTGAAGATTATAGGTTTAAAAATACGAGGGCCATGATTGTTTTTTTAAATTATAGTAACTCATATCATTGTATTGGAATTTTCTAACGTGTAAAAATATTTCTGAATAAGTTAATTACATATATGTACTAGACTAAATATTTCTTCCATTTTTTTTTTTTTTTTAATGAAACCACTATTTAGACTATTCATGTATTTAATAACCCAAAAACTATTTGATCGAATTATTCGAGAACAAATTATATTTTGTTTAAGTACTATAATTATTATTAAATACTTTTAAAAAATGTTTGCGCTTTGCTGCCAAATTTTTTGAGGCCCCTTCCACATCTCGTGCCCTATTTATCATTATCTAAAGCTATGCAGTCTTACTGGTAAAATACACATGGCATTCCTTTTTCGACATTTATCTGGTTCAATTGACACTGCCATCACTTCTTACGAAAATTAATTTCAAAATCCTTATCCATCAAATCAGCTGATCTATATTTTTATGTGTCATTTTCTCTACAAATCATTTATTCAACTCGCACTCTTCGTCGTATTGTCAACGCAGATCTCAATTTTTATATTAATTCCTATCCCTCATGATTCTGTGTTTATTTTACCAGTTCAAAATTATTATTTTAGATGTCATAATGTTTTAACTAAATTGTTAAATATTATTTAGTTAAACCATTGTGTATTTTGTGAGCTTGTCTCACTCTTTTCATGTCTGCATTTTTGGCACTCGACCCTTAGGGATATTAAAATAATTACTATGATTGATGACAATAAATATATTATTGTACCTATACATATAGTAATACGTTTATTAAAAATTACATAGATATTATAATTGTAGTGCTAAAGGAAATTTAAAAAATAACACTGTCTTAAAATGTAAAACAATATCACATTAGTTGATTAAATCAAAGTAATCTTAATTTAAAAACTTACTTTAAATCCTACCATGTGTACATACTAATATCAAATATACAAAAATTTGATGTTTGAATAATAGTTTACTAGTTTTTGATTTCATATTCACCACATTATAATTTATACAATCGACTTCGTTTAAAACTGGTAAACCATTTATTTAATAACTCCAATACAATTGTTCTGTTATAATTCAATTATGTATTGCTCTTTACGTTTAGCGGTAATGTGATGTGATAATGTAAATATCGCAAACGACTGCTTTAAAGTTTACTGACAATGTGTATAATTTACAACCGATAAAAACAGTTACTTAAAACTTTTTAATTTATTTTAAACAAGAGAAAATTATAGGTACTAAAGAACACATAATATTAATATGATCATTGGAGAATAAAATAATAATAATAATATGTTGATGGGTTCACTCGGAATCTAACAATAATTCAATACATCTACAAACTACCTAACCAGTCTGGCGGTGACTTTTGACCTCAGTCCTCTAATAAATAATACAGAGTGGGAATATTATATTTTATTTTCAGTAAAAGTTCAATCGTTCGAATTTATAGCCATGCGTAAATAAAACAATAAAAAAATATGCTGGTACCTATGTATAATTAAACTATCCACAGTATAATATCTGAAAATATATTTTTTTAATTTCAATGATTTCAATGTAGTATGTTTATAAATATTATGTTTCACCTGTTGGTGTAACGGATCACTGGTTACACTAATATAAATCATAATATTAATTTATGATCACATGGTTTTTTTTTTCTGACATCAAAATATAGTAAGTTTACCTATCGAATAATTTGTACCATCGTATACAAATAATTATAAATTGCAATTGTTCAAATATGATTTTTCAACCAATAGATAGATGACATGAAATATTATATAATATTATATTATTTTATACATTTTTTGTTTTTAGGCCAATCTCTATTACTGAAGTTTTGTATTGACGTTTCATATTTATGATTAAAATCATCGTCACGCAAAATAATTGTAATTTAATATAATATGTGTTTATATCAAAAAATATATCGTTTATTTAATGTTTATATCAATTTTTATCTAATAAATGTCAGTTGTATCGTTGTTTCTTTTTACAAACGGAATTAAACTCCTAGACTTCAAATAAACTCAAGTTCCTTAACTGCTTTATCAAATTATTATTTAAATTAAAAAAAAAATGTTTCTGCATAAATAATAATTTAGTAGGAACATCTAATTATCGAGTCTATGGCGTATGCGAGAAATATTCGAGATTCGACCGATGTTTTAATAGTCAAAGTTGAATATAAAAACACTCAACCTACATATTATTCGCAATACAGATATTTTATTATTCTTTTTAATATGCTGCGAGGGTGTGGGGAGTTATAACAAAATTTGAGCATTTCATTTTTTCAAACTACCGACGAAAAAGCGTGAGAATTTAATTGTTTTTGATCTTATTGTAGTTAATTTATAACCGAGTGTCTTACCATCGCCCATGTTATAAAGTTGAGAATAATAATATTGTACAATTTCGATGGGTTGCGAACGATTAGAAAGTGATTGAAGAAAAAAAAACTATAATTATTTCCAACGGCAGGCGCGCAGTAGGTTGCGTTATCGTGTGATGAACTATTAGAGCTCTTATGGCCGAGATTAGGTATACAATTCAAGAAAAAAAAACACAGAAAACCAAATACACAGTGGCTAAATCATGTTTTAGACGGTGCTACGAATGGCATATGGTGTGGATACACTGGAAACCAACGGGATGGAAAAATATAAATAATATTTTGCACACAAAAGGAATGACATTAAGACAAATGAAACGGACGGCTGTCGAAAGGTCTGTCTTACAGTTTTTGAGCCTCATGATTTCACCGGAGTGCCATTGATGTTAAGGAACGATGACTCTGTGATAATAATATGGTCTTTTGACTTTAGACAAATGATGTCCGTTCAATGTTGGTTTTAGTGGTCACGAAAACGGCATGTCTTGATTGAAATGTATTTCAGTAGCGTATCATGCCCGTCGAACACGTATAATAATAATGTGAGCTTAATATACGAGCCGTATCCAGTGCCGTAATTGAAAATGTTTAAGGGGGGTGGGGGTTTAGGGGAGAGATGTAAAATGATTTTCCGTGTTTATTTGTAACAATTTGTACATTTTTATTTGAACGTTGAATTTTTATCTGGCTACAACATATAAACAAAGCTTATTATTATTATTATGAAGGAAGAGTTTATCCTCCACGATCTGTAATAATTATGTCCCTGGTCGTGTTTACCAATTTTCCACATCGTATAATGCTTATTTTGTTACGTAAGTATAAGCGAGTGGGTAACGATAAGTTAAGCCAAACAATTATTAGGTACGGACGATGATTTAATAATTTGATTGTTTTAAAATAACAATAAACAAGGGAGGTCGGTTATTAATAATTAATAAACTCGTGATTAATCGAATCGTTTTTCGTGACAGATTCAGATCAAACATCTCTTCCAGTTTACTGCACAATAACAATTAATTACTAATTTAAATAATATGAAATTTGAAATTGCTTACATAATATAATGTTAATTATAGAAATTAACATCATGTAACACGCATAACTCATTTAAGAATCATCAAACAAGTAAGTTAAAAAAACTATCATAAAACGAAATAATATTAAACATTTTAAGTTAGAAAATACATACCTATTATAATATTATTTCTTTTTGTTATTCTTAAAAACATAGTCTATGATGCAGATAGGTACGTGGGTGAATAAACGCTCAATATCCTATCAATAAATTATGGTAAAATACCTAAAAGTTAAAAGTTAAACATAATATGTTTATAAGTATAAGCAGTTTTTCATTAGATTATAACAATATATTACCTATTACGGGTTTTTCCTATGTAGGTACTCGTGTTTCTACGGGTATGCATATGAAATTCACTTGAAATCGAATGAGACAAAGACGTAATTACCTACCTAATCAAAAAGGTGTTGACAAAAACCAAGCAAAAAAAAAAAAAACGTTAAAAACTAGTCAAAACCGAATGAGAACGATGTGTGCCTATCGTTTCGCTTGAATGTCGTCGTCAATCGTATTGCTAAACGTATTTTCGTAGTAATAAATAATAACAATAATCACTGGCACGCTCGGCGGAGTGCGTAGTTGTCGTCCAGGACGGGTGTGATTTGCTAATTAATGGGCACGGGCTGAACGTCTGGATTTTCGGCGTCTACGGCGGAGATGCTGGTCACTTTATGGTCTATATATTATACAAACATACACCCACACTTACACACCCACACGCACACCCATACTCAAACCCGCACTCAAAGGCGCACGCGCAAATACGGATTTACAACGACGTGTGACTGCGGTGGCAATAAATCGTCGGCATCGCCGCTGGCGTAAAAGCCTCTGGCGAACCGAGGGAAATGTTGGTCGGATCTTTAGGGATTTCTTTTGTACGCCGACTAGAGGAGTGCCGAGTGGTGACGAAGGGGTTGGCGCGACGAGGAGCGGTCGGTTTTCGCCGCTAGTGTGGAGGGGGTGAACGAACGCAGTAGGATAAATGATGCGGGGCGCGGAATGACGGAGGTGTGTGTGTGTGTGTGTGTGTGTGTGTGTGTGTGTGTGTGTGTGTGTGTGTGTGTGCGAGTGGGTGGGTGGGTGGGTGGGGAGGTGCTATGCTAATGTCTGCGCCGTTCTATTCATTAACATCACGCTCCAATTACCTTGCTTACCCAGGGTCCTCGATAAACGTTTTCCGACCCCCGCACCCCCCTCTCCTCACTCTGACACCACAACATCACGCAGTTGCCCATAGCCCCGAGTTTCGTCCGCCCGCCCGCGTGAGGGATCTAAAAGCCCCTTTCCCTCCGCAAAGTCCGCGTGTTGCCACACATATATATATACGTTTACATATATGCGCCCGTGCCCTCAGGTAGGAAGTAGGTACTACTGTGGAAAACGTTGCACCGTCATTGCTCCGGCATTCTCGGAACAATTTTTTTTTTTTTTTTCAGTGGTAATGCGACGATAAATAATTTATTATTTAATACCAGTAGTCGTTAAGTAATTGCTTCACTTTCATCTCCCAGGTAAAAAAAAACAATTATTACCTTCTGTTTATATTATAAAGCATACCTACCTACTCGGAATGCATAGCTGTCTATGACGTCACTTCCGCTTGTACGCAAAAATAATATTCTTCTTCTTCGAATCCTCGAAAGTTCTATTTGCTTGAATAAATTATAACGTTTATGCTATGGATATCAACAAAAATCAGCAAAAAATGATAATGGCGAGCCCCACCTGTTTTAAACTATTTGACTTTCTATAACACATATCAACCAAGTATATTTTTTGTCTTTAATTATGTGTGCTTTCTCAAAGGAAATTCTCTTATATTTTTATAAATCAATATTATATTAAACGACTATACAATTTTATTTTTCGTTTCAGTAAACACTATTAATATAATAATATAGTTTAATTAAACACAATTATTTATTTATTTATTTATTTATTTATTTATTTATTAATTCATGGAATAAAAAATTCCTTATTTAGTACAGTACGTAACAATAATTCAGTAAAATATGATAGCTAACATATACAAGGGGTAATGGCCTAAAAAATATACAGCAGAATTACAGGCACAGTAAATATAAACTAAAATAATTAGGACGCAAGTAAAATTACATACAATAAATATACAAAAATAACACAATATTAAGGTAAACTGAGAAAGGAGGGGTCCTCGTTAGCCAACCGCATGCGGTCAATTGGTTTTTTTTTGCCGTAATTGGTACAGTGGAGAGGTACAGCAAAAGGAACTCGAGACCTTGTGGCCAATTATAGTCTGTTAATATGCGTATATTCCATTCGGTTATGTAAGTTGTATGAATTTTCATAATGTCGTACGAGTCATAAAAATGTACTATTTGCTACTTAACAAAAATAGAAGAAACCTGACACGAAGATAATATCGTGGACACCAGATTACGTATTGGACATACGTAGCAGGACTTACTGCACATTCACATATTATTATAATGAACAGGATTCCTATATGCAAAAAGTGCCTCTGCGTGCTCATCGCAAAACACATATTCGTAGAACGTCTCATAATAAAAAAATGTGAAAAAAAACCAGAAAAACCGTTTCTGGTGTGTTAAATAGTAGACTTCGTGATTGTCTCGTCATTGAGTAAATCACTATTCTGTAATATTATTAATGTGTTAAATTTTAGTTCGACGACGAATATTCGATCTATTTCTATTTTTATCAAACACTTTATGTAATCACCGACGCAACGTAGAACGGTATAAATATGAAAAGGCATAAAATATAGTTTTTTTAAATTAGTCTCAATACAAATTCCATCGTGTATATAGATAATAATAATAATAATAATATAGGTAATGAAAAAATGTTTCGACTGTTTTAAATCGTAATCTTTTGCTTTAACATAGAACATATAATTTCTGCTGCTCCAAAAGTCGATTACAGACGCAATGAACAATAAATTTAAAAATAAACACACACATAATTTTATTGTTAAGCTAACACATCTCCACTCAGGATCAAATAAATTCGTTTGATTCATTATTAACAGTAATATTATACGTCGAAAAACAATATTGAAAGGATTAAATTGAAATTAATTTAGATTTTTTTTTAAACTTTTATTTAATAATACAATTAATAATTAGTTTTACTGGTAAATGATGGTTAAATTGTTTCAGTAATTATAAAAATTATATTATATTACATTAATACCATAGACTTTGATGGCTTTTAAAATTAAAACCCGATGGAAAGATTTAGTGGGTATATATTTTGAACAATGTCCTTTGTCAGTAATATTATAGTTATAATCTTAATACAATAACATGTTTCCATACCTTTTCATTGGATAATCTCGGATGTTGATCAAAATCATGATACCCATAGGAAGTTAGTGTGCTTACCTGAAACAAAATATAAAATATAATTAAGTATTTTGAAATTTATCATGATTATTATTATTTATTGATCAGCTGGTTAATTACAACTTTGGCTATTGTTTATAATATAAGATGACAAAATAATATTCACAAGACCAACAGGATATAATACAAAATGCTGTACATTTTACTTTTTTTTTTGAGGTAGATATTACCTGCCTTAAACTAAATAGAATATTTTTCTTAAAAAAAAAATATAATGTGATTGATATTGCGAGACGTTTTCAATTATTTTTTGACAAACTTTGTCAGATGATTTTTACGAAAGAAAATACTTCACTTTGGTGTTCAATCAACAGTAAAGATTCGTAAACTTTGTCAATTTAATGATCTTGGTCGGTAAAATATATTATATTGAAAGAAGAAGAATGTTCTAAAAGTTTGGGATAAAAAAATAAAGTGTTAATTGATTCTTGAGACTAATGAACTTTTACAGAAAATTAAAAATAATATATAACAGTGTTGTTTTTTTAAATTTAAAAACATTCAGTATTTATTCATTTTAAATTAAAATTTTATTTCATAACAACTATTAACACGAAAACAATATTTTCGTTCATCAAAAATTCATAATTTTTTTCTCAATAATAGCATAAATTATAAGTAGCTATTTCAGAATTGGAATTATAATAAAGTAATTTTTGACTGATTACATTTTATTTCATGTTTTATACTTTTGGACATCTGTGGTGGTTTTCGTGTTTTTTTTTTACCCAAAATATATTATTTTCAAGTGCTCGACTTTATTAAATTATGGACGATGGTCCTTTGAATTTCTTCAGTTGTAATGTTTTTTTTTTTCATATATCGTTGATACCATGTCGCCTTAAACATACTGTTCCGGCCACTAAGAATCGGGACGTAATACTGAGAGGTCATAAATATCATTGCCCAATATTATGGCTTTTCCCCACAACAGGGTACAATATGACGTACGACGTTTCATCGATATATAATATATGCTGTTTGTTTGGCCAACGGATTTTCCTTTTAGTTCGGTAGGAAAATATGGTGGTTTTCACTCGTTCTCGGGAATGTTTTGAATGTCATTATTATTATTATTATTACGGGTATTTCAATGCGAATAGCCGCTGTTCGTCTGTCATAAAAATATATCATGAGCCGACTTAAAATATTAGTCGAAAAAAATATGTATCCTAATATTTGATTTACTTTTATAGTTTTTATTTGTGCTCCGCAGTGCTCACGCAATAATTATAAAAATAAAAAGTATTTTTATTTCAATTTAAACTAGACGATTGTTTGATATTTTACTCTTGTAATAATTAGGCGATATAATAAACTTCAAACGGAAAAAAAAATTAAATATTATGCACAAAACTCGACGAAAAAATCACACCCCGATGTAAAAAAAAAAAAAGAAGAACAGCGAATGAGATGCTTAACAAAACACGCAAACTCAAACCATAAACAAATTGATAGAAATAAAATAATAAACGACCGACAACGATATAGTCGTGCTGCACCGTAGATAACCCATTAAATATCCATTGCCCATAAAAACACACACACGCACACACACATATACACGCAGTAAAAGGTTTTTGAAAGCACGTTCTGGGCCACTAATTTCATTCGGGCCCGGAAAGGTAGATCTATCTCACAATGGAATTTACTGGCCATGAATATTTCATACTATAAGCTACTTTGCATCGCTCGTAAAATATTGATCCGATTTTCGCTGTGCGCATTTCAATAGTTCAAAATAGATTTAATACGTCTGAAAGCTGCACGGACGAATATAATTAGGTATTATGTTTTATCATCGTCGTCATAAATCTGATTCGATATGATCAAACATATTGGATACTTCGATGGGTAATAGTCGAAAAAAAAACAAGGTTGTTTAATACTTCGATGCGTATTAATAATAATTGTATAATATTATATAACACAGACCAAACCAACGGACGATATTTCACGCTTCGCTTCGCCTTCGCTCCGCGATCATATCGGGCCGCAGTTAAAAACTAATTTGGAAAAAAGTTTTCGATCGCGACATTTCGTTTTATAATTTTTAAAAGCCCGAAGCCGATAGCGTTTATAGCTGCCACCGAGTACCTACCGACACGTACCGCGTCGTGCTGATGCTAGATGTCTTATTTACTCCGATCAATTCCTTCCCGATTTGTATCATTTTTTTCAATTTAAAATATCGACTATGATAATAATATTGTCCTCGTGTCTTCAGCAGCCCGGTAACCCCCTGCGGTATCTAGGGTAAGATCCTTCACGACTACTAACAATATTATTAATGCCTTCACAAAAACCAGCGACCACCGTTTTCGGTGTTACCCACTTATAAGCCAATTAGGTCTATCAAACTAGTTAGCCACGTCTTCTGACGATGAATCATCATTCGATAATATTATATATAACATCTGATAATTGCGTGGTTCCCGTCGCCGACTGAATTGTTGTAAGACTAGCTAAAAACAAACAAACTCGTTCAAAACCTAAACCTAAACAATCAAACATAGATAGCGCGTACTAACAACATCGATCCGTTTTGGTTATACTATAGACATCGATGCTACGGAAACATAAATTCAAAAACCACCTCCTTTTTTTTTATCAAGTCAAATATTAACGATATTAATTATAAAATATTTCGCGTTGCCATTAGCCTGTTGTATTAATATTAATAATCTTACAATACTACAACAAATATTAAACTACAATTAAATTCACCCGTCAGCTATAGAAAAGCCGTAGATTTACCGAAATTAAAAACATTGCATTTTTGGAAATTAAAGAAGAAAAATATGTCCCTGTTGTCCTGCGTCTTTTATATTTATTCCGTTCCTTTCGATTATATTAAAAAAATAATTAGAATATAATTTTCGATTCATAGTCAAACGAGTGCTTAATTTTCTTTAAAAACAGGTAAAAACCACTCCTTCTTTTCTTCATCGATTGAGAATCTGAATTAAATAATAATAATATTAAATTGAACGTCAACACAATTTGCAAATCTAAAATTGAATTTTAAATATCTCGACCCAATCCTTACCTCCCAAACAAAAGAAAAATAGCCGACGTTACATTCCTTGACTTTAAGTCCGAACTCAAAATTAAATTTAAAACACTACTCCCGTAGGTACTACAATAATTATACCATCATTAGACCACTCTGGTCCTATGGTATTCAAACCTTGGGCCCGGCTAAACCCACAGACATTCGTGTCATTCGTGCGTTTCAAAATATAACTCTTGGTATTATTACTGCCGCCCTCTGGTAAATCATAACGAACCAAGTCCTACACAACGACATACAAATAAAAATATGTCAATCAGCAGAGTAGGTATCATATTTTTGTTATTTAAATCGACAGCCGAGGTACGCTCATAAGACAACGGCGTAGAAACGAGCAATAGAAATCTGTTCGGACGGGAAAGAACAAAAACAATCGTTTCGATACAATGGCTGAAACGGCGCGGCGGCGGTGGTGCCTCAAACGGATTACAACGAAATGGTATTGCTGAAAAACCAAAATATATGTATTATTATTACGGAATTAATATCGAAACTACTTTTGGTATTTAAAGGGAAGTTATTACATTAAGACGCAGCGATATTGGGTATAATAACGACTCGAGAAACAAGAAAAGTGCACACGAGAGACGCATTAAAAGGTAAAAAAAATAATAATATGGACTGAAAGATAGGTACGAGGTGGAAGAGAGGGGTAGAGGGGAAAATTCCTACGGCGTATGAAGCGAAATAATTATGCGACAACATCGCTGTCGTCCTAGCAGCCTTTGTGAGCATATATTATACACACACGCACCCATATATTTATAATTATTATACGCTCCTGTATAATATATGTTACGGTTTTTCTTTTTTTTTTCAATATTATATACTTCCGTTTGTACACAAATATATTATATTATTATGGCGTGCTTTAAAATGCCCGAAATTATTGCCGCGGTGGCGGGACGCGTGACGATACGTCCAAATTTGTTGTCTCATTTTCGCTCCGTCCCGCGAAACGGAAAAACGGCTAAAAAATAAGACGACAAAAACGAAATAAGAGACGGGTGGGCATGACGTTCCGAAAGGATGTGCGAAATAACAAGCGGCCGTCGGTGACGTATTTTATACGTTTTTTTTTCCTCTTTTTCGGTCGGTCGGTCGGTGCCTATAGCCGGCGCTTGTCCTGGAAAAGTACATGGCCACGGGTCGAGATTAACCACTTTCCGCACCGGACCGCCATCGGCCGCGGCGCTCGAATTCAGAACACGTCGCGATATCATTTTCCGGCAGTTATGTTTAGCTGCGGCGTCGACTGTGTATACTGTGTATATATATATATATACACACACAGACAGGTGCCTATCCCACTGCCGAAGGAGGTGAAAAGGGGGCCGAAGGAGGCGACGACGACGACGACGACGTGTTTTAATAATCAGTTTGCAGCGGAGGTTATGGCCGCGGATAAACGTGGTCGGGAAAGAGATCGAGAAGAAACCGTGTCACGTACACTATAGCGAGTGTGTGTGCGTGTGTGTGTGTGTATGTGTGTCTGTGCACTCGTGGTAATTTAATAATATAAAAATAAAAACGTTCTCCGTAATGGAATACCATGTGATAATAACGTTATAACTATCAGAGCAATGACTTGAATGCGCTAAAAAAATAATCAACCGTGCTAAGTGCATCGACGAATTTAAGACGTGCAGTTAAACGTGTGTGTGTTTGAGAGAAAAACGGCAACTAATTATAATTTATTATTGTACCATCGTCTCGTAGATGCTGTCCGAATCGAACGAAAATTATTTGATAAACGTCGCGTTGCACTTTAATATTGTTACCCGTCTAGACCGCCCACAGCAGCAGACTACCATTTAGATAAAAAAAAATAGTCTCTGTCGTCTTGACGACGAATTCGGTTTCAACAAATATATATATTTTGACTTCGATTCTCGAAAAATATTAACAAAAGTGCTAGATTGTCGACGAGTCGTATTGCTAAAATATTTTCGCTCCATCACACGCCTACGCTATATTGTATAATACTCGCATATGAATTTGGTGATCGAAAAAAAAAAAAAATTTGAAAGATCGAATCAATCTTGTGCGGGATGAACCGCGGCGCTGCGAGAACGCGGCCTAAAAATCGTGCGACGACCTCGACGACGACGACGACGGTGCGGGAAAGCGTCGCAATAATAATTTTCCATCCGGGAAAACACGGATACACCACCGGGACGCCTCCGCAGAGTACGCGCACACATATATAATATATTATAAATTGGTACAAACGAATCGTTCGGTGTACATATTAATATTACAACGTGTACGCTGCGCCGTCGTAGGCGTTCTGCGGAACGTAATCGTCGGCCATAATATTATAATATCCTCTGCCTACCTATAGTAATATTATTATTATTATAATATATACGTTTCCGCAGCGGCTGCGGCCAAGGCAGACGTCCCGCGGGTATTAAAACACGCTGTATTATTATAATAATATAAACGTCTAAAAACTCTCGGCCGGCTTTTCCGACCTCGTGATAACGCTTTTCGTTTTCAGAAACGACAATATCATAAAATGGACGGCTATTTGGGGGGGGGGGGGTGGTGGAGGAGAGGACGATAGTATCTTTGCGATTAAAATGCATAGTGCGACGTCCGTCTCGCACTCGCGCAGCAGCAGCAGCAGCAGCAGCAGCGACAACGGCGTGTTTGTCGTCTCGTTATAATATTTATTTTGTGTTTTCTCTCTCCCGATCCGTCATCCGGACACGCTGCCGCTGGGGGGATGTTTGGGGTTTAATGGTAGGCACTAACTGTAATTATATTATATTATATTATGGTTTCTCGTTTATGTTCGGAAATCTTCTGCATCGGCGAGTAAAACGCACAAAACAACGCAAACCACGCGGCGGGGTGGATTCGGTTTGATTCGTCCAGAGTTCAAAGTGTATAACGATATATTGTATATATATCGAAAGCGAACGAGTTCATATTTTATATGAATCATTATAGTAATATTATCGAATCGATAATACCTATACGTGCAATCGTACTTGAAACATTCGCTATGTGGGCTGCAGAGGGTTGAAAGAATAAAAATAAAATCTCTATTATTGTATGAGTATCCGTTTGAACGTAAACTATTAATAATTATTCGCTGCGGCTTCCTAAAACAATTATTATAAAGCACAGCACAACTAAGCAGACATTCCAATCGAATAACTGAGGCGAGGGAATTTTAATTTTTATTCTACGTTTATTATATTATATTTATATAAAATAAATTAATATTTAGAGAAAATAAACGAGATCATTAACGGCGAACTTGAGTTATACTATTAGTTAGTAGTTATATATTTTTTATGCACCCCCTTATAACACTACCTCCTACACTATATAATAATAATATCTTAGTTCGTGTCATTAACTCGGTTCAATAATTATTCTATGATCGTAATAATAATAGCGTATAATATAGTCTATTCGGATCGTCGACTTAACGTCAGCGTCCCGACGGAATGAAAATAATTACATAACATTATAACGGCCGTGGCAACCGCGAAGTCGACTCCGGCGACGACGACGATGATAACAATGATAATAATATATTGTTTATTCACACGGCCGGTGCGTGAACATATCGCACGAAGTCGATATAAATAGTTTAATATATCGGTCGGGCGGGTTGCAGTATGCAATCAGCCGGTGTCCGATCGATGGGTTTTTGACGAAGAACCGCCGCCGCCGCAAAGGGCCCCCTCGCCGGTCGCAAATATAATATTAAAAGCGTCGGGGGCCCCGCGAATTCGTGCAGTGCACCACACACCTACAATACTGCCGCAGCCGGTATAATGGCGTATTAATGTTTCAAATGAAATTAAACGAACGTTGTTAATTTAAGTCGGACCGCGCGCAATTACGACAGGTCAAAACTTTAATAATAATGTAAATTGCATTGGTTGCCATAGTGGCGTGTATAAAATATGAAGGTCTTACTCGTCCGTTTACGGCGGTGCAGCAGTATATACTCGCAGTGGTAGTAGTAGTAGTGGTAGTAGTAGTAGTATAGCTGTTATACGCGCGACGCGCTCAACTCGAAACAATAGTATTTATATTAATTAAATATTATAAAGTATAATGAAAAGCGAAACTTTTTATTATACGAAAGCTGTTGTACGCAAAAACAAAGTTGTTATGCCGAAAGTGCGAGTCCCATTAGTCGGGTTAAGTTTATCGGCGTCGGCAACCGACCCGTCGGCGGCGGACGGCGGAATCGGACTCTGGTGGCGTACATCTGGCGTGGGGTGTGTCGTTCGTTATGTGGAGGGAGCGGGTGGAGGAGGGTGGAGGGTAAAGGAAGAAAAACTGTTTTGTTAAATTATTTGCTCGACCGCTGCCAAAGCGATAAATTCATTCGGGTACATAATTTTTTTTCGATTATCGAGTCGACGTCGAATCGTATTATATAGTCGTCGTCGCGTATACATTTCTATTGTATTGCACGCTGTGAACTATTATTGCGCGTTATACTGTCAAATATTATAGTCTTGTGCGCGGAGAGTCGCGTTGATCAGATTATATAAATCCATAATATTATAATACACCAATCGAAATCGCATAAGAATATAATAACGTTTCGATCGATTTCCCCCGCAGGTCGGTGAAAGTGTCATTTTGTTTTCGAGGGACGATGATAATATTATAATATATTTTTTAATAATTAACGCGTAAAATGGGCAGACGGCGCTGTGGCGAATAATAATTGTCGTCTGTTTTTCATATTAATGTTTTGCTATAGACTCGAGCTCTATTGCGGACATTGAAGTGGTTTTTATTGCCACCGTCTCGTTTCTGTATAATAATATGCTGGCTGGAACGCTGGGGGGGGGGGGGGGGGTTGTGATTTAAACCCCCCCAACCCCCCGAAATATCAGGAACAAAATATAAATTATCTGACCTAACTGACCTACAAATATTTTACTAATAGACGATGACCAGACATATAGTAATAACCCAAGGTAATAATGGTTATTATATTGATTGTGTTCCATGGAGACGCCGGATGACGGTATCATATTATTATTATTATTATTATTACTGTTACACTTTGAAACGAAAATATCGAAATCTTTTAAACGATCGAAATAAGTGGTATATTATTATAACACCTACAGCACTTGAGAATTGGAAACAAATAGAAGAAGGACGACAAATATAAAAAAAGTTGCGCACCGGATATTTAAATTTTTTATCAGTTAGCATATATATAATTAGACGGGCATGCTGAAATGTTTTTTTAAAAAAGAAGGTGTACTCAATCCCTCCACGTCCACTGCAAACCCAAGCACTGGGTGAAACGTAGAAGCGGCTATTACTATAGATTCAACTTACTAGCATTTAAACACCATAAATATGGTTACTGGTTAGGTGGTTACCTATACATATTATTAGCCCGCGGCAGGAACAAATACCACCGATAATATTGATAAACATCACGCACCAATAATATTAATCGTTTAATATTTTGTATTTTTCTATTTTACTAGAGGCTTCACCACCGCGTATTTTCGAGCTGTTGTAAAAAACAAAAAAATAGTTCCACGCGCCCAAACTCACGGCGACGCGTCCCTCGCGCGCGTTTGCCCTTTGCGAGTATTTTTTCTCTCCCGTACGTGACCAACGGACGGGATCATAATCGTCGTGCCGCAAATTTATACTCAAACCCGTATTTATTATATTCGGTGCGTTTGAAGTACTTTTTGTTTTCGGATGTGTTTCGTTTTTTATTTAGTTTTTTTTTGTCGGTCGACGCTTTCGAATAACTGTCCGTCCGCGATTCATCGGCGCGTTAAACGACACAAGACGTGTCTAACGGGACGGACGAAAAAGTCTGAGCTCGCAAAACTTTGTTCGTTTCTCCGATAAACGCGCGCGTATAGGTCGAATCCGTTTTTTTTTTCACTCTTTTTATAGTTTTGTTTTGTTATAAGTCGGCGAGGCGGTCCTTTCGACAAAACGACTCTGCGCCAGACACGCGTATTGCACATTGCAGCAACGTAATATTATCATTACACTATCGCAGCGCCGTGGTATCGATAATCTAACACACGAAAATACTATTCTATATTATAATATATCACATTATACTATCTATATATTATATAAAAATAAGTGTACATTTTGAATAAATTTTATAGCTCAAGACCCACCGAACCGATTTTGATAAAAATTTCAGGGCATATTAAGAAGATTGATATGCAGATGGTTTCTGTGAAGTTTGTACGCTGTGTGATATGTGGTCCCGGAGTTATGGCCTCTTAGGTTAGTACGATGTTTCGCGCACGCTGAATTCCTGCTAAACGGATGGACCGATTTGAATGCATTTTTTTGTATAAGTTTGAGTGACGCCCTGGATGGTTTAGATTCACAAAGTGGTGAGATGACAGGGATTTTGTGATTTACGATGGAAATAATTGTTTATAAATGGTTGCTATTGGTAACCATGGTTGCTGTGTACTGTTTATTTATAGGGTTGTCAATGGTTACATATTTTATCTATACTATACTTAATATTATAAAGAGGAAAGATTTGATTGTTTGTTTGTATTGAATAGGCTCCAAAACTACTGAACCTATTTAAATTAAATTCGGTACATATAGATAGTTTAGACACCGAGAAAGGATATAGGCTACTTTAATACTAAAAACGGGCTGTAAAGGGTTGAAATAGGTTATGGTATGTATTTTGCCCTCAACGTAACATCATTATTAATTTTTTTTAATGGGCAACGAAGTGCACTTGATCAGCTAAATATGAAAAAAAAATACACACGGGCGAAGCCGGGTAATTCAGCTAGTATTGTATATTATTCGGTAGCATAATGTTCGCCTCTCGTCGGCATTTTATGCGACAAAGTGTCAACGAAAGTACACTCGCAGGTTGATAACACGCGGTCCGTACCATAATATTATAATATTACTGTCTATATTTTATTCTACGAGACTTACGAATATCATTTTTCATAGGTGTAATACACAGTTGAGACTCGTCAAAGGTATATTTTTAAAACTGTAATATCACACTCGAGACTGTCATAGATGTTCTCACATACATAGATAATAATAATAATAATACTAATTTATAACTTTGCTGACTACCGTTCCTATATATTATATTATTGTGTACAAATGACGGAAAAGTGTATTGGAAGTCTTATTGATGTTTCGTCGAAATTAATCGTCATTTCAGTGTTAGTGTTTCACTGCAACATCAATGTAATGGAGCACTGATGTTTTTTTTCTGTTTGGGTTTTGCAACAACATAATATTATATTATTTGAACATTGTATTAGTGCTAGGTATAATAATATTACCCATGTCATCAGAATATTAAGATAATGCCTTCGTTATCACGTCATTATAGTTGTATGTAGTTTATCTCGACGTGCAGTTTATAATACATTTGACAATATTTTTTTATGTTTAAGTAAAATATTATAAACACATTTATTAAACGTCAATGGAATAATAATATTGTATACTCCACACAGACCGACGTGTCTGGTTTGTTTTTTCGTCTAGCTCGGTTTTCCGATCGCTCTTCCTGCAATCTCTGTTACGAGTACTACTTATTTTGTAGCATGACAAAGCAAAACTCTCGCTCGTACAGCCGTTTCGAGGGGGTAAGCGGTGCTGGTCGCCGTAGGCCCCCCATACGACATAATAATAATATCCACCCGCGATATTCTCAAATAAAACTGTTTATTTTTTTAATCAAACGCGTATGGGGGTTTATCGTTAGGCGATCGGCCGCTCGCTCACTGCTCGGCGGCGGAGCGGGGAAAAGTTAATTTAAAAAAGAAAAACACACAGTAGAAAAATAATACGAGCCACCGTGTACGACACGACGTTATGTCTGTGTTTAAAAACAGCAAAAAAAAAAAAGAAAACGACGACTCCGCGCGGGCATAAAAATAAGTGCCTTTTCGCGTGCTTCCGGGCCTTTTATTATAGAGCAGTGCCGAGCCGCCATACTATACGCTCTCGTATATTATATTATTATATCGGTATGTAGACGGTTTTCGAAACGGCCATAGTTATATCGTATAATAATAATAATAATATAACAATATATGATATTATGTGTATTATAGGTACAATATATTGGCGGCCGGACTGGAAACTGCTCTACGCACACGCGTAATTACGGGGGCCGACACTTGCCTACCCGTGTACGTCCTCCCGACACACACACGGTATGTGTGCATTTTTCGAATACGTTTGCCGACGTGAAACCCGTAGTAGGAGGAGGAGGAGGAGGAGGAAAATACAATGGCTCGCCATACATCCCACCCTATACCTTTACCTCGTGTTATATTATTATGCTCTTTGACGACGAGGCGAAAACGAAATACGTGACGGATTTACAAATTTCGCGTTGAACACAAACCCATCTGCGTAGTGTTTTTTTATCGGCCAGTTCGGCATACGTTTAGGAGGTATAATAATATAATATAGTACCAATATGAAAAACAACAAACTCGTGCGTCCGTTATACCTATAATATAATATCTTCTTAGGTGTACTCGCGTTTCCTCCTGACTGTTATGACACGCTATATACGCGTAGGAGACTATTTAGGACTCGGCCGATAAATAATATTTTATCACTCGAAATTCGCTTCTCGGAGTATAAACAAGCGACGTGTAAACGAACAGTCATTTCGGATCGACGCGTTCATAATAATATTGTCATGACACAGTATTATAATATAGACACTACGATAACCCGAGAACTCATCGCGCCACGTATATGTGATTACGAATCGGGAGCTTTAGAGTTATTTTTTGTTTAAAAACTTTTAAGTTAGGAAATCCGAGATTTAATAGGTTGGAGTTTAAAAAAATGTTTAATAATTATTATTCTTATAAAAAATGTTTTAGTAATTATTATTCTCTATTCAGTTTAAGAATGACCGAATTCGCGCGTGCATACTGAGCCTCCAGAACGGTCGCCCCACCCTCGCAATATCAAGATGCGCTGCGATTGGTCGCAGGTGGCCGGTGGTTGGCTACGCGATGCACAACAGCGCTCATGGTGGCAACAGACCGCTACCACTTTTCCACTGTCGAGTGTCTATTCTAATCCTGAACGGAGTACCTATAAGATAAGTTAATGTTTATTGCACTCATTAAATATGTACATAATGCACAATTTATCAATATTATCGATCGTATGGAAAACATAAGATATCATCATTAATTCATTTTAATTACCTTTTTTCAATAATACGTATAACGTATATGTCCCGAGGTAATTATAAAATTGGGATCAGTGTATAGTGTTCACGGTCACATTTAAGTGGTTTCAATCTTTTAATATTACACATTTACATGTGTATTTTTGCCGGAAAATTAAAAAATTTAAAAACATTCATTCCTAATAACGTGCCCACTTTTTGGAGGTGTCCATTAAAAGTGGTCCACTGTCTAACACAAACATTTTTTTTGAAGTTTAGTAAGTCCGTATTTCTAATGAAAATATATTATTTATATTATAATATATTTAACACCGTTTTTGGCGTGCCCTGCAAGTTTACACAACACCTCGACGAAAAATGTAAAAGTTTTCAACCTAATACATTATTTTTCTGATAGTTTATTACTTTTTGGTTTATTATCCACAGAGAGACTGAAATTTTAGCCTTGAAGTAATGAAGTGTCACTTAGTGACTTCAATAAATCATAGGTACTATATATTATAATACGAAAATACATTCGATTTTTGGCCTGTGCGTGCTATATAGCCCGCAGTGTTCATATTCGTCTGTAGTGTGAAAATAAAATAAAAATCTGTCGTTTATTCACGGTTTAGAATGACGCGATATTCAGACAACGAATCCATCTTCTTCAATCTTTCGTTTATAAGCAAATATAGCTTCGCATTTTTTATAGCATAGTAAAAAAAAAAAAAAAAAGTGAGAGTATCAGAACGATATCCGTTTGTTTACTCGTGTGAAAGATAATGTAATAAAGCGTTTCGCAATATGAACAACGGAAATGGGAAAGACCAGCGAAATTGCATATTTTTGTCATGTTCAGAAAACGGAAGAGCGCAGAGTGGCTCGGAGGAAAGTGATAACAGACCCAATTAAACTGACGTTCATAATACATTTCGACACGGGAAATGTGGTAATTTTCGTTTTACCCCGTGTTTAAAATGTTAATGGTTTCATCAAATGAAATATTAATACACGATGAACTCACGTAAAAAAAGTAATATATTAAATTCCGTTGTGAACGAAATGTTACAATGGCATATCATTACGGTATTTCAATTAGACGTTAGTTTTAACTCGAATAGGAAAAATGCCCATAACAATATTAAAAATGTGTTAAGATCGGGACTCATTAATTTGGTTGTATTTGATTGTCCTGAGTATAGCATGATATATTATCAATTGGACGAGAAACGTATTACAAGCGATCGTTTAGACGAATTCGTCTTTAATTTCGTTTTATATACCCACCTAGAGTATTTAGCGTTGGATCAAATAAGAATTTTCGCTGTACAAGTCAAAAGCAAGTATAGACTTAAGCTCAAAACCAGGAAATATTATACGTAAACATTACTCATGATACCCAATGGCGATATTATTTATTTAAAATATCATCTATTAAGAAACGTAATATGTACCGTGTTAGAAAACTCAATTTTCCAATTTTCCTAATACCATAGAAATAGCATATAAACAGCTTTATAATATTCAAACAAATATAACTTTTAAGGATGAACAATTTTGTTTTTGCAAATCAAAACAAAAAGGTGTACAAGTGCGGGTACAACGAATCTTGTAACCTATTAGATTTGAACAAAAATTGTATGAGTTTCTATCTCAAATAATTTTCAAATTGTTGTGATTTTGATAAATTATGTCAATATACTTATAAACAGTTATTGTGGATTTACTCTAAACTTTTAAATTGATCTACATTTATAATAACGAATGTGGAACTTTGTTTTAAATTTTAAAATTGTTTGACTTAGCAAATAATTATTTATAGAAAATAATTTTAAAAAAAACCAAAAATTCGAAAATTTCTCACGCCTGTTCATAATTTAAAGAGAGTTAAAATACTAATAAAATGTTTTCATGTATGTAAAACTGTCATAATATAATCATTTGGTGCAAATTTAAAGTATCTACGGTTATTCGATTCTGAGTTACACCAAAAAACCTTACCGATTTGGTCAAAAACTGGTTTTGAGTAAAAATCCCCATTTTTCCTTAACATTTATTTTCTTTTGGTTTTTCCCTAGACACTTTGAAAACTAGCAAACATTTTTTTACTTTTGACTCCTCGAAATATCACCTATAGATTTACATATCAGAATCTGATGATAGAATAATAATATGCTCAGCTTATCTATTAGATTGAAAATTTATTAGACAAATATTATGTTTATCCATATAACTTTCAACCAAATGATATATTATAAGCTTGCCCAAAAGGCCTCAGCTGTCAAACATTTTATCATCATAATAATATTATCAATTTTTCGGATATTTCAATAAGTTTTTATATGTACAATATAATGATTATAATGTGCAGTATACTTTTAATTTCAATTCTAAACATTTTCAAGTAATCATAATTCATACAGTCATATTTATTTATTAATTTTGCATTTAAGTGGTTTATTCGATCTAGTGTCATAATAATGAATAATATGAAGTAATTATTACAGTTATATACCCAATATAATTTGTAACTTTAGTGACGAAGACTTGAAATAATTGTAAATTGTAATCCAAGGTTATACTCTTATCATATATGCATTAGTATAACTCCAATTAATTAAAGCAAACCAGGCTCGTCCCAAAATACCTTTTAGAATGCAATGATTTATCTTTGCCTTAATGCGTATAATAATAATTATAAAAGTGCACTGGCTTACACAAGTTCTAAGCGAATTTTGATTCTCTTTCCGCCAAATATAAACAGTTTGAATTTAAATTGATTATTTATTCTTTTGCAGTGATCTGTTTTATAACTACCCTGTTCATTATTATATAGTTATTGTTAATCGCTGTTGTTTCTATATAAACAATAGATAGATAGTTGAGGTATGTTTTTAATTTTGGAATTTATGAATAAATGTAGGTTTTTAACAGACGCACGCCACACACTTCTCGAATATCCATTAAAGACACAAAGTATAAAGCCGATGCCTAAACTTTTCAGGCTATATTAGTGCAAAAACTCAAATGTATCGTTAAATTAATTTTCGCTGATATTCTCGCGATATCTCAGTTCAAGTGCACCGTTCGAAAATGTAAATCGCTCGAAAAAACTACCAAGCGTATAGTTGTTTTGCCAGCCAGGCGGTTAAATCCCCTTTACACTGTACCCCCACTCCACCACACGAGTGTAGGAATCATCCATTACCTTATCAGCAAACGTCGTTTTCTTTGTCGTGCCCCCTCCCCTCCCCACCATACAGTCTCCGGCAAAAACCGCCGCTCTAGAAGTGTCTTGTTGCATAATTAATGACAAAAACCAGCTATACCAGACCTATCCGTTAGATAAGTCAAACAAAAGAAAGTTTACTTTTTAAGTTAATTAGAAATCTTGAAAGTCAAGATGAAAATATAAATGATCAGTTCGGCGGGATAAAAGGAGAACATTACATTTTTCCAAAAAACCATTCTCTCCAAAACAGTTTTTTTTTTGTCGCCTAATTGTACTATGGTTGCCATTGTTTTGATTTTTGGTATACAATTCCAACACAATGAGCCAATGAACCAATATCAATAATTTATATCATGCTTATAGGTATAAGTGGATAAATAAAAACATGATTTAAAATTGTTCACATTTTTGTATTATTCATTTCGCCTAAAAATAACAAGCACTATTATATTATATGCATAAAATAATTATTGTGTTTTAATATTTTGGTCATATGTATAATTTAATATTCAGTGATATTTAACTATTATAGTTGAGTAGGTAGCAACAATATTGTATTATAAATTATATCATCAATTTACTAAAATAAACAAAACAAAAACAAAACGGTACACAGTTGTTTTGAAATGTTTGTTTGTTCGTACTCAATCGATAAAAATATAAGTTCTATTCAATATCATATTTTAGTATCAAGTAAATTATTGTTATTTGTGAATTTGATTTTATGTTAAAATTATGTAAATTTGAAAATCCGTCATCTAATACGACAAGGTAACAAAAGTAATTAATTTCATGTCGATTAATAATTATTATTTAAAACGTTGGTTATTCATACATATAGCAGTTAGTAGGTATTTGACTGACGTTTAATTAAAAAAAAAATTATCCGGAAACACGCCCTTCGTGTACATGATTTTATTGACCGCACCAGAAACGTTACCAAAGAAAATGCACAGACAGTTGGTTTCTGCGGTTATGTATAGGTATATTATAACGCATATATAATAAATCGTATTGTACAATAAGTCATCATACACGTGAATTACACAATTTTAAATGTCTTATAGGGATAGTTGATCGAGGCGCGTACACAAAAATTTGGCTTTGCACTTTTGCAGATAAGAGTGTAAGACAATAGTTTACAATATTTATAAACGTCTCTAAAAATTGTATTTTATTCAATTCCTGGTACAATATTATGACTCTTGTTATATTATAATATAAGTTAAGGATTTGCACTTCTGGAATTTTCCTCGAACGGGAACATTCCTCTTAATTCCCAGCAGAGAGTCGCGGGAACGGCATCGTTCTCGAGAATACAAAAAAAAAATAATACCTACTGTACTTTTTTTTTAATAATACGAGTAGGTAGGTAACTTAATTAAAACTCACTGAGCTGGCATTATATTTAAAAAGATTATATTATTTTTTATGCAATACAGCAATACGGTGTCTACGTCATTGATAATATTAGTCTTTAAGCCTAGTAAATTATTAGAACAGTCCAATCTTATATACTATGAACTGATATTACCTAATATTGAAACAGATATTTAAGTTGATTGGTAATGCATTCTGTCCAAATAATGTATTGGATCTCAGGTCTTACGTACCTATTCGATTTTTATGAAAGACAGTTGAACTACAACACTGTTTAGCGGTATGACTACAAACATAGGATAATCATGTGGGGGAGAGGGGGCAACTGTTCCCTCAGATATTTAGGGTGTAACACGATTGCGCCCGGCTTACCTTTTTCCATTCAAAAAAGACAACACGATTGCGCCCGGTTTACCTTTTTCCATTCAAAAAAGACAACACGATTGCGCCCGGTTTACCTTTTTCTATTCAAAAAAGACAACGCGATTGCGCTCGATCAATTAGCACTATCGCATCTATCTCACCTTTTTTACCTGCATAAAATGCAACACGATTGCACTCCAATATATTATATATATAAATATTTCCCGTATATGTATAATGTATATGTTATATATATATACTCTAACAATTTTCTATTTTATAGTACACTATTTAAAAATAATTTTCCTTCCCAATTTTACAGGGTTAGGACTGTCAACAAAGTTAAATTTTTGGCTTGGTTAAAAATTTCGAATTACATTTTTTTTTTAATACTAATAATAATAATAATAATAATATAAATTACAATTTTGTGGCACAAAATTCCCTATATTTATAATCATTTACTAATTATTTACTACATGGTTTACCTTTTTCAATTTCGAACTTTTTTGATATCGATAGATCCATTTTTTACACTTGTTATTTTCACAACAGCACACTTTACGAAACAGTTAGTTTTAACAAGGATCAAAACAAGTCAACAACCAACAGTGTACTAGAAAATTGTTAGAGTATATATATATATATATATAAAACATATACATAATACATATACGGGAAATATTTATGTATATAATATATTGGAGCGCAATCGTGTTGCATTTTATGCAGGTAAAAAAGGTAAGATGGGTGCGATAGTGCTAATTGATCGAGCGCAATCGTGTTGTCTTTTTTGAATGGAAAAAGGTAAGCCGGGCGCAATCGTGTTGCACCGGATATTTAACCAAGTGGGCAATAGTGTTATATTATCTTATAGATTTTTAGTTTTACCACAGTTTGGCCCCCTCCCCCCCCCCCAAGAAATTTACCGCAGATTACGCTTATGACTACAACTGTCATTAAGTCGTATTACCACCGCTGCGAGAATCGCCACTCGGAAAACAGAACTTTTGTGAGAAGTGTACATTTTCACTTCTAGCGTGATACCGTGCGGTATCATGTTTTGGTTTTAAATTATTCTGCTTTAATTTAATTAATTCAAGCTCTTTATCAACAAGTATTTGGCTTTATAACGTTTGAACGACATCGTTTTATGAACAAGCATAATATTACAATGCACATATTATTATTATTATTTGTTTGTTTCGTTTCATATTTATTTTATTTTTATTAATTATTTTTTGATCATGATTTTCAAGACATAATTATTTGTATTCCACTTAAACGATAATAATTATTACCTTCATATATTATTGTGTCAACTGATAGTTATTGCTATAGAGTTGAAGTAGGTCAAAAATCAATAATATTATTACGATTTATTTATAACAATATTTACTATCGTAAATATTATTTTATACTCCTCGAAAATTCCACACGTACGTATTTACGTGCCCTCCACCCCCGCCAATGGACAACGCGATAATAATATTATAATTATTATTTATAAACCGAAAACGAATGTGAATCTCATGAAACTTACTGATCTGTTATAATGCGATAAAATGTGTAATCGTCGGACGTCTATAATATTATTATCGCCGTCGGCTGTTAATAATGGTAATATCGTTTGACCAATCGTTACACCGCAGACTAACTACCACTTACGGTGACGACTAACGTCTTCTCCCTTCGATATTGGCGACACCGTTTTACGCGACGGGGAAGCGACCGTGAAATGCGAGCGGACGACCGTCTGACGTCGTTTATCATAATAATAATATACGCGCGAGTCCCAATGAATTTTTCATCCAAGTCTCCACCGCCGCGCCGTCCGTCCGTCGTCAATTTTTCTAATACCGTCCTTCGTCCTCGCCGGGAATATCACTCTCTCTCTCTCTCTCTCTCTCTATCCCTCTCTCGAACGCGCTCCCGCCCAAACGTCCGTTAAATTCGGTCCATGTGGTTTTTCTCGATAGATCGGTCGACGACGAAGACGGCCGAGGAGGTGGTCGCCGGCAAAAGGGCGTTAGTATATTTGTTTGCAGTGTCTCGTGTGTTATATATTACGCGATGTGTTATTTTTTTTTTCGTCCATCGTCGCTCGACTACGACCCCATCGTCCGGATTGATTAATACGAATTTTGGGTTTTATTTATCGACGTCCGAACGAGACGGCTGACGACGCGGAAAACGGCAAAAGAAAAATCATTATGATGCCATTTTATAACTACATCCGTCGGACGCGTCGACCGCGACTGCAGCACCATTTTTAACGTTATATAACACATCAGGTGTGATTTGACCGGCTTTTCATCTCGTCGCGATAAAGTATTACATATTTAAAACTTTAAAAAATAAAAATAAAACAATTTAATGATACTGGAAATATTGTCATACGAAACTCGTTAAAACATCAAAGATTATTCCGTTCGTTTTTAGATTAATTGTTTTTCTATATTATATAAGACAATACTACATACAAAAAAACATTTTATAATATATATTTTATATTTTATTATAATAACATACGCGATATATCGTTGCAAATGAAACAAATGTGTACATAAAAGTTTATATTGTTTAATGTACAATTAATATTGAGATACCTAAACTAAATATATTTTTTATACATTTTTTTTAATAAGACCTAACTGTCGTGACCTCTTATAAAGTCTGTAGTTACTATTCTACTATGTACGCTACTTTATTTTCAGTCAACAAATCTTATTCTAAGACAAAAAAAATCTAATTAGTAGAATACGACAGTATAGAACTTTGAAACTATAGCAAATACTGAGCTCAGATGTTCTTAGAAATTTAATTTAATTTTGAATCCGATATTAATGTACGTTGTTCACGTACTAATAATAGATAACATTGTACTGTCCATGTTCAGATTTGTAAATGTTGAGTATTAAACCCCTCTTTTTGTATCGAAGTACAATTTAAACATTTTTTACGTGTTTTAAGTAAAATAATTAAAACATTTAAATATTTGTTCAAGTTTATTCTAAAATATATTTCAAAGACTTAAAATAATTTGCAGTTTATTTCAATTTAGTTTATTTCCAATTAAATTAATTTCTTATCAATTGCAAGTGGTTAAAAATTAAGCAATAAGCGTTGTAGATGGATTGATATAGTAAATAGTTTAAATATTGGATTAATAATAATATAATACATTATTCGATGCTTCAACGCGCTTCATTCGACGTCACCCGCTTAACAATTCCGTCCGTCGTGTACTCACGGTACGTTTCAAAAACGGTTACTATATTCGTGAATAATGGAAAATGGATCGTTGCGCCCGCACGATAAAAGTGTGTGTTTTTACAAAATACAATAATAATATTATAATCGAATAAGTCGAGACCGGTGGATTTTCAATTTTTCTGTCTACGGGAATATCGGATCGCATTGACACGGGTTCGGCTCGTCTGTATAGCCCTTGTCGTCCGACGAATATCGTAAGATAAACTAACGGTCATCTGCAAGCAGAACACGCTAATCGATTCGGCACGAGTTACCACTCAAAACGCACCGGACGGGCGCGTACCGCGGTACAGCGGCGCGGCGATAGTATAATGACACGTCGGCCGTAGGATTTACCCGCGAGGTCCGAGAGGGATGCCGCCGATCGCGCAGCAATCCGTGTGTGTGTGTGTGTGTGTGTGTGTGTGTGTGTGTGTGTGTGTGTGTGTGTGTGTGTGTGGACAAAAGGCAGCGGCTCTTATTGAAAGTCCGGCGGGGAACGGAGTCGAACAAAAGGTTCGCATGCAATCAGACGGTTTAAGATTTATGTCTTCGGTGCGGCCCACCCGGCGCGTGCGCGGCAGACATTCGAGTGGACGGAAAAAAAGGCGAAGAATTAATAGGCGCTCGGAGATTTATTCCCGTTAACCCTACAACTGCACTGTTGTACAGTATATATACCTACGAACGGATGTCTGGACAAAAATGTAAATGGCGCCCGGTACATCGTTTTCTCGGCATAAATTTCTGTGCAGTAAATTCCGCCCGGTTCGCGCGTCGGGCATACACGCGTTTTCTATACGCAGTAAATTTCACCCGGCTTACATCTCACCGGGCGAATGTAAGTCGCTACACGAGAAGACCAGCAGGTAAAAAAAAAATACGTATGTTAGTTCCTACACGCTAGAAAAAGGTGCATATTATGTAAGTGCCTACGCGGCGAAACACAGGTACACAATATGTTAGTTCCTATAAGGTGGAAAAAAGATCCGTGTGTAATATTTCCTACACAGTAAAAAACAGGCGCGTATGTGAGCTCCTACACGGTGGAAAATCATATCTGTAAGTTCCTAAAAGTTCAAATGTCAGTAAGTGCATACTTAACCTATATTATGGATTAGGCGACAAAATAATAAAAATAGGTACATTTTCATAAATAAATAGATGATGAAACAAAAAAAAAAAATCGCATAATGCATTATCAATACAGTAAAATAAAAATCGAACAATACATTTTCATAAATAAATATAATAAATAATTAAATATAATAAAAATCGCATAATGCATTGATAATAGCTAATATAAAAAAAATTGAATGATTCGATAAATTATATAATACTAGCTGATCCCGCGCACTTCGTTGCACATCAAAAAAATTAATACCTAATGCAAACTATTGTGCAAGCAGTAAATTATCAGGTAAGCGATCCACCTACGGTGGATTGCGGACCCCATGATTTGCTTGAGTGAAATCAGATTTAGGTAGGTGCCTACATGAAAAACACTTCGACGTGGCCTAAAATTTAGGTTAGAATTATAATTAATAGATAGATGGCGCCACTGGCAAGGCATAGAATATTCAAATTTTCCAATTTTCTACACAATTTTCATGATTTTTCTTAACATAAAAACCTTCTCCTGGCAATTATGAACTAATGAAAACAAATTTGAGCCAAATCGGCTGAGCTGTTCTCAATTGATGAATTGTTATACATTTTTGACTCCATTTTTATATATTTTTATTTTTATCTGCTAGAGGGCGCCACTGGCATAACTCAGTTTTTGTCTCTAAATATTCTGGACACAGGAGTTAGGTCTATAATTTATGCTATAAACCCGCTCCCCGACATTCTCTATCATTTAAAAAAAAAATCAAATTAATCGGCCCAGCCGTTCTCAACTGATGCAATGTTATACATTTTTGTCTCCATTTTTATATATATATATATATATAAAAGTTCCTAGGTACAAAAAAAGTTCAAATGTCACAGTAAGTGTATAAAAATCGAATAATATTAATAATAATAAAAATATCAAAACATAAAATAAGAATAAAAATTGAATAATACATTTTCATATGCAATAATCACAGAGCAATTTTTCTTATTTATTCTGCCGTGTAGGATCTAGTTACTTTTTTGCCGTGAAGGACCTTACGCATGTACCTGTGTTTTTGTGTGTATAGGAACTTACACGTCCCGTTTTTATATTCGCGTAGGGATTCACACATCACATTTGTAGTAACTAACGTATGCATAATCGCCTACCTGCTAGGTCTCGTGTAGCAACTTACTATTCCCCATCTCACTGGCTTACATCGGGTGTACATTAATTCTGTTTTGCCCGATACGTTGCAGGTATACAGACGGGGAATATTAAGCTCCTACGCGAGACCTAGCTGCGGGCAAACGATTACACATACGTCGGTTCCTACAAATGCGACGTGTTAATATTCCTACACGAATATAAAAATGAGATGTGTGAGTTCCTACACTGTAAAAAACAGGTACATAATAATATGTTAGTTCCTATACACGGAGGAAAAATTATATATGTCAGTTCCTGCAAGGCAAAAAAAAAGTTTAAATGTCAGTAATAGTGTATACTTAATCTGTATTATGGATTAGGCGACAAAATAATAAAAATAGGTACATTTTCATAAATAAATAGAATAAATATAAAGAAAATCGCATAATGCATTTATAATATTATACAGTATAATAAAAATCGAATAATACATTTTTTAATACGATTTTTATTATATTTTATCATCATCATTATCTATTTAGTTATGAGAATGTACCTATTTTTATTCTTTTGTAGCCCAATCCATAATACCTATAGCTTAAGTATACAATTACATTTGACATTTGAACTTTTTTTACCTTGTAGGAACTAACATAATATGCACCTTTTTCTATAGTGTATAGTAACTAACATATGTATTTTTCTTACCTGCTAGGTCTCGTGTAGGAACTTACATTAGCCCATACGAATTTAAATGTATTATATAGGTAGGTTTCGCCCAGAAGAGATATTCATTTCGCGATAGCCATTATTAGCATTACCGCCACAGAGCACCACGAGGAGGCGACTGTCACTGTCTGATATGGGTCGATATATTAAGTCGCTAAACAACTTTTAGTTAGCTAACTGTATAAGTTATTTTAGTACATCATATTATCAGCGTAGTAATGCGACACAGTTTTCACCAATATATGTAAAACAACGTGAACAATTGTAGGTATCGATCAAATCGAAGTCACTTAGATACTAGAGACCCAATTCACCATACTCATTTCAGTAACAAAAAAGTGCCAAGCGCAATTTACTACACAGAAATTTACACCTGAAAAACGCAGGCCGAAAATTAGTATACTAATTTTTACTACCTGTTCGCTGTGGGCAAAATATTTACAATCACCCGAATGTTTTATAAATATTAAAAACGGGCTTCGGGTAACTTATAAAACGACACCGAAACTAAGGTTAGGATTGAACATCTCTAGAATAAAATAACAACGAAATTATTCCACACAGAATTACTGAAAAGTTCTTTAAAACCGAATGATTATAGCAAATATAACTACGTTATTATAGTTTGTGGTGGTAGATAACTCTGTAGAGAATAATGGCAAATTATTAATGAACGTGAAAGTTGGCTATACGGTTTGTGACTATATTTTTAAATAATAAATTTCTATTATAACATCAAACTTATGTAATAAATTTAAAATATTTAATTTGACTTTTATAATATGTATCGTCATTTTTCATCCAAGAACCTGTGTGTTTAGTATTATAGTATAATAATATATACGTTACCCAATACTGTAAAATAATAAAAATATTTTTTTTTTTTATTAAAATATTACTTTGAAGTTTTACATGTTATTATTCTTAATAATATTTTAAATTATGTCTAGCTTCAAATTTCAATAAATTTATGTATGTATTTATGTTAATATTTTCTTTTGTTTGCTGATTTATAGAAAAAGTATAAAACTAATAAAGATATATAATCAATTAGTATGTATAATGTATATTGTATATATATATTTTTCTTTTGTATAGATATTTATTTACATGAGAAAAATTATTTTACAAACATTTAAAATTAAAATAATTACATCTAATAGTGATAAACTGATAACAAATATTATTTATCAGACAATAACAAGTACATTTCATGACCATATTATAGAATAATTGTTTTTCAGATTTACATAATATTATTATAGCCCACTTTTAAATCATAAATCGATTATTGTTCAAACTTCTTATTAAAATATAACACGCTGGTTGGAGTCACGTAGCTTGTATATATTACAATATTTTAGCCATTAATAGATTTTTGTTTTAAAACTTTTAATATTATTTTTCTACGCCACAAAATAAATAAATAATGATTTGGTAAAAATGCAAGTAACAAATAATATAAAAGTCAAAAAATATATTATGTAAGTTAATGGAAATCCATTACTTCACCCCCAAAGAATAGTACGCCTTTTAGTGCTTTTAGAACGCTAAGTACGTATAGTGACTTTGACATCGTAAATGCATCTTTTCGTAATTTTATCTTATTACTTTAAATTATAGATTCTCTAAAACGCCGTGTAAGTATATTTCCGTGTATGATATTTGTCTTCTTGGTGAAAGTCGACAATATTGTTTAAACTGAATCAAAACAAAGTGACAAAGTAGGTACTTCTACGACCACCACTATTCTGAAGTGCAATATACAATCAATCGTATAGTCACCAGTAACGATGTATTATTAGTTGTTGGCCAGTGATCACTGTCACGAGTGTCAACGGACTCAGTTGCGCAAGTGAATGCTGTAGGTTATCTTAAGAATTGTATCATTTAATTTTTATCTCACATTTTACCTGACCTGTCGTATGCATCTCTCAAGTATGACATTAGAAAGTAAATCGAAAATCACACACGCACAAGACCAATATAAAAATGTTGTTTTACATTATCGAAATGGTACGATAAACGTCATGTAAAACAACGCTTTGACATAGACGACATTGTCAACAGAAATAGTATCACGTCACAACTGAAACCCGTTCCTAAGAGGAAAAGTTGTTCCCGGGCAACCCCATTTTTATATAAAAAGGTAGAAAATAAGAGATTGTGATCTGTCTTCACTTTATCTTTTTCAACAAATCAACATTATATGACAAAAGGACAGTTACAGATTATCAAAGTGACCACATCGCTGATAAAACGTTGATCTACAACTGTGTCGCGACACTGATTATCCACGTAAACTGCTGCCACGCCACAACTCGATATTGAAACTCTGGTCAAGTCGACTGCAATCGCACCGAGGCCGATACCACCTCAAGGTGCTTGGTACCTATTGCTTCCACACCACAAAGTTCGACGAGCCACTTGTCACAGATTTTGGCTCAACGATTAAAAGATCCAGTGTCTATTTGACCCTCTGGCTAAAGATGAACTGTCCGTCGAGTCCCTCGTAAACTTTATTATCATTAAACGATGGAAACAGACCACCAAACTGTGGTATCATTCAGTTCGAACTATTTTTATGACATTAATAAGCTCATTGATTGTAATAGCAAGTATGTCGTTTTTATTTGCATATTTTCACTCATCCGTATCTGTACGACTGTCGAATATTAAAGTCTCACCCTCAAATCCAATTGCATAATATTATTTAACTGCAGGATATTTTACTTTTTTGGTTGATATCGCCTACAGAATATAAATTGTAGTAAATGTTATTTTGTTTAGTATACTTACAAGAGCCATAAAAACATAGAGGTCATACAAAATTCACCCCTAAAACATATTATTTCCGCGATCACACATTCTCCATAACAACCCCTTCCACTACCACCACCGCTTTGCCGGATAAACGATCGTGTTTACAAACGCCCGATTGGTCGAGGGCGGTGGACGAGCACGTCACGTTATTTCACTATTTCTACTTGTATCTGGGCTAAAGTTTCAACAATCCCTTTATTGACATTGGTTTGGAGGGAATCGGGAGTTGAGGGAAGGGTGAAACAATAAGCTTTCTGCAAACATTCGGGCTGTGTTGGTATGACAACTTTAATACCCCCTGACCGGGCCCGTTGCAATGTATTCGATATCGAGTATAACACCGTGGACGCATTGACGAACCCCTTTCGGCTTATCGTCCCCTTCCCACCGTCCTACCCCTATGCCACAAACGAATATTTATGTCTATATTATATGGTTGACCTGTGAACTTTAATTCGGTAATAATGGGTTATCTTGAGGAGGAGAAACCGCCTGGCTGCACGACCGATCGCCCGCTCTAACTGGTCTCGCCGATCCGAGGCGAGGGCGATTTCGATCGCGCTCATACATACACACTTACTCGTATTTATACTGTACACATTTTACACGTATACACGTGCAAGGGACGTTGTTTCCCATTTACTTCAGACGCGAGTAACAAACTATACAGTCCGCCGCCCAATGTTAGGGGCGACAAGCGTGACTAGAGTGACTAAAACGGCTACAACGCTCTCTCCGAAAATGCTCGTTCGATACTCTCCTAGAGGCCCGTTTTAATATTCGCAAGCGTGATGTGTCTCGGTGGAAATACTCGACGTCCGCTATGAAACACGACGTTAAAAGGTAATTCTTTCACTGTTCCACCTACGTCTGTGAAGGTGACGGTTACGACATTTGACGTTTAAATTACACTGCAGAACTTGTACTGAATTTCTGCCTCGAAAAATAATGTTTCATCATACAACTCGTTCGCGGCAGAGGTATAAAAAGGTTAAAACGTTTCAAAATCAACAAGATTATTTACAGATGTAGTCTGGCGGCCGCGTTTTAAATTCTAGTATAAATACAAACGTTGTTAGATAAACGTAAATGCCGATGGTAATTTAAATCTTAAGAGACGTAGTTTTTTTCTCAATTACGACAGGTAGAAATCGTAATTACTGTAATGGTCATTATAATATGCAGTGCTTGTCAGAAACCAATCAATCATAGTTATATCGGTTTTGTTTCAACATGAAATTTGATTTTTAATTGTATTATATTGTACATTTGAATGTTATAAAAAATCTGGCGTAGGTACCGTTCATACCGATTTAAACCGATCATATATTTTTGATAATACAGTTTTGAAAAACACTGTTTTTCCACAATACATTCATCATCATTATACTTAACATGTTTACCGGTTTCGTGGAATACCCCGATCGCGTTTATCGAAAATATCTACCGCCGGCGATCGGTCTAAAATATCGCTAACATCGAAAACGCGTGTAACGTTATGAATATAAAAGACGCGTAGTTGTATTGTAGGAACGAAACGCAAAAGGTAGACTTCACAGTACGGCGTACACGACAATAATAATAATAATAATATGTGTATTGTTACTTTCGCTTGTTTTATTATTTTCAGCGCTACCGTGCGCAAAGGTTGTCAAGTCGAGAGAAAATGTCAATAGCAACGGTATGAAAAAAAAAATTAAAAGCCTCGTATAATATATTTTTCAGTCACGCGACTACATGTCATTATATCGAGTGGCTTCCGACGAGTCGAATATACAGTACGTCCGTATGAAAAAAAAAAAAAAACGAAAAACGCAGACAGGATTAAAAAGATAATAATTTACACTTCTCGTGCACTCCATGCGTGTGCGTGGTAAGTACATTACGATATTATTGTTATGTGTTATACGAATATGACGTTATTTTACAGGGTGATTCGCCGAGCACGCGGATTTTCTTCAACAATAACGCAGTAATTCAAAATCTGATTTTTTTGAGTTTTTAAATACGCTTAAAGACGACATTTCTAAACGACTGAGATTGTCCGTAAGTACCCACTATCTACTCGAACGGCGTCCCGCTGATGTATATTTTTGTTTTTCAAATTGCAACCCGCACCTTTTCGGCTGAGCATTTTGGCGGCGTACCAAAATCTAAATTCGAACTAGTGGTTTTCAAATTATTTACTCCGCGTATAAGATCTCGAAGGATTCGAAAACGTGGTCTTAAAGACTAAATTATTAAAATACTCGAAAATTCCAAAAACCAGAACTCGAATAAACAAACGGAAAAATCGAGGCGAGCGTATTCGGCGCCAATCGCTCTGTATAATATTACTTTCGCGTCGTCGTGCTTATTGTGTGCGTATATCGTATTCTGTGTGCCCACTCGAAACCAGCGTTGTTGCACGCGTCTGACGCGGGCGGCGGCCGAGTATTGAACAGCGTGTTGTATTGCAATAATAAATAATATTCAGGAAAATATGTAACTCTCGAGTGGGTAGTGCGGACCTCGGAGAGAAAAATATCGTAAAGACATCGTTTCCTCCCTCGGTCGGCCGTTTAGTTTTTAGGTCACGATAATATCTTTCGGCCGAAACGCTTCTCGGGCCGGTAAAGGGACAGTGCGCCGCCGGTCGTCGTGCACGTCGTGATATTATTATTTTCATAGGTTTTCCCCATATAACTAACTGATTTACATGATTCTCTTATGCTCCGCTCCGTTCGGTAATATATTCATAAAGGGCTTTCGGCGGCGTGTAAAGGCGTGACTCGGTCGCATACCAATATATTATATACCAAACACCCATATATATATATATATATATATATAATGATATAATATGTATGTATAATGTACACTATACATGACGTAATAACAATATGACGATGTACCCGGATAGACGCTGATCGTTGAAAAATATACCGACACAAATCTTGCATAGCGCCTTGTCGGGAAATCCGGAGTATAATTTAATACAGCGACGGGTTCTGGTGCTATTTTTTCTATTATTATTATTATTACTATTATTATTTATCTAACGGGGTGTTTTTTGTCCACGCTTTCTCGACAGCCATGGCGTATAGCGAATCAGAAAATAAAAAAAACCGATAGTGATGAAAAAAAAAAATGAAACTCGGGAAAAATAAACCGATAGTACCCATCGGTCTTGGCGACGTATCCAGATGAACATCGGTCAATAGGTGCCGAGACAATTTTCTCGAACTTATATGTGTCAATTTTGTAGTTCAGATTACCGACGTTGACCGAACGATAAATTTAATATTATAAATATTAAGCTAAATATAATAATTGTACAATAATTATCATATTATAATAATATGTTCCGTTCTGTATTGCACATAGTACGTCCGACCAGCGATGATCTTCACTGTTAAGGGGGAAAAAAATTAAAATATAATATTATCTCACCCGAATAATATAATTACTATCGATTTTTATAAAAACCCATTTTCCAGTTATTTTAAGTCAAACCATTGACCGTTTCATGCAATTCGGATCGTTTATCAAATTCCGAATCGACCGCATCGAAGCGAATGTTTGTTTTATAAATCGCTGTTTGAATAGCTTTGTCAGTTTATTTTAGAAGAACATAGACTCGTGGAGGGAGGTTATGTCGTCGTCCTCCGTAAACACGAACTCACGCTGAACAACGCATCACCATTCGACTACACAGCCACGTTTACAAAATACTATCATTTATTCAATCGTTCGGTCGGTCAGCCCTGATAATATATTGGTCGTTGTCGATGTTAACATTTTCGACAATAATAATATGGTATAATATCATTGAATTGAATGTTTTGTTTTTGTTTATCAAATGTATCTCGTTAAATCGTTCAAAGTAAATAAGTAAATTACACAAACCACTCATCGTATAATATTCTAAGTAAGTATTACTTTTTCTTTTTTCGATAAAGTAAACATTTGTGGAAAAGTTTTACCGAATAAATAATTCTCACAATCGTAATATATACATTCAGTAACCATTAATTTAGCACAACATTGAATTTATACGACCAATTTATTTCGCTTGTTTTATTTATGTTTTGTACAGAAACAATGATGGAAGCAAAGTCGTTTACGAATTAAGTGCGACAAAATGGAAATATAAAAGAGGTATTTAGGCTATGGAATTTTATTTATGTATACATATATTTTTTTTTACAGTTCTATAGAAAAATATTATCATCGAATAAAAACTTTTTTCTTTGTCGAATAAATTGCCAACCGATTTACGGAAATGTAAATAAAATATAAAGAAAACAACTACTATATATTGCACTAATGCGGCAAACGCGATTATACAATTGCGGACCGTATACTTATTCGATGTGGTTTTCGGAGACAAAGCCGACAATTTGTAATTTGAATAAAAAAAAAAAGATAAATAAATAAATGAATAAAACAAAAGGGGGATTAATTAAAACGTGGCCTTATTTATAAAATATGCCTAAAATGTAGTGCGGATACGGTGAACATGTGTTGCAGGCACCGTCAATCAGTGTGCGCGTAAACCTCTTAAGGTCCAATTCGTTCTTTTTCTTTCATTTTTTCTTCCGTTTTTCATCCCTGTTGTTTTATTTTTTTATTTTTTTGTCCTCGCAGTGTAAAGGCTTTATTTCCCACTCAATTTCCGTTCTCCTTCTCTCTCGGCAGCCCTCTCGCATCCGTTCCCGACGTCGGATTACAAATTGAGAACCGGAATTCGGCCCATGGGGATCGTTAGGACGGCGACGGAACGATTATTACCCGGTCCCGGATCCCCGGCGGTGCCGTAAGACCTGGTCCCGCCCGGTAACTAATGGTCTGCGCAAGGCTACCTCTGGGTGACATAACCCTCCGCCGATAATCTCGACGCCGGCGATGGTCACGCTCGCGTAATCCGTTTATTGGTGGAAATATTTTTTAAGCATCCGAAGGTGAAGTGCGCAATAACCGGAGAGCGGGCGACCGGGAAATCGCGGGGACCGCGAGTGAGGGCCGAGAGCGTTCGGGCTCCCCGACCGGGACAGGATAGATACCGATGCGTTTTTTCCCATTTTTTTTTATTTATTTTTTTGTTTAATGTTTTTTTACGACCTTCATCCGGCGGCCATAAAACAACTATACTCTGCGTTATCGTAAAACGTGATGGAAATACCGGTTCGGTGCTATATATTTCGGTACATCGGCGTTATTTTCGTGTATTTTTCATAACGCGGATGCCGAATTTCCCGCCCACGTTCACCTATCGATACAGTGCCCCTGCAATCGATACGGGATATTGCCCCGCGCCGGAGAAATAATAATATCCGCGCATCCGAGAATAAAACTGGGTTTTTATTTTCGTCTCGGAAACTTCTAGAATTCAATTTGTACCTTGGTGGCGGCGGCGGTGGCGGCGCGATACGATAAATAAACAATGAAAATCGCAAACAAACAATACAGAAATATCACACTCACTCAGACGACCGTGTGCACTGTGCTGTCTGTGCAGTTTCTGAATTCTGACACACAATCTGCCCGAGCCATAATATAATGTCTATAACATTTTAAGACGACGCTACACCCGCACGCCGTGTCGTCTCTCCGTCGTACGAAGCATAATAATATATACATAGCAAATATTATGCGATCAGCGTAGGTGCAACTAGAGGGTGCTATTGGGAGTGTTGAAGCACACCCCAAGCTCTAATAAAGCACCCCCTGTTATAAATCACCAACAATATTGTGTGTGTGAGAGAGAGAGGAACGGTACCTTTTTTATGCAAGATTTTTTTTATTTAACGTTTTTATAAAAAAAAGAAGATTTTCCTATTTCGAACTAGTTGCAACTACAATAATTCCAATAAGTTCTGCAATACGACGTGAACGCAGTTTTTTATCGAACGACCGCGAGTATGTATTAGAGCAACAATTTACTGACTTGTTCGTTTTAAATATTGAGAGTCATTTTTCAAATAACATAAAATGAGTAATTTTAATGGGTATACATAATTTTAGCATCCTCTCAAAGGTTAAGCGATCGTGGGCGATATCCACAAAATAATACACTCGTTTCGTTCGGGTTCTGTGGGTTTTCATGTTTTCATATTTTCTTACGCTAACACGTTAGAAGCCCGTCGGCTTCGCGGGTTTTCTTTTTTCATCTACTCGTGAAAATCGTCGTCGATTCGTTTTCTTACCGCCGCCGCCGCTGATACGTCGACCTACTCGTACAGACAACGTCATGTCGTCCGAGAAACACGACGTCGCCCGACTGCCTGTTATTTGCAGAGCCGACGAGAGACTGGCACGTCGCAAGGAAGTCGTACCTCGGCTGCCGAATTTTTTTCCCGTACCGCGTTCGTAATGTCGAAAAACACGCGTAGACCAACGAGCACGTCTCACTCATTTACACACACCTACTCGAGCACACTTGCACGACGTCGTTGTAAATTTCAATAATAGTATACGTCACGGCCCCGTGGAGTGTCTCTATCTCTCTCTCTCGTTCGACTCTGTATTACAGGACAACAGCTATATACTGTACAGACGCGCACACACCATTTCGTTCTTCTCCGACCTGCAGCCTGCAGACCTCGTATACATATATCGATCCGTCTCCGACCGCTTTGAACCCATTCATAACCGCAAACGATTTCGATCCGTCTGCGCCCCCGAGCACACACACACATATACACAATACGTTCGCTGCACGCGCTCGCGTCATTAACGGACTAATGATTTGTTGCTTGGCACGCGGATAAGCCTCTTTAAAAACGGCGCGTCAGATTGATGGTCTACTGCAGGAGCCGACTTAAATGACGACGAAGACGGCGACGACGGTGGTGGTGGTGGAGGTGACGAAGAAGAGAAAGCAGACGGCTATGGAGCGGAAAACGAAAGAGAGGTAAAGGACGACGTAGGGGAACGACGTCGGGGGGGGGGGTTGTCCGGAAGTCGCGACGGCGTTGGGGTGAAAACGCGCTAAAGACGCGAGTCGGGCCAATACGCTGACGCCTTAATATAATAATAATAATAATAATAATAAGATTGTGGCGATATTATGATATAGATAGGTGAGCGGAGTGATTTTGGCGGATACACGAAGCGTAGTCTGCGTGCACGATAATATTAGCGAACTGCACAATGGCACGCCGCAGCCATTGTGACCAAGTGGAAATTAAACCGACGAAGACCGTCGACGTGTTCACAGCTAAGTGTTATGATTATAGAAAAGTGTGCTCTCGTATATTACGCGTATATTAATATGTAAAGTGGTGCGATACGCGTGAATTATTATTATTCTGTTTTTGTTTTTTTTTTTATGGCGTATTGGCCGCAGTTTCGGTCTTCTTCTCGTCGTGTAAGTCACCTCCCCACCCGCCTGGCCGATCGACGGACGTTATACGACTGTCGTTCGAAATAATATTATATCCACATAACGATCGTCGTCGTAAAGAACGACTGTTGCAGTCGGGTCGACACGATGTTTTACGGCCCTCGGACGGATGCTATGTTAACCACCCCGACCAAGGCCATATAGTATTGCGTAATACGCATAATGTGAAGTGAATCATATCGCTGGGTCGAGTATATTATAATAATATTATTATCATCGTAAGGCGCAAAAACGCCGTCGAGCAACACGAAAAATCAATTTGCGCTCACGTCTCATAAATATAACATAATGTATATAATAATATAATATAATAATATGTATATGCGAGTAACTACGTCATCCGGGACACCCTCGTCGTCGTCGTCGTCGTCGTCGTTGTTTAGAATATAATATCTTTTCATATTATTATATTCTTCGGCTAGCACCTCCCTCGGGGCGCACTTCCTGTGCAGGAACGAACTACGGTTTCCTCCGTCTCCGGAGCGATTTACGCCTCTGCGCCGCCCGAGACGACGCTCTGCGCGATGTGGTGACGAACTCGCTGGCGGGGGGGGGGGGCGAACGGCGGATCGTCTCCGTAGAACTCGAACAGTAACATTATTGTAACTATAACAGACGTATTCCTCCGACACCGCGACCTAGCCGTGGCCCGAGTACCACGACTTTATTGTCGTACGAGCGGTGAGACTGAGGAGCTATATGATTTCCATATTTTCGCAGCCAAACGCTGCCGCGATTTCAGCTTCCCCGCCGGGCCATTGCCGTAAAAAATATATACATTTATATCGCATACGATATGACCTATAAAACTCCGATGTCTTGTGCGCCAACGCCTGCACGTGCCGAGTGGCTACCTATGGGACACGTGAACCTAGAGTATAGCAGCACAAATACAAAATAATATGCATAAGTCAAAAATGGCTTTTTTTTATCGGTTCTATAGAATTTATCAGTTTTTACGCGCGGCAGTGAACTCGTCGATTTCAAGCACCACGAATACGCCGTTCAAACGAGATTTTTCGACAGGTATGATTCTGTTCTACATTTCCCCCTTTTGTCGCACTGTTTTCCTCGTCTTGGTGTAAACTCTGACGTCCATCGGGAAATTTCGAGTGATAATAATACAACAGACGCGTGGACGAGTATTTCAATACAACCCGACCGTATTATACGTTCGTCTGGGTATATTAATATAATTATTCAGGACGTGCTGTTTACTACCGTGTGGTTACAATATACGTCATAATAATCAGTCGCAAAGCGTCACACACGATATTACATGTTATTAGACAACAGCTACCCACCTACGACTCGGACAGATAATTTGGTTTTATTTTAATGAAATATTTTTTTTATAAATTTGAATGTCATAATGTCATAATAATACAATATAATTTATCAAAACAATTATTTTTAAGTTTTCTTAGAGTAGACTAGTCGTTGGCAGTCGCGATACGCTACGCCAACAGGTCAATCCAGTAAACGTTTAAATAAATATGACACAATGTCGAATTTCACTCAATCTGCCTTGCACGGTGTACATGAGGAATTGGACTACAACTGGCAGGGGTTATCGTAGTGCTATGAGACATAACTCACCGTTCATATATTTGTTTTATTTTATTTTTTAGTACATATTATAATATCGTCATAGTTTTGCAGTTATCGATTTCTCGTCATTGACCGCCGCGGACTTGTTATCGGGATTGGTTTTGAATTAATGGTTTGTTTATTTCCGGTGTGGTATTGTCTAAATATATGAGTATCAATGACGTTGACATTATGATTAATTAATTAACTTATTCAACGTCTCCCCGACCTCAAGATTCAGGACTCTCCAGTCGCCGCTCTGATGAAAATAATATTTTGTTTATGGTTATGATTACATAGTCCGTTTTTGGGTCGACGATAAAAAATAAAGAAGAATAAAAAACGATAAAAAAAATGACGACGACGACGACGTTAACGCGCGTTTCGTCATAACGCGGCTAAAGCTTTTTCGTTGTCTCGCCCGGTTTTCGCATTCTTTATTATTTACCACCGTCCGTCCCACGGCGGCCGTAGAGATCGGGACGAGACTCTACGGGCTTATCGAGTTTTTCTCGTCGTGAGCAACAAAAAAAAAATCGTCGACAAAGGCTCAGACGATGACTGCGATTTCGTGGCGCTCTAAACCACACCCCGGGCCAAGCCGTAACGACGCGAGACAATGCGAATAAGCCGAGTGCGATGATACTAAGGTGGAAAACGGCAGTAGTGACCTGCGCAGGACTTGGCGTTCGTATTTTTCTAGAGCCAAAAAAAAAAACAACGACATAGTGTACGTAATATCGAAGATTTCTGTTGGTCGCAAAAAAATGTCTTATTCTCATAACGCCCTACGTAGATAGTAATAATATTATCGACGTACCTGTGGTTCTTTTTGTCTTGGTCATTATTAACGAGATTACAATATTGCAGTCCAATCGCCATTGCGGGCGCCAGTGCCAGACCCGACCTCAAAAAATAACGTGACGACGAGGGCAAAGGTCCTAACCTTGACGACAGAAAGCATCCTTTTTCTGCAGTTTATGGACGTCCGTGGGACGTCGAATGACTCTGCCGAAAATATCTGTCACGGTAGACGGCTGTGACGTAGAAACAATGGCGTTGGAGGTGTGGTGTAGGGTTTATTTTTCCACCTCCGAGATTCGCGAGTAAGTCGGATCGGTCTTACACCGAAAATCCGACGTCGGAGGTATAATAATACTTTCGATACAACAGCACGATGATAAACTTTTGCGTGTATTTTTCTGCTATATAATTGCATTCCGTCGGAAATCGGTCAGGCAAACTCGAACCTTAAACCATTTTTGCGTCGTTATACGTATTCGGGAGGCGTTCTTTTGAGTTGTAGACGTCTGCTGACAACTATATTATCGTATTATAGTAATATTTGCCTACGTGTCACCACGGTAGACGGCGCCTGTAGCATCTTCACTTTGCCGAGCGATGACGACGGTATCCGCGAGTACAACAAAATAATGGGGAATAGTAAGTTCCTACACAAGACCTAGCAGGTAAACGATTACATATGTTGGTTCCTACACTGTAAAAAACAGGTACGCATGTTAGTTCCTATACACCTAGGAAAAATAATATAATATGTGAGTTCCTACATGGTAAAAAAAAAGTTCAAATGTCATTAATAGTGTATACCTAATCTATATTATGGATTAGGCGACAAAATAATAAAAATAGGTACATTTTCATAAATAAATAGATATAAAGAAAATCGCATAATGCATTGATAATATTATACAGTATAATAAAAATCGAATAATACATTTTTTAATACGATTTTTAGTATACCGTATACTCGTACTATCACTGCATTATGCGATTTTTATTATATTTTATCATCATCATCATCTGTTTATTTATGAAAATGTACCTATTTTTATTATTTTGTCGCCTAATCCATAATATAGCTTAAGTATACACTTACATTTGACATTTGAACTTTTTTTACCTTGTAGGAACTAACATATGTACCTGTGTTTTACCGTGTAGGAACTTACATATGCACTTTTTTCTTCTATAGTGTAGTAACTATTATAATATGTATTTTTCTTACCTGCTAGGTCTCATGTAGGAACTTACATTCGCCCAAAATAATAATAATATACATTGTGATTAGCCGAGAACGCTCGTCCCATTTATTTTCATCAATCATACAGTTATTAAAAGTCTTGTTTTTGGAATTTTTAAATATACCCGAAGACCATAATTTCAAACTCTTGTAGTACTACTTAATAATAATTATATAAGTGCCTCGTGAAGATACAAACTTCTGTTTTTTTGTTCAAATGAGTAACACATTTTTTCCGCACAACATTTTAACTACATTTTAGATAATTTTTTCTGGAAATGGCAACAGATCAGAATCACAATTCGAACGAGTAGATTTCAGGTTACTCAACCCGGTGTACTAACGATAATAGGGCTACGGCGATGGGCTTGGAAGATGGGGGGAGGCAATGTTGATTTGAAAATTATTGTAGTGATTAAAATTAATGCAACAACATAATTAATGACTTGTAAAAATGTTCAAAGTGTAATAAATACGAGGTCCAATATTACATCTACTTTATATTTTTGTAAAACCATTTTTAAGGACTATTCTCTGTCTCTGTCTCTGTCTCTGTCTCTGTCTCTGTCTCTGTCTCTGTCTCTGTCTCTACTAATGTGATTCTCATATTTTGAAAAACAGAAGTTTGTATTGACACAGGACACTTCTTGAGTAGGTAATACAAAAAAATCTCACGGATTTAAAAATATATTATATAGCTTTAAGTATAGGTATTCATTAAAAAATTTAAAAAATAAAATTTCTAGCAAAAACAGGGGATGCTCGGTGAATCGTTCGGTGTAAAACAGTAAATCCACGGTGGGAAATAATGATCATCGCGAATATTAAACCGAAATAATTTTATTTTCACCAGTAGGTAGATACTTCATAATTTTTATTTTTGATAGCCAGAAGATACGCTCCTGAGTGTATAAAGCGCGTAAACCGGCTCCCGCTGGGAATATCATTTCTGGCGAACAAACAAGAATATTATCCGAGGGCGGATAAACAACAACCCACGGCGGCGGCGGCGTTGGGTCTTGAGTGGAAACACGCGAATTTATAAAGTTAATAAATGGTTAATTCCCACATAGTTTCAATAAGCTATATTATTATTATTATTATTATTATTATTATTATTATTATCTACGGCGCGGCGGCGGCGGCGGTTACTCGATAATATTTAGACATTTTCTAGGACGGGCGAGAAAGTATTATTTGTCTGGTCTTTCGCTCGCAGTCGTACGCTGCAGCAGTTCATCACACAACTATAATATTAAAACCGTCGACATTAACATTGACCGTAGTCCATAACTATTATTAAATTATTTATGCACATGATATTATTGCAATAATATATTATATGTATTTTATTGCATTTATTATAATATTACGTTTAGTCGTTTTTTGTGCGAGTCTAATATTGACAGCTTCTAATCGGCTGCGTAGTTTCGACAACCGCGAGGCCGAATGTGTGCACACGAATCGCTTAAATCATATCATTTTGACGAATCCACAGCAGTAAACGATGCAACTGATGCAAATCGTCCAATCGTTTATTAATATTATAAATTAAATAACAACAGTCGATACAATTATTATTAGATATCAGTATAATGTTTGAACTATTGTTTTTTTCAATTTGATTTAGGGGTGTGCCAAATCCAAATGTTATATTATTCGCTGACACCATCGTCGTCTTAGTTTAAAACCAATTACAAAAAATACAAATCGTACGTTGACGCATAGTCTTGACATGACGTCTCCTAACCGTATAACAATATAACGAAGTTCAGACGACTCAAATCCTTTTTTTTAATAGGTGCACGACTACCGTCAAACCGTTTTATTTGGCCATCTCGTAACCTTAGTCGAGTTGTACACATTGTTATAGTGTCTAAACTCATTATTTTGGAATATTTTTATGAATATTGTCCACGTAATTTGATGTCGATTCAAAACAATTTAAAAAAATGTTCATATTCGACGCAAAGATTTATTCCGAGTGCTTCAGCACGTACGAATCTAATTCAAAACGATTAGTTAATTAGTTAGGTATCTATAATAAGTATATTGTAAAGTGTTGATGATCGGTGTAGGCGAGTGGCCCGTAGGGGTATACCGCAAAATGTCGGCCCACTACTCCGATCATTTAAACTCGAAATACTTATAACTTCTCGTTAGAGAGTCAAACGTATGCACCGGAGCGCTAGATATTGGCCTAATATTTTTATAGGAAAAAAAAGTTCAAACTCAAAAACAATAACGACGAACAAAATATGATACGATATAATTTTCCAAAAGGAACTACTATCGATGCCTCCAATATATTATTATTACACTCCGAAAAAAAAATAAAACTTGAGAAAAATAACTCTCTGATAATATCGCTGCTGCAATATTGCCGGATATTTAAGACGCGTATTACTCTCTCTCTCTCTCTCTCTCTCTCTCTCTCGTTGCCGAGCAAAGCCCGTCGAAGTATAGAGAGTGTACAATTGTTTTGACTCATATCGGTACGGCGAAAATAATAATATACGCGAACGGCGGTGTGAGATTACAATAAGAATTCGCGACGCCGCCGCTGCCGTTCGTTTATCTCGGATCAGCTTTATGTTTCACTTGAAGGGCTAAGTCCTCCACGGTCGGAATATTTTAAAACGTTTTCCTACGGGTATTATGTGCGTGCCCCTCGTCTTGTGTTTCTCGACTAGCTGTGACATTTTTTTTTTTTTTTTAGACCATCCGAAATAAGCTTTCCGATAACAAATGATTCCAGACCGAAGAGCACGTAATATATTTTTATAAAACACAAGCGACGAGATACTCCCGATGTTTTATTGATTCGATGGCTCGCCATATAGCTGCGTAGGTGTACAATTTATGTAACACGAGCACGACAATATAATGTTTTCCAGCCAGAAAACTATTGTACGTTTCTCGGCCTTTCACCGGACTGAAAACCAACTGCAACGACCGAAATCGTAATCGATATTTTAAATCGCACCCGTTTAAAAGAATGATGCTATATATATTTGTCGTTGTAAATAATTGTTTGACATTATTATCGGAATTATTGTATTGCGTATTATGCGCGTAGGTGCCCCGAGTAAGATATCGGATATAATATTGTGATAATATTATATGTCATTGTATTTTCCATTTGCGAATAATTAACTGTCGTGTTGCCGACGTCGTTTTAGTTGTACTATAATATAAACTATATACTAATTATTATACACAGCTGCAGCCGTTGATAAATCGTTTTTTCGTCAAAATTTAATTGGCGAAATCATTATTTTTGACAGCTATATACGCGAGTAACGCAGTTAATAATATGACATCGTAATAATAATTATTACCTAACTATATTGAATTCATGGTTCCGCGTAGAACGGAAGACATCCTTTGAACACGACTTCCAGTAGGTACTTACCTATTAATTTATATCGGTTTGATTACATTCTTTTGAAATACTGTCGTTTTTATATCGTCGTATTAATAAAATATTATTATTGTTTTTTTTTTTTTTTTTTAATAAAATCCAAGTGTATAATGTTTCCTTTGTGATTTACAGTACACCGTCACCGTTCGACTCGGTTTACATAATAATATTACATGGAAGGGTGTTTAATTACAAGATTCTTAATAATATCCCCGCGACAACGACGACAAAGTACTTCAATATCTATATATGACCTGTCTGCTTCTTCTTCTCCGAGTCGAAAGCTTTTCATACCCTCGTCTGACGCGTCTACGCGGAAAAGTATAAACGGCATCTCAAATCGACAACGGTGCGGCACGGCTCCCCGGGACTTTTTAACACCCGAAATGGCATTTCGGCAGTTGGCATTTATTCGTAGGCGCGTTGCTGTTTCGGCCGTACGATTTCTGTGCACCCCTAACAATACGACAATGGTTCACAAACAATTTTCGAGCGGCACAACAATTTTTTAGTGTATTTTCTAAATGTTTCGGCACACGCTTTTTACAATCATTTTGTGCTTTTATAAATAACGAGTACATACTATTTCGAAACCGGGAAAAAACGTATTTCTCAGCCCAAACGAACATTGAAATATTGAATTAAAAACGAGCAATTTATTTATCATCTTATATATATAATTCTACTGTACGTGTGTATGTCACTGAATTCCTCCTAAACGGCTGGACCGATTTGAATGAATTTTTTTGTATGCGTTTGGGTGACGCCCTGGATGGTTTAGATTCACAAGGTGGTGAGGTGAGGGGCTCACACAAGGATTTTGAGATTTACGATGGAAATATTTGTTTATAAATGGTTGTTATTGGTAACCATGGTTGCTATGTACTGTTTATTTATACTGTTGTCAATGGTTACATATTTATAAAGAGGAAAGATTTGATTGTTTGTTTGTATTAAATAGGCTCCGAAACTCCTGAACTGATTTGAATGAAATTTGGTACATAGATAGTTTAGACACTGAGAAAGGACATAGGTAAAAAAGGGCTGTAAGGGGTTGAAATAGGGGATGGTATGTATTTTTCCCTCAACGTAACACCATTATTATTTTTTTTAACGAAGTGCACTTCATCAGCTAGTAATATTATAAAGCTATATGTCTAAACAGTGGATTATTATTTTATATTATTGTTCTATGAATCAATAAAACGTAGCAGGTTATGTTCGAATACCACACTCGGGTTAAACAGGTAAAGTTATAAAATTGTATTCGGGTCAAAAATAGCTGGGTATTGGTTCGAATTGCACTGGATCCGATCATTCCATAGAACTTGTAAAATATCGTAATTTTAGTTGAGAATTGCACGACGTCTTAGTTAATCAATCTTAGCTCCTCATCTTTGAACTTTTGACTTCAATGCCATAATATTCAACGTTGCACAGTTCCACAGCAGTAATCATTCTGGAGCTTAATAATAATACATTTTACGTGAACGGACGCATAATCTGCACGGAGGACGGTGCGAATACGCCAAATTATTGCAAGACCGTAAGCGTTGAACACATTGCCATTTCGTTTACTAAATTCGAGGAAGGTTTTCGTTAGCTAATAATTATTATAGAGATGCGAGCGGAAATATTAATGTGGCTGCAGGTAGGTACCTACTACCTACTTCTTTTGTTATATATTGTTATTATTGGTGTTTCGTTTAGAGAGACGGATTTTTGTATTTATTTTTTTGGTCTTTTTTTCATCGTGTAACCGATTTATTTCTGTGTAAAACTCCCCTCCCCCTCCCGACGACCACTACAACTACAATAATCGACAAGTTTGTTTTTGACGGCACACCGCAGCGAAAAAAGTTTCTGATTGCGCAACGCGTGCTGCAGAGAACAACGACAGCGGCGGCGGCAAGAGCCCGTCCCGACGTCACAGACATATTTTCGTCGCGATAATATTACATTTTGTAATGCACGTTTCCAATGACGGGAATTAATTACAATAGTTAAAAAGTTTTTCGAACAATTTTGAACTTATCTAACAAGTTGGTTAATTTTCCGAATAACTTAATAAGTCGATTAGTTGGAGTAGGTACGCCATTGTATAATTCCTGAGATTTGTATTCCAGTTAATGTGAAAATATACGGTAAGTTAAAAATATCATGTTCATAATTAATATATTTTACTTAAATTAATTTAATATCGTCTTACGCAATACAAACGATGGTTTGTAAATACAAATATCTTGATTGAATAATAATTCAGAGGACACAATCATATTGTAATAAGTTAAGTACCACTATAGTGAGCATTTATCAGGATGAATGTTTTACAAAATGGTTTGTTATTATTTTAAAACCGAGTTTTAGTCAAATATAATCTTATCTGAAAACTTGGTAATAATTTATTAGTTTGAAATATATTCAAAATAAAAATATCAATACATTTGAAAGAATTTTCAAATACTTTTAAATACTTATTTGTTTTGAGCTCTCTTAAAATCGGAACAAATCTATTTTTTTTCTTTTGCATACAAATATTTTTATAATTTAACATTGCAATCTACAATAATAATATATTGAACACTATTTTAATTTGATAAAAAAAATGGTGAAAAATATGTGATCGTGACCAAAAGGTTCTATCGGTAGAACGTTTTAGTCCACTACTGAAATACTATTTTCCACCAGGTTGCTTTTTTTTTTACTCGATGACGTGTTGGGATTAAAACAAAATATTAAAAAATTACACGAATTCACACTAGAACGGTAAAGCTTTGCATGACGTGTCTTATTCGCCTAACTGACATGCATAACGATAATAATATATTGACCAATCAAATTTTACGTTGAGATTAATCCATTTCGCTCGGTCGTCTTCAAACGTCTTGCGACAACGACAGCGTGAGAATAAACAATCGACCTGTTCTAAAATTTAGAGTATAGTTACGATCAATGACTGCGAGCACTTGTGATGAATTTTTTTTTACATTTTCATTTCAAAGCAAGTCATTGAAAATACGATTCGGAGTACGGTTCTCGTGAAATAAGTAATAACATTATTATATCGCCATTATACGGCAGCCCTGCACTGATCGACGACACAACAGTGACACGCGCCGCGGGACACGATACATAACATTCGTACGATATTAGTATTATTACCATCATTATGTAATAATATAAATGTTTTCGTGAGGTAATATAATATAATATACTCGTTAATAATGATAATAATAATAATAATATTTTACTCGCCGATCGACAATATATTATAATATATTATAAATAATATTACGCCTATTATAACTCCTATATTGACATTCGCGACGCGGTTCGTCCGCCGGCGACGGCCAGCGCGTTATTATTACGTCGATAAATTCGGCCGGCCAAAAGTGCCTTTAATATAACAACGTGTACGCACACACACACAATAAATAAATATATATATATTATTGAGGGTAAATCGCGGCCATTTGTTTTCGACTGGTATCTTTATTAACGACCGGAAAGTTCGCAGTAATCCATTTGCCGGGGGTAATATGCTATTAGCAGACCGTTATATAATACAACCGGCTCCGCCGCGCCACTATCACATCGGTGATTTTTGACACGATAATACCTCCGACGCCTCCACCGCCGCCTCCGCCGCTAATTCGCGCCGCGCACTCTTCGACGCGCCAAAGACGATCGGCGTGCCGCACACGCCCCGTCTGCGTACCGTTTGGTTAGGCACGTCGATAAGGTATATTATATAGTATACTGTACCATCGCGCAGTCGTTGTATCGTGATATTATATAAAATATTATATAATATCGTATGCGAAGTATTCGGGCTGAACCGTTTAGCGCATCGCCCATATCTATTTTCAGAGAACTGCACTGACGGTTTTTTGAAAATAATATTTATTTTACACCGTTGCGCTGGGTGACTGCGCACTTAACGACATTTAAAAAAAAAATTCTTTGCTCTTTTGGACGACGTCATACCTACATTTCGTATTAATTTCGTATTCTGGTGTAGAATATTATTCGCGGAGTACTTCGATCTGTCGAAATCAAATTTCGGTAAGGAGTTTGATATAGAATATATAAGTAGGTATTTAAAGTTTAGACGAGCGGAGTAGAGGACCGAAATTAGGCGGGGAAAACCTGTACCACCACTCCACCTCGCTCGTCTAAACATTAAATGCTCATTAGCTACAAAATTCGATGTTTATGCATCGAAAAACTCTAAAAAAAATGTCTGCTTCGGAATAAGAAATTAAAAGTGCATAAAGTGTCATTAACAATTAAAAAAGGAAAAAGCATGACGATAAAAAATAGTAAAAATATTAATTTCTTTTAGAAAAATGTTGTTTTTTAATGACCTAAAATTTTGTAAAAAATTGTTTTCGAAAATATTAACGTTTTTAATAATTAACGAGTGTTGTACGTTAAATCGTTCATCCGGTATATAAAGTGGCTAGATCGGCGCTTGCTGCTGCGGACGAGGCGATTCCGCGTTCAACGGCCATTGCACCAACGGTGCGGTGCCCGCCAGCCATAGCTGTCCTCTCCGCTGAAATTCCTCCGTTAAAACGAGTGGTAATAATCGAATAGTATTGTTCCTAATTACCTGCGTATTAGTCACCCGGCACAGTCGCGGTGTGCAAACGTTCGTATCGGCCTTTGCAAAGTCGTCGAGGAGACGCGCGGCTCCCGCAGAGACATCGTAGCTATATACGATGTGTTTAGGTACGTCTGCGGATACGCGTCGGAAAATGTCACGAAAACTACGAGCTAGGGGTGACAAAAAAAAAAAGGTCGGCCGCACCACGCGGCCGGGTATTTTCTTTTATTCAAATAATTCGTGTACACGAGCGCGGTGCACTGCTGCACACGAACACGCGTGTGTACATATTTTATTATGCGCGTTCGCCTATATTTGCCGAACAAAATGTGCAATAATTCAAAGCGAAAACGGTTGACGTTTCGTCGGCGGCGAGGTGCGGGCGGAAACGTCCACACGTGTGTGTCTCGATGCGAGGACGGCTGTAAGGGAGGTTTTCACCCCCTCCCCACGCCCGTCGGCGACCGCGTAAAGCGTTTGTTTTTTCCCTTAACCTCGTTCACACACACACACACGCGGTGCTTAAGCTTACTTACCGTGACCGGAGCGGCATAATAATGGGACAAAATATATATATACGTACATACATTATATTGTGTTGTGTGATGTGTACGAAACAAAAACCCTCCGCAAGTTATATGTGCCTATAGCCGCGAATATCCTTTGAGTATACAAAACGTGCGAAAAAAAAATTACGTTTATAAAAAATCTCCGAGCAGAAGAAACGGAGTCGAATTATTAAAGGCCGGTGGGTACTCTCGCGCGACGTTACTTTCGGCGGTTTCATTTACTCGTGTGCATTTAGGTGCACGCGGTGCTGCTGGAACAGGACTCGACCCGTAAACGGATTATTTTCGGAAATTTATTTGAGGCTAATCTGCTAGCGGTACAGCTCATAATAATAATATATCAATTAGATACTTTAAAACCTTTTTTTTTTTTTTTTAGAGGGTCGATTCGATTCGTTTGTGAACATGTGTTGCATCACAACCAGATTGTATCTGAATCCCACTTTTTTAAACTATAAATTATTATTTAGCTGATAATTTTTCTGAAACAGTTGACGTATCAAAATAAAACAAATCGATGTAGTAGTTTTTTTGAGTTGTTTTTCTGTGTATACTAAGGATGAATAATATGTCTAATATCTAATGATAGTGGAATGACGTGTTGATATGAGAGCTATAGAACATTTTAGTAATAATTCATATTAATCTATATTAATCTATATTATACATATATATTATATTGTATATTATATTTTTGTAATAACATTTTTAAGGACAATATTCTTATAAAGTGCAGCCATTCAATAACTTAGAAGCTACTCGTTCAAATTTTAAATTAGAGCACATAAAAAAAAAAAGGTCCACTAAATAATTTACATAGAACAACAAGGAGTATTATAGTTTGAAAAAAACAGAAGCTATTGTATCTCCACAAGACAACCTTTGAGTACCTACTACGAATAATCTCTAGAATTTGTAAAAGTGTGGTCTTCAAGTACATTTAAACAATCGGGATGGACATGATTGGTGAATCGCCCTGCAGACAATATTATAACATAATCGTTCGAATAAATTCCACACTATAATGTTATTATTATCGATGTTCAAAAAAAGTGTTACTCAAATAGGTACGGACAGAAAATTGGTTCGATTTCTTCGATTCAATTTCAGAGTACATTGAGCGATCACAGAAGTGTTATAGTAGACATGGGTACACGACGACGGCGATTTAGCGCCACCGGCTGACGTCGTTTTCCGACCACTTGTCGCCGCAAATCATTATACGACCGCTGGCCGGTTAATCGCCGACTAAATGTTTGTCAATCAGTTTTCCGAACGATCCAATTTCACGGTGTCACGGAGTACGTTTTAACATTTTACTATTGTATATTATATTATGTAAACATTATTAATTTAAATTGTTAATATTGTTTTAAAATAAATATTGTTATCGAATAACAATGACCGTCGTGAAGAAGACGACGACACTGCACTGGTACGCAGTGTAGAATAAAAATATCGTGATAATATTATTATTATTATAATATAGTAGAGCGCGAATTAATGCTCTTAAAAATACCACGAATGCTTTAGGAAAAAAAAATATTAAACACTAAAAAATGTACTATTCACGGCGTAAAAAACTTCTTTACATAACTCTTATTCTTTATTAGTCTGAAAATAATTTGAATTTCTCATTCTTTGTGAACCTATTATATTACTATCACTATAACAGCGTGGAATCCAGCGCGGCATGCGTATTATACGTTTTGATTATTCTCATTTAATATATGCAATACTTGTAAAATATAAATTACGAAAAAAATACTTAAAATTAATCGTAAAAATGTAGGTACTAAAATTCAAAAAATGCAAAATAAAATTGATTTAAAATGATTTTTACAATCGTGTTGATGTACGTTTCATACGATTTGTATGCATGAAATCAAATCTGTTCAAGATAAAATGCAATTTTAATCCAGAACTTCGTTCTAATTATTATGAAAATAAAGTACTGTAGTCGAGCCATTGACGAGACCGATTAGACAGCATTGGAGATTGATTATTGTGCATCGTTATTATTATCTGCATTTTGCACTACCTTGTGCTGTCATTGCGGATCGATTGACCACTGTCGTACGGCCACTTTGATTTTTATTCGAACCGAATAATATTTTTATGCATTTCCAGTTACAGCCTCCACACGGTACACAAATACGTGCAGTTTTTTTTTTGCACACGTTTTGTGTAAAAAAAAATTTACACTGCGTCGTCTGTCGACGTACAATATTGTTCGCGTGCTCGGTGATAGAATATTATAAACAATTTGCTCAATCCCACTGCGAATAGTTCTTTCAAAATGTATTATGATATTAAGACCAACGTTCAACTTATATGACCTTTTTTTTATTGTTTCCGGCTCGTGTTTGAATTCTCTAACAAAGTTTCCGGGAAATATTACATTACTATTCGAAGTATAATATTCGACGTGGTCCGATCTGCTTCAGCCGATCGGGTCACGCGATACGCGGCTATATAGTTCGTATACGCGAGCGATCATTTCGTATGCACAAAACAGTAGTAGGTATACCTACGCCAAATGAAGCGCTACAAACGGACTGTGAAAACCACAGATAAATAAAAAATACTAGTTATGATAAAATATGATAAGATACAAATCTTAGTAAAAAAAAATGAAGAGAATTGTTTACTATTACCTATAACTAGGGCTCGGAAGTTGTAGGAGTTGCATATTTTTCTGTATGCCCTTAATTATTTATAGCAGACCAAGCTAGAAATTCATTCTATACAATAACAAGCTTAAATAAAAAAATTAAAAGTGCATATTTTTGCATATTTTGTCAATTTTAGAAAAAAAGTGCTTATTTTTCAATTTTCGTATGCTTTTTATGCATATTTCTCAATATTTTCATTGGATTTTTATGCTCGTTTAATATTTTCTAAGCAAATTGATGTTTTTTTCTAATAATTATGGCTTTATTATTTTATTTCCGATTATTTAACGTAGCATACAGTCGCCATTTATGTATTTATATGTGTATGACTGAATTATATGGGCAAGTATATTTTCCCCGGCAGTCGTGTGTGAACTGTCGCGTGTAATAAATCCGTCCGTGCTCTGTAAAATCTACTTAAATATTTAAAAAAATTATAATATGCCGAAAATTTCACAAACTTAAAATTTTTTGCATATTTAATAAATTTTATTTGGATATTTAACATATTTTCCAATTTTCTTGTGCATATTTTGCCTTTTTTAACTCCTATAACTTCCGAGCCCTAGCCTATAACCTACAACATAAACATTCGCCTCTCAGAGATAAGGATGGCGGCCGTTTATCGGCGACAATATTAATTAATAATACCGAAATCGGCTATCTAGTATGTTTGTATTATAATATCGTATAACATGTCTGCGGTGAAAACTGAGTCGGAACGTATAATATTATATTATATTAATAAACACTGTATTATATTTTATAGTCGGCGTATTTTTTCTCCCATAGTGCTATAATCCCGTCGAGTTCGGGGCCTGACGAATTTTCCCGCTCACCACATGTACGCGGGATGCACAAACAATGGTCGTCGGTATTGTGATGTATGGGAATTAACACTTCATAAAATATAATAATAATAATATAACGCGCGAGCGGACGAAAAACAAATACGCGAAACGCACTACAATAAGTGTTTTCAGACATTATAATGTTTGTTCGGCGGCGGAAGTGAAGTTCGCGAGCTTTTCCGCGCAGGTACCTGCGCCGCCGCCGCCGCCGCCGCCGTAGTCACAGCTGCTGTGTATAATATTATTAACGTTGCACACGATAATAATAATAAACCCGTCGCAGTGTGTTGACATTGTACTTATTATGAATCATTCCGCGCGGTACCTGGATGACTATAATATAATATTGTATTGTAGTAGATTAACATAATATTGTTGTTGTTATTATCTTTTTCGACCGTGTTTCACGAGGACTTGGAGAAAAAAAAAACACGAAACTTCAAACTTTGTGAACCGAAACACGATATCATATTAATATTCTTGTGTTTTTTTATATTATTTATCCGTAACGTACGAAGTTAACGTAACGTATTACCCTCATTTTTGGGTTTCAAGGGCAACATGGTTATTTGTAAAAAATTTAAAAAATTATATTTTTAACGTGCGGCGTGAAATCCACACAAGCTTTAGTGTAAACGACGCAATTAAATAATATTATTGTATTTTAAGTTTTGACGGATTGACGTTTCCCAAACAATGCTCAGTATAGATATGATTTATAAATTAACATAATTCGCAGTGGCGCAACTAGGGGGGTGCAAAAAGGTCTCTAGCACCCCCAAGTTAAAATTTAGCACCCCCTGTTTTTTATATTTAACTATTTTAGTGAAATACTATAAATTTATGTTTTAAAATGATGAAAATTTCCTGAAAAAATGTATAACTGTTTGGTCGTTTAATATAATTCGTTATAATTCAATCCATATTCCAATATTCCTATAATTGTTAGCCGATTAACGATAAGGTATATATTATGGAGAAATATATTGCTTACGAGCTATTTTTAGCCAATAGATATTATCAAAAGCTCTATATAGTATATAGTATATAATATATAATATATTTATATTACGTATAGTGTATACACTACAGTGGACTGCAATATTACTTGTAAACCTACATGAGTTTTATAAATAACATTTTATTGGGTAAATCTTTAATTCATAATCTTTAATCTTTATACATTAATGATTAATATCAAATCTTGTTGACCGTCAACTGCCAAGACGTCATGTACTCATTGAAGTGTATGTCTGTTGTGTTATTTCGTTAACACGTTTAATTATCAACATTGATTATTACTTTAAAATGTTCTGTTTATTTAAAAAAACTACAAACGTAGTTAGTATTCGGTGGATAAAAAACTGGCTAAGATCAAGCATGCTTCAGCAAAGGTTTACCAATTTATCTTTGTTGAATATTGAAAAAGATTTATTCAATCAGATAAGCACTGAACCTATTTTGAATAAATATTGCATGAAACCCAGAAAAATGATGTTGATTTAAAATGTTCCAATATGTCACTGATATTGTATTAAAAAAAGAGTATTATAAATTTTGTATTTTTTTATTTTTGTGTAGTGATTAATTGATGTAGGTATATGTGTAGGGGGTGTGGGGGGCAAAGACCCCCACGGATCTGTGATGCATTCACAGTTTAGCACCCCACGTTTCAGAGGTCTAGTTGCGCCTATGATAATTCGGTTAATGTTTGAAGAATAAAATAGCGATTCAAAAAAAAAAATTGTTTCTACTCGCCGGCAGACTTCCAGGTTCAAAAACGGATACCTATAGTAAATATATTTTATTTTATATTTAAATACATAATTTTATAAATATGCAATTAAAGATTGAATTCTTTGATTGACTTCTGCGGACCAGTCTGAACAAACCTTGTAAAACGTCTTTATGTATCCCATTTTCCCGGTGACGAACTAAACACATATGCACAGAGTATATATTATTATCTGCAATATAAACTTTGTGCGTATATATATATAACACACACGGTTAGTGTATATAATAATATATAGTATAAAATAGTGTATACAACTCACACGTTATTTTACCGATTTCGGTGCACATACGGTCGTACAATTGTTAAATTGACGAAAACGCGCAGAGTTTCGGGGACAATTCGGCGATATTGACTTTAGATAATGTGATTTTACAGTGAAGTCATTTGGGTTATTTACTCCGAAAGAGTCACGTAAACGATTCGTAACGTATATAACACTCCGGAATAGTAGACTTGATTTTTTTCCCCTCTAAAGTTCGCATTACAGAGATATCCTATCAGCCACACGTGAGTAGTAGGTATTAAGGAGTTGAACGAAATCGAAAGCAATCCTATTGGATTCCAAAAATATACTTAAGGACATTAGTTTATTTTATTTTTTTTCACCACGTCGAATAGAACGAAAGCTTTTACCGACTACTAAATAATGGATTTTCTATTATATAGATTGAAAATAGTTTAAGTTTCAATGGTGTATTGTCAGAGTTATCATACACAGTCGTATACGCTGGGGGCATGATTTAAATTTAATACGCGACGATATAAATAAACACTGAACTTTATGTTGTTTTTTTTTAATTCAACTCCATTTTTGCGGAGCCGACTTGGCGGATAGTAATAATTGTTGCGACGACAGTGCGTATAATAGTGGTTAACCGTACAAACCACTTTACATATACCTATTTTAATAATATGACTATGGTGCAACAGCAGTAACCAGATTTTCAATAATTAAGCGTCACGCGTCATAATATCACACGCATCAATATTATACGATTAGGTACTATACATATATACGGAAGACCCGCCGTTTGCTCGGTTTCCTGTCGATAACCGCGGTAATATTTTCGTTACATTATTATTTATAATCTCTCGTCTGAGATTCGCGGAATATTTTCTATACTCACTGCATGTCGGCGCGAAAACGTTCGGCTGTCACACCTGCCGACGCCGCCGCGCCGCGGCCTGCCGCACAGTGTAAATGGAAACGCGCGCGTATCGTGAAATTTCCCGGTGCGGAGCGGTTTTTTTTTTTTATTATTATTCGGCAGACCTTATGCATAAAATATTATGTAACCGGCAACCGGCTATCTGCTATACGATATTTATTAGACGGCCGCGGGAGAGAGACGGGTACGATTATATTGTTATTATTAATAGTACGCGCGCGATGTATCCATTATTTATGACACGCGGCCTCCGTCATAGCGAATTCAGTCGGCGGTTACGCGTATCACTGCGGATCGTATAATATTAATATGTAAAAAAAAACACGCGCGAGTATAACGTTTTCGAGTCTGAAAATAGATATTTTACGTTTAGTATTGATTTCGCGTTCCCGCAAAGTGCGTACGCTGCCTGCCCGCCCGCCTGCGACGTAATATTTTTATGTCGTTTTTAATTTCCACGTCGTCGTCGTTCGAAATTATTATTATATTTGTGTGTCCGCGATATATTGGCGGCGAAAGATATCAATATACTTTAAATCGTACGTTACAATACCTACGGGCCGGATTCGATAGTACAATTTCGTCGAGCGCCGGGCAGCGCCGTGAATACGATTTATGTATTATTATTATTCACTATCGACAATATAGGCGGATTAAAACGAAAATCCGTTTTGTCGATACCGTGTTATACTGCGGTCGTACTTGACGATGTTCGTTTTGGACAATACGTTCCCGGAATATTTCTGTGTGCATTAATAATTATATTGGTACTTGTGTGAAAATAAAACAGAACGGGTTTCGTACGGATCAGGGACTAAAAAACAAAATATGTATACGCGTCAATGGCGTCCAAGGCATGTTTTTCAGGCATAGCAGGACACCAATAATTTTACCCACCCGCCCCTTCCAAAACTCAAAATTTAACGGTATTTTTTTGGCTACATTAGTTGCTATCGTTCTTCCCGTATTCTATCACTGCTACGCCTAGTCATATAGAGGTGGGCACCACACAGAAAACAATTTACGAAGGTATTTAATGCGTATGTACCTACTGTTGTATTGTAAAAACATTAGTGTTTGAAAATTTCATGAAATTTAAAAAAATGAAATATTTCATGAAATATTTCAAATGTCTGAAATATTTCAGTATTTTAATAAATTTTGTTTTTTTTAAATAAGTTTTATTTTTATGTATGTAGTTGTCATAATTTACTTTTATAATTTTATACTACTGAAACCAATCACTAATTACCCATTACCTACTCATTAGTGATGGTTTTTTTTGGTATTTACATTTAAAATAGGTAGTATTCAACATTTTTAAATTGATAAAAATACATACAAATATGATAATTATATAACGTTAAGATTATGATTGCGATAATAAATTATTGACTGTCAACTGTGTAATAAATATTATACTTATATAATATATTTAGTCACAATTCACAATAATAGAACCATCCTTGCATCGTCGTAGACGATAAGCCAATCCTGGGGAAAAAACCAACTTTTGCTATAAACAGCCGAAAACAAGACCCTAATATAGACATAGTACAAAGAGTATAATATATTAATATGTCAACCACCGCACTCATTGCATTAATATTGTTAATATCAATGATTATACCAAGAGCTCATGGACTATTAATAATTGATAAAAAACAATCATTATAATTTGTTTTCAAAAAAAAATACAATGTTTCACGTTTTTGTGAAATATTTCACCATGTAGTGAAATATTTCATACTTCAAACACTAAAAAACATTAATACACCGTGTTTGACGTTAGCACTCGAATTGTTATTAAGTGGTCGATAGTAATTTCATCAACGACGACGACAGGAATAGATTGTTTAAAACGTTTTGCAACTTCTCCGAGACCAGATATCTTAATTTCAAGTAGTCCCCGTTTGTTTCACGAATAGAAAATATTTCACATACGACTGTGCTTAGATAATTATTTATCTAAAATTGCAACTTATAAAATATAAAAATCTGGGAACTTTTATTCTTTTTCAGTCATTAATATTTATTGTATGCATTTTATTTCAGGTTTCGCAATGGCGATTATCAGTTTATATTATGCACACGTAGTTGATCCAAACAAAATAATATACTACCTGGCTTACAATTTTTTTTTTCATTTCACATAGCTCTTGGAAATATTTCAAATGTAACGTTCTATTTATTATAATGAGCAAAGATTACCGTAGTGCGCATTATTTATATCGGGTTTAGACTTTAAAATAAAAAAATAAAAAATCTAGTTCCATTTCAGTCATGTTGTTTTAATGAATATTAAAGTTTAAAGCTACATTAGCGCCAATACTAATTACAACAAATTAACAACATCAATCAATCAATGTACGTTTTAATAGTTGAACATCAAATAAAACTTAATGTTCAAAAATTTCTGTTTTGGACGCACGTTTATGTCATTTTCGGGATCATCGCCTTTAGATATTATCTAAATATATTTTACGTGTTGGTCGCATCAGAAAATAATAATTATAATCCTTCAAAACTATCGATTATATGCAAAATATGATTGTATATATTATTATTATTTCCGAACATATAATAATATAATTAAGTTTTGCTCATTAATGAATAATTAAATTGATTGATGGATATTAAATTGGACAATGTGATATTGAGATACCTATATTATATATATATAGTATGATAAAATTTCAAGCGAAACTATTACATAACAATTACTATAATATTATGTAAAACTTGTATAAGCTTGAAACAATAACAAAGTGTATTAAGTAGGTAGTAAACTAATATTTAAGTTGAATAACCGTAACACATTATACTAGGATATGAATTTCTGCAGAATTAAAGTCATTGAAAATGTTATAAATTACTACGCTACAAGTCCAAGTTTACTAATGGTTGTAATTATTGTATTAGATATTTTTTATTTATTTATTTTGTACATAATAAAATATAATATTACGTTTTTAAAACCATTTAGTAAATATAATATTATGTGATTTCGGTTATACAACAGTGTACAAAAGTAGTGTTGTACCTATATAGACATTTATTTAAATAGGTAATATTGCAATTTATTTAAAAAAAAAAATTGCTTTCAATCAGAAATTATTTTAAACAAATGCATAATATATAAATATATATGTATGTGTAACTTTTAATCAAACAAAGTAAATATTTGAAAAGTTTCATGTTTTTTTTTTTTTTAGTCTTTTTTAAATTTTAATTTAATCGAATCTAACGATATTAATAAACAAATTACTTTTTCTACGTAGAAGGATAACTTTAAACAAGGAAATGAAATACACGATGAAAATAATTGAGTTGGAAAGTTTAAAAAAAAAAAAATTCTTCTCGGCCAAACTTTTATTTAATGTGATTTGTTGTCTGATTATTAATTGACAGCATTTCTAATATTCGTTCTATACATACTAAACATTTTGTAACTAATTTTGATATTTTTGAAAACAGTGCAAACAATGGCCCGTCGAACGGCAGAAAAACAGACCGGAAACTTTATACCCTTCGTGCATGGAAAAGGGAATTCCTTTATTTTATATTATTTTGTAGGCGTGTTGATAAACAGAATAATATTCACTGAACTTTCCGTGATTCGAATGGAAATAATAATAATTACAGTCGCAGAAGGTTTGGCGAGAAATTCAGACGATCGTAATCTGAAATCGTTTTTTGTTTTGTTTTTGGCATTGGGTTTACATACGTCGGGAGAATTATAGCCACCATATATTATTATACATATTATAATATATGTATATATACTTTTTTTTCTTTTAAACCTTTTTTTTTCTTTCTTTATTTCCATTTTGCCGTACGCACATAATATACGCTGCAAACGTCCCGAAGACGTAAAAATTCGATAGCAATAATGTCAGTTTTTATTGCTCCCAGTCACGCTAATAACGCGCAGACGGAAATGAACAGAGAGGAGGGCTGTGGAGGCGTGCACGTGAGAGAAAGAGAGATACAGAGAGAGGTAGAGAGAGAGAGAGAGAGAGATGAATATAATAATATAGAAAGATAAACGAAAACGCCGTCTCATTTCGCGTGGGTCCGATTGGAAACGAAAAATACGGCTCGGCCGCCAGGTCTAATTTAACGAGCTTTACATTGGTGTGCGCTTGCGATTATTATTTATTAATATGGACGGGGACACACTGCCGCGCGGTCGTCACGAGACGAAACGGTCGGGCAGAGAGTGGAGCGGAAAAGCAGAACCGATTTTCCCGGGAGACGACGCGGCGGCGGCGGCGGCGGCGGAGGACGGCCGGACGTGCGGTTCTTTCGACGACGACCGGCGGCGGCGACGCTTTCGGGAAAGCGTATACGGTTGTAATTTATAGCGGATTCGCGGAGAAAACGGCACCGAAACGTTATCCGAAGTCGACGCCGCAGAACTTTTACACGGCAATCGCGCTGAGGCCGCCGTGCACGACGGTCGTGCGTAGTTCGTCGACGGTCGTGCACTTTTCATCGACGAGTCGCGATCGAGCGGGTACCTATGAGAAAATCGTGCTGCTGATAACCCGTCGACTTTGCAGGCGATCGCCGTACGAATCTGGCCTGAGCAGCCTGTTATTGTAGACAACAATTAATTTTTCCCGCTCACGCGTATCCTGTATGGCGTGTAGACATGACGTCGTCGTATATAATATGACATTGTGGATATTCTGGATGCGACTGGATTACGAAAACCCATCAATTATAATATTATATTGAACGTAATTATAATATTAATATTATGTGTGTGTGGTCGACGATGACGCGAATCGTTATGAGTGAGTTGTAGTAGTACACCATGAATGAAAATCGGTGAACAGCTTTACGCGAGATGAACATTTCCGAACTGCAGTTTTTGTTCTACGACGTGAAACGTAATATCTAATTTTAACCGTTTGACGTCATAACGTATATTTTCACAATAAACGTAATAATATGAACAATAATGAATAATATGCTCCGGATAGCAAAAAACGGCCGCGGGAAACGACGAAAAACGATATAATATAAATTGTATTTCTATACGCGATGATAATTTCAAAATTAGAAAACGCGCCTAGTAAAAATCTTTTTGAAATTTACTTAATTAATATTGTGTCAATAGAGGTACGCAATTACGCGTCGTTGTTATAATATTACGTAAAAAGCGTTTAGGATGATTAAATTATTATGTCTTACACGTTTTTTTATACACGAGCGTTCTCCGTCCGTCACACGATGGACTCTGGTGACGGTTTGTGTTTCACCGGGTCTTCGATACGATTGACGACAAATATATTTAAAATAATATTACATTTATAAGACTATCGCTGTTGTTACGACCGCTATGCCTTCGCCAAAATATTATATTGACATCATAATAATATAGTAAATAGTATAATATTATATTATGATAATATCAGCGGCCAGGGTAAACAGTCAGTGGCAGTTGTTATCGTTATATTGTTGTCCGTCTCCGATTTTTACTGTATTAAACAGGTGGCCGTGTTATAATAATTATCAGTTACCTCGCCATTGAGGATCACCGCGATTGCGGTTGTCTGTCATCGGGTCGACGAAGCGAGCAAAAGCGATAACGGTTTCGCCGATGTGGGCAAATTAAATAAAAAAATATGCGACCAAACGGTCTTGCGATTTTTTCGTATTTGACTCTTCTCCGAACGAATTCGGTGTTATCTTTTATCTTACCTACGAGAATGGAGACGATTTGTTCACACAGTTATCTAATATAAAAATATATTATCTTGTGTGCATTTTTGTTATGCCCATCCCACATAATATTTTCTAAAAATTATATAATATGCATTAAGCGTATTACTAAGGTCTGACTTTCAAATTAAGGAGATTTGGCAGAAATTTGGACGGACTAAGAACCCCCCCCCCCCATATTTGCGACAATGTTGTATACCTAAATTTTTCCAGATAGTTTAGTTTATTTAACTTTATTTCTTTATTATTATTATTATTTAGTTTTTTTGCTACACTTCCTGCGCCAATAAGAGCTTTATTTCATTCATATATCATATTTAACTTTTTTATATGATATTTGATTTGATTTTTATTAATAAATTACATTAATAATTATGTTTTATATTTAAAATATACAAACAATGCGAGTGCCATACAAACATATTAAAAAAAAAAGATCCAATGTTTTGTCTAGATCACCCAATTTGTTTTCATCTTAATCTTTATCCAGATAACATTTTTATTGTTTAATTTTATCTCGATAAAGTTTTATTTGTCCGGGCTTCTTAGCACTGATAACGATATTGCATTGCCATTAATTCTGCGGTTTAAGTCGCAGACATTCGTTTGATAACTAGTCCATCGGTTTCTGCTCATTGATAGCATTGCGGTTTTCGAATCAGACCTTATCAAAAAAAAACTAAATAACGATTTACTTTACAGCGTTATCGTCGAATCAACAGCAACCGACCGATTTTGCCGTACAATATTAATTTATCAACCGCTCTCATTTTCGCAAATTATTATATAATATTCATTATACCATTATTTATCTAATAAACTTATTCGATGGTAAGACGTCTTCAATGTTCAACGCAGAACAAAATTCACCATCATCATAATATTATTATTCAACTCGATATCTGATACACGACTGTATTTATTTCTGAACGACGTGCTAAGACAAATACGATACTTGGATTTTCATAAAGTTTGTATGTTTAAATAACAAGTAACTTCGAACACAATATATAATTATGCCCGACGAAAGCGTTAATTTGTAATAATAAGCGAACTGTCTTACTCATCACACACACACACATGTGCAAATTGCGCATCTTTACTCGATAGTCGGTATGTTCTTAATATTATGGTTTATGATAGTTATTTTGTATATAATATATCCACATGTATTAAACTTACTATTAAATTGACTAACGTGATTTACGTAGTATATTATAATATACTTATACTAAACAAATTAATATGTTATTCTAGCATATTATTAACAAATATTGGAAAATTAAACTTCTCGAGTAGACAGGTAAAACAATGCTTAAAACATTGTTTGATATTTATCTTTTGTTTCAATACTCATCGTATACGATGCATACATGGTAGGTACCAAATCAGTTTATCGAACATAAAGGTATACTGTACATGAAATCATATTATTGGTATAAACTTTTGTTTCTATGGGTTCCAAGAATATTTCAATATGATATTATTTTCATATCAGTAATAGTTTTGACAACGCTATACCGATATAGTCGATATCGAACAAAATAATAATAATATGGTCTGAACCACCTCCAAGCTACCAACCACGCTGGCAACGTTAATAATTTAGTAAAGATATAAATTTAATATTATGTTAAAAGACAAACTGACGCCATAATGAATTAAGCTACCGTGGTTTAAGGGATTAAAAAAAAAAAAAACATCAACATTTATCACACAAAAACTGTTTCGATTTTAATCGCGGTGCACGCGTTCGAACCATAATATATTTTCATCTCGTTTCGATTTTGCTTTACTTCCGTTATACCCCGGGCAAAAGTTGCACAGTATTTTGTAAAAATCATCATGATGTAAAAATAGTTTTATCAAAAACAATACACTAAGAGTGCTCTCTACTGACATATTCATATTATTATGTAGTACCTGTTCACTTCGTTTCGACCGAAAAATATTTTATAATATATATATTTATATTTCCATTGTTAAATGCAAAATATTATTCGTTTTTATGTGGCTGTGATAATAATAAACCACGATCCAGTTTCGAATGTATACAGTGCATAAATAATAGTTTGATTTCAGGCTTTCGAATATTTGTAAACACCAAGTTCGACTTATTGATGGTAATTTCTTTCCACTCCGAATTTTAAATTCACGTGGCATTTCGAGCACGATAAATTCAGCCACACACGCGCCGTGCCTTTTGTACGTACTACGTAGTTGAGACACATTCATGAATTTCAATCTACTTAAAAACGTGTAAGCACATTTCGGTTTTGAACATATTTTATTGACACATATCATGCGTGAAACTTTCGAGAAGCCAAAATGAATAATTCATTTAACAATATTACAGTTCTTTCAAAATATAAATAATCTAATATTATATATTCTACCTACTAGACGAGTGAACGTCGTAAAAAGTGTACGGTGTTATATATATATAGGTACCGAAGACTCGGTCACTTATTATGATTACCCACGAATAGCTATTATATAAATAACCGCAGAATAGACCACTAAATTAAAAGAATAATACAATAATTAATTAAATTAGATTTTTACGATAGTTCATACATCATAGAAATACAATATATCAGTATTCAGTACGTATATAGTATATGTATTTAGAGTAACAATTGTTGATATTTATCGGATGTTTTGTGCTTTTTGATAAAAAGTATTTGAAAGCAGTAGCACTTCGAAAATTCAATCGAACGACTTGCACCGAATTTAATCAAATAAAAGTTTAAATTTCCTAGTATAAACGTTTTTTTTTTTTTCTATAGACGTGTAATAATTTTGGGTCAATTGGGTCCCACAAGTAAGCTACGCTTCATATTATAAAATGCACGCTATATTTATAAGTGACCTATATTCAATCAAAATGTTTACGAAAGAAGCTCGCAGTTTCACAGTTCGGTGTTGACATTTCAACGCTACAACTTGACACGACCTATATAAATCAAAGATAATGTTGGCCCGTCACTTTATCTAGTACGACACGATCACAGTGAATAATATCGTAAAAATCAAAAAGCAAAAATGATGTAATGAACTACTAAAACTTGTAACGAATTAATATTTCATCGATTGACTTGTAATAAATTAAAGGAACACATTATTAATTAATATTAGTTGTTAAGAACGCATTTTTGTCTTCAAATAATTAGAATAAAAAACAAAAACCGAACAAATCGGTGAATTTAAATAACACAAAAAAACGAATAAATACACAGTCTGCAGAATTTCTTTCGATGCAAGCAAGACGTGAGTTAGAACTTTGTTTAAAATTTCCGCGTTGAGGTGTCGCAATATACGAACGTCGTCGGCGGCGGCGCAGCTGCATCGATGCAATATGCACTTACGCTGTTCTCTGGTGCGTTATTAAATCGAAAAAAATTAAATATAACATGTAACGACTAACGAGTGTGCACCGAGCGAACCACTTTACCGCGGTCCACGGAATATTATTATTTAAATACGTCCGTCGCATATTTAATATACCAAAGTCAGCCTCCACCGCCGCCGCCCCATTATGAGATGAAGTCGTTATAATATAATATACGAATTATTAAATTGTCGAGGAATATTTTGGTCGTGAAAAGTAAAACTAATGAGTTAAAGTCCCGCCGCCGTCGTGTTGTATAATAATTATTGTGACCGTAGAACGAACCACCGCCGATACCGAACGATTAATCGCGTTGACGTTTTTTATTCGCACCACGTCTAGGGTTTATATCCGATACCCCCCTCCTACCACATTTTACCCTTCGCTATACCACATATACCAAACTAGGAAACGAAAATGTATTTCGTTATTACGCTTTCAGGCCGCCTAACCCATTGTAACGATTTTCGATTTTACGCATTTCGGTGCAAGTGAAATGTTGCATAATATATTATAATAATATATGCCACACAGGTTTTCACGAGCATCATTACCTACACATTGTTATTTTATTGCCGGCCGTCCATCGGACGTAGTTATATAGGTACTCAAATATTTAATATTTCTCGTATGATGCGAAAGAATAAGAAAATTCAAATACTGCTTGGGCATACGCGATTATGATGGCCAACGTGCTCTCGATTGCGATCCCATAGCACTGAAATAATTAAGACTCGTATTCGAAATAGCTGGGTAGACAAATACTTTGTGAACATTTAAAAAAAAAGTTTTCACTTAACCGGCTGTTGTGAAAAAAGTCTTGCAAACTATAATATATGCACTTTTGTATTTTAAGTTGTGTAATACTTGGACTTTAAAATAAGTCATAAGAAATCGAGTTAGGCACTGCATTTGATAGGTGCTGTAGGAAAATACGAAAAAGGAGAATGAGGAATATTGATGTCTCCGAACCTATGAAGAAGAAACCTCTTTTGTTTAAATAAATAATGTTTTAAGAATCGGAAATTTTCATGTATTACGGTCATCATTTATTCTGTTACACCAAAAATAAAAATCAATTTTGTCAAAAATCGGCTTTGCGTGAAAATTCCCGTTTTTCCTTAATTTTTTTTTTGTTTTTCCTCGACGCGATCAAAAACTATTGAGAAATTTTTACTTTTGACTCCCCAAAATACCAACTACGTTCACTTTTCTGTCAGAAAAGATGCTGATGAAGAAAACACTTTTACTGCCCTTAATCTTGGTGACAGATACAAAAAAAAAAAAAAAAACACACATCATCGTAGAATAAATACATTCATCGCTTCGCTCAGAATCTAAAACAAATTTACGAAATAAAAACGAATGGTAAAAAAAAAGTTTATTTAATAAACGTAATATTATATTATTATACTGTTACAGACAGTTTTAAAAGTTAGAAAATAAAAACACATGTAATAATATAATTGAAGCAATTTTGTTTTCTCAATAATATTCATAAACAATTAGTTCGGAAGTTATTATCGTCGGCGATGAGATATAATAATATATTATAACAGTATTAAACGGACGATCGCCGACTCGAAATCGCGAGTTTCGTATCGTTCTAGCGGTTTTTCGGATATTATGGTCGAGTGATACTCGAATTCGCGCAACAGCTGTCGTCTTGAACGACCGACACCGTTTGGAATCAAATTTACCGAGAGAGTTTCGACGATCGTGTTCGGGTCGAGAAATTCCGACGCCGCAGCGAGAACTATGCAGCCAAGTTATACAATATTAAACCTCACAATGCATTCCATTGTAACCCGCCACCTTCGTATTGTTCGTGTTCATCGTCAATGGTGTAGCCGGCGAATTTATTATTATCTATAGGTACAACACAATTTCCCCTACGAAACGCGGGGCGCAAAAGACAAACAGAATGAAACCCGACCCGACGTTTTAGCGAGCCCGAGGCGCTAATAAAGCCGACGTTGACTAATGTCTCGGACTCGGCGGCCAAAAGAATTTCCTTCTTTGTACGTTTCGCGAATAAATTGTAATAATTTATTATCGTTATTAGTATAAGAATAATGTCCCGTAATTTGCTTTCACCGTGGCGACCGTCGGCGTTTTACGATAATATCATAATAATATTATAATATTATTACTACGCGTCGTACGATAATATCTTATATATAAAATTCTCGTGTCACAATGTTAGTTATCATACATACTCCTCCGAAACGGTTTGACCGATTTTTATGAAATCTTATATGCATATTCAGTAGGTCTGAGAATCGGCTACTATCTAAGTTTGTATGCGGTGCGATAAGTGGTTCAGGAGTTATGGCGAGTTTAAGTTATTTTGAGATTTACGATGGAAATATTTGTTTATAAATGGTTGCCATTGGTTACAACCTACTAACTCGGTTGTTGTTTTTTTTTTTTTTTTTAATGTACCTAATTCTGATTTCAGTTACTTACGCATCTCATTGGGTCCGCCATCCACCGCAGGCATATGGGCATATGATTCAGGCAACGCTGGAAGGGACAGCTAGGATAAGACAGCTAATATAGCTGACACTTCGAGTCACGAAGTGCGCGTGATCAGCTAGTTATTATTATAAGTGTTAAGCGAATAAACGATAAGACATAATATTACGCGGCTGGTGAAATATTCCGTTTAGCGACCGCGTGAGATAAACGACAAAAAACACATCGCTTCTGCAAGACCCGATTTCGGTATGCTCGCCGCGCAGCCATCCCCCCATCCCGTCGCTCGGGGTTTTTCGCGACGGCCCAGTAATATACTGCAGAAGTATATATATAATATATATGTTCACAGCGGCCAACGCGTTTGAAGGGACGCGCAAAGGCCGGATCATTTATGGGTTTTACACCGGTATTATTTATTGCACTTTTGGCTGTTAAAAGCGCCCGGCTTAAAATATATATATTCGCAACTGACAGTGCCACGCAGCCATGATAATGCGCATCGAGAATATATTATTATCATTGTACACACGCTCGCGCGATATGGGCGATTCCCACACGAATTCTATACTAGACTATGGTTTTCGGTCGTACGAAATAATCAAACGTCACTCCTCCCCCTCCCCGACATCAATATTACGCTATTATTCAGGTGTACAAATTGTTATTTGCCGCTCTGTAGTCGTAGTGGCCGCTGTACGCCGTCGTAGTTCGATCGGTTCGACACGAAAAATCGTGTTTTAAAATCGCGTTAAATATCCCGTTAAACGCCTTTTAGTCGAAGAATTCCTCGAAAAACCCGAGAGGATCCTTCGAAGGAAAAACAATATATTTTATTGATTTATTTATTTGTTTGTAAAAGCCAATCGACCGTTTTAGGTTTACAGTAAACGTTTACAAATAATAGTTTTTATAATGCATAAAAACTATAGCGAACAATATAAATGAAATCAAATGTTAATATACCTAGTATATTATTATCTCATACATTTATTTAAAAATTAAAACTGAAGTTAGGTGTTTTTGAATTTTACGGAAAAGGATAAAGGATTTTACGGAGGAAATGGTAACGTCCATAAGATGTACTATGGGTAGGTAGTACTTGGAAGAGGGAGTGATTTCCGGAGAAGTAGAAAAGGAAATAAATATTATAAATTCTACGCTGCTGTCGAATCTTGTCTTGATGAGTGACGTAGCAAACTATATTATAATATACGTACTCAATACGTCACGAATTCTGTAACGTTTAAATGTATGATTGTTGTTCGATCATAACACCTGTAGTAAAACTGCAACGACGTCTCAAAAGGCATAACAACGGCCCCACGGTAAGTTACATTTTGTGGGTACCTTAAATACTCGAAGGATAAGACATTTTGAAATTAAATCGTTGCAATGCGTTGGGCTAGATAAAAACTACTATGTCCATAAAATAATCCACGACGAAAGCATTTATATTAATCTTATAATAAATGTATCGTCTATGTTATTATGGTATTTTTTTTTTTTCGTAAATGCTTACGAATCGTATTTAAAAGTTTGTAAGCAGTTGAACTCGTAAGTTTTTAAATCCGTTGTAATACTGGTATATTGAATAGTTTTTACCATAAAGTGCCTAGTCGTTTCGTGTGATTCTTTTACATGATATTAACATAGTTGGTATTTTGTAAGCATACAGATAAATCAGATTTCAAAAATCGTTAATCATTTATAGTGTACCATATAACAAAATATAAATCTTAGATTTAGCATCGCTATACAACTATTGTCAGTACTCTTTTTATTAAAATGATTTCTATCTTATAAGCTTCATCGCCTTTTTTCTATTTAAAATATTTATTTACATATTACATATTATAATTTAGTATAGTATATACTATTATAATATTACAAGAAAATTACATTTTTGTGAGTTTTAATATTTTTTTTAGGGAAAATGATTATTACATAAAATGCCAACATTTGATATTTCCAACAGATTCGTTTGTACAGAATTAATTAAACATTAAAACGGTTTCATGCAAATATAATATAATATATATTATAACACAATCGAATCAATTGAGTCTGTTTCCTTGGAACGGTTCGCTCCACTTATAGCGAACAGCCAAAGCGTACCATTAAAACGCATCGTAATTACAACATTACAATAGGTAACGATAAAAAGAAGACCCACAGTTGATTCGTTGTAATTAATCAAAGGAACTGCTTTAGTCATAATATTATTAATTATGGCACTTCGTTACGGTACAACAACAACCATGTCACTGTTTTCGGTATCGATTCCGGCGACGGGGCGGCAGGGAAATAATAAAGGAAGAAATAAACATTATTTACCCAGCCGCAAATAAAAATATAAAACATCGTCGTCCGCGATTGTTGTAGTGCGCTCTTAAGTACGCCAAAGAGATAGGCATCGTTTAATCACCGAAGCTACGCGAACTTACAACCGATATTAGTTTTTCGCGGAGGACAATGTTTCGAAGACGTATCGCGTGGTACACGAGAACTAAAGGCACCGGAGACAACGGTGCCGTTGCGTGCAAAGTTTTCCAACGTTATTTTAATTATTATCTTCGGCCATTTTTTCCCCTCTTCTTTGTTACATTGTTTACTTTTCTCTTCGCGTCGTAGAACTTTGACTAGTAAACACCGCGGGTGGTGGGCGGCCGAATGAAAGAGAAGACGGCGGAGACACGGCTAAAAAAAAATGACGAGGGAAATGAGAAAGGGACAGAGGGACAGAGAGACAGAGAGAGAAAATACTTTTTACTACCGCTCCTCCCGGCTCCGGCGGAGGAGAAAGTTTTTTTCCGAACAGAGCGAACGAGAGAGAGAGAGGCAGAGAGAGACGTATACATGGTGAGGTCGCATGGCGGAAGGGTGCAGGATGGAGGGGAAATTCTCCTGCCGGAATAACAAAACAATTGTAGTCCGGGAGCTTGATTAACGGTTTTTTGGTTTGTTTTGTTTATTTTTTTCCCCCGGTTCGTGTATACATATAGCCGTCGGGTTGGAAACTTTATTGCCGCCACCAACCGGAACTCCAGAAGAGAACTTGGTCACAGTCTCTATGCCCTTTAAACTAATAATGCGAGCGGCGGCGGCGGAGAACATACGCGGTCCGATCACGAATCGTTTCCGGAAAATGCGACGAAATCGGTATCTATATTCGTAATACGCGGAAATTTAACGACATGCGTCCTATAAAACGCATTTCACGCCTTCGTTCGAGCAGCACACGTCGATCACGGTCGTAGAAAACCGAGGAGAAACGGCGAGTCGATAATGGTTACTAGGTACGTGGTTTCCGGTGTCTCAGGTGACTTGGATCCTGTTCGCAAACTCCGCGGCTGTTGGCGATTAATCGGCGGCCGATTAACGTCATGACCGCGAAAAATATAAATACCTTTCAAGAAAATATTATAATATAAGCCCATTTCGCATTAGCTGTGTTTTGGAATAAAATACTAAGACCGTTGTAAATCGCGCGATCCCGCGGTCTGAAAATCCCGGATTTCTTATACCTAATATAATTATTATTCGTAATATTTTTTACGCATTTAACGACGGTACCGTTGTGACGTCTTAATCGTAAGTCATAAAAATAAAAATGTATCGTACCCCTACGTTGCAGTTTTCCTGTCTTCCGAAAACGAGACGTTATCGGTTCACCCGCTGAAGACCGAAAGTTTCCCGCGCAACGGTCGTTTTATACGAGCGTATTTACAATAAATAATATTGTTTTTCGCCGAACCGAACACGACGGAATGCCACACCGATCGTCGGAGAGGCGAATCGAGTGTTCGGGAAACCTCGAGAGTGTGGCGATAAAAAGACGAACGTCAAGAGAGAGAGAAGCAACAGGAGGCGGCGGAGGCGGTAGACGCGACGTTCGTTTGAATGAGAGATACGCAATAATAGAATAATGTTTATGCGGCGGCGGTTCGGCGGAATACGCGTATATTATTTGCGTGCAAACTGACTTAATCGTCCAAACTAGACCTTCGGGATGCCACGGTGGCCCGCGTATCCGACTAACCGAAAGTTAATTAATAATTATTATTCACAGTGTTTTACGTCTAGTACTCGCGATCGTTATTCAAAACCGGGTTGACGGCGAATAATAAATTTACCGCGTATTTTTTAACACGGCGCTCTGGGTATGCAAAATAACACCACATAATGTCACGCCTGCTATACCTATAATAATAGTTGTAGTAGTAACAATAATAACATTGTCGAGATATCATAATATTCAAGTTATTATTATAATATTATTACCGTCGTCTAAATAATTATAATTGTATGACGTGCACGGTTATAAGAATATTTATGTATGGCAAAAGTGTTGTTCTATTTTGAAAAAGTGGACCAAGACACATACATTTTTTTCAAATCAAAACTATACGTCAGTTGCTACGTAGTAATTAATCGATATTAACTCTGAAATGTCTGTATTTTAGAAAACCGTTTTAACGTACTTACATTTTTTTTATGTTATATATTGAATTTCATTTTATTATCTTGAATTATACCGTATAAAGTCATATATATGTTTTAATTTGATTTTTTGGAGTTTTTTGGTTAGGTAATTTAACTAATGGTTAATTTAGTGTTTTTTGGTTATGTATATTTTAAAGTACTATGCTTCGTCACTTACGATACTCGATACACAAATATTTTAATAATTAATGATAATTTATAATATAGATAAAAAAAACCTATGTTTTTGCTATGGCCGTGTTAGTAGTAGTATAGTTGTTATAGTATTTTTTTATCTTAAATTGACCTACCGGCTATTATCGAGAGTAATAAAATTAACCACAAAATAATTAATTAGACTAATGTCTCTGCCGATAACATGAACTGAATACTTTTTAAACTTTTAACTAATTGTATTATACATTTTTTTTAGTGGTCCAATAACTAACTGAAGAGTTTAAATTATTTAAATAATTCGATATTTTTAACAAAAAAAAACAAAACATAATATTTTTTGAATGTATTTTATTTAACCTTTTGCATAGTTCGTTAAAAATATATGTATATACTATATAATATGTATAACTATATATTTACATATTGTATACTTTATATACCTTTTATTTTCATATTAATCTGCAAGGGCCAATTTTGATTTTAAAAACATATCTGCATCTCGTTCATAACCACATTTTTTTAGAGCTGAAGATTATGAACATTAGGTTGATTTATTTGAGGTCTTTCACATATTTTACTGTTATACAACTAATACAATTTGAATTTAACATTATGTAATAAATATTATGTTATGCCGGTAATATTGGTTTGGCCGTTATACATTTAATTATTCCGAATGCTTTATACATTTTCATATTATTTTTTGTTTTTCTTATTACATTATATTATTTCGTTTAGAAAATGTTCATTAAACTAATTATAAAAATTCAAATCATTAAAATTTCGATAAGCATATTTCAAACTACCAACGTAACAATAGCGCCTACGTGTTTTATTGATATTTTACATAATTATTTTCTGACATTTAACACGTATTTGCTTATGATTAATAATTCCTTTAATAAATTACCAATTAATTACCAAAACAATACGTACACTATTGTAATAAATAAATTGTTCAATTTATCTTTATTCGTTGCATATATTGTTATCGAATTACGCACGGTATTGTCTGTTACATAATATTATTTTGATTTTTGTTTGTGTTCGTGTTGTTCAATCACGTTGATCAATAATAATATTTATAATTTCAATAAATCAATCGTCTGGAAATTGTAATCTAATTATATATTATATTTTGTGCTATGACGTTTGTGCAGCAAGCGAGTTTGTGCAACCGTTTTTGGAAAATAACACTGTCGGCGCAATGTCAGTCACAATAATAATACCGTATTGATGTATTATTATATAATAATATAATATAACTAACTGCCGGGAGCGCATAAAAAGTCGATACGAAAATTCCAGAATTGCCGGTTACTAATTGGGGTGGTGTACCGCAGGGTCGCCTGCACCGGGCCCCGAACATCAAAGCGAAGACCACTCTGCGTCGTGTTGTATTGTTTGGCGTCATAACCATGACAATCATAATTATTATTGTCGGCATAAAATTAAGGGCGGCTGTCCGCGCGGAGGAGCAGAGGAGGTCATCACTGATTACTAACGTGGTCCGGGAAATTCGTACGGTCGTGGTAATGTTTTACTTCCGCGCGCGATAATCACAGCGATTTATACAGCTGCGGCGTCGTGTCGTCTCGTCTCGGACTCGTGTATAATAATATTATTATGCGGGCAGACCGGTGTTTGCTCAATCCGAACGCCAAACGGCGGCGGCGTAAGGTCTGTGGTGGAATTTCGACGGAACCGAAATCCCGTGTCGGCAGTCTTCTAAATCGGCGTCCGGGTCACACTCGTACACACCGTGGGAGCTTTTTCGTTTCGACATTCCAATATTATTTTGAATCGATGCGTTTATTTTTTTTTATGATTGCGAACGTGTGCGCGTATAAAATGCTGCGACGACTACCATAATAACGCGATTTTGATGCGTGCGGTGAAAATACAATCGTCATAAGCTCAACCGTCAATTTATTGTGATGTAAATCGAACGCAGTTAAACCTCGTATATAGTTTCACGCCAATTACCTATTAAGACATTGCTGGACAAACATTTGAAATGCCTTTAATAATAGGTATCACAATAATAAATTGATAATCATTTACTAACAGTCACTACCATTATATTAATATTTCGTTCTAAAATAGAAATCATTCACTAACTGTAGGTATTATAATATTTATTAGTCGCGAGTGTAAAGCGCGTGATGAATAGCCAATTTCCGATTCGCCTGTCGTCTGTTTTATACATGTTTTGTCGTCGGTATGTCGGTCTGGTTTTTTATTTTTCAACTCGTGACCGACGAGGAATGTGTGCAACTACGACGGAAGTAAAAAAAAAAAATAAATAAACATAAAACACCGGTAATAAATACAAACGATCAAACACCGTATATGTATAAAGGTATATATAATAATAAAGCGCGTACCGTCCGGAAGTTTGAGCTCGCGTATATTATATTTGTAATAATTATCATTTCGCGTCGCCGCCGCCGACACACGCTTTATTATTCATAAAAAAAAAAAACCGTTCGAGAGCAACGAGAGTGTGTTTGTTCGGACCGGGAGCGGCGGCGGCGGAGTACGAGAGCGAAACGTTTCAGTAGTGCGGTGCGCGACGTTTGTGTGCGTGTGCGAGGGACTGGCCGGGATATAAAACCGTAGTATTTTGGGAGTGTGGAGGGAGAGGGGGGGGGGGGTGTCATCGAGGGAAAGGAGGTGGTACGCGTCGGTTAGGGTGGTCGAATTAATTATTTCCCCGCGGCGGCTGATGACCCTCCCGGCTCACCAGTTGCCACCATCGCCGCGAATACTAACGTCACACCCGCCACCGAACGACATTTCTGCTCTTGGCCGGTATAAAAAAACAACGCTTTCGAGCCGAACAACAGTGTGTGTGTGTGTGTGTGTGTTCGAGAGATTTTCCGGGGCGGTCGCGGCGCGGTCCAGGATTGACGGAAGTGGATCCGGAAATACGCTATTCAACGACTACTACGCTGACTAGACGCTGTTTAAAAGTGTCTTCCGGACGACTGTTGTAGTTCCGACAGGCCACGACGTTCCGAGTTACTTTCATCATCGGTCTTCGTCATCGTTTGCCGCCGGTCTTACATTTAAATATTTTGAAAACACAAACCGCGTCGGTATCTTCTTTCCTTCCGTTCACTAACCGCGGTTGGAGGCTATACGCCACCCTCGAGTTCGTGACAGAAAAACGCGACAAACGGAAACAGAAACACAATATTCTAGTTAAGATTTCGGGGGGGGGGAATACTTTTCGAACAAAAAAATTGAGACCACGGCGTTGTGATCGTTTTACAGATCCGCCACTTGGTGAGATCAGTAGTTGTAGACTGATTCTGCTGTGATGATTTTATCGTGCACGAAATTGAAGTGCGAAGACTCAGTCTGCGATGTAAATTTGGTCGTCTTATGGTTTATGCAAGGACATTGGTACCTGCAGATGTGAATGTGACACGACACGTCTTTGTGAAAGGACTAACACCGACGACAACGGTTTCATCTCTTGCGAATAATCGCCATAATATTCACAACAACGAATATGGAAATCGCTAAATATTAATTTCCTACGCGGAACACGTCGTCGTGGAATAGAATAATATTATTACTGTAGGAAGTTATACTTCGTTTTGACGTTTGTTTCGTTATTCGTAATATCGAGAAATTTTATCGTATAGAACATTACAATAACATATTGATTTTACCGTCCGACTATATCGGATTGGTGGTTTTCGACGGAAAAGGGGGAAATTTTCCGATTTAAATATGATGTAACTTTTTAGAAAAAAAAACATTTTTTATTCACGTTTATTTAAAACCAGTGCGTGTAGTATTAGGTACGACCAATTAAATATTATAATAAGATGACTATATTTTGCGGATAAAATAAAAATCAAAACGTCTTTTGCACACGATAATCCGGCGGATAAAAGGCTTTGCGCATAAAATGCCGTCCAACTACTACTATACACTGCGGACAAATCGTTTCGGTACCTATACCCAATCAATAATGTTCATATATATTATTGTGTTCACCCTTATATGTACGTTACACGTTTATTATGCAAATCGTCGTCGTGATAAGTTTTGAATTAAAAACATTGAACAATATTTGACTCCACGGACCCGACCGACATTATACATAGTTATATGATATATAGTATCGTTTTAACAAAAAAATATATTTTTAGATATATACGTATATGGCAGACCATCTGACGCGGGCCCGGAGAACGCAATCCGAGACGGCTTCACCCGAACGCATTTAATCTCGCGAGTCTCCGGACATCATCATTCGCGGCGCGTTTTATTTCATTTTTTACCGTCGGGCGGTCTCGCGGGACGTCACGGGAGAACTGACCGCAGAAAACTTTTCGTCAGATATACGTATTAATCTTGCACCGCCGCCGCTGTTGCGACCGCGACGAGACGTTGCCGATGATCATCCTCGACACACGCATTGTTGCCGGGGTCACGTCTCCCGGGACGAATTTCAAACGGACGACGACGACGACGACGACGACGACAGCGAGCGGGGCCCGGAGACGTGCCGCACCGTCCCGTACGTTCGCTCTACACGTTATACATTATATATTTTATGTATACGGCGAGCACAGCTGCGTTTTGGTACGGTAAACCGAAACCGTGAAAATATACACGCCCGGTACGAGACAAAGGCGTGCAGGTATATGGGTATAATACCCATCCCCGCAGGGTAACCGCGGTAGATACGCCGCCGGTAATATATCCGCTGGGTTTCGGTCGCGCGAATTCCGATCCGACTGAAACGGCCCGGCGAAACCGTTAGCCATTTTGGCTAGCACTCGAATATAACGTCAAAAATCATTATGACGACGGACGAATTATTATGACTCATAATAAACGATTTATTTTAATCGTACTAATAATATACTATTACTGCGTCGTATTAAATAATATGTCAACTCAATATCAGTGCGTGTCACGCTGCAGTCGTCTCTGTCGTCACTACATCGACAGTCATCGACATGTTCCGATGTTGTTATCAAACTCAATGCCAAACAGTTTTCTTCTGTCCGTTGTCTCTGGACGCCATAATATGCGTATAGTGACGTCTCGTTAGTTCGTTCGATATTAAAACACGGAGTGGATAATATGGCAACTTTACTGGCTCGGCTGAAAATGAATAATCAAGACTCGAGCGTGTTTAAAATAGGTTTCTTTCTTGCGTTGTCCGTATTCTCAAGATAATACACCCTACGCGTGATTATCCCTCAACATACTCAGGGCGTTGGAAAAACCATCGCTATCATCTCGTTGACGAAACTCCGACGAACACGTCTTTATAACCTCACTCCCGGGAGGCACAGTGGACGCTCCTGGTCTCCTCCCCAACGTAAGTTTTCATATCCCTATAATATTTCTTATTTTCCAGAAATCACTACTCCGTCTCCCGAGTACCACCCCACAATACATCCCATGGACAACATGACCGTCCCCAACATAAAATGCTAGGAATATATTAAATAGTCTTTATTTTGGTTTTAGTTTTTAAATATTATGATATAAGTGCTGTAGTATAACATTAGTAGTAGTATATAACTACTGTTTAATTTAAATTCAATTATATTGAGTTGCCTTTTCTATACTAATTTGTTCTGTATTACAGCGCATTATAATTAATGACTCTATTACGGGTAAACGTAAACAACATAAACCGAAAACCTAAAATTACCGATTGGCGTTTACAAATAAATACATAAATTTTAACTATTGCTTCGTGGAAATCAGCAGCAGCGGCAGCCTCCGCCGCATTTTATTTAGCGGGTACCTACGAAAGAACGATTTCGCACGAAAGACTTGTACGGATTGAATATAATATTGTATACGCGGAGGGCGGCGACGACAGTATAACGATAATAATAATTATGCAACGCGGCACCGAATATTATATAAATATTATAAAATACAAAACTCGAAGGAAAAAATAGCCTAACGAGCGAGTAAAAGGATGGTATACTATAGGCGCGGCGCGAAACAAATTTACGGTAATTTTGTTATTTTATTATTATTATTTTTTTTTTTTAACGAAGTGGCTCCCTCTCTGCGTTTTCTCATTTCGCCGTGTTTTCATTTCCACCGTTTTTTGGAAAAAAAAAAAATTAATTTCAATAATATAATAATAATTATCATATCGAGTCCTCGCTCTCGTCGGATACACGTGCTCGCCTACGCGTCGTGTATTGTAAGTATAATATAATACGTATCGCCGCGCGGGCGGCCGTCATTAAACCCTTTCTCGACCCTTTCGCGGGCCCCGTGGCTGGGGATCGTTAGGTTTTCGAGTGCCGCCGCCGCTATTGTACGACCCGGCCGGGCCCCGCTGCAGTTTGTCGCACTGGCACTGGTGACTCTTTTATAAGGTTAGGTTAGAGGCTCGTGGCGTATACCACTAAAGACTGAACATAATAATTAAATTTTCTCGTATTCGAGTCGTCGTGTTGTATACGCGTATACTATTTACTTAAAATAATAATTATAAGTATCGTTTCTGCGCAACAACTCATTTCTCTCCTGAAACCAGATGCATTACGTAGAAGACGCGTTTTCGAACGACGACGTGCTTGTCGCCGACCGACAAATAATAATTATTATACACTGTTATATTATAGGGTGACGAAAAATATAAAAAAAATACTGGACGAACGATATTATTTTGGGTTGGCAGCAATAAGACCTCAACAGATTGTTAAATAATTTTAAAGATATTTCGGAGATGACGTGCCCGTCGGACGAGCAGCAGTGTTGTCTGCGGTAAGGGTGACGACGGTCGTGCGGGTTCTCATAAATATATTACACTGTGCAAAATAAGACATGCGTCGTGTTGCTCATGACTATATATTGTTTCAACATAGATCTGTGAGGATATTGTAAGGTACGTTTCTGTTTTTACTTAGACGAGTAGTCAATAGTCATTTCACGGAGATAAAGCGATTCAAACGTGACCATATTATTCGGGAAAAAACTGAACAAAAATCGTTCGTCGTGGCGACGGGTACCGAGAGGGACAGACGAGTGACGATCTGGTTTTAAACGGGGCTACGGTACTGCAGTCTATAACCATATAACAATAATTGCCAGTATTATTAGAAATTCTAAAAATTAGAAATTTAATAAAAAACATTATACCTATTATTAGCGCATTGAACAACAGCTGGACGAAGGTGAGCAGTGAGTACCATTGACGAATTACCTACCTATTATGTAATATTATGTGTGACTATACCGATCGAATGTGCTCTTGTACACTAAACATATTATCTTACGGTTTTCCGTACGGAATAGATTTTAATTTTAATCTTACAATATAACCACGACATTTTACTTAACCGATAATAATATTTACTATTGAACACGTACGTTTATACTTTGTGCTTTGTGCGCTTATACCTACTGAGAAAAACGAAATGCGTATGGCTGCGCGGTGCAGGAAGACTGAGGTAAAAACATCTGTAGACTAATAATATAATACGTTTCGCAGACGTTTTCACGCCTGTAGAATACAGTTAATTACCATAAAATTGATTATTTAAGTAAAACTACTTAACTGTGATGTTGACTACCTCGGATATATATATACGTCTATAGCACATTTTTTTTTTGTGCTAACGTAACAAAACATTTTTTCATTAAATTACCCTCGCCAAAGTTTACTAATTAAGTTTACTTAATTATAAATGTTTCGTACAACTATTTACTGTTTACTTATACATTATTTTGATATTGTATTACCTACTTATACTATATAAGACTTTAAATCTATAAAATCTATCACTTAAACGTACATTTTTAAACATGCCAAAATCAATACTTATACCGTTCGATATTATAATATTATACTGTGTATAACTTTGTCACGGCGGTAATAATTATGAAGTCAGTTTTTTCATAGTAATTATTATTACGGAATTTCGAATAATTATACTTTTATTGTTACATTGATAATATTATATTATTATATAATATTAATTTACATGCAATATTATATTTGCATTTATATAGAAGTAAAGAACTACTAAAAATTTACATAGTATCAGTTACCTATATGAGGAATATTTACAAACCATTAACATCTTTGAATTTTTCAATTTTTCCAAATAATTGTATTCTTTTTATTCTCGTTTTAGTGCAAAAACTCGGGATTATTTATTCAATGCCCAAAAGCTGTTGGACTTAAAACGACGGTTTTACATAAATGAAATATAATTCACTCAAACGGAATATTATGAAACATTTATTTATTTTTGGTGTGAATAAATAAACTTATAATTTTCATTAATAACGTTCAATAAAAAAAAAAAAAAAAAAAAAAACAAGAATTTCTTTTAATGTTTTATATTTTATGGAAGGATAAATACACAATCGCTTTATATTTATTTATGAACATTTATTTTTATTTTTCTAAATTATTACAATAATAATTCAGATTTATACTAAATATGCACTGATTATAGAAATATGATTTTTTTTTCAATATAATGTATAAAATTGCTATGTTTATTCAACCACAATATTATATCATGGAGGTCGAAGATTAGATTTCCGGGAACTTGAATTCTGGTTATAATTATTATAATCATGATAACGAATAGTATGAAGTGATTTACGGGGATAAAGAGATTTGCTTATATCCGACAAGTTATTTATTTTGTTTTTTTGTATAAAAGAAAATTGTTGGTCAATAAGTCGTATTTTATTGAGGCGAGAATGACGCATTGTCACTATACTCCGAGATTGAAAATAAAAGCAAATTTATGAAGTAATATTGTGAATGTAAACGATTTTTAAATTGGTAAATTGTATATTTTCTCTAGTGAGCAAAAGTATTTTTTTTTTTTTAATATAAAATAGCGAAAACGTAGTACCTGCCGACAAAATTGTATTTTCAAATTTAATACTCGATCGTGCGTAGAACAGTCGCATACACCGTAAGGCGTAATGGAACTGTCTCAAATTGTATACGAGTATAAAATATACGTTCATAAAGGTTCTCTAAACATAATATAATTATATAGGATAATATATTATTTCACAAAGGGAAAATATTGTTGCGATTTCGATTTCTTGTGCTGCCGAGACAATACCCTGCTATGCAGTTTTTAATAACGTTAAGCGTACGACTTGCATTATTACGATAATAAACAGTGCCCATACACCTACCTACCTTCGTAATATTATACGTTCTGTAAGACCTGTGCATTTGATATTGCACAACGGTGTTCGTATACGACTTTAACAGACTTTTTCCGCTGCGATATCATAATAATATAAACAATACGCGTCTGACGCTACATTAAAACGTTTTCCAAACAACGCGATTAAGTGCAAGTCATTTTCAAACACGGTGCGTGTTCTCGGCCCTTTGTCGAGACGCGTCTATTGCATCGGGCTGGTAAAAAAAAAAAAAACCTACCCCCGAAGAAATGTCTCAAATCCGAAATGGGTTGTGCCGAAACCATAAAGTGCGTGTACGCACATTATAATAATATAATATTATGCCGTTGGCCGTTGTGAAAAACATCGGGGTTTGCGCGTCTTTCGCGATGAATGATAATATTTACGGTTCGATCGAAAAGGGAAAAAAAGAAATATTGTAATAGCGTTTAAACTCTTCTGATCGTAAATAATCTCTCTGGAATGCATCGCCATTGAAATGCCATTACAATATTCCATTGTCGGATTACGTATCCGGCGTGACTTTTGTAAGACATAAATAGTAATTTGTCGTAATCGTCTATCGTCGTTCGAAAACTTTTTTCAAAAAAATATCAACAGTTGTTGTTGCCTGGTACCTACAACTGCGATGTGTTAACATTAGTATTACACTATATTATGTTATTGTTATAATATAATCTTATTATTAGATTTCTTTCTTTCTTTCTTTTTTTTTTTTTTTTGTTAACAGTTTTTGAGTTTGTAATTTACACGCGTTAAATCTTTTATGATTTACTGTACTGATAGACTAAACTTTGATGATTTTGGCTTTGGCAACAAAAACGTAATCATTATATTATCATTAAATTAGTTTATCGGTTCAATATAGTAATAATTGTTTCGTTGTCAAAAAAAAAAAATGTGCAACAAAACACGTGACTGCAGTGGTAGACTTGTAGTATACTTAAACGAGTGATAAGAACACTATTTGATTTTCAAGGGATAGGATGAAGGAGGGAAATAGAGCGAGAGAGTGTGTATTTACGAGAGAGGAAGAGAGCGAGACAGATATTTTCGATATCCTCTCTCCATAATATTACTATTATATTAGTATGGTTTACACACAGTTCGAGTTTTCTCGTATATATTGCTATAATAAACGTATAACTATTTCATAAGGATTACGGACGTAACCATTGCTGCAGGTGATGGACCAGGGCATACAAGTCGAGCATTTCTGAGTTTTTCCAAGTCGCGATTACCGATGTATAATGATTCCGACGAGGTATCGCACTTGAAAACATATTACTGGACCTGACGTCAAAACTCAACTCTGTCTGTACTATTTTATCGACGTTTATAATTAATATAATATTTATATGTCAATCGATATTCATATCTATTACGAGTCCGAGGCGACCAGAAAATATAATAATATTACATATTATAATTCATGACCAACGCACGATATATGAAATAAAAAATAAGATATGTTTACTATTCAAAAACAACAAAAAATAAATAAAAAACAAACCCGACTCATTTTTTGTTTACTCGTCATTTGCGGCACACGCGTGAAATTAAGACCGCATTTCCACCGTTGTTGTGTCTATGAAATCTATCCGAACATCTTCAGATTATATACACAATAAATATTATATTGGTATCTTTACATAATAATAGGTATGTTGAAAACGATTGTCGAGAAGCGTAGTAGACCTTTAAGTAGGTAGGCTACCGCACATTATTATGTGCAGTCGTGTTTATGACGAACAACCGTCTGAGCATTTTTTTTTTGTTTACCGTCGTAACAGAAAGAGAATTTTCAATATTTATTTCTTACAATAGTTTTGAAATATTCGTTCGTTTATATAAAACAAAACAAAAAAAAAAAAAAACTATTAAAATACGAGAAGCAATCAATGAATACAGTATGTTTGAAATGCTCACTCAAAATAAATGCAACAGAAAAGTGTATAATATTATTAGAATATCATTATAAGCATACGCGTAAACGTCGTATAGCCGGGTAGTACTACTGTGTTTGGTTTTCGTTTTTCTTCGACAAGTGCGGAAAACGAATCAGTCCAATATTGGTTTATTGTGTACGGTATGTTATAATATACTATATACATATATAATATATATATATATACAGTGTAACAGTATTAAAATATCCTCAAACACACGCACCGACGACGACGACGGTATAATACAAATGTTTTTTTCCCTCTCAGGCCGTGTTTAATAAAAAAACAATATTGGAACGCAAAACCTTTCATAACCGTAAGCACAACTCGTCTGGACAATAATATTACTCATTGTTGTGCGTCGAACAGCTGAACGGCGACCGGTGCAGATATTATTATAATATTGATATTACACGACGCGCTTCCGCTACAGTGCAAAACAACGCTTTTCCGATATTTTGCAAAAGTCGAATGCATATCATTATAATACAGAGGAAAAAAATAGGATTTATCGCAACGAAACGGAATATATGAACAGTATAAATCATTAGAATATATTATTATTATATCTTTAAGTATATAGGATATCGATCGTTGTAAATATTGTTATAAACGAATCTGCAGCCGTTTAATAAGCGATTCTGATCGTCATAATATCGTCGTGTAACGTCAACGTCATATTATAGCTATTAATAGATTTAGCGACCACTTATAATCAAATCGAAAAGCCTTTACGCTTGTCGATCTGTATGATAAGTGATCAAATATTTAACCCTTATTATCGTGTTACCCATATATTATTATGGTATTGATATCCGTGATTATATAGTAACGCTAATAATATAATATCTCGGTGGATGTTTTATTAATATTTTTTTTACATTTCGAAAAAAGGATAAAAAAAAAAATACCGTGTATCAATCTGCTGTAATTCAATATTCTTGTTACGTATTTAAGCATTCATATCGAATACCGAGCGCGGTTCTATATTATTTAGCATTTTTTTTTTCGCGTATTTTTATGTTTAGCTTCGACGAAAAGTCACCGTGCCACGCCGTCGTTATGCAAACAATTTATAAATTCAATTTCACGAAAGCACGACTTGTTTATAATTTATGAAAACTACTGAAATATAAATCGGATGAAATACGCACCATAATCAGTAGTTTTTTCTATACATAAATTATGCTAATATTACTCTTTGCTTGATTAAATATAACAATACGATAAACATTATACGCCTCCATTATCAATCGTTATGTGTTAGCTATACGTTTGAGTCCAAGTATGATACACATTGTTTTCAGACGAATAAACTCACTGAGTGATTCACCAAGCACGCTCAGCTCCATTTTTTCATTTAATAATGAATGTATTCAAATTCTGATTTTTAGAATAATTTTCTATTGTTAAGTATACTTTAAGTCTGTGTCTAGACAGGGTTACAGTTCTTGAGTAGTGCAAAAAATCGCGAGAATTAGAAAATATGGTTTTCGAGTGTATATACCTAAGACTTCCGAAAATCAGAATTTGAAAAAATCAATTATTAAATGAAAAAAATGGTGGTGAGCCAGCTTGGTGAATCACTCTGTAATATTAAACCGTTCGTAGTATAGAGTGGTTTTAAAACTTGTGTAGTTTGCAGTGCATTTTTCATGGAATAACACTGTGAGTTGTTTTGTGCCGAGTATAAACCGAGTATGACAAGGTATAGAGGTACATCGTATTTTAATATTATACTCATCACGAGAATGAATGTGTTTTTCACTCGAAACTTTTTATATATATCGATACGAGGACTACAATATAACGTTGAGTATCGACGTTGAACGAAAAAAAATAAAATAATAATAACCATATTGCCGTGGGATTGAAAAGATTGAAAATTGTTGCGAAACAAATTTAACAGTAATAAAAAGACTTTGGCGAGTTATTTGTGACGGTGTGCGCTTGACGTGAATTGATGACTGCATTAGTCTCATTTTATCGATATCGTCGGAGGGGAGGGGGTGGGGATAAAAAGTAACAATATTTTTCGCGCGCCTTGTGCAGTATGCGCGGAAAAGACTGTGTGCGAGAGAGACGGAGAGAGAGAGAGAGAGAGAGAGAGAGAGAGAGAGACAGACAGAGAGAGAGAGTGAGAGAGACAGAGAGAGACAGGGAGCGACAGGGTTTGAGCTGCAGCAAAAGAGGTCACTCGCGAAATACAGTGACACTCGATTAATAAAATCCCTATACAATAATAGTAGTAATAACGATAATGTTGTATATTACTTTTTATGAAGCGACTCGAGATTATAAAAAAAAAAATGTATAAACTCACACTCTTGCACACTGCATTATTATAATATGATATATTATGTACAATAATATCTCGGGAGGCGGGGGGGGGGGCGTATCTTGGGTGACACGGAGCCCAGATCGTTCCATGAACTTTGAAATTGCTATGAAAAAATATTTATTTTTTTTAAAAAATCTATAAATATTACACTGTTGTCTTTACTAATAGAAAAATGGTCCCTAATTATTTCTTTAAAATACACGATAATATTATAATATGCATGGAGCAATATTATGTTAACTCTATATTATAACTATATAATGTATACTGTATAGGATAGTATATTCTACACATACGATTGTCAAGAGATATAGACAATGTGGCTTTAATGGCTTGATTTTTTTTTTCTTCGGGAGGAAGTTTGAGCCTAATTTAAATTGTATTAATATTATGTTTATTAAATTTTTTTAACGTATAAGCACCATTTTTTTTTTTTTGTACATTACCATTTTTCTTTAGTTTTTTTCCTTACTTAACCCCGACAAAAGTAATGCATACACTCGTATACAACTACTGTCTATACAGACATACGCGCGTACAGGTTGATTTTGATCATCATTCGTCGAATCGTTAGTAATTTCGCGGAGGGTTCGAAACGTAACCGCTGTCGTGGTCGATTTGACTTCCAAACGAATTAACGACTTGATACCGCCGTGACGAGGGTTCGTTGCATTAATTAAGTAGAAATATTTCCATTCGTCTGTATTGTTATCGTGTAAAACGTCGCCATTCGCGTTCCAGCGGACTTTTCGATTTGTAAAATTCGTTTCCGACCGTCTGCGCGCTGAACAATATTATGCTGACTTCGGACAGGGGTACATAATAATGATAATAATAATAACTGTGGTTGGGTATCGGTTGGGACGATTTCAGTTGGTACCCACTGAAAAAGAATTAATTTGTTTGAGCCATCATCGTAGCGTATTGCCTACAATATTTTTGGTTTTTATTACCCTGTCAATAATAATGGAAATATTAATTAAAATCGACAAAATATAAAAATACAAATAATACTTCCCAAATATTCTATGATTGTTAGTACCTATAAATACACAAATTGAAATTGTTGCATTTTAAATAACATATAATATACAATAGGTACATGCAGACATTCGGTACTTGCAGGTATCCGCGATAACGGGTTTTGGTTTTTGTCAATCACCTATAATACTCCTTTTGGTATCGGATCGTGCGCAATAACAGATTATAATATTATATTAGATCGGATGCAGGTTTTTGAATCGGTAAAACGAGAGCTCAAATCGGACAAAAACACTATCGACCCAACCCTAGAACTTAAATTATTTATTAATATTTCAAAAATATAATTACGTGGACTCAGTACGCGTGTAAACGTGCGCAAAGTTTAATAAAGTCGGGAAGCGTGTTCGCACGCTGATGTTTGCCCCGCCGCGATTTATATTTTTCACTTATCTTTCGTACGATGTAAATATTTCATAAAATATATTTTATTCTGTACGTTTCTGTGTTTAGTAGAATCGATCAAATGGTAACAAGTTGTAAAGGCTACACAGTCCTACAATACCGGACTGAATCATGACGTGCAAAGGGGCATAATATGTCGCACGCGTGATTAAAGGATTCGTATTTTTTCTCTTAACGCACGATAATACGTGACGTACGATCGTGCCCCCCCCCTAATTTGCAGCCACATCTGTTTTGACTTGAGTGGTACTCGCTAATAATCGAAAATCACGCGACAAAGGTCAGATAACAATATAATACCGTTAATCGTTATTATAAATAATATAATATAATCCATCCCTATTTACGTAGGTCAACGTCAAAGTTCTTTCCCGTTCGGCTGGATATAGTGTTCCCTACTTAGTTTCTGCACACACTACTAACTATGGCAGAAATAATCTTCGGTGAATCGGCGTGTTCTCTCGCTGAACAGAATATATAGATGTTATATCATGACGACGGGTTCCTATGGAAATCACAGTAATTACTCTGCCACTTGGAAAAATAATAATAATAGTACGAGAATTATTTTCCTCGCTTCCGAGTGATAAAGTTTTCCGTAAAAAGATGATTTTTTCACGTGTTCACTCGCCAAGAACATATTTATTACTATTACCGTCGTCGTTCTCATCTTCTTTTTCTTCTCAACCACCACCACCACCACCACCACCACCACCACCACCACCACCGCGTCCTCGTCTCGCTGAACGGACGGCTAACTACTGTACGATTCCGGCCGAGTTCCCTAAGAGTAGTGCTCTTTTGTTAATGGACTGTGCAGTACGCCCTCATTACGGCTTCTTCTAATGAGTCGGCGATGGAAATAAATTTTACTCGAAACGAACATAAATCTATTCGCCACCACCGCACAGCAACACGATGATGACAACAACAACAACGACAACAAATAGCACACACATTGTGTGCCGTCGCTGCAAAGGCCATTATGAAAAACATCTTTTGTTGATGTGTTTTCCGTTTTCAGTCGCAAGTCTCTGGTGCACCAGCACCACAATAGTAATTTGCCATTATAGATAACACAATAATATGTGTAGTGATATTATATATCATTCATATTATTATTAAACGTTTTTCAAAAATGTTCGTGACATTTTTTGGAAATCAAACAGATTGCTTTGCGTTAGTAATATTTTTCAAAGTACTTAAATCGAAATTAAATAAATCATAAAAAAACATTAAGTGTGCCCCAGATTATAATATTATTACGACGAACACGAGACGGTGCTAAATATTATTCAAAATGCTGTCGTCTATATATGGGGTATTATTATTATTATTATTATTATTATAAACAGCGACTATTTTGCATTACGCGGTGGAGCAGAACTGTCTGAGTTAAATTGCACAACTGACTGTCGGAGACAGACAAACGGTTTTTATCGTTACATATATATATATATTTTTTTTTTTCACGGACTTAGTTTTCTCTGACACGTAAATCGACCGACCGACAGATTTTCGGTTCACTCAGACGTGTGGGATACGCGTATTGCAAAGCTCCGTTTGACATTAACCATGCATGGACTTTTCGCAAAAGCACCGCTGTTACGTGGACGAGGTGCTTCTGTTTTTTCTCCGGCAATCATATACCTCCTCGGGACCCTATTATTTTTATTTTTGAACAAAAAAAACTTCTTCGCGGGAAAGACAGTATGAAAATTTTCTATCCAGCGGACACTTGCACCGAAACGCGTTTAGTTTTTAATGTCCCGACTTCGACTACAATAAGCGTATAACGTTTTTATGCAAATATATTGTCTCGAAATACCAATTATATTGTGCTAAAATACACCGATTACGTCTAGAAAATATATCGAGAAATTCCGTCAAAAATCACCAAAAAAACCACATGATCGTCGTTTAATGATTGTGTAATTCCGAATCGTATTACTATCTTGCTTTAAACATATGTCGCTATAAAAATAGTTCGTAATTAAATTCTATACGCGTTTGAGTTGGAAACTGAACTTAATACTTCAAATAGAAGTTACAAGTCAAGTAAAAGGCCAAAGCAATAACGCGTACGAGCTAAGGATCTATTCCGTACGCGGAATGAACGACGTTTATAAAATAAACAATACGACGGACGACAGAACTCGTTATAACAAATTGACAACGAGACTTTCCCACAGTTGAAAAGTCGTCATCCAAACAGTCGTCACTTCTGTAGTTATAAATTAATAAAAGAGAACAAAAAAAAAACTATCTATTTTCTTAGAGCTACATACGCGACGCACTAGAAATACAATCGATATAAATAATAATGTTTATCGAAAATAAAATACTATTTTTTTTTGTAGTTTCTTATCAATTGCAGTGTTATAAATGACTGCGGTCGAAACGCGCGTTAAATGTAAAAATTACGAATTCCCCGCGTGTTTTGCAGCGTAATGTTTTTTTTTTTACAGCTACCTATACTACTCGTGTACACCTATGTTTTAAATACCGCTAGCCTCGCTGTGTGTATCGGTATTAAAAAAAAATTAAATTAAATTCCAATCAGCGTCCGGGGCGCGTTTTAGTCTGCGCGCCGTTTATTCGGTCGTTAGCCGGACTACTAATCCGCGGCCGCCGGCAGACAATGCCGTCATACGCGACATTAGTTTTTGCGTTAAAACCGAACTAGAACGAACTGCTATTATTATTATTATTATTATTGCTATACGGTCGTAATGGCGTTATTGCGGAATACATTATAATAATAATAATATACACGCTCGCGGTTCGATAGACGCGGGTGGGCGACGGCCGGCGGGTGCAGAGGAGACCGGACGAGGGCGCGTCCGGCGTACTTTTCAATTAATCCTGCCGGCGATCGTCTTTGATACACGGCACCGGAGGCCAGGATTAAAGGAAACACCCCAGACAGATTTACGTGCTCGCGCACACACACATTCAAGAGTAATTGGAATGACATTTGACTTTGTGTGGGGGTGTGTGTGTGTGTGTTATTGGAACGGCAATCTGCAATCAGTGTGATCACTTGTGGAGGTGTGTGTGTGTGTGTGTGTGTGTGTGTGTGTGTGTGTGTGTGTGTGTGTATGTGTAGAATTTCGAAAGAGGTAATTTAGATTTTTTGCCGCCTCCATCCCGATCGTTACGCCTCAGAAATGTCCACCGTATAATATCCGTTCTATCCGGAACGTCCCGTCTGCATTCTTTCGTCGATAAAACAACAATTCTATTATATTATGCTATTCACCACGACGAGCAGGCAGGTACTTTAAACTCGACGACTAGACTTGACTCCGAGCGATTAAAAATAATATAATAATAAAAAAAAGTAGTGCAGTTTAACGACGACGCACCGTCTACCGCGGTATAAAATCGTTGTACCTATACGGTCATTAATCCGCGGGCGGCAGACCGACATTAATCGTTTAATCAAAACTGTCCGCTGTACGTCTTTTTTTCTAGTACCTAGGTATCTACGTGTGTAACGTCGGACGCCTCGTCGTTACTTATACGCACTCACGCACACACACAGCCCACTAATCCCCGAAGAAGCTTCCGTGCGGTGTGTGGCTTAAGAGCAACAACGCGAACCGTTCACGAAACCCGAGTGGATTTGTAATAAATCCCCCCCGAAAGTCGGTTTCTTTAGAACTCGGACGAAGAAACGGCGTGGTGTTGTTTTTTTTTTTTTTTTAGCTACACCCGACATGTGTGGTAATCCTCGGAGGGCGGTGGGGGCGGTGCGGAATGCGGACGTAAAAAACATAACCACCACTGACCCATCAATTATAATATGATATTATTATTATTATTATTATGAATAGAAGCCGCGTGCGTTATGTGCGTATTTTTTGTGGCCGATCGTATTAATATTAATACACAATATTGTACGGTAATGTAGTGCTGGTCGGAAACGTTGAAAATGTTTTTTTTTCGGTTCGTTACAACGCGAGATTGCAATGCCCTTTCCACCCCATCATATAGGTAGTATAACCAAATCCGTCAAAGGACCGGAGAATTATCGCAAAGGAAAACGGAATTCGCGTTCTGACGCAGGTAAGGGAACATATAATATTATTATTACGTTTTCACGCTACACCCGAACCGTTTTGAGGTTCGAAGTGGTATTTTACTAATGTGTTCGCCGATCGCCACAGAAGCGGCACGTCAAATAATATTTTAAAAACACGGCTGAGCACGCCGTCGTGGTGCCATAGCTCAACTGTGTTTGACGTAGAACGGACAAATTTTACCGTCCGTTAAGCCTCCAGACCAGAAAATATCAATTTTTTTCGTTTAAAAGCAACGATTAAACGACCATTCTGGCATATTATTATATTAATGTTCAAAACCAAATCGTTATAAATGTGTAGTAGGTATATAGGTGTAGGAACTGTGGCTAAATTAATTTCTGATTATACGGGAGTCGTTATTAATTACACTTGATGAAAAGCGCACACAATATGTGTCACATTAGTTCTAAAAATATGTCGTTTAATGTAATATTATACTCTTACTAATATAATTATCGTGTTTTAAATATTATTATTATTATTATTATTATTATAACATATTTTATGTCTGAACTTATTTTCTGCTTTTCTTTGTATAATAATATTGTAGAAGTACGTGATATTTTAGTGATGTATCGCAAATTGCACTGTGAAACCACGGAACGATAAATGTACATATCACACATGGTACACTTAAGCTCGAGTTAAAGTTTAAAGTTTACATAATATATTAATATAATACAGGTATGATAATATTTTTAATTGTTGATATTGTACTGGGGGGAAATAAAGAGATACCAACACTGGCTAAATCGAGCTGTCAAATTGTGTTTCCGTGTTTAATCAGTTGGTGCACTCGTGCTACAATGGTTTCGTGGAACAATAATAATATTATTATATTTTGTTAGAAAGACATTTTTTACATTTTATACATTGTTACAGCGGTTAGTTATTTTGTTTTCAAAATTTAACATATTATGCAATGAAAACGTGAATGTTTTTTTGTTGGTTTTTACATAAATTATGCAGGATATGCATATGTAAAAAAAAGTTTTTTTCCACGACGAGAAAAAATTTGTCTACGACCATTCAACGTGTCACGACCAGAAATATACGTGTTTAAAAAAAAAAAAATAGTGATTAGTAAGATAGATAATAGTAGGTAATCGAAAGTGGAACAGACACCACTTGTACTTAAATGTCTTGAAACAAAGTATGGAAAAATGTGTCATGAAATTTGGTCTAAATGTACTCATATAATACCATGGATTTTGAATTATACATAATTTATGAAATGATTTAATTGAAAAACTTGTTTGAAGTAAGTGAAAAAGATTAATTATAATTCATGAGTGTAATATTTTTTTTTGAAAATGCTCTAAAAATCAATAGCAAACTTGAATTTTGAAGAGTCAGTGAGTGATAAGTCGAATAAAATCTGAAGTATGTTTTGAGTAATCATACACCATAATTCGGCAAGTATAAGTTCTGTGAACTTGGTCTTCCATGCCAGCAGTGTTGCCACTACTCCGCCAATGCACGTGATTACAACACCGATCAAACGCGTGGTGATGATGCAAATGGTTTATTCTTGGAGAACTGTATACAAAATATGTCCAAAGACAATGAATTAAGAATTTTGAATAAAATCTTTTCAGCCGGGAATCAGCTACAGTTATTGTACAAGCTTCAGTTTTGTTTTGTCTACGTATACATAATGTTTGCATAATTCAATTATTATACACTAAATTCACTAAGTACATAATATTATATCATATAATGAAAAAATAAAACAACGCATAATTTTGTCGATGATAAAAATATAATATTAATATTAAAACTGTACACAGATTTTCATTGAAATGCAACTTTACAAGAAGTAGGCTCGTTGATTCTGTCTTTAACCGGTGATCTATTAGGGTAGGGTACTCGTCTTCCAAAATATTTTCTCATATCGCTTCTACAGTGAGTAGTGACCCCACGATACGGAACTCATCCATAAACGAGTCCCATTAATCTTACAACGTTTATCAACTATGAATATGACACGCGTTATACCAATGAAACGTCGATTCGTTAGCCAGAACAGTTTCGGAGTGGCATTACCGATGTAGAATAGAAAACGAGCGGGCAAATATTATTGTCGTCATACCGCCTGTTTCAGTTCATAGTTTTGGTATTTACGAATTGTTACTTATTACAACAGTACGGCATTGGGAATATCCGTTTTCGGGTCAGAGTAAATCGATAAATTAATATCTTCGTTATCCATTGCGACCTAAGCGTGATTGATTTGGTATTTATAGTTGAACCTACCGGAAAATCAAACTGACGTACCTTAAGTCCGGCTGCTGCGTTGCCGTTGACAATGGCTGCGGCTGACGGGCTGATCGAGTTCGGGCCGCCGTTGGACAGCGTGGCCACGGCCGCAGCCGCTGCGGCTGCGGCTGCTGCTGCGGCTGCTGACCCGCCGCCGGCAGGGGCCGAAGGTTGAGCCGGGCACGCGATGTGATTGCCGTAGTTGGCGGGCATGGAAAACGGCACGAATAGCATCTGTTGGTGCGACAGCTGGTGCTGGTGCTGGTGCTGGTGATTAGCGGCCAAGGCGGTGGCGACGCGACAGTGACAGAGACCGTCCGTCAGTTGGGGCTGTTGGTTGTGGTGGTGGTGGTGGTTCAGCGCAGCGCTCGCGGCCGGAAACGGGAGCTGTTGCGGTTGTGGATACGGCAACGTCCTGACAGCCAGTCTGCAGTTACCGCGAAATCGTACGGGTCCGATTGACGGACGTATCTGCTGGTGCTGTTCCGCCGGAAAAGCGTAACAAGTGCACTGCGACGGCGGCGGCGGCGGTGGAGGCGCGTTTAGTGACTGTGGAGTCAGCTGAACCGTGAAGTTCTCGACGACTGCGGTGGTCGCAGCAACGGATACGCCGGTGTGGTGGAGGTGCTGCTGCTGATGGTGGAGGTGGTTGTGGTGGTGGTCACTGATGTCGCACAAGTCACAACCAGTGGTGGCGGCGGCGGCGGCGGAGGTGGCGATCACGTGTTGCTCCAGTTGCTGTATTCCGCGGTCGTGGTAACCGATCACCAAACGCCTCCTGCGATGAGTCTGCGCGGTATCGGTCGGTGTGACGACGGTGGTCGTGATACCTGCACTGGTTGCACTGGCGAACGGTTCCGACGACCCTTTCAACGTTGTTATGCCGTCCGTGGCTAGACGACTAAGTCATGTCCCGAGAGAATGTGTGTGTGTGTGTGTGTGTGTGTGTGTGTGTGTGTGTGTGTGTGTGTGTGTGTGTGTGTGTGTGTGTGTGTGTGTGTGTGTGTGTGTGTGTTGTTTGGGTCGTTTCGCTTTGGGGTAGGCAGAGCGAGCGAGAGAGAGAGAGAGAGAGAGAGTTAGAACGAGCGAGCGAGCGAGATATTATAAAGATCGACGGTCGGTGGATTAGATTGACGGACGAGCGTCAGCGGGCGAACGGACGAAACGAGAACCGAAATCGGAACGACAAACGATAATAAACGACAAACGGAAAATAAAAAAAAAATCGTCCGCAGAGACACGCAGACACACGTGGGGGCGTCGTATTTCACGTGATAACACACTACTGTCGGCGGCGGCGTACACTGAGCGCGAACCGTCGGCGGCGGCGGCGGCGGCGTATACGGCGGAGATTGCACAGCGTGTTTTCGCTTCGGTATAATGAGCAGGACTACTGCCACCGCTCGCCGCGGGAACGGCGCAAAGGGGGTGTCGGTGGCTGCTGCCGATCAGACCCGTCAGAGAGCGCCTACGGACCCTTTTTTTGCCGTTATCCCTCTCGCGCGCGGCAATGTGAATGCGTGCGTTACGCGCGCGTGTGTTCGGCGACTCGCCGTGTTCCCGCAAAGGCCCCGGTACGACGATATACCGACCTGCCTGCAGCCCACCCGCCTTTAAGCATACCGCGTAGGTGGTTTCCAGCTCGGTATAACATGACACATTATGCTGTGGCCGTGCGATGGCGATCGAGACGAATAGTATATCGTCGACCGGAGATCGACTTTTTCATTTTTATATTTTTTATGCATCTCGCACGCGTACTGATGCTGATGTTATTATCATATTATTATATTATTAGGTACCGAGTAATATCGTGATTTTATTCTCGGGCGCGATTTCTAAACCGACTGGTACCAAAATTGGACTGTGCACGACCCGAATACACTCAAAGTAGTAAAAAAAAATATTAGAGTTTTTCCACAATAATTAGAATATATTATTATAGTGCCAACCTTCGAAAAACGTGTTCGATTCGATCCAAAAAGTCTAATACGTACCACCGTAACAATAATTATTATTATCAAATTGATCAGAATATTATCTACCTACTTTAAGATATTATATAAGAACAATATTCGAAACGTTTATTTTCATCGCTTACTGCAGTAACGATTACGATTATAATAACAATTATTATTTCGGATAATAACGATGTGAAAAAAAAAAAAATTTAGCTCTCATGTCGGTATAATAATATTGTTCTAAACGAAATTATTGAGTTTGTACGATGTGCCATAATAGTACCTAACAGTTCCTGCACAGATACTAAGCCTCCCTACTAAGCCCCGACCACGTGTTCGATATTCATGTCTGTGGCAGTTTTTGTACGCACCCGTGATGGTGACCGACTCGACCGATACACACACGAAAGTATAATATACCAGAACAGTTTGAGTGCTACAATATAGATAAAAAAAAATATCATCGTCGGTGTATAATCATATTTTATAAAGTACCCGCCTATATTGTATATATATTTATTTTTTGCTTTATAACTCCAAAATCCTCAGCAGCAATTTCTGAAAAAAAATTTTGTAGGTACGAATTTATTCACTACAACACCCACGCACTCACACAAAGGATACATTTTTAATAACAAACTGATGGGTTACGGAACATATGATTAATATATAAGTTTGTCTAGTCTCGTAAGAACTAAGTTGTTAAACAAGGACTATAGACTTTTCCCCGAGGGATGCTAAAAGGTTGTTTGCCATCAGTGGATCCGGCCCGAAAAACTCCGAGTTGTCATCAGAAAATTATTAGGTTTTTCGCGTTCATATAAAATGTGTTTATACCAGAAACTTTACATCTCTTATATTTAACGCGTCGGCGGACGCGATGCTTTCTATGACACTGTTTATTAGTCGCGTGTGAGCATCGCTATTTTTGGCAATTTCGCAAAATATGCTTTTCGCTAAAATACGTCGGGGGATCGTAATTTAAAAATGTTAAAGGTACCTGCTACGAAAATACTTTCTTTATCGTTTTATTATGATAAAAACACACTGTACCTAGGTACTTGGTTTCTTACGAAATCACGATCGTCGCCCGAATCGTCCGTATTGCGAAGGAAATCTAACTTCCGATTCTACAACCCCGTGCAATGATATTTTGTGTATTTTTATCTATTTTATTTTTTTTTGCACGAAACAATAAAAATAAAAACTACGACCAAACACAAATAATAGCAACAATACAGCGATAGTCGCGGCGCTCAGTTATTCTCGTGTAACTAAATGACTTTGACCTTCGATAAAATGCCGAAAAATTCATAAAACCGTATCGTTTGATTTTATTTATATAGATACCTAGTAAATATGTATATTAAAGACGTTTATGGTTTCAGACATAATACTTACGGGAAAAACCATCCAGTGGGGCCTAAACGCGTTTAAGTGTGAGCATATAGCTTTCACACCGCGACCACTGACGATTTTCACCGTCAATTATGTTATGATAATACAATGTATATAGGTAGTCTGCAAAATCGTCAAGTATAATATGTTGTTTAATTACCTTTAGTATACGTCACAATAGTGTAATTAATATTATTTCGTCGATAAATAGACACGAAAAACCAATTAAATAGGCATCGGCAAAATAAATTTGCGATTTCGGTTTAAAAGCCAGGCGAGTACCTATTTTATCGTTTTAAAGATTAGGTAGGTAGGTAAAGTTTTTTTCACAATATACGTATTTAGAAACTTCCCTAACATATTTTTGGTGATCAATAGTACGAGCATTACTTATAACTTATTACCTATTACATTATTCTGCACTGGGCAAAAATAATGCAATAGATGACATCGTTGTAGTTTATTACGATATGATGTCATACAACCATTAGTTTTATACTGTTAAACACTGCGTGATAAAAAAAAAAAAAAAACGTTTGCGATCATTCAACTCTATACATAACATGGTTTAAAATAGGTAATAGTTGTAGTTAATTCGTTTGATCGGTTATGTTTTGAAAATATTTCTCCGTTCAAATTCCAGATTTGTTATGTTTGGTCACAAAGCGTACTATACTATTGTACTCAACTGAATGTTCTGAGTTGAGCACATAATAAATCTTAGATTTTGAACATTTTAAACTCTGAGAACAGCGTTATTTTGTTAACCATTGTTTTGAAAGAAGATTTGAAATTCAACATTTTTCAAAAAGTTAGAAATTACGCCATTTACTTATAATGGGCAAAAGGGGATAAGTTATATTTTTATCCTCGTGTATAATATTCATTGTACCATTAAAACTTTAAAACTTTCAATGGTTATAGTTCTTGAACCGTTAGATCAGTATTAGACCTTGGACTGCAATAAATTGTCTTAAAAATGTATTTTTCGGTTCAATTAAAAATGATTATCGTTGATGAAAATTGTATGCTTATGATAAGAATTTTTAGGATAAAAATAGTTTTCTTTAATTTTTAGTCGACTAAAAAATGATGAAAACATTTAAACTACAGCGAGTTGAAGTTTCTATAACACAAACTCTCATTTGAATAACTATTCTGACTACAGATACATACACACACACACACTCACACACACGTAATATTTGACTTCGACTTTGTATTAAATGTATTACACATATTATGGTTGGTACATTTTAAAATTAGAGGAATTTCATAAATCTTTAAACGAAATTGTTATTTGGCAAATTTAGATTTTTAGCACTTGAGTTATTGTTTTAAGTACATGTTCGTAATAATATCAGCACGTCCTTTTAAGTAAACCTACTGTTTATTTTCAGCTAATCGTAATCTCTCTGATACCTAAAAACAAGTTACTATGCTAACATTTTACCTATGTCAAACGTTATTTTTGTCTTTTCGTCACTTTCTTGACATTGATACAATTAAAATGTAAATTGTTAAAAAAAAACGAAACTTTAATGATAAACTTACAACAATCCGGAACTGTAGACACATTCCCTCTCCATCATTGGCCATTGCAACTATAAAACAAATAATACATTTTATGGATAAATATTATTTGTGTTCATAATTCTCATTGATCATATTATGTATTTTTGAATTTTATAAAAAAATTTTTTGGCATGAACATTTTTCGTGGCAACCCTCCAACTTTAGTCTTCCTAAGTTTCCTTTTTTATATTTATCACTATAAAAGTAATTCACTACATCCGTGCAACTTAATCACATGATATCTCTACTATATTTTGATAATAAAAACCTCAGAAAATAATATTTTTAAATTCAATAGACTTGCGTGGTTTGCAAAAACTTAAATGCGAAATCGATCAATAATATAATATTTGAACAACTAAACATTATGTAAACCTAAAATGTTTTCTTTTTCGTTTTTTAATATTATCTCGCCACAAAGTATTAAAGGGATATGTTTATTATAAAAATGTTATCATTCATATGTGAGCCATAAAACTCGCCCGTACTTAGTGATGATTTTTTTCCCGTGATCATCGATGTTAATTGATAACAATGTCTTGAAAAAATATACCGATCGTATCCCCAAGTATTAGCACATTTAAAAACATTTAGATGCAAGTCGTGTGCGTGTTATTAATATTATTTGTAAATATAACATGAGATTATTATATTAAACGAAAAAACCAGCCACTCGAGAGTCAGTGCTACATCAAACGCCATAATTATATTACTTTTGCAGACTGTGACGCAAATTCTGAATTTTTGCACACAGATGTTAATTTATTTTGCCACCCCACTTATTACAAATGTCAATTTTTGACAGTAAACATTTAATTTATACATGTTAAATGCTACAATATTTTTCAAAAAAACATTTTACATTAATAAAAATTGGTTTTCATTTGAATACAAAGCTGTTTATGTCATGGGTAGAAATTGATTTTAAATATCGAAAAAAATTGTGATTAAAATTCTATGAGAAATCAAAAGAAATATCAAAATGTAATTACTTTTAATAATATTACAAATGTATATTGAAATTGAAAAAAATGTAAAATTTGGTAGGTAAGAATAGTAATAAACTTATAACTAATATTTCACTTCCATAGGTTCGTTTTCCATCCATCGTACGGAACACTCAAACGATGACAGATTTTGTTAGTTTGTTTCAAAATTGAAATCGTAAAAATGTAATAGTGATATTTTAAATAGAAAAAAAAAGAAAAATTATGGTTAATATCTAATAAAAAAATCAGAAAACAATTATATCGAATATCGATTATCAATTATAAAATTATTGTGCAACAATAATATAATAATCATACAATTATAAAATCAATATATTATTATCTTTAATTGAAATCAGATAAGACTGGTATAAGCTAAACTAAAATCGAACATTTTCATTCAGATTTCAAGCCTTGGTTTGTGTCGCCACAAAACGATTCTCAAATTGTATGAAATATCTAAATAATTTAAAATATGGTGCTCAAAGTCATAATATTATAATATACCGTAATATTCCGAAATTTAGGATTTGAAGGAAATCATCGTTAAAATAATGAAATGTAGAGTTTGTGCATGCTTAGTGAATCGTCCCGTATCGCCGTAAACAAGTCGAGTTGCGAGCAGTGCCGGATTTAGAACAGGTGCTGCCCTAGGCCCCTTTAAATATGCTGCCCCTACCCCATTATACCCCACCCAAAATGTAGTATTTATTACTAATAAATTTAATATTTTATATAATATCAATTTTCGCAGTTACATAAATGCATAAAATAATTATATGATTTTTTTTGCATTTCTTGCAAAATTTGCCGCCCTAGGCCAGGGCTTCACGGGCCAATGCGTAAATCCGGCCCTGGTCGCGAGTCGTTTCGCACCAGCGTGTCGTAAAACTGAGCGCAAAACAATCTTTTTTTCTCGCTCACACGCTAAACGGTGACGCGCAAACGATTCGATAGAGACTCAACCGGTCCGACGAACCTAGTCCCGAGTTTCCCGACGACAATTCGATCGAGACCCGACGTGCCGCATCAAACGGACTCCGAGATAAGGTCCGATCTCAGCGTTTTCTTCGGACTCGAGACCGATCGAGACGACGGGAATTGTAGGAATTCTTCACCGTGTGTGCCGTATTAGATGTTAGACAGTTGTATTCGCGAATACGTCGTGTTGACGGTGTTGACGGCATTCCAGAAGAACGCGTGTCTTTAACGTCGTTGCATATTTGTTAGCCCCGGTCATTTCAGGTCCGACGAACCTAATCCCGAGTTTTCTGACGACGGAACCTAATCCCTTGTTTCCCGATGACGGAACCTAGTCCCGAGTTTCCCGACGGCGATTCGATCGAGACCCGACGTGCCGCATCAAACGGACTCCGAGATAAGGTCCGATCTCAGCGTTTTCTTCGGACTCGAGACCGATCGCGACGACGGGAATTGTAGGAATTCTTCACCGTGTGTGCCGTATTAGATGTTAGATAGTTGTATTCGCGAATACGTCGTGTCGACGGTGTTGACGGCATTCCAGAAGAACGCGTGTCTTTATCGTCGTCGAATATTTGCTAGCTCCTGTCATTTCCGGTCCGACGAACTTAGTTGCGAGTTTCCCCAAAGATTTTGTGCTGGTCGCTGAAACGTAAATCACAAAACATCAATACAACTCACACCGCATTATTGTCACCTACGGGCATCGTTCACAACGTTAAAGTCCGTCTAAAAATATAGACAGTTATTTGTATACTTTGATGATCATTATATTATCGTCGTTTAAAATAATATTATGATGTATTGTGACGTCGTCCGCCGTCCGTCAAACGTTAGTGGGTATATATCATTAGATACGATGCAATTTAATGATTAAAATATATGTACGAATGGAGCGCGAGAAGTGGATGTGAGTGCTTGAAAATCGACGTGTCAATGCGTATTCAAATACATTTTACTATGAGGACCTTGATAGAGACATTCACAAGTGCGTCCAAAAAAAAAAAAAAGAACTACCCTTCTGTCATCACTTTAATATCCACCGCAAACAAAGAAAACACAATAATTATTGACGATGTCCAATGATCACTAAAATATTATATTTAAGTTTTATAATAATAGTGTCAATATAACTTGCTTGTTGTATGGGAGGTATAAATCGATTTGATCACCAAAATTATTTGTGCATTTTTTTCGTTAATCATATTTTACTTACACCACCAGCTGCAGCAGGTATACGCATACATATAATAATACTCGGATACAATCAAGTAATATGTTAACGAAAAATCACTATAATAAAATAAAAACAGATAAACAACGTTACAGGATTATTCGATGACTAAAACAGTGTGTATTGTGTGACCAATGTGCATGACAATGACCATTTGACATGTGAAAAAACTTGTTTTATTCTGCTGACTGGCCACCGTATTGATTTGGTCGCACTATATTATAATATAATATTATGTGCTGGTTTTCAAGAGATGTTGCTGTATATCGATGAACAAAATAGAATATTTTTGGACGTTGGTATACGGATGACATGAAAATTACAAAAATTGACTAACGAAGTGATGTTTTGTTATTGGATTGGGATAACTGGGACAACACGGTATGGCCAACTTCACGGTAAACAATTTCCTGCCAAGAGAAGACTTGAAAATTTCAAAAAAAGACTTTCAATTATTTGTTATTATCAACGGATATATTTGGTACCGGTTTGTGATTGTTAGGTAAAAACGTAACGGCTATGGCAAGTTAGACCACCCTTTCATATTTTTTTCCTGACCAAAATGTAGAAATGCAAATTCTAAAAAATGACTCTTAATAACTTAAATATAACTTACTAATTATGAATTAATACTTGAATGAATTATACTGTAGTTGGACCGTAAACTTCACACTCGCAATGCGGTTAGGTAGGTAAAGATAGATTACGCAAGGCATTACAATATTGTTTTTTTTCGACTGCCACGTCTCGGTACAAACGACAGTAATAATAAAGTAATAATTTTAGTTCAGTTTCGACTGGCCGACTGGTCGGTGCATACGTTTTTTGCAGACGGGATTGACAAAACCAATTTGGCAGTACTCCATAAAAATCCTCTCCTTGGTGATCGCAGTTGAGTGTCACGTGAAAATGATGAAAGCCTCTCGTACACGATATGCTGCAGACAAGTTGCTCTTTTATTTATATCACTAAAAAATATTTTGGACGATTCGTCGATATTGCATTGGTCGTATATATGATAAGAAAGTATGATCAATAACAGTGAGATTTACAGCAGGGGTCGGCAACCCGCGGCCCATGGGCCGCATGTGGCCCGCGATAATTTGACTTAAAAATTAAATTATTTCAGAACCCGTTTGTAGTTGGTATTGATGATGTTGAATGCTGTTTACAAATGGAAATTATTGAATTGCAAATTGACGAATGTCATAAAACCGCTTTTCGTGATAGTCATAACTTAATTCAGTTTTATTCGAGTCTCTATGAAACAAAATTTAGCAAAATAAAATATTTTGCTAAAAAAATGTTGACCGTATTTGGAAGCACTTATGAAATATCGGAAAAGCAAATATGCTTCGCGATTAACCGATGGTCAATTAAAACGCTGTATTGAGAATTTTTACATAAAAAATCAAACCAGCTATCAATAAACTTGTTGATGCTATTCAAACTCAAAAATCGCATTAATTTCTATTTTTATTTTTATTTATTTTTTAAATTTACTATATTTTACTTTGTATTTTTTTATTATTATTATGACGTGTAATTATTATTATAACTTTGTAGGTATATATCTCGACAATCAATATACCAAACAGTGATGTACTTAAATTTCAAATTATGGCCCGTGGAAAAATTAATTTTTATTTTTTGGCCCTTGACACCAAAAAGGTCGCCGACCCCTGATTTACAGTATAAATTATCGCAGGTGGCCTACACAGTTCGACGATGGTGCGCCGCCGCAGTGCTCCGAAAAGTAATCCTAAAGTCGAATCAAACGATTAAAAACTCGTATCAAATATCACCCGTATGCTACGACGAAGAATATTAAATAATATGCGCAATACGCCTAAAGGAAATAAAAGTCAACAACCGTTATCGTTTATCGATTTAAAATATAGTAATAATAATAATAATAATATAACACAGTGATATTAAATTTCCCGTGTATTTGAATAATTATTACGTGTCACAATACTGCCTTTACTTTTGCTTAATTCGATGTAGTTTACCCACTGATTAATAATATCCAATGCTGATGTGTACAGTGTTTTTGAAGTTTGTACGTCGTTTACAAAGGTACCTCCGTTCATAAATTATATCAATACGCCCTATAGATTATATTTATATACACACTATTACTATACTACTACTCGGTACTTCTAGTTTTATATTATGCACAAAAGGAAACTTTTTTTCACGACTTTTGTTAAAAAAATAACAATTATTATGGCCCTGGAATAATTATTTGAGTATCAATCGGTGATCACAAATTCTACATCCATTGTTGTTATACATTTTTACACTGCGTCTATTGAAACACACTTTGCTGCCGGTCATCACTATCGTTCCCGATTATTCTTCGTGCAATGGTTTCACATTTGTTTCAGAACGGCACAAACACAATGTTCAAATAATATTATATGTGTACTAGAACCTAGTTAATAGATAATTAAAATACCTATTTATTGATTGAACACAATAATATTATCCATACGTATTTAAAAGCTATCGAAAATTACGATTTGGCAATGTGTCTTATTGTGCTCTGAACTTTTTCGGGCTTGCACGAAAAGCGAGTTAACTTCGACACAATTAACGGCTCGGGTTTAAACGATTATATTTAATGCACTTTTGTTTTGTTTTTATGTCTATGTTTTCGGTTGTTTCGACATTTTAAAACTAGGCTGCACAACATCTTTCGCGAAACATAAATTGACTGCACAACGGTGGTAACTCATTTAACAGCCATTTAGCTCTCAGCATCGGGATTGCTTTAAGTCGCTTGACGCAATCCACCGAAAGCGAGCCGTACAAGCTTGTAGGTTGTTTATAAATAATACATTTACTGGGTGGCATTACATTTTGGGCAACTTTTAAAACACCATTTATTTTTTTTTATACAACTATATTGTTGTTTTACGTTGGACTATTTCTCATCGCGTATAACATGTTTTGTTTTCCTATAACAATCGATTTTCGTTCTAAAAACCTTCGTTTGAATGACACTGTGACAGTCATATTATTATATTTATGCTGTGTACGATGTATTGATAAATAATTCTGATTGCAATACATTTGCTTATATTTTAATATACTTTAGTGGAGCTTTTCACAGACTTCCAAAATATTCGAATCAAAATAATTGTTGATAGGAATATTTTATGAAAATATACTTTTGTAAATATTTAGTCGTTTTAGTAGGTTGAACTTTTAAAATCAAAAAAATTATTGATGGAAATATCTTACAAAAATATACTTTTGTAAATATTTAGTCATTTTAGTAGTATTGTTTTAAGAGGGTATACAAAATCGTCTACAAATCGTACAATATTATGTTTAATTTTCTCAGAGATATTACTTATATAAAAAAATATGTGCAGCGATACGACTGAATTACTTTATAGAAGAAAGGAAGACGTAACGCGTGTGTAACCTCAATACATTAAGTGATTAACGCGTAAAACACTGACCGAAAGCGTGATAAAAATTAGAATTTAATTGATAACCTGTACATTTTAACATGCACGGGGCGCTTATCGTGGCCGTGGTTACACCACACAATAACAGTTATTCTGTGGTGCAGACTATTCTGTATAATAATATATTATGTACAAGTCTGCGATCTGTGGTTATACCACTATTATACAGTGACAGCGTGTTGTAGTTATATAATATCATAAACTATGTGGACCCAAACACAAGACACAAAACACAAGATACAATATGCGTTGCACGCAGAATGTCTTCCCTATCAACTTAAACTCCTTCTCCGGTTGAAGATTAATAATAGTTTAAACCGTTTTAATACAATACTGAAACGTTTCACATCTATTCGATTAACTATATGACTGATGGTTATTTCGCCGTTAATACCTATCATATTGTCTTTACTCTATTGAAACACTTTATTTTTGTTTATATTATTTCAAGTTCAAATATTTTAATAACTCATTTAAAAGAATCTTTTATGGAGAAAAAAAAAATAATAATAACATAAAAATCCATGATATCGCGACCGCGCGTACGATATCATGGTCAAACGGTATACGCCCCCGCACCACCGGGATAACGAGACTTTCGCTACAAGTCACATCACCCCCCCCCCCCCCAAAAAAAACAAATAAAGAAAGGTGGTAATCACCGACTGATAGGCACCGCCGACAGATAGGCGCCGACGGATACTAGACAAATTTACGAACACGTCGTTTGATGATTGAATATTATTATGATAATTAAATATTATAGAAATAAATTGTACATTATTATTATTATGGACGTCAGCTGCAGCTGTCGACGACGATAAACCGACGATAATAATATTACGAATATAGCCCCATATAATATTATATAATTCATCGAGAAACGGCTCAATTCTTCGACAGCAGCTGTATAGTCGAGTAGTCCCGTACACGGGCATTTAAGTCAACACTCCGCGACGATAAACACGCGGTATTCCATGTGTGCGTGTGTGTGTGTTATGTGTGCGCGCAATATATATTGTGATAATATTACTATCATTATTATTGTACTGCGTTCTGTTTGCTCGGCACCATACGCGAGATACTACAGAACGATAATAATATAATATCATGATGTGTATACGCCGCGTGTATAATAATAATTATTATTCGAGACTACACCATATATACAGATCCACGGCCCTGCGATTCGGCAGGTTCTTCGCTGTAATATCATAATAGTATAATGCGTTCAACCGACGAGCATAATAATAATATATAACTCAGTCCGTATACGACACAGGCCGCATTATCGTATAATAATAATAATAATAATATCGTGCTTTATTATTGCATAATATTATTATTTATTTCGTAGTATATATCGTTATGCGTATAGAACGAGATTTCCCTCGAACGAACAAAATATTATTCAGAAATTTATTTACGCCGTTCCGCGGTGGTTATAACTTTTTTTTTCGTACCTGACCATCGTCCTCCTTCCTAAAAAATAATAATTCGTGAAACAGTGAAGACTGATAGTAATATTGTTATATTATTATTTCGTTTAATATTATGATTCACGACCTCAGTTAAATGGCTAAAACGACTTACAAGAAAATAATGTTTTAAATAATTTCAATAAGCGTAATAGCAATCGATGGTTTTTTTTAAGTTGTTACCCATCTGGGCTGGTCAAAACTTTTGCCCCTCTCTATTGAACACTGAAATGACGCCACTGGTTATCCTTTAGTCTCAAAGACTTACGGTTATTGTTGAAAATGATTGAGCTTTACACCGAATGTAGTTTTTATACATTCTTAAATTTTTACTATTAAAAATATTAGTTAACGGTAAAAAAGCGACATAAAAATTGTTTCCACATAAAAATATTAGTTGACAACTTTTCGTGAGTTAAACATGAGTTGTAAACTATTTTGTTTTGTATTTTAATTATTATTGACCCGAATAAGATCGGCGGCATTTAAGACCATTATTTAAAAATTATATTTACAATTTTGCTAACGAATCTTTTATAGTTGAGACGTTTAATTTCGAAATTATTTTGAAACTTTAATCGTGAGTTATTAACTTACATTACGTTTTTTAATGAAAGTAATTATTTACTTTATACGGCAACTTCTAAATGTGCTATATTATAAAACTAAAAATTAAACCACTATTATAGGTAAAAATGTTTTTTTTTTTTTATGATATTTTTCACACACAAATATAATAATAATATGTATCAGAATGACAGAATCTTCGAAAAGTAAAACTACTTAAAAATCCAAATCCACGCGATTTGCGTATTTTCTTCGCTTTTTTTTATTCCACTCGCGCGTGTCTTCGAGTTTAGGCCTTATATATTATGTTTTATTTTTTACAGTCGACGTCGGTGGACAAATCACGAGATGTGTATCTCGGAGTCATATCAGCTATACACGGGGCTCTACAATAGCCAGCGTACATCGACGTCGTCGAAGGAATCTGTGGCGTGTCCGGGCGAGTGAGTATATTATCAGTCGGTTTTCTGCTTTCCGCCCCGTGACGGATATTATTGGAAAGTCGCGGACGAGGCAGCGCCGACGACGACAAAAGGTCCGGCATCACGATAGCCCGTCGCCAACCGCAGTCCGCAGACGCATCCGCCCCCCCCCCCCGCGTACCGGAAACGAAATATCATACGCCGTCTTCGTCGATTCCGAATTTCGTCGCACCTTTTGCTGTGTTTTCGTTCTCCGTCGATCGTTTTTAATTTTCAACGCAGATTGTCTTTCGTCGACTGTTTAGACGTGATAATAATATTATATTATTATCATGATATTATTGTCGAATAGCAGATGCGTCGTACGGCGAACGTTTTTTTTATGGACGACGAAGTCGTTTCGTCGTCGTCGTCGTCGTCGTCGTCGTTGTACATCAGAGGATTTCCAAACGATTATTACGTTAGTGCGGGTACCGCGCTTTGAGCTTTGAAATTTGCTTATACTTCTTTATAATATCAAATATTTAGTACTATATTATATATATAAAAAAGATAAGATATATTGTGTGTAAATACGAGTATAGTACAGTTTAATATTTTTCAATGTATCTATTATACTGTACAATGTACGTTTTTGTTTGAATTCAGTTCTATCGTTGATCATCACCAGCGACGATTTCAACTTGACCAATGACGCGTGTCACCATGACGCTGCTACATTAAAAATTATGGCGAAAAAAACGATTAACGATGAAACAAAAAAAAAAAACACCATTAGTATGTTGTGGATCACCAAAATTTAAACATTTTCCGAAATAGTTCGTACCAGGAAAAGTTAGGGAACCTCTTTTTGGGTAGATGATACCTATTGTACAATATTTGTATTGTCAATAACAATGCCCAACGGACCCAAAAACGTTTATCCGAACCGTATCCTCTCCCAGACCGTGTGGCTGTTCAACTTGAAAATAGCGCGAGCGTGGTCTTTCCCGTTTCTGCTGACAAATGGTGTCTCTGTCTTTTGATACGAAAAAAAAAACCAGAAAATGTGTGTAATAATATTGTAAACAATATTTGCGATTCTTTGTCTTTGGAATACGTTTTTTATTTTGACAACAATAAATATTTATTTTCATATTGTTACTATACAAATTCATATTTTATTTTTTTATATTATACAAAGCTATTAGCTTCCTAGAAATTTGAGGAGAAAATTATAATAAATTGGTAATTCACTATGCTAATGGGAAAAAATTAATATTGAAAAACGTATGTAGGTAATAATGATATCTATATAAACAAGAAGTTTTATACAATTTTTTTGTCAGATAAAATCCAATAATATTTTTACAATAATTTTAAGCAACTATGTATTTTCAAAACATTACAAACAGTTATACAGTACATTATTTTCAAAAAAAAGAACAATCCTCATTCTTTAGGTAGGTACATAAGGGTCCTCATTTGGACACAATTAAAAGTCGACAGGGTATTTATCGAATTGTTTTTCACACTCAAAATATATGTTAATTTTTGTATATTTATTCTCTTTGCTCTTACCATAGCAATAATATGTGTACAGAGTGATTATTTTAAAAGTAAAACACCGTTCATCTAAATATTAAAGACAACAAACAAATAAACTAATGCTCGTTCAATTTTTTTTTTTTTTTTCATCAACATTCTCAGAGTGTTGTGTTTTGAGAGAAGAAATTAAAAATGTATGCTATAATTCGAATCAGTGATAACTATAACAAATGGTAAAAATCTACCCTTTTTTTAAAAAATGTTGATTTGTAATTACATACAATTAGGTTAAATAAACGTTAATACTTGCCAGGACATCGAATACTTACTGGAAAATAACTCGGTACCCATCACCTACACTTATGTAAAATGTCATCAAAGTTTGTTGCTTGACTATTTGAATTATAATCATACATTATGTATACATATTAAGGTACTTTTGTAGTCAGTTTAATAATCTTACTTCTATAACGTTGAATTGCACGTATTGTGTGTTTGTAATTTTGCATAGATATGAACTAACATTGAATCTTTCATATTTAAATTTACTAACGAACAATATTATATTATTAATATAACGATTTAAACATCGAAAAAAAAATTATCTAATGTATCGATGTATGTGTTGAAAAATCGGTAATTATTAATTCGTTTAACTACATAAAAAAATGCTGTTTTTGTTAATTGTTCACTCTTAATTACGTGTTTTTTTTAAAAAAACGGAATGTATACCTGAAATAATAAAATGAACAAATAACAAAACAAAAAAAAAAAAAAATTAATTTATTATTAAAATAATTTTAATTTATGCATCGTTGTACCCGTATATATTATAATTCCATTTATTTTGAATTCTTTGTTTGATTAATACAATTATTTTCTTTGACTATTCGCAGCTGAAGTAATGTAATATTTAAACGTATAAAAAAAATAAAAATACCTTTTATATTCCATTTGACAACTTATTCTGTTTTAATTCGTAGCGAATAAAAAAATATGTCTATAATAAATCAATAGCATAATGTAAACGTGCGAAATTGCAATGCTGATATGGAACAACTCTTTGACACCGTCGGAAGCAAATGATACAATATATATATGCATGTTATATTTATTAAATTTTCGAAATGATATTGAATTTCACTTTTTATTTTAATTTATCACTTCATATTTCAAACCATAAACGATAGTAGCAAAATGTTATAAATCAACCAGACAGCATCCACCACCGCGATGGGTATATATTACAACCCCTGCAGCGTTTTACCTCCAGGGAAATTACTGGTGTTGAGAATTTGAATAAACAAAAAAAAACAAAAATTATAAAAGATAGCCGATAAAAAGCTGTCGACCGTCGTGATGGAAAAAAAACTCAAGTAGGGTAACATCAAATCGCCAATGGGACTCGGTGTTTCGTGCACTCCAAGCAAGATCCAGGAAATGTTTTATTGTCATAAATATTAAAATATCCTGTTACACTTTGTGCAATTGACTCCAGGAAAAAAAGAACACCAAATATAAGATGACAATGTGACGTACCAGAAATTGCTCGAATTATATATGCGTAGTTTTTTTTTTTTTTTACAAATGACAATATAATACAAAACAATAAAATATAAAAAAGTACTTGTAGTTATTGAAATCGTCTTTTGTATTGATCTATTATGAAATGATATTATGTTAATTTGAGACATACAATAATGGTATAAACCATTTAATCGAAGAAATAGATATTGCTCGATAACCAACAATAGCATCTTATAAAAGCACTACAGAGAATCAGCGATGAAAATAATATTTAATGATTTTTAATCCTTTGTGTTTAATTTTTAAAACTGTGAAAAACCGCTTTTATGAAAAACAACAGTTTAAAATATTTCACTCGTTAGAATTCGTCATTCTGCAATATGACTACATAATATTATCATACAATAGTTGACTTTATAAAAAAATTAATAAATAATTGTAATAATGTGTTATAAAAAATTGTTTCTACAAACATTTTTTCCGTGAATGAAACAGATTATACATTAATACGCTGTATTAGAAAATGTTTGTTTTCAACTGTTGCACAATTAGTTTTTCATGTAATAATAATCTGTAAATTTACATTATTAAGTTGCAGTGTGCATATTCATCACACAAACAATTGTAAGTTTTTGTGGAGAAAAAAAGTAAGTTCCATCTTTGAAAAACTTCTTGTATACATATTGTAAAACTTATTTATATTGCAAGTTACAACGTTCTTTTGAGACGATAAAATTACAAAAATAAAAAAGTGGTTATACCCATGAAGTGTCAAAAGTTTTGTATCATTATTTTATTTTATGAACTGAATAACGAATCATCTTTTAGGTCGTTTCTTCCACTCCAAACTCGAATATTCTAATATTTTCCCGAGAGTATTACAGACGTATTTTCGTCCTATGATTACCCAGAAAAGGCATTTTGAACTTTTCAGAATAAAAAAAATGCAATTACCGTGAAAAATCTATATTAAATCCGTTATATTGTTACGTTTTCAAATCGATAGAGAATACACTCTACACGCTCGTTTTTTCGTGAAAGTACAGTCATTGGGGGTACCTGCGCGAAAATTGTATTTTGCAGTAGATAACGTCTTAAAAAACGTAATAAAAAAATGTCATAGTCCAAATATTATAACATTATAAAGTTATAATTTATACATTGGTTTTTATTTAAGAATCTGATAAAAAAATACACATAATAATATTATATTGTAATATTATTGCGTTTTAATCGTGTGCGGAGATTCTCGTGATTTTCATTCACAGTGGCTTTCGCGTTCATTCGGCTTTGGAATAATGTTGAACAGACATTTTGAAAATAATAATAACACACGGAGTCACCGCATATAGTATCATTGTGATCGAGTGCGATTGTGATGAGGGGACTTTAACTAGTATACGGTCGTCGCGAAAAAAAAAAATAATGTAGAATCGAGCAGAACCGCATCATAATAATATTTAAATCGTTTGGCTGTATTATGATGAATTCGGTGAGATGCCACTTTTGACTGAACGCGTTTTCGTCGGGGAGACTGTTTATATAAATGACACAACTCAATTCACTGTGCATATGAACACACACCGTAATAGCTATAAATCTTAATGCATTGTGTTATGGCGTTGTATTATTATATTATTCCTGGGGGTTTATTTTAATGTGAAACTCAGCAGTGGTGGCGTTGGATCAAATCGCCAAACGCGTGTAAGTCCCGTTTGGCAGACGTGAAAGAATAATAAAATATCATTATTATTATTATTATTATTATTATTATTATATTCACGGAGCGCACGAAAGTAAAATTGATTACGTTTTCTCTATATTGTTTTAGTCGAGATTTGAAAATTATATTATTATCTTTGCTTCCCGGTTTTCGCTATTGAAAACAACGTGCTACGACAAACGACTACCGACGAGTGAGTTCGATAATAAGCTGATATTGTTTGCGTGTAATTAGCTTCTTTTTTTTTTTGTTTTCATAACGGAAAGATTTTCACCGGAAAGCCAAACGAATGAAACGCATAAATAAAGGAACCGAACATTATAGCTTGCTCCTGCGTGATTTCGACTTTAATGTTTTTATATTTCTGCCGTTTCGTCGAAATAATTTCTTCGTCAGATCAGTTAGTCGTAAGTAAGTGTAATATAAAAGTAGATTTATAATTTTGAACGAACTTGTTTTTTTTTTTTTTGAAGTTTTGGAGGGCAGTCTTATAATTTATTCAACTATAATAATATCTTGTCGACTTTTCACTCAGACCTGAAAATGATATGATAATTCAACGGGAGAATTATTTATTGTAAACAAACGCATACCGATGAAACATGATTAGACTGCAACGGAAATTGTGTTATTTTCATTTTTTTTTTCTATTCAATACGAGAAAATGTAAAAACTGCAGTGTACATTATAGAACAATGAGAACACTTTATAATAATTAATAGTCAAAAAACCGTGACATGGACTATATGGTGACAGAAATTAGAGGTATGAACCTATGGCGTTTATGTTCGTTATTCTTTGGAATTCGGTCGGTCACGATAATTTGATGCAAATCTTTTCTCCGTTCTTATTGTGGACTAGAATTTGTGTGTAGAAAGAACAACCTCTATAGCTAGCTGTCGAACCTTGACATGTAGTAGTAAATAGAGTGCATTTGGGTTGGGTGATTTTCAATCAAAAAATTACGTTACTTAAAAAAACGTTACTTAGACTAGAGTAGTATACATACTATAATGTTAATATGTATTTTGTATTTTTTTAATTAAATTATTATTGTGAGTTTCAGTGGTCTTTTTTTTGCGGCTATCTCTGTAAACGGTTACCTATTGTTGACATAATAATATGTATTGTTATTGAAAATCGTCCACATATTATTATATGGCGTAGAAACGAATCGATATGGGGTATGTTCATATAATGATGCCAAAATTATATCATTCTATGCTTTGATTTATGTACTTTCATTTACTTACAACGACTATATATATATATTCTTAATTATTATTTACTACTCGTGTTCTGCGAATGTAATAGATTAGTTACATAATTGTAATGTCGTTATTGTGTGGAAATGTATACCATATTACCATGTCACAAAAGAAAAACCTACTTATAATATATTATTATAGTATTGTTCGATTTTGAAACCGTTTATCTAGACGTATAATATTGAATATTCCGCGGTTACACGCGGCAAATTGAAAATATTTCAAGAACATCTCTTAATAAATACTTTTGTCCAAATATTATGATTGAAACGTTTTCAAAACGACGCGTTTTCGAAACTTCAAATATTATGAGAAAGTTGTGTACACAAAATATTTAAAATAACCAATTTTGTACAGTTTGCGTTGCTAAATTAATAATTAAACAATTAATAATACCATGGCGAACACTGGAAAAAATTTCGGGGGGGAAGGGGGTATAATAATAATATAATGGTATTTTACTATATTATAATATGTCTATGTTATATACGTTTTCGAAGACTTAAAACGAAACATAGTTCATATTGTCATTGTCGTCATAATAACATATTATAGGATGCTGTACAAACATTTTATATTCATTACTAATGAATATAAAATAATGAATCATTAGTTCAAAAATCGTTTGATGGATGCTCAGATGCCTCGGAGCTCTTGTGAACCTAAATATCAAAATATAATATATTATAAATTATATTTAAATGTATTACTATCAAAACCAATGGTTAATATTGTAGCATCAGGTCTATAATTATTGTCTACACAGTGCAGTGAGTCAGCATCGAGCGTAAAAACAAATATAAGTGGAAATCTAGGAGGAATAGCTTTAGGCTTAGCCTAAATATCGAATAAGCCCTCCCCCCCCCCAAAAAAAAAACAGACAGATTTTTAGTTGTGTTGGATCGAAGCTCTCCTACTCACATTAATATTAAAAATGTTAGCCCCATAATATTTTATTGTGTGACGTGTAAATCGTTTATTTTCTATAAATCGGCAGAACGCGGACTGACGGTTCGCGCAAGACACGCGATATCCGACCGAAATCCGGTGGCGGTGGCGGTGACGTGACCAGATAACAGTCGGAGTGCGGGATGGGGGTGTGGGACGGGGGTGTGTACCGCGGTTCAAAACCAAAGACCAGAGCAGTACTAATTTCATCGGGCCGAATAAAAAATTGTCATCTGCATCGCTGAAAACGACGGCCGGCGCGCGTGGCCGGGAAATGGCAGTTTGCGTGTGTGCGAGCACGCATATTAATCCGTTTTCGGAATAAAACTGTCAAGTCCTACACGCATTACGCTCCGGTTTCGGGTGCGAGTGGCAGCGAGTGGAGTAAACGTGTCCGCATCAATAAAATTTTAGCGTGACAACCCCGCGGTGAATCGTTAATTTCCATCCGCCACACACACACACACAAAACGTTCGCGTAATAAGTCAATAAATTCATACTCGCAAACACACGCTCGCACCCACACACCCACACACGCGCGCACCCACACCCACCCACACACGCTCACACATGCACACGCCGAGCCTCTGTGTTTCTGAACATGACAAAATCAATGTCCGACCGACGGGGAACGAGAGAGCCGAACACTATTATAATATTATATAATGCGACACGATTCCAAAACCGCGACGTGAATAATAAATTGTATTATGACAACACAATAATATTATTATATCAACGGTATGATATTATTATTATTATTATTATTATGCAAACATAATAATATTATAATGATGTTATGACGTTCACATTATATATCGGGGCTGCGTCAGTTTTATTTACTATAAGTACCTTTACAGCAGTGATATCACGTCATAATAATAATATTATAAAAATGAAGTAACCACTACAAACTCGAAAATACGAACTACGCGCCTCCGTGACGAGTTTCGCGCTCAAAGGAGGAGTGTACAAAACGAAAATCAAAAAATATGATAATTAGTCTTGTAAATTGTTTTGCAAAACACGAACGAGTATATCGATACAAATAGAGCGGAGACATGAATAAACGGTCATCTGGGCTATTAGATTATGAAAAAAACAAAATATTATACCGTTCGCCGTCTAAAGTAAACGCGGTAACTATGCAAATCGAATAGATTTCTCTTTTCTCGTTTCGACACTCTTTCCCTAGCTCTCTTTCTTTCGTTCGATCGTGTATGGCCTTTACGGACTTTCGTGGGAAATTTGTATTTTTTATTCGTTATAGATTTGTGTGTATCGTCTTAATAGTATAATAAAATATTTATCGAACGCGGGTCATTGTCCTTAGACACTTTTTATAAGCTTAGAACAGCCCGCCGGGACTCAATGGTTTCTATCCAGTCGACGAACCAGAAATTTGCAGAAAGTTTATGATATACACATATTATATAGGTAGTGTATCGGTCGATATCTTTCGTCGATAAGATTTCAATAATTGAACTAATCACATAAATGTGCTTCTCTAAACTAAGCACTCGTGGCTATAATACGAACATCATCTATACTTGATTATTGCCGAGCGATTATTTTCTCCCCTTCGTCGTCGGGTGGAAGTGTTTTACAATAGTTTGCGTTGCAGAGACGGTCGGACGATAACGTATTATTTTTCAAAAAAAAAAAATAACCCCTCACGACAGTGTCTGGGTAAAATCGATATTTTGTCGGCCGACCAGTATTGCGTTCCGTTGATCGACGGAGGCCATAATTCAGGCCGACGGATATAATCATAAATGTGTGTGCTCGCCGCATTTAATAATATATTTTATGCGGGAGGCTGCAGAAAACGCTTGTCGTTTGTGTACATTATATATATAGTGGCGTGTACGATGCGATTCAGTCGATATCGTCTGATATACACGGCGAAAATGTAATAATAATAATAATAATATATCGTATCGTAACAATATAATATACGCGCGGCGAGAGCAGGTCGGCGAGACGTCGTAAGTCACACCGGTTGATCGTCGCTGTACAGTCGTAGGCCGAAGGTATTTATAAATAATAATATTACGTTTGCGGCGGCGGCGGCGATGGCGTAGACGGTACGCGATTATTGCTTTTTCCATTCAAAATGATATTTATCAGGTTCGGAAAACCGTGGCGGCGGTCGGAGAGCCGACGCGGGTTAATATCGCCCCGGCCGGCCGCGAACATAAATCAAAAGCGCAAAGTCGTAGAGAGGTATTTAAAATAAAATAAAAAACAATGTTTTCCGTACCCGCCTAGTAATAATATACGATATTCTCCTTCGAGAATGTTTCTAGACACTCGTCGCCTACCTTTATTCCGCTTTTGAAAACCGATCGACTGGCGTGCGTGCGTGCTCGAATCGTGAAGACGGATATCGCATGTCACGCGCGATAAGCATTATAATCGTTATTATTCGGAGTGTCGGCGACGTCCGTTCATCTCTCTACAGTATAATTTATAAAAAGTAGTGTATAAAGTACTATTATTTTTGTTCAAAATTACGACCCTAAAACAGAAAATTAAGTTGTAATTATTATTGCATATAATATATGCATTATAATAAAATCATTTTTAATGTGTAAGAGTTATCAATGTGGACGCGTGTGAGGAAGGTTGGAAACTTGCCCCCCTCCCCCAAAACAAATCAAATTAAATACTTGGTTGTAGGTATAATATTATGATGGATCCTAGTAGCTGATAAAGATGATATATTAATATAATTATATTGTATATTTTATAATATTGGATGATTAGCTCATAAAACTCATAATTGATTAATGACGGGAGGGCGGGTGCCGGCTGTTAAATTTGTAAGTTTGCCCTTCGTAAAAAAAACTATTTGCTCATCTGCACGTGCATACACATAATCATGAAGCTCTAACACACGATTCCCAGTTGATATTAATATATAATTAGGGTAGGTATTACGAATTTTATCGATGAGAAAGTTTGTGTAATGGGTTATAAATTATAACTTATATAATATTGTTACGTTCGCGCACACAACTTTTAGCAGGCAGACTTCCAAAAACGACGAATATAATAATTACTATTGTTTTATAGAAAAATATACGATCGTGCTATTGCGATTCGATAATATTGTCCGCGACATTAAAACGAACAAAAATCATAAACCTGACCTCGGCGCGCGGTGGTTCGGCAGTTTGTCCTCCACGCAATCACGTGTGTGTGAACAACCGTTATAGATAATGAACCACGGTTACGGTATAAGGTGTGCCAAAATAAACGGATGGATTTGGATCGGGGTGTCGGATTCACAGCTAGATCGTGTGTAGTGTCGTGTCGTGTCGTGTCGAACAAATGGTATTCTTATCGGACGTGGCTGTTCGGTATCCCGTAGTAACCTATACAAGTTGTAATCGAATAAACCGAGAATTGAGGATTACAGCTCAAATTAAAAACCAATATGGTTATCAGTTATAACCACTGTATAGTTACCACGCTCACGCACGACACACGACTTAGCTGTGAATCCGCCGTTACTTGTCGATGAAGGGTTCCGGAGATAGAGGGATGGTCCTGTGTCCGTTGTCGATATAAGCCATTACAATTTCAGTTGTCATCATGTCTTGGTTCAAGTGCATTTCCATTAGAGACGTATTTTTTTTTCAAAACAGCAATCAGTCAATGTGGCGTTTCACGTGGGGTGACGGCATTACGAGTAGGCCTGCAAAAACTTTAGAAAATGCCCTATCCGAGGCATCCGCGGAGATAGCCACCGTATCGACGATGATGACGTGTTCCATTCATAAACTGCATTTGTTACAGAATCTTATTGTGGATACAATGAAAATTGTATTTGTTCAATTTTTAAGAGTTTTTTTTTTGATTTTTCAAATCCGTTCTTTTTTCAAAACGGCGCACCCTGTATATAAATCGTTTCCCCCTCACGCGATACCTCGCGAAAAAAAACGGCCTCACGAAACTCGTCGCCAACCGAAAAATTCATATTTTTATTATTATTATTACAAAATGATTTTTATTTTCTCGTATATATTACGCGCGGCGGCGGCGGCGGCGGCGGTGTATGCGTATAATAATATTTGCGTGTTTATTTTACTTTTTGTTTGCCTCCACCGTCGCGGTAAAACAACTGCAATGACGTTTTATTTATTTATTTATTCATATATATTTTTTTTGTTTTACAATTTTTATTCGTATCGTCAAAAGACTGCGGGTGTTTTGTTACCACGCGTATGCCACCGAAAACGTAATGAAAAAATATTACTGTTTCCATTGGATTTGTTCGTTCGCTGAAAATAAATAAATTGTACCGCCGCACGAGTATAAAAGAACAACGCGGGATTAAACAATATTATTATTATTATCGCAACAATGCAGTAATCTAATTTCGCGTTACCGAATATTATGAATATGTACAATAATAATAATAATAATAATAATAATAATAATAATGATATGCATTTATTTAAATCTTAGTTTTTGCGGGATTTTCACAATAACGATGAAATATTATTGCGGCGTGACCAAAAGGAAAAAAAAAACATAATAATAATAATGTGGCGAGACACCCCTGCAGGGACTCACCGCGGAGGCAGATCTGTGTCTCTGTGTTTGTTTTCGTTCGAACAAGGTGTACGCGAGTCGAGAATATATATATATATATATATGTATATTATACTTTGTAACAATAATAATAATATTATGATCTGCCAGTCGTTAATAACGAGAGATGTTGAAATGTTGTTATCGTTACACTACGCACTACGAGGTATAAGTTATAAATTTATAATATTGCGGTACGACAAACGCGGTATTAAAATGTATTATTATTAACACACACACACACACAGGAGTCGTATTCTCGACAGTCGGCGACAAGATTCCTTTGTCTGATTATCGATCGAATTTAATAGTATTGCCTCGCGCTCGAAAAAACTAATTATTATGTCCTCCGTTTCGGAAAAACATTTTAGGACTTTCGTCGAACCGTACTCGGTGTTTTCTTTTTACATCACACTTGTTGTCCCCGAATCATGCCATATATTATTATATTATAACATCGGAGGAAAACACAACGTCTTTATTAATATATTAATTATCGTATAATCCTCCGCGATTTTCGCGCATAATGTGACGTATTATATAAAACGACTGTCCCTGTCATATAGAATATACTCACGTGTTCGCGTATAGAATATTACACTCTTTGGTTTTTCAAGCGTTCAAGACGTTTTAACAATATCATATTATACTTTAATTATTGTTTCGTTTGTTGTTTTTTTTTTTGCTCACGTCATATAACCAGCTGCACCGCACCAGTCAACCAAACACGTCGTCATAACAATCATCGTCGACGCGGAAATCATTATTTCATCGTGCTTTTAAGTTCTGAACGTTCGATTTATTGTTGTATCATATAAGAACACGATATAATATTATTCATTAGTCATCGGCGCAAACCGTCAATGGCTGAGCGATACGCGGCGTGAAAATTGCTTACGCGAAACTCGCGAGCTGCTGTCGAAACGCGTTCCGAACACGAATGATTTGTTATTCATAATAATCATTGCTGCAAAGCGATTATATATAATAATATATATTTTGTTCGCTTTTAGGGCCAAAACGGAAGTATTAAAAAACGCTTTTCGGCGCGCGAACAAGTCGATTCGTCTTGGGGACGTTAAGTAATAATTTATTGACGCGAGCCCGTCGGCGACGTGACGTGTATTTCAACAATTTTTCCACGCAGTTTTCTCCGCGCGGACTGAAGAAATAAAAAATAAATATGCACAAAAATAAAAATTATTACGCCATTTGCTTTGTAATATTAGTATTACTCGCCAGGTTCCGGTACCTACAACATCGGTATAGTATTATACGCTGTGTTATAATAATGTTACAGCGAGTGAGTTAGCAAGACGGGAGGACGGACGCCTGCTTTTGTTATTTTTGTTTAATTTTCATCAGTATGGCCGGCGATTTATTAATACCGTTACATTAATAAACTTTTCGATAACTTTAACCCCTCACGCCACCTCCACGGCCACCACCTCCACTACTCGTCGTCCTCCGGCAATCACCGCCAGGCCGTACCACTCAACAACGGCTAAAAGTTTTATTTCTCGACCGCGACGGCGGCGGCGTCAAAGCGTTAATTAAATTAAAACGCCAAGTTTTCCACGAGCACATTTTTATTATTATTATTTTTTTTTTTATATATACATCTACGCTCGGTAATGGTGCGATTATGACTGGATCGTTTACGTTAATTAGATATAAAACAAAAAAAAATTAAAAATAATATAATGTGTGTTGAAAAAAAAAAAGTCTAGACTCGTTTTGGTGTATCGCATTAGTATTATTAGAACCCACCTATTATAGTATATAGGTAATTATAGTCGCTTTCACACTTGCGTCTTGCACGTCGTATTTCGTCTGTTTTGCGGTAAACATTCGATTTGTTTCTGAATCGTCGACCACTATATAATAGACGTATAGACGTCAGATCGGCAGAATCTGGCCAAAGGAACAAATCAAATCTCGCAGTACCTATTTATAGTATTTCACTGCCGTAACAACAAAAAATCTCCACGCGCGGAATGCTATTCGACCGTGTTCTGTGGTATCCGATTTAATCCGTATCGGTATATTTATTATTTTGGTACTTTTTGTATTCTATATGATATACGAAAAAATAGACTAAACCGGTCCACATATTAACGAACGTTAAAAACGTCCAGTGCCACGGTCGGCACGTAGTCGACAACAACTGCTGCCACACGGTCTTAGGGAACCACTGTCGACAAATGTATATATTTTTATGTATATCTTGTATGCATATTATCTTTCTGGGCGTATTATTCGATTGGTCATAGACGCACGCTGTTTTGTATATTTATACGTGGTTATTCAGTAGGATCTCGTGATTTCAATGGTGTATTTGGATTATCCGTATCTATTTTTAGCGAGTTTTAATTATTTTTCTCCGAAAAACGACGACGCTGAGGCTCGACGCCGACCTCGGCGGCGCCTTCGATTACGTGCTATTTCGGCTTGTGCTTTTCGTCGTTACTGTAATATCATTCCGACGAAATAGTATTAGCTTAGTTTAATAACGTACATGGTGTATCATATCTTGCTCGGATGTATAATAACGATATTAAGTGTATATTAATTATGTTCGCAGACTATGGTACACTCTATATTCATATTTTCACATACTGTTTATTACATATTATTTTTATATTTTATTTTGATACCCATTTGTCTACGACAAAATTATTATTTCTTAGTACTACCGATTATTAGTAAGACAAATCAATATTCCAAGAACGTAAGTTCCACGAACGGCAATTAATAATGATTTTAACAATATTTAAATAACAATTTCACGAAATCGGTGGCGGCGTAGTCGCGGCTCCGTTTTGGCGCCGATACATACTATATGCGCATCATAAAATATACTGTGGCACTCGACGTGTTAATCTAACCTAAAATATTATGAGACACTGACAGTATGGATTATAAAAATAATATATTGTAATATATATTTCTCAGCCTACTTAATCGGGTGTTCAATTTGACGTTTTGAAGTTACGTCTTTTGCTAAATAATATGCTGATTATTATTATTATAAAATACCTATAGGACATCAAAGTGATTTTATTTAGATAACTCTTTTCTTGGTAATAATACGTCATTGTTTCAAATGATTTTGATTTCTTTACTTAAACCCAATAAAAACAATCGATGTTTATTGAATTGTGTTTGAAAATATTATTCAAACAAAATATTTTTTTCACGTTTTCGCTTAGTCATAATAATAATATATAAATTATTCGTATTTTTTATTTGTTTTTTTTTTATTGGTATCGTATTATTTAATCAAGTAAAAGTACTTCTGGTCTCTTGGTCGATAATATAAAACACCTTGTCCACGATATTGTTTACGTTTATTGTTACGTATAACAATTCCTGCAAGGGTACATTTTAACAGTTCTTGTCTAAGTAGAAATAATTAAAATATAATTGTGTGTTCATAATATTATCATCTTAACAGAAGCTATAAAATGAAGTATTAAAATACGTGTTTAAAGTTATGTACCAATTACATAAGGATTACAGTATTCTGTATTATTATTTATTTTAATTCACCATAACTAAAAAATGTTGGACGGCGCAATGAATAGGCAATTAGTGGCACATTTTTAAAGATTGTAGTTCGCGTGTATGTTAGGGTCAGAAGTGATAAGTGATATAGAGAAATATTAATGATGTCATATGAATATTATTAATAAAAACAGTTTGAAATGATTTAAAAGTATTGTTTAAGAATAATTGATTATTTCATTTTATTCCAATCAAAACGACTGCATAGTAACTGATTTCCGGTTGCTGATAATAATTTGCAATGTTTATTTTATGTAGACAATCTACCTACTAATAACGGATAACATTAATGCTATCATAGGAAAAATACAAGTCATACAAAATATAGCCTTTGGTCTACGAGAACGGAATGAGAGAGGTGATCGATTAATAGTTTTGTGCTAAGTGTGAATTAACAATATTACAAATGTCGAAGTTCTAATCGACATAAAATAAGAAGGTATACACGGGAAGCTAGATAAGTCACGGGGCAGGTAGATACCAAATAGATTAAATCGTGGTTTATAATAGATTTGGGAATTGATTCGAAGCTATTCAAGATATTGAAAATATAGGCTGATTGGACTGGGTAATCAATTATGAGGTACAGGAGAGAATATAATATCAAAAGGATGTCTGTTATGGAAGAGTTTAGTAAATAGATATAATGTAAGTGGATAGATCACATAGATGTATCCGAAGATTGTTAAAACTGATTATAGAAGAATAGGTTAGTTTCCATCGAAGGGAAAGACTACAGGGAAAAACGATCATGTTTGAAAATCATTCACAAAATATTATGTTAAGAGCCAAAGGATCTGACGTGATTCAGATGTGAAAATTAAATTGAAATAAGAGAAAATAATAGAGACATTTAAGATGAAATTGGACTGCAAAGACGAGCAGGGAAATGCTTCAAACTAATTTACGAGTTGATCGATGTAGATAGAGATTGTTTTCCATAATATTACATCGCATATTATCACAATTATTGCTAATTTGCATTATCCTGGTATACCTATATTTTATTTTTTAGAAATTATTTATATAGGTTTAACATTCAAATATCGACCCATAAGTAGGTTGATTATTTATATAAACGTTGCTTTCAACATATACCTTTATTCTATAAAATAAACTAAAATTATAAAAAATTAACAGAACATTTAATGAAACCATGATTTAAAAACTGTTTGTGTTCATAAGCATGAATAGTTAGTTAACTAGATTTTTTTAATTAAATAAAATTCCAGACTCAATCAAGTAATGTCGAGTTAACTCTGTTAGTAATTATAAAAAAAAAAAAATAGAGAAAACGATCAATTTAAAATGAAAAAAAAAATTATAGTAATAAAAAAACCGAAGACGCTTTATGCGCGTAACACGGTTGTGACATTTTGTTTTCAATTTTTTTAATTTTTTTTTTTTATAAAAGAGTGAATAATTAATGAAAAATAATGTCAATTAAAGTACAAGGGAAAGTTGGTCAAAAGATAAGGGTATTATAATATACGGTCGTATTCATGTGGGACCTCGCCCCCTGCTTCGTCGTGCAAATGGTTAAACCCATAAATAAATAGAAAAAAAAATACACACGAGAAAAAAATAACCAACAAAAATTAATTAAAAAAAGTATATGAGTTAAACAACAAATATATGTTTCCGGACTAATTAGGTGACCCTGTTAAAGAATTATAGTTTCTGTTTTATCTATATACAATACACATATATTATATAATAATGTTTGTACTATATAATGTAGTACTGAAACGTATACAGTTTGTTATGTAAAAAAAAAAAGCAAATTTGTGTTTTAAATTTTTACGTTGCATATATTATTATTGTAAACATAATAATATTTAGTCTTTATAATTACAAATTCTTATTAGGTTTTCGTGCTCATTAATAATATTTTTTCTTTTCGACAGCAGGTGTTGTCGTAAATTTCAAGTTTGAACACGTTTGATACGCTGTTTTGTAGGTATTGTATTCAAAAAATTGTTATTTGTTTCAAATAAATGTTACAAATTTATAATTATTATTAAATACTTTCATGGAAAAATAAAATTATAGCTCATTATTTTTTATTGTGAATCGTGATTAAACAATTCGACTGATCATAAAATGTTCACATAAATGTTTTATGACAAAACATAAGTACCTACATGAACTAAAAACAAACAAATAACTAATAATATTACAAAAAATATTACTATGAATTTTCTCAAAAAAAAAAAGAACAATTATATAATATCAAGTAAGTTGACATTTTTTAAACGTTTGTTCGTGTTTAAAGATATCCGAGATCCAATTATTGCATTATCTCTTATAAAGTATAGTTTAAATTAAACATAATAATATATTCATGGTATATTTTGTATGTCTTACAACACTTCGGCAATAAATCGGAGGGATTATCCGACGACTCGAACAAAACAAAAAAACCTAGACGCACGAATGGCGAGAAAGGGTTGTAACAAAGGAGCGGTGGAGGTGGTGGCGGTGGCGGCGGCGGCGGCGGTTGTGGTCGTGAAAAACAACCGCTAAAACCGTTCAGTCAAAGAAAAACACAGTATACAGTTGTCGCTTATATAGTGTCCAGTTTCTACCACCACCGCCGCTCCACGTACACGGATCCCTGGAGCGTGTCGTGAACGGAATGACAAAAACATTATCAAGATTAATGTATCGGTACTAAAAAAAAAAAAAAAATATAATAATAATAAAAATGGGGTAAGCGCGGCTCGGGGATGCGGGATGATGTAGTGTTTAAGAAAGGGAAACAATGTATTTATCAAAATACCACTCGTATATTTTAAGTGCAAACGTTGAAAACCGAAAATTCGTGTTTAGTCACGCGAATTATTATTCTTCTCGCTAATGGCGAACATTATTAAACGCGTTATTCCGCGGCTTTTTAAAACGTTTGCCGTATTCGTGGAATTATTATTTGCAAATAAAGAATTGAGATGCATTTTTTTTTCTTCAGATTTATCAATCGAGTCGTTGACGCATTTAATTTGCGTTTTGTATAGCTATGCATCGACAAACTACAGTTGATATTTTAAACTATTCTTCAAGTATTATCACAATACAAAGCGCGTAGTAAAACGGCCAAAACAAAAACGTTTGAGTATAAACGCACGAGTCGAAACTTAAAATTATTTTTGAACTACACATTTTAGGCGCTGACTTGATTCTTACCGAAATCGAAGTCCGTATTACGCTATAGATCGGGGCAGTCGAACGTTATTTTCAAAATTGTTTTGCTCACGATACTATTACGCAATAAAAAAAGTAAAAGTTATAACAGTGCGGTATAATAATACCCGTGTAACGTATATTATTTTACTATTCCTATGGCGGAAACGAAAAAATCAGTTTGTACTGAGTGATTCCGTTATGATAGGAAGTCGTACCGTATTGAATATAAGCTCTAAATTATTATTGCACACACGATACCGCGATTATCCGTTGCCCCGAACAACACATAGATTCGCACACAGTCGACTGTAAGTCCTGTGCTCGTCAGCAGGGCCGGCGGCGCAAGGGCAGTGCAACAGGTGCCATGTGCACAGGCCACAGGGCCCCGCGGAAGCCAGCTCACTCCGGGAAGACAAAATCATTACTGCGATCGAATATTATAATTAAAAAAAGATTTTTTATAAGAAACATTTTTAGTAGTAATAATATTATTGCTGATAGTATTAATATTATTATTAGTATTGTTTACAATAAAATGTAGAATTATGGGAATTTTCGTGGTATCGATAATCGATTGTCGGAATGTAAAGCGATTAACCGAAGAGTATAAATAGACTATATCGAATGTTGTCACGTCGATAATAATATATTATTGCGGTATCTCAATTCTTAGTACTTATAATTCTCCTTATTCTTTACTTAATTCTCCCTACTGGACTAACCGGACTTTCGACAATGTTCATTGAAAAAGATATAGGTAGCTGAAACTATTAATTAATATCACGATACGCTCATAAATGAGTTTGCAAGTGATAAGGCCGGAAAACAATTCTTCTAAAATATATAATATGTTATTACTATTATTACATACATTTATTTTGTTTATTTAAACTTTAAGTATATATTAAATATTAATTGTTGTGCATCGTTTTATTCAAACTATTTTGCACGGGGCTCCGCAATTTGTAGCGCCGGCCCTGCAGTCATCAGAACAGTTGGCTTAGAAGGTTCGGTGTAGAGTGTAGACATTATTATAGGTATCAACGCACCTTTCAGAATATTACTAAACAGCGTGTCGACTTTTGCTACGGCCACGTACGATAATAATGTTATTATTGTAACACTTCGTTTACCCGATCGTAAGTCTAATAAGTATTTAGTTGGCGATAAGACCTAAGGCTATAGACATAAGGCCTCGATAATCTAATCTACATAGACCTACGCGACTCTATCTGGTCGATACAGTGTCTTATACAACGATAATAATTTCAACCGCCTTTTCTTATTTAACTGCGTCAGAATGATTTAAATCTCCTCAAACGACGCGTCCGGTCGAGCGGGACGAACGTATTAATATTAAACGATGCGGCCGTGGGGTGTGTAATGGTATCGTCGTGAAGGCAAACGTTATGGATTTTTTACGCATCGTGAAAATAACATTATAGGTACGTACCACCTACACGCAACATATAATAATATATCGTCGAAAATCTATCATTCGGAAGTCGGAAGCGGCAACGAACGGCAAAGGTCTTCGGGCCCAAGGGCGGGAGGGTGGCGCAGAGGGAGCCGGGTCGGCCGGGGTCCGGGTGTCGATTTGTTGTGTGTGTGTGTGTGTGTGTGTGTGTGTGTGCGTGCGCGCTTGTGGGTGCAGACTCGAACACGTATTTTATATATGTACCTCTGCTGCGGCGGGCGATAAATGGTCGCCGCGTCGTCGGAACGTGAAGGTCGGGAAATTGGACTCGGCGGCCCGTTGCCGAGGCAGTGTATAAGACGTTATACACGCGTCAAAAAACCCCCGGAGGAGGAGGCTGCAGGGATGGAGGCAGATACCGCCGTGGACTTTGAAAGTACGGCAGCGTTTCCTATCCCCCTCAGCCGCCCCCACCGCACCTAACCGGCGATCGGTATACACGAACACACACCCACGCACACCCACACACACCCACACACACACACACATATATATATATATATATATATATATATATATATATTTATATATACAGTCGGTCGTCGGCGGCAGGAACACCCCGTATGAATTATAGGCGACCGCCGCCGCCGCCGCGTACCGGAGGTCAAGTCTCGTTCGCCAGAGCTGTAAATAACAAAAGCTCTTTCCGGCTTCGTCCCCATATAAAATCTCCGCCACCCGCGCCGATTCCCCGCCATAGCTCGCGCCAGCACTAGACCGGAATTATAAATCCGAATCGAATTTCGATTTTTTTTTCTTCCAACCTCCACACCTCCCCCACCCCTAACCAACGGGAACCCTTTAATGAACTTGCAGACTCGCGTGTATACGACAACACGGTATTTTAATAATATTATAATAAAATATAATATAATATTTGTTTTTAAATTGAAAATTATTGTTCATAGCCAAATCTAAAACCCCTTACAATAGTATAGTATTATATTGAGTCTCATTGTCACAAAAAATTTAAATATCATCCAGATGCCTATTATTAAATTTTTTTAGTACGTCCACACACTTTCACATTCCATTTATGACATATTTCAGCAGGCTCATTTTCATTGCCACAGAAAAGTCGATCGAAACAGTACGTACCAAACGTACGTAATTTTGAGCTCAATAAATCCAATAAATCTCAATTTACCAATAATCTTTTTTCAAATCAGAGTCAAAAAACACCTTCTCATTTCTCAATTTTGTCGATAAGTCTGATAATGATGGAAATTGGTATAACTTTGATCGCAATCTCATATTATTTCCATTTAAGTCGTTTTTAAATTAAGTTTGTAATGTTTTTTGAATAATATTTGAAACCCACGTAGACAATTATTTAAAAATGTATACCTAACACAAATAATAATATTGTTTTATAATAAGCATGATTCATGCAGGGGCGTCATTTCAGTTTTTTTTTTGGGTGTGCCATTTTGAAATTTCACCAGGCCATTTAAAAATAGAGCGGATGTACAAGGGGGGGATTCCCTTATTTCAGCAGGCCAATTGAGAATATTTTAAATGTAAGGGGTGCCACCGCACACCCTGACCCCCCCCTCCCAAATGACGCCCCTGGATTTATGTCTGTACCACTGCGCGCATTAAATTATATAAATTATCATTATGTCAAAACTAGTGAGATGCAAAATTTCATAAATTTAATTTAAATATACAAATTTTGTTTAAAAATACAACTTGAATTTATTTATTTCCCGTTGGACATTTTCACAAAGGTATATTATAGTCATAATGGAAAATATTTTTTAAATTCAAAATTATTTTTTTGTTTGTTTTACTCAATCCGTTTCTATTATATTCTTCATTTTGAACATGTTTTAGGAAATTTCCAGTGATCAGAAATTATTTCCCATTTACATAACAAGTCGAAACCGATCACGGTTTAAAATGTCCACTATCAGCTGTTCTACGGATTTCCGAAATTCGGTCTTCGGCAGTGTTATAAAAACACATTATCTCATAATATAATAATAATAATAATAAATATTTATTGGCCAAAAAGAAAATGCATAGTGATTACATATAGTTAAATTATATAGATAATGACCCATCTCATCACTGAGGATAACCTCTTATCGGTGATGATGGAGTACTATATTAAAGGATTAATATACATTTTATAAATTTCATAATAATTTCGACATTTTTTGTAAAAACTGCGTCATATTTGACTAAAATTCAAAACATAAATAGACATATTAATCAGTAATAAGATAATAAAAACATAAATCGCTATAAATAAATATAATATAATGTATAGAAGTACAACAAAAGTGGAATAGATAAGTAAATAGACTATACATTATATTCAACTGTACATTATACATAGGCTGTAGTAGAACACTAGTATTATTTATCAACCATAGTTTAATAGAGTGTTTATATATTTTAAAAGACGTACTGTTAATAATATTTGTATCGGAATATCATTTAATAATCTCAAACCCACTTGCGAAAAACATCGACTCGATTTTAATATACAGACAGTAGGGATTTCTAAGTTGTTTTTTTTGACGTGTGTTATAGTATCTAGATTTAAACTCAATTAGATTAAATTTGTAAGTATAATATAGGGCGTTTCTGTAGAATAATAAATTGTTGCGTCGTAAAAACTTTAAATTCATTAAACAGATCCTTAGTAGGATATGTTTTTTGTTTATTTAAAATTATTTCAATTATGCTTTTTTGAACTCTGAATATTTTATTGCTTCCTAAGCCACCCCAAGCGGTTATTCCGTATTGTAAAATAGATCGTGTCATGGCAAAGTATATTAAACGTAAGGCCTGACTGTTCAGGAATTTTCTTGCATTAATGAACAGATATAGTGCATTTTCCGTAGTTTCATTATCGTGTTGTTTACGTGTGTATCCCATTTTAGGCGTTGATCAAATATAATGATACCTAAATATTTAATAGTTTCCGTTTTTTTAATAACATAATACACGAACAGTTATAGATTCACAATCCATTTGTATTTCAATTGAATTTGAATTGGGCTGGGTTCTTGTTTTGTTTAGGCCTTTAGAGTTTAGAGTGAAATTGATATAATCAGATTTAGTGTAATTTATTCTGTATAACAATATTGCAAACCTCACTCTATAAAAAATAATTTACTGTCGTCGCGCGTATTTCACCGTCGTCGTCTGTACGATTATCGGCGTCCCGACCGCCCGCGCGTGGATCGCACACGACCGAAATCGACGACGACGACGACGACGACGACGACGATGACGACGACGACGACGACGACGTCATCAATATAATATTTTATGGCGTCGGACGAAGGTGGACACGTTTTAAATATTGCACCGGCGCGGTCGCCTATACAACGTGTCGATAACGCGCGATGTGTCGTCATTAACGTTGGTCGGGTACGTTGCGCGGACGGATATTATATTATTATTATTATTATTATTATTATTATTACAACGTTCTTGTTTTAATTAAAATTACTTTTTGTGGTCGTCTGGGGTACAGTTACGGAATTATTCACGAACAACAATAACAATAATTTAAATTATTAAAAGTAATTTCGCGGGAACACGACGGTGATAATATCCTCCCGTACCTTCTGCTGAACGTGAACCCGTTTGTGTAGGTACGCACTATCAATTTTAAAGTTATTAATTTCGCCGCCGACACATTAATATTGAAAATTTGAAACGTGTTGTGTGTTATCCCGCACGCGGCTTAATGGTAATTAGATTCAAAGGCTACGCTGCAAGTGGTGCCGCAAAAATGTTTACAAACATAATATTAGATTATTATTATGTTTGTGCGAGTCGACATATTATTATTATTATTATTATTATCCGAGGCAGTATAATCACGCTTTGTTTCAAATTTTTTCGTAAAACGAATAAACTAATAACATAATATTATGTGCTACCACTAAATAACTAACCCGACCGAGCTTTTTAATTATTATTCGACGAAAACCGACATCGCCCGTTTAGGATATTCCGGATAAATGTCCTCTGATAATTAATTTACGATTTTGTCTAGTTTAAAACGTAATTTTAATATGATTAATATCATATACACTTAAATATTCAAATATTGTGTGTGTGTGTGTGTGTGTGTGTGAGAGTATTTTTATTTTTTGTCCATTGATGCGTCATCTGACTGATTCGATTTCAATTATTATGTTTTTTGGTGGTCGAAAAATCACAGCGTATTGATATCGTTTTGATAATTTAACATTAAAATATATATAGGAAAACGTTCGAAAAATATTGTACGCTGCATCCCTTTTTTCTGCTGCACAAGCGATATTTGTCACAGCTCGAATCGATTGGCCCGACTGCGTTATTCTGAATATAATGTATTGAATAATGATTAACGTATTTAAGTAGGTAGTAAAGTCCGTATTCGTTTCGAATAACCGTTTTTCGATAAGAGGGAATTTTCACTAATTTTCAATAGGAAAACCTCCGAATAGCGTACACTTATTTTAATCTTAATGCCGAACCGAAGACAAAATAACGCGCTCACACTAGTATACTAGTATAACAATAACGACCTCGTTCATTACACTCGTTATGAGACGATATTATGAGATAAGATAAAGACAAATAACGACCATTATTAAACATAATACAATTATTATATTGTTAAAACATTATCATAATAATATGTCTTATTATAACACATTAAATCATTTAATCATTTATGCATTTTAAAAATTGACCACCTTTGAATGGCGGACACCTAAGAATTGAGGACGACATTTTGGTGACCTCGAGTGTCCGTTATTCGGAGGTTTCATACATACATTATACCATAGTATAATAGCACGTACATCGATATACTTAATCTTGACTTAAACAATGCAGAAGTGTATACGATTTCTGTATGAGGGTCTCGCTCATTGTCGAAATCGCCAACATCTCACAGGAACCCCGGATCGTAACATACATACGGTCGCCGCTGAAGCAGCAGAGACGCGGAACGCAGGACGAAGGATCGTGCAATGAACGAAATCGTCCTGGACCCCCCGATTATCGTCGGTCAAGGGTCGGGCACAGCTTTCGGTGGTGGTGGTGCGCGGTGTAGTTTAGTTACGTGACAGCGGGTGCAAAATAAATTAACGCGAAACAACGTACCCCCTCCCTCCCACCGCCACCACGCACTCGGCCAGTATCGCCTGTTGTTCTTTTTTTATACCCCTCGCCCCCCCACGGTCAGCCCGACACCCTCTGACCACAGTCGTCGTCATCGTCGTCGTCACCACACGAAACGCGCGACGGTGTCGCGATTGTATCTCGGCGCACACGACCGCCACCCCCCGCCTCGCATGAACCCCACCAACGAGCGCACCAATTAATCACCGTTTCGTATGCTTCGCGCACACCCACCCACCCACGCATAGATACTATATATATATATGTATATATATATATGTATGTCCACCCCGAAATTACCCATATCTAGTATACACCAGTGTATATATATATACATGTGTATAGACTTCCACGCGAGGACTCGAGTAGAATGCAAAGCTTTCGGCGTGTACGTCGGTTTTTTTTACCCCCCTCTCGTCGACCCCGGGGCAAATGGGTGCTGCTCGAAACTGCGCTTCTTTTTATTAAGCCCCCGTCGGGATGTAGGCGACACCACGTGGCGAGTGCAGAGCGCGTTTTACTCTCGTCCGTTTTTCCCGTCGCACACATACGATACGAACAATATATTATGTAATAATAATAATATAGAACACAGAATTAATAAATAATATGCATACGTATATTATAATGCAGTCGGTCGTCGAGTATATATTATTTTATTCACAGTTGACGCGTGCTGCACACACTGTCCCCCTCGCACGCGGATCCGACAGGGAGCACAGTATAAACATAGCTGATGGTTACCGCTGATGACGGAGTCGCGGTTGAGGGCTAGCGACCGATTCGCGTCATGACGTGTAGTCATATTGTATTTTGTGATAAAGTGAAAAGTCTGACCTACTGCTGCGACGAGATAAAACAATACGAGTACGTGCCTCAAGCATTACAATAATATTGTAATGAAAACGGCCGAATAGTATTCTAGCATTTCCTATCGAAAAACCAAACGCAACAGGTGTAGAAACTTTTAGATTTACATTTTGGTTTCGAAAACCTTTTAATTTTCTAAACATATTTAAGTACTACATCATATTATCATTATACAATAATACGGAATCATAATAATATGTTGAGTTCAAAGTATAAACGAGTTGGGTGATGGAAATATGAAATTATAAAAAAACAACATGTTTTTAAATATACATTGCCGTGACCTCGATTCATGAAATATTATATACATAATTATTATTTATTTACGCAATTCCTTATAAGCATATAGTTTGTTTTGGAAGTATAACCAGGAGTTTATGATTGTGTTCAAATTTGCATACGTATATGCTTATAATAAAAAAATGATTAAAAAAAAAGGGAGAAGTAGGTAATCGGTCTGTTGTAAAGTTGGTGTGGAGTATAATTCGTCATCGAGTAAGTCACTGTAATGTACGTGTTGAATTTTAATTCAATATTGCATAAAAAAAAGCTACTGACTAGAAACACTATGGTGTATTGTATATTATATACCTATATTACTAAATACTATTCAGAACCATACCTTATAAACGAAGCATTACATTTCCGTTGAGCTATATATCATTGATTACACTTCAATCAGAACATCCACAATATTATTAGTATAATGCAATCTATATAGTCATATTAATATATTATGTTAAGTGAGTTTAAACTCAGCAATTAATTAAGTACTAGACCGTTGATTAAATATACTTATTTGTATACTTAACCAATGACTAGACGTAGACTATAGGTAGACCATATAGGTTATGACGACACAAGTATCGGCCACAAGTACCGATTGAAAGCAAAAAAACAAAATCAAAACGCAATACACTTAATAAAATTAATCGTATTCAAATCTAACTAAACTTATATTTTAATAATAAAAATAACTTATATAATATATAGGTACTGCATAAATTAATTTGCAATTATATTTTTAATTAAAAAAAAAACTGTATTATCGCGAGCATCATTGGTTCATACGATAATTTAATTGGAACAAACCAAAAGACGTGTCCTATTAAAATTCGAGTGCACGCCGTTGTTTATTTTTTTCGCATAGATAATCTCGGTAATATACGTTTTATGCGTATACCCGAAAAAAAAAACATCGGAGAGAAAAGGGAGCGTAATATAATATATAAATCATATTATAATGTGTTTTACGAGTGGGGCTATTACCATTACCGCCGCCGCCGCCGCCGTTATACGGTTTACGATTAGGTTAGGTATATGTGCGGAAAAAATAATAATATCGTGTGCACGTCAAGCTGATACCGAAAGGCACGTCATGATATTATTATTATTATTATTTAGTTCGGAAACGGATAAGGTCTGCAGCTGCGCGATCGAAACGCGCGTTCGCTCCGTTCTTATCTGCGCTCGCATATCGCCGGTACGAACCGTTTCCGTCATGCCGAAAACGGCGTATTACATCACATTGTATTGTATTATAGTCGTTACTCTCGGAGGTCATATTTGCTCTGCCAGCCAGTGCCTGTGTACTGCTTACGTCGGGCGTAGAGTACTATATATGTTTGCACAGACGTACACGACCATCGCACTGTGTTCGCAGCGATCCGTGCTCGAAACGGATACGGGTCGTTTCTGTTTGCTCGCGATTATATTACCGGTAAATCATTATTAATTATTTATCGTGATAGTATACGAATCGCATCGGTGCGAGTACATTGGAAGAAAAAAACATAGAATATGAAGTCACGATGATAATATTGTTATTTATAGTCTTCCGGTTAGACGAGAATGAGACAATAACTACTACAAGAAACAAAAAAGATCACTCTCGACAATTTTTCGATTTCTCGATCACGCATTAGCTGCGTTTTCATATCGCGATCGTATTTGCTCGACCCCTCCAGACAAATATAAAACGATGTCATTGAGGTGTGGCTACCATAATTATTATTATTTAGCTCCTTCGCGTAAATTGTTTACCATAAAATAAGACTTGTTATAAAAAATTTTGTCCCTCCTATAAAAAACTGAAGTTACGCCTCTGGTCGATATTCAACGGACGATTCGAGTCACCGTCAAACGCATCCGCTTATAACTAACCACGGTACGAGAATGCCGATCCCGTCGTTTTGACCTCGTGAACTGAAATCATTGGACAATAATTATAGCCGACACCCGGTAACGGGTATAATACGACGCGTTACCATTGCGCAGGTATAATAATATCAAGACGGATGATTTTATGCGGGTGTTATCGACCGAGGCAGTAAATCATAATATTTTTATCGACACCTTCGAGTGCAGCAAAGGCCCCGGACGCCAACGCGGCTTCGTTACAGTGTAATCAATTATACCGATGACGCACCTAAATACTGTCACGGGGTGCGTCTTAAAAAAAAACACTTTTAAAACAGAGAAAAATCTGTTTTCTTGATTTTTGAGCAAAATATGCAGTTTATACGCATACATGACCCGGCATCGTCCTTATGGTGGCCGTCTCCGCGTCGACTGCACTAGATAAGACGTTTTCTTGAAACACTCGTGCTGCGGTCAGCTCGACGTGTGGAATGTGTCACGTTGACTGATCGCTGGTTTTGAAACAAAGATGTCTCTACTGAAAACGCACGGTGTACCCTGGACCAAGACATGATGACACCTGAAACCGCATTAGCTGTCTATGCCAGTGATGAAACACAATTGAAAAAATCAATTGAGAAAAGTTAAAATATTTATATTTTATTTTCAATAATAAACATCAACAAAATATATTATAATATATTATATTTTTCATAAATTAATGGCAGGCTCGAAAAAAAAAACACATAAATAAATAATTTTGACGAAATAAATAACATTCATAAAAACATTAATAACATTCAATAACAACACGCTAGAAAACTGCACCGAAAATCGCATGTCACTCTACGATTTTCAACGCAGCTTCTGTGCATCCTCTGGCTTCGTTCAAGTTCGGTCGGGTCCTTGTACGAAGAGCTTGGCTCCACGGTACACGCACAGCTGTCCTCGGCTCAGCCCGAACCCGCGACAAAACGCACCAACCACGTCGGCGTCGATCCTCTCGAGCAGCCAAGCGTGCCGTTCCGACACCGTCACCTGGACGGTCACCTGATCGTCTCTGGACGTCGGCCAACCGGTGCTATGCCACGCGGCGTAAGACCACGTGACCGCGCCAAGCCGAGCGGATGTCCGTCGCTCGATATATCGGCTGCCGGACCTGCAGCGGTCGTGCTCCGTCGTCTCGCTTGCCAGTTCGTGGTGTTTGCCACGGCCGCCTTTAAGAACTTTTACGAGCTTCTGGGTATGCTTTTTATTTTTTTTGCTCGCCCTTCTCGGTCGAAAGGGCTCTGCAGCCGCGGCGACAAGACCGTTCGGTGGTCCATCGGCTATTACCACAGCGAGCGCAACGGCCTTGGACATCCCGGGCGCATCGGACTCGGCCGGTGCCGAAAAGACGAGGGCAGAAGCGGGCTTCGGAGGACATACCTCAGATCGAGTATTCATCGATCCAAACTTCTCCCTCCTCCCCTGTGCCGCAATGGAACCCGTAGCCTCGCCGTGGCGGTTTCCTTTCGCTTCAGCTGGTACCGCCACCTTGGAGAACGGGCAATGTCGTTCAGTTTTTGTTGAAACGTCTTCTGGCCTCACGAAATCGGCCAGCACCTTTGATATATTATGTAATACAAGTAAAACAAATAATACACCAATATCTTTGGCGATCCGCGACATTTGCACAACAAGTATTTATGCCAATACACCAAACGCGATAGCAAGCCGCGACATTCGTTCCCCTAATATGATGAAAAAAAAAACAAATTCTACGGAGAGCCACGACATTTTCATAATGATTTCTGCACATGACATCTTATTGTCCTGAAATCCAAATAGTGAAATTAAAAATCTTTGAATTGTATAATATACTTTGTTGAATGCGCCGGAGAAAATAAATTAATATTGTATAATTTATTGGCCAATTTATAAATTTATAATAAATACAAACCAATAAAAAAAAAAAGAGGCAAGTATTGTAGAACATTGTATTACATTTTCAAGTTTTTTGACTGACTAAAAACATTTTTAGTAGCAATAAAAAAAAAATAATAAAAAAAAAAAATAAAAAAAAAATTATTATGTCTATAAATAGCCCAAAAAAAGTCAAAACATATTGTAAATTGTATTGTGTATATAAATTGCTTATATAAACATTTTGTGAAATTTTCATGTATTTACGGTCATTATATTTTATTCTGTTACACCAAAAATAAAATTCAATTTCGTCTAAAATTTGCTTCGCGTAAAAATTTCCGTTTTTTCCTTAATTTTGTTTTTTGTTTTTCCCGATTTGACGCGATTGAAAACTATTGAGAAATTTTTATTTTCGACCCCCCCAAAGTACCAATTACGTTCACTCTCCTATCAGAAAAGATGCTGATGAAGAAAATCGGAACACTGCCCTTAATCGTGGTGACATATACAAAAAACACACACACACACACACACACACATCATTGTAGAATCAATACATTTATCGCTCCGCTCAGAATCTAAAATGGTTAATTTTTGGCGCATGGCGTCAGAAAAGTTTTCCATCCCTGGCCTATGCCAACGCGACGACCCCTCTAACCCAACCCTCGCCTCCTATCAACGTGCAAGACACCCGATACAAAACCCACCCCCACCCGTTGGTTGTGGCCCACCCCGGTTCGTGTAATTCGTGATATCGATATACGACGACGTGTCGAACTGCAGTGTGTACACGCCGCTACTCTCGATGGGTACGCCGATAGACAAACCTATTAGGGCGAGGTAAACAATATCCGCGTTTAGTGGACCGGAAAACTTGACCCGAGTAATTAGGTTTTGCCCGGGTAACGGTTGATAATTTAAAGTCGGAACACAAAAACGCCACCGCCGCCGCCGCCGTCTTCGAGGACCCCGGCCCCGGCGGAAAATTCGATTTATACAATTTCTTGCCTGTCAAAATAAACAAAACGAAGTTTTATTAACTCCCTCTTATAAATCGTACGTGCCCGCAATACGATAGTTTTTAATTCAACTAGTCGACGGTATTGCGCGTGTATATACCTTTGACTAATTGGAAAACTTGAACAATGTTTTTAAATATAAATATTGTACAGCGCGCCTAATATGTAATACTTGATTGGATTATATAATATAATATATACGCGTTTGCTCGTGTTAAAAATATATATGTGCACAGAAAAAAATAATAAGCCTGTCACATACCGCACGCGTCTCTTAAAATATCTTCAATATCGTGCTAAATAAAATATTGAAAATGTGCTAAAGCATCTATACAGTAACAATAATAATAATAACAATATCAACCCGTCGAGAAGTTTTTGCATTTTAAAAAACATTGTTGACATATTGTTGGGGGGGGGGGGGCGAATGTAAGTTCCTACACGAGACCTACCAGGTAAGAAAAATACAAATGTTAGTTCCTACACGATAGAAAAAGGTGCATATTATGTAAGTTCCTACACCACAAAACATAGGTATACAGGGTGTAACAGGTCTATTTGACTAATGCAATAACTTTTTTTCTATTCAATATTTTTAATTTTTTTTTTTTTTGTAATTATTTGTAGAGCTCTGCGCTATAATTTCTATATCTTATATATATATATTTTTTTTTTTTTACAACAAAAATAAATAATTTAAATTTTTTATTTAATATTTTTCTAATAATCCAAGATAGCTATTTCATAAATAAGTATTTAAAAACCATTTTGGAGTTTAAAACTTTTAATTTGGTTAAGTAGTTAATTTTTAAACAATTTTCAAAGTGTGTAAAAATTCAAAATTATTTCTTGCTTATCACTGTTACTGCTGTAAAAGTTTTGCATTAGTCAAATAGACCTGTTACACCCTGTATATATTAGTTCCTACTAAAAGTAAAAAGTAAAAGTAAAAAAAGTTCAAATGTCAAATGTAAGTGTATACTTATGCTATATTATGGATTAGGCTACAAAATAATAAAAATATGTACATTTTCATTAATAAATAGACGATGACACTAAAATATAATACAAATCGTATACTGCATTGATAATACGAGTACCTCCTATATGGTATAATAAAAATCGTATTAAAAAATGTATTATATTATTATATTATTATATTATTATCATTATATTTATTAATTTATTCTATTTGTTTATGAAAATGTACCTATTTTTATTATTTAGTCACCTAATCCATAATATATAGATTAAGTATATACACTTACTGAACTTTTTTTTTACCGTGTATAGGAACTTCCACGTCTCATTTTTATATTCGTGTAGGAATTGACGCATCACATTTGTATAGGAACTAACATATAATATAATCTTTTACCTGCTAGGTCCCGTGTAGGAACACTAGGAACTTACTATTCCCCATTGTTGGTGCGTACGTGAGTATTAAATGTGTACGAATATCATTGTTATCTGTGCGGTTTTGAAACCAAACGTAGCTGCACAATACTCACACGAACCTAGTGGCGGTGTTCATGATGTCCGTAAACGGTTTTCGTCCGGAATTTGGAATAAAACCACGAAAGTCATACGTAATATTTCGTTTTGCCGCCGAAACACAGCCGCCGCCGTCGATTTCCCAATTATTATTATTCACGACTGGAGCAATACGATTTACTATTGCGATGTTACGGTAAATAATGTGTAATATCGGATATCGGGATTGACGCGTATACGTTATATTTAGAAGAACGTATATAGTCGTTAATAACCACTCGGAAGATTCGAGAAATATTTTCGTTTCACAACTCACACCGAGGCAAGTCCCAGCCTTATACGGGTACACGACAATAATAATTGTAACGTTATAACGCCGTCGTCGTCGATAAGATATGCACAACACGAAAACACGACACCGTGCGCGTCATTATGAAATATTATTATTATTGTACGCGTCTCGGTCCGAGCACCGAGAGTAATAATAATAATATATATTATTATTACGATCGGTTAAAATTGTGTATTTTTTTTCTTTTTCAATTTAAGAGCATATTTTACTTTCCGAGATAGGGAAAGTTATTGAATGAATATTTTATAGACCATAAAATAGCCATAAGTCTACCAGTTTCAACTGCTTTTCTTTTCTCTTTTTTTTTCGTCTGATATTTCTTTCTTTTTTTTTTTTTATTAAGGTTGTTCGAGTTTGTAATATATCTCGTACATGTTTTTACATCAACAAGAATGTAATCGTTGAACCCTCACTATGATTAAAATCTAAGTAATAATATACTATATAGAACCGTATTATACTAGGACGTTTTATACATAATATTATTATATACTGCGACGATAAAAACGGTCTTCCAAAATTACTATGCCGTTATAAAAATGATAAGGCTGGGATTTTTTTTTCCTTTTTTTTTCGCCAAAGAACACGTTGTCGTAATAACATGTATAATATCATACAATACAACGTCTCGTCCGAGGGGGTACTTATAATATAATAAGATATTAAAACTATGAAATTTCATAACGATATTAATATAATATAGATAATATATTATGTTTAGGAAAACGTTTAATTTGTTCAAAAATAAAATACGCTGTTAATTTAATGGCACGTCGATAAATGTTTTTAATTGTTGGCGTTCTTATCATTATTGCTCAAAACTCGACCGTTTTCAACATTCACGTTTTTGACTAGTTTGGAAATCAATATTAATATCACTTTGGTTGTACGATTTTTCCGATTCAACGATTAAATGTCGACTATGATATCGTGGTGTAATGACGTGATAAATAGTTCAAAATGTACCAAAATAAAATATCTTTGAATTCATACCATTTTAATATTAAAATGTTATTATGCTTTGTTTTTACGGGTTAGCTTGGTAAAATTTGAAAAAAATTATTTCAGAACTTTCACGATTTTGGTTGAACCTTTCACTCGCATTTCACTTAACACCGTTCTGCATATTTCGTGTTTTGTATGCGTCAGAATATATCTGGTCTACACTACACATCATACATCGTGTACCGAAAAATTAATAAAGGTTGACATTATTCGATTTATGTTATTGATAAAATATGACGTCGAAAAACCTATTTTTGCAAGAAGAATTTTAAAATAAATTTTTTCATCTCCGTATAGTAGGTATGCTATAATATTTTATATTTTTGGGGGGCACGAAATTCGGAGTGGCCCAAATCTAAGCCGACCACGGAATGATTACATTATCCTAAAAGGTTTGGCGTCGTAAAAGTATTCCGCCGCGCGGGGAGCGTTTTTGCGTGAAGAGGGCCTCGTCTGGCGATACACTTAAACGCTATATATATAATATACCACATTTTTGCGTGTGATGGCTTCGCAGTGGGCGCATACCTGGTTTAAACCAAAAACACCGAGAGTAAGAATTTAAAAAAAGAGCATCACACGACGAGCTTTGACTTTCTTTTGGGCTGTGTATAATATAATAGCGGCGCCCGTACAGTGATCGGGACCGAAATAATATGCACACACGGTTTTAACAGCACAATAGCGCGGACATTAAAATATATTATTATTATTATTATTATTATTATTATTATGATTTATGAAATGTTGTCGTCGGTTCGGAGTAGATATTTTGGGCGGTGTAACTTTTTTTTTTCAATTCACCGTAATTAAAATCAACCCACTACAACTATTAACATTCTATTGTACGGCAAGAATTAATTACAAAACATAATACAGACAAATAAAAAACTGTTAAAATAATTTATGCTTTGATATTATACCCCCACGCTGCAGTTGTGTACTTTTGGTATTTATTTAAAATGCGACATTACCAGTACTATGATAACACTGTTATCGTTAATTATTATATTTTTATTTTTATACGAGTCTAATATATTGTTATTATGTCGTTTGTATATTTTCATATTATAATAATATTTAAATCCGCCTATAATATAGCAAACTTGTAATACTTTATATGCATAGCTTATTATACTGTTAAAATAAATTTTACTGGCACTCCGTTAACTTGAAAAAAAATAATATAAAATGGAAATTACTTTGTTCATTTGTGCGTGTGTGTATTTGTTTTAAAACTCAGAATTTAAAAATAATATGTTAACGACCTTCGGTGATTAAAAATAATAATAATGCTTTTATCGATTATAATATATTTTGTGATTCGTAAATTTGGTAAATTGCTATAGTTTCATTGGAATCGATAAAATATAACATTATAATATTTGATACAATAATTTATTTTTTATTTATTAATATATTAAACTTCATAAATGCAAATTAATATGATATAAGTATATTTACTACGTCTCATAATTGTGCTTTGTTCATCCTTGAGAATAAAAAAAAATGGTCTCATCTATTTCTTATATTTATATGAATAAATGTTTCTATTTTTTTTTTTTTTTAATGTTTGTATTTCAAATTAAATTAACAATTTTTCGAGGATTGTGTTACTAATTAGGACATTTTACCACACGTATATTAGAATGTATACCAACAACCGATTGCTCTTCTATAAACTAATTATTTATTGTGTAATACGTTGCTTAACCTAACTTTAACAACATAAACTTTAAAAAGTTAAAATTAATATTACGCGATTGTATATACGAGCAAACCAAATGGTTCGTTTGTGTTTACCCTAAAATTTGACTAGTCGTATTTGGATTGCGACTCGAGTTTACGCGCGCACAAATATAAACTTTTATTTTACAAATTACGTCGTTGATTGAACACTTGGAAACAAATCGTTAAATAAAAAGTCCAGTCGAGTATAACTTATGGTGTTTACAAACTCAGCTATAAAATTAAACGTTTTCAAAATGCGTCAAAGAAAATAATTGTTTTAACAATTAACGCTGGGGCATGCGCTGGGGGAGTAATTAAACGAGTCGGCGATGCCATAAATAAACTCAATTAATAATTCGCACGTGTCGCACACCGTGGAAATCTACGGTTTCGATAAATTCGCGTCTGTGCGAAATCGATTTGCGACCGTCGGTCATCGGCTGCAAAAGCTCGTGTTTCGGAGCGTTCAAACCGAACTTTGGCCCGGCGGCGGCGGCGGCGGCCCCGCCGAAAGAATAGCCAGAATTTACAATTTAGCCTTTTATTCGTTTAAGCGAATAATAATTCACACGGTTGGAATTGTAGTCGTATTGGTCGTCGTCTTGCAGCGGCGTTATTGCTTTCAGGGAAATTCGCGAAAATCGCGAGAAAAGGCGCAAAACCGCCCGTGTGTCGCGCGAAAAGCACAATCTACGACGGATCGGAAATTGAACTCGGGTCACACGCAACTTTAATATATCGTCGTCGCCGGTATTATTCCCAGTGGTTTCGCCGTCGTGTCGTCTAAATAATATATTATATAATACTGTGTATCATAACTTAAAGGGTATTACAGCCCGCGGAGGCGTGATGGAGGTGCTGGGGGACTGGGTCGAACGGACACACGGTCATCGTGTATATACGATAGTGGATTCGTCGTCGTCGTCGTCGTCGTCGTCGCGTTTACTTATTCAAAACGCAATAACTTTGTAACGCCGCGGACCTCGCCGAGCGCGAAGACGGTAGTTCGCTGGTCTTGCCGATACGATACGACTGCGAAATTCGTGTTGAATTTATTAATCGTCGCCGAGCCCACGACGGCGGCGATGGCTGTGTAATATCGTGTTCCAGTGTGCGGCACACCGTTATGGCCATATCCCTTCCAGACCTACAGCAGCTGCTGTCGTCTCCAACCGCCGCACCTCCACACCCACCCCCCTACCCTTGGTGCCCCGTGGACAGAAAAATATAGATCCGTCTCATGAATTTAATATCAGCCCCAAGTCCGCGGTGAAGGCGGAGGACACCACTGTGTGAAAACCCGTACGGTTGTTATTATTATTATATTGTTTATTATATTATATTATTGCCATGCCGTCGCGGTCGTATTCCGTCTGAGAAATTACGGTTTTCACACAAAACCATTCGTCCGAATCGTCGACGACATATGTTGTTATCGCCTTCGGTGCAGTTGGTCACCGCGTGTGCAGTGTGATAATCGGCACGAACAATACGAGTCGGCTATTTTCAAAAAAATAATTGTCTTTTCAGTCGTTATCTTAAGAGTTTGATTAATTTCGTTTTTTCACAAGAAATACCCGTTAGTGATCAATTTACCGTTTTCAACAAAATCAATAACTAGATAATTGAACAACAACATTTTTGATTACTTAATTTATAATTTCATATTTGAATAGATCAAATACAACCGTCGTCGCTATCCAAACGTATCTTGTCGGCCTGGAAACTCAAATTATCGATCTTTTAAGAATCGAAATTTCTCAGCAGACGCAGCACAAATGCGTATCGCCGGACACTTCATTTTTTTTTCAGGACCTTGTTTTATTCCTATTTACTTTTCAGGTTACCCAGTTAGCCGATGTGTTGTGTTTTGGAGCCAATTTTCCACTTTAAGGTCAAAATATAACCTCGATCAAAAATATTGACTTTGTTTTGATATATTATGTAATCTAATATGGTAATACATCAATTACAGAAAATTTCTTGTTGGTTTTAAGTAGACAAAAAAACCTTTCAAAATTATTATTCTTACAAAATGTCAACATTTGAATTGTGCCCCTTTACTTAAAAACCATCCACTAATAAATTAATTGTGTCATAAATCGAAATATGCAAATAATTTAAACACGGCGTCTTGTATAGGCAAAATAGGTACAAAATTAATATTGAAACAACATTTTAAATAGGTGATAATATTAAAATATATTATATTATCTTATATCATTATAATAATAAATTGTAATATTAAAATACGATCTTAGTAAGTTATAATATTATGTTTTATCTCACACTTATTAATTATGATTTCAATTCGCCAATGTGGGACGTCGACTATAAACGATATAATAATAACTACGTTACTATAAAATATTCATATTAATTATACGGATACTAAAATGTAAAGATTGACGTGTCTAAAAACCGTAAACTTTTTCTTAGTATTTTAAGAAACACGACAATTATTATTAAATATTAAACTTATTAGCTACATAATATTATTGTGATTATGTCTTTTCGTTGTTTTTAATAGGTACTATCTAAATTGATTAACTGTGATTATCATAGCACCGATGATAATTTCAATTTAATATCATAATATGCTGTTAGATATGATTAATTTTCAACTACCTACAATACCTACATTCATATTCATGCTTATTATGCTAAATTTGAATTCGGCAACTTCATTCCATTCTGCCATTTGCTTTTTGTCTTCAAATCAATATAGCTCTGCAATTTCATTCATTGTTTGACGTCAACTATCTACATTATATTATAATCTTCCAAACTCCTCAGAATTCATAATATATGCTATTAAATTAATGTCAAATCAATTGTGTACGATATTGTCATCATTTCCATAGGATTTGTTGTTTTTACATTAATAGTAATTATAAAAAAAAACATGATCTAAAATAAAAAACCTATATTCCTAAGTGACGATATTACTTATAGTTTTTTAATACTACTTAATATATATTAGGACATCTAATGTTTCACCCAGCCATTGTGAAGCAAAAAAATGGTTCTATATTTTATGAATTGAATGCTCATAATTATTATTATTTCGTACTAAAATTATTTTTCAGATAAATGATTTATTGTGAAAATTACACAATAGTTTTATTGTTATTTTCAAAAACCGATGGTCGCAACGTCGTCATTCGCACCAAAAGCGCACATCGTGTGCAAGTCATCGAACGATATAATATTGCAACTGCAATACAATTATTATTATGCGATAATATTATTACAGTACGTCGTGATAATGTACTATATGTGAATGACAACATAATATTTGTATGCGATTTTCGGGTTCGGACGCAGTGACTGCAGTTCGCGATGGAATAGCAAACGGAAGTCCGGTCTCGACACACAGGTCGTGTTTCAACGGGAAGTGTTAAGACGTTAATGCCCGCTCGGTCCGCGTTAGCGCCGCCGCCACCGCCGCCGACGACTGTTCCCCAAGATTAACATTCATGCCGGTTCTCCGTTTTTCTTTTCTTTTCTTTCTTTTTTTTTTTTTTTTGCATAAGCGAAAAGGAAAAACGTAAAAATTACATACGCTACACATATACGTACAGCGGTAGGCATAGTAGTCGTGTCCCTTCGCCGATGTCACCCCCTTATTCGGAAAATCGTACGTCACGCATGCAACTTTTTCCGAAAGCACGTCTCGGCGGAGGATGTGCGCGCATTCCGAATATTAAAACGTAAAACGCATCGTACGCCGCTTGTCGGCGGCGGCGGCGGCGGCGGCGGTGCGAGGGGAGGGAGAAAAAACTACTACGCACCACGGCTCCGGAGCGAGTTTACACTAAAACGAAATGTTTGCCGACGACATGTTGTCGTTTATTGGTGGAAAAAATAAATAAACAAACGCCGAGATAGAGCTTGAAAAAAAAAAAAAAACGTTTACAGTGGCCTTTTTTGCGAAACGCTTTCGCAACGGCGGTGGCGGCGGCGGCAGACTACTACTACTATATAATATAAAGTGCTTTGAGATTAAAACAATTCGAGAGCGCCCCGACGGTTTCGCCGCCGTGTAAGTCGTTCCCGATAAACCGTTCGTTTCGTAACCTTCGCTCGTTCGTAACAAAACGCGCGTACTGGACGTCGTCTGCTGAGTCGCGTCCGAGAGCACAAATCACGATGTCGTTGCCACTCGCTAGTGGAGGATCGGTTTAATCGCATCGAACGAGTTAATCTGACCTTTTTCCCCACACAATAATATTGCAATATGCATTTTCGTATGGAAATACTGTGATAGAATTTAAATTTGACGAATAAAACGAGATCGTTTAAAAATGTTCATTATAAAATTAATATATTATATATTTATATAAAATGTTTGGGAATTCGGTCGCAACATAAAACGATTAAAATTAAATAGCTATCGTCATTAGTATAATGACGTATAATTACGTCATTCAGTTCATCAGTGTTTCGGTCTAAAAATAATACCTATATATACAATTTAAAAAAGGAAATTTTCAAAAATTGTTTGTGATTTTTTTAAGTGCATAATTTTAGGTATTTAGTGCATATAAATACATATTTTTTTAACTTTTTAAGGCATATTTCAATGCATATTTTGCCAAATTTGAGTGCATAAATGCATGCTTATTTATGCATTTTTTAGGGCATGAACTTACGAGCCCTGGTTATGACACTATAGCGTCACTATTTTTTTTATCGCAGCTGTTTCGCGATTAATTATTATTAATAAAATGTCTTTCCGATACTATTCTAGGTGCAATAATAATAATATACCGAATACCAGTCGAGATACTTTTGCGTTTGATAATAGTTTTTTAACTTTTTACACATCACTTAGATGTTTTTAAATAAACAATAGAGATTTCGTTAAAGTGTTTGCGAATCAATCATTTTAACAGTGCTCTAATATACTTAAACGTTGAAAAAATGTATTATTAATGTTTTCTCATGTCAAAAGTGACGTGCACGGACCATTACAATGGCGAATTTTTTATATTTGAAAACAAAATCAATACTTTAATGTTGTCTCATTTTTCTAAAATTCGGCATCATCATTCAGACACTTAAACCACTATACGTGTTCATAAGTATTTTTAAATTTGTTATTCATCGCAAACACACGTGATGACAAAATAATTCGGTAAAATTAATTTGAAATTTGTATTATCAATGATGTATTTAGTAACTATACATATTTGCATATTAATTCTAAGATTTTTAGCCGAGAATTGAATGTATTGGTTTTTCAATAACGTGTGTCTTTAGTCACCCTTAGTCTTTTGAATTATTATTAATTTCCAACTTTGAGGGTTATTGTGTCTGGTGCATACCTAGTTAGTACATACGAAAGGCACAAGTAAAAATGTCCATTACTTTTAAAATAATCAGAACAAAAAATACGAAATAACGGGAATGTTAAGGTTAACGCAAAACATGTATTTTACAAAATCTATTTTGTTTTATATTATGTAATTCCAAAATGAATAACCGTAAAGGCTTAACATTTTCTAGACATGATGACATAGTTTTAAAATATTTTGTCCCAATAGTAATTATTTTGTGATCAAATAATTAATATTGACCGTGGAGACTTGAATCTTTCGTCATTACGTGTGCTTATTACTATTTTCAATACACAATAATTCAATTTTCCAAATATTTGCACTAATCTCACGTGGTTTATACCACCGAGTACGAACCTATTCTGATCGCTTACAGTGCACGATAAAATGATTTCGTTTTCCGTAATCAAGCAAAGATTTATCGTCAAACTCAAATGTCACACATTCGTCACTACAATGCGACTTTACTCGATGAGATGATGAGATACGCTTGAAATCTACACACGGCATAGCGGCTTTTCGGTTTGTTTTTCCGCTCTGTTTATTGTCCAGCGCAATGTTTTTCGCTGATCAAATATACTTTGCGATTTGGACAACATGACGTCGGGAAAAACATTCAAAGACCAGAATAATTAAATATAGGTACACGAGATTCGACGTTCAATTATACCGGACTTAATGCAGTCGAATGAATATTTATACGAACCCGCCGTAATTAAATATTTAATATTTGTACGGGGTGACAAAACCGCACACGCGCTTAATACATTCAAAGAAAATATTTAATGCGTCTGAACTCTAAAATATAAAACGCGGCGTGTCCCGAATAAAATAATATACGACCGTCAGCACGGGCGCGGAAATGCGGTGATGATGATGCCTGGCCAACACGATTAAAACAGACAAAACGCTTTATCGGATGTGTTTTTTGAATTTCTCAAAATTTGTCTCGTAAAATTGAATCGATTGTATTGTCGTTTAGTCGCGAACATAATAATACTTTAAACCGCACGGCTGACAACGTGACGACGTGACATTATTATATCGCGAGCGTGGTCGAGCCGAGTCACTGCCGAGCCGTTCTCCCAGGCTGTCTGAGAGATCGGTTAACGTCGGCACACTCTGCGCACGTGCCCCTCGGTGACTAAACGTTAAGAAAATTTAATGCGGATTCGACTTACGCATTCTTGGCGGCGTGCGCAGAGAGACGTAAACGTGCAGTTGACGGGTATCGTCGGCGAAAGTATAATATGGCGGAACGAGTGCCGGAGTTTTAGACGTGACCCGCGGGCCCCTGTCGACAACTACTCGTAAAACAGCCTCCTCCGATCGTTATTATTAATTTATATTCATATATTATATTATTATTATTATCATCAACGAGACGGTGTATCGTAGAACGCCGCGACTCGTAGGCAACTGTAATAATAATAATAATAATAATATGTGAAATAATAATTAATTTAGACTGTTGTATACGACGACGACGACGACGTAGTACCTCCACTCCATCCTCGCCGAGCATCGCGTACCCAGCCAAAGCTCACTGTATACGAAGAGTATAAGTTCTGGTTTCCTCGAGACTTAATTATTACGAAAACACGAATCCGTCCCCTCACTACACGCGGTGCTACGTGTTTTGAACTTTTGTATTATTAAAGTTTTAGGTACCTATCTAATATTATGCGTTTTTCTGGTTTGGGTTTTGCAGGCTCAGTCGAGTGCGGCTGAAGGCTGATAACGATAATATACTTTCAACGGAAAACGCCGTGTACAGAGGAGACGGATTTTCCGAACGATCGAGACGAAACCGTCGAAAACTTAAATAACTATTACCACTTGTGCTTTTTAGACTAATTTCGCAGACGAATATCGGATATTATACCTTCACTTATACGCGAGTATCATAATCACGATGCGTCTCAAATCCGTTTCGCAAAACCATGAAAGTTTAATAAATACAATACCTATATAATATACGTTTACCCGAAATCGCTCGGTAACGGGGGGGGGGGGGGTACGATAAACTTGTGGCCGACATTTCTCATCCGAGCTGGCTAAAATCAAACGACCGCACTCGCGCCACGAAGTCATACGCGCGAAGTCAGACGACAAGAGTATTGCACAACACTGCACAGGCGATTCAAATATTTTACAAACGAAATAAATATTATTATGTTATGTTGGCGCTAACGAGGCGACGGTTTTTTTTTCAACATTCAAACGAGAAAGTAATATTTTACGTATTTGTTCATAACCTGTATAGGTACTGCAGTTATAATAATATTATCGTACTTATCGAACTCAACGCCATGTCGAATAATAATAATAATATGTAAAGTAAAAATATCGTAGTAGGTACCTCGAACGCTAATATATTATTCTGAAGAATATTGCTTGGTTTATTACTTTATTTTTCGTTCGTTTTGTTTATGTACACATTTATGGACATATATTATATTATAATAATATTATGTTTGTTGTCTATTTCATAATATTATTGTTCGTTCGTATAATAACAGTGTACAATATACGAAACTTACGAGAAGAGCTTTCACCAATAGTTGCATTATACTAATTCTTATATAAAAAAAAAAATACACGAATATACGACGAGTCGTGAAATGAATATTTTACAATACTCACAGGATCAAAGTAAAAACATCGATTTGTTAATGGCATGCATTATAATTTTATAACGTATGAATATTATTATATAATGTTTCATAACATATAATCAATTATATTTTTTCTGAATTTCGTGTTCGTAATAATATTATAATTTACAAATGAATCAATAATTAGAATATTACAAACTACAATTTAGTATAAAATATTGCCGAAAATATTGCGTGTAATATTTTGTTTGTATAAATTGATTTTTGATCTTATATTTTGCAATTTTATCTTGAAAATGATGTCAGTCTGTAATAATTTATATAATGCCACTAACAGTCAATAATTATAATTGAAATCAAACATATTATATTACATAATATTTTGTTCGTGACAAATGAACTATATGGATGAATGTAAATTAGTCATGATTAAAACTTCTTGTTCATTTTCTCGGGTCTCTAATCAATAAGACGTATATTATGATTTTATCACACCCAAAATAATGTGTTACCTAGTAAGCATTTATGTTTCTTTAGAATAATACAATATACAAAAACATATTATTATATTTCTAAAGGACTAAAAAAAAAAATAATAATCCAAACGATTATGCATTTTAATCGGATATCGTAATGACCAGAGTCAATTCACACTACTATACACGTGTGGATATCTAATGAATAAATAGGATGCATTGTGTGCACAGCCTGTGTAGAGGTAAAGCTGAGATCGATTATTTATACTGGTTGAAATAGTCAAATGCGGACAAACAGAAGACGCTTGGAATAAATCAATGTTCCTGAAATCTCAGATTACGCATTATCGGTGTCAGACGAAATTCCAAATCGACAAACCAATTTAAATTATTAAAAACAATACGATTATAATATAACAATATTATTGTGTAGTAATATTTTTGTGTGTTTCAAACGACAATCGTACGAGGAAAAAATTGTATTTATGTAAATTAAATAGACTTCAGTACCTGCACCTATAGACTTGTTTTAATCAAATAAAAAAAACGAGAGTTGAATTGGTCTCGAATATAATATACTGCGACTCAAACATGTGTCTTGTAGATATATTATTACTCCGCAGATTTAAATTTAAATAGTTTCTGGCCTCTACTCAGAAACTATGAAAATAATAATACGGCGCTAGGGGGGACACGGGATTTATAATTGAAAATTGTGATCAAACTTTTCGAAAGTTTCAAGTATTATTAAAAACATCTAAGGCTCCGAGTATGAAATATAAAAATAAAATAAAAACAGGAGATGTTTCTGTCGGCTAGTTTTCAAGAACTTCGTGTCAACTGCAAAAGAAACAATCCGTTTATAGATTTACAATTCGTCAGAAAGAGTACAAGTGTTTGTTCTGCTATTATTTTTTTATTGACGGAAGTGAGAGATGATTCGTTTTTCGAACAAAAAAAAAAACTAATGACATAATATCGGTATACTATGCCGTTGGTCTAAGATAATAATCAGTCCAAATTATCCAATCTTAATAAATTGACATAGGAAATTAGAAACTAACCAGTGGCGGTTTTGGGGGTGAGGCAAGTGAGGCGGTGCCTCACTTAAAAATGTAGGAAGAGGAATACCTATGTTTTTTTAAGCAAATTAGACATTATTAATTATATTACATTTTTGTTTCTATCATTTGTATAAATTAGTATGGTCAGAATTTTGTCACAGTAAAATATCAAAAAATAATTAATACAAACATTATTCTGTAGTTAATAGTTATTAATATAATAATAATATAATATTATGGTCTCGTTATCTTCCGCCCGTACCCGTAAGAGCGATCGCTGTCGGTGCCTTCTCACGGAAGATGGTAAACTGCGGCAAAATTTACCTTTTTTTAAAAGTCGATATGTAAACTGCGGCAAGAAAAAAATTAAGATTATACAATCTGCGACAATTTATTTTATATACCTTCTATATATACCTACTATATATACATATAGTTACGATAACCTATATACACGTTTATCGTTTAATTAGGTATAACACATGATATGACAGCTATTTGTCTAGAGGCTATTAGAGTATTAGGCGTAAAAATAAAGAAAAACCAATTTTTAAAATTGAAAAATATTATTATTATTAATAAAAATTATTTTAAAATATAGTAGGGATCTTATAATCAAAAAAAAATTGTAATTTAAAAAATAAAATAATAATAAAATTAACATAATATATGATTATGATTTAGGTAGTATGATATGATATGTATAAAGAAGGTACATCAAATAAATTGCCGCAGTTTGTATAATGTATCTTATCGGTTTTGTCGCAGATTGTATAATCTTAATTTTTTTGTTGCCGGAGTTTACATATCGACTTTTAGAAAAAGGTAAATTTTGCCGCAGTTTACATACAGCCCCTCTCACGTCTAGATGTATTTAACATTACTAAATAATCCGAACCCGCACTCACACGCGCCGTACGCATTGCACACGCACTCCTTAGGCGACGATTGAGGCGGCATGTAAACATGGGCTCGGCCGAAGAAAATATTAATGTACAATATAATTATTATTGAATTATCATCAGCGTTGGTGACACTGCGTAAAAATCAGCAAAACGACGTACAATATTATTACAATCGCGGATATTATATCTTAGTCCGTGATTACAATACTGCAGTTATCTTCTTTTCGTATTTCGTATTTTCGTAATTTCGTCTGTCTACTATCACTAACAAACATTTCCACTAATCACTTTTATCTCGTAGTCGTAGACCGTGGTACTGTACTACTGTGTTTAGTGTGTCTATTTTTGTATCTATAGTTAGTTTGTGTTTTTATTTTATAATTTTTCATACATAAATGACAATTAATGTATGTAAAGTTTTTAGTCGCCTCAGTCAAAATTGAATCCCATAACCGCCACTGAAACTAACCATAATATCTAGAGACAATCAGTTGTCTTGAAAATATTATATATAAATCGTCTCAATCGAACGCGTAATATACAGTTACCAAAAATACATAATATAATATGAAAGAAAAAACCCATAAATTCAAATTATGCATATAAAAAGTTTAAAAAACATTAATAATTTTCGAGACGATTAGTATTTACTGATAAAGGAATCACCCTGTTTATTTTATTATTTTTGTATTAGTATCATTATTCAGATAAAAATAAATATTAACACAATAAAAAAAATTGCACATAGAAATTAAATTGATTAATCAATGTCATTAGACTCGTCGAGATAAAAATTGTAAGCCTACTTATAGTCTACTTATAGATAAAAATCTTATCATGCACTTGAAATGTAAAAAAAAAAACACTCTTCAATATTCATTGGACCTAATTTATTACATTCATACAAATATTATAACGTAATAATCAGATCACTGAGCTTCTAGTGCACTATATTTAGAAATAAAAGCCACATCAAAGGATGTTTATAAGGACTACGGGTTACTGAACTCCTTGTACGTCGAGCATAACAACAAGCGGATTAGTATTTTCCAGGATACCGTTTGACACTCCACTGTAGTTGTTATCTAAACAATAAACTCTTGAAAATTAAATATAGGTCACCGTTAAAAATCAAAAGTTGATATGAGGGCTTATTAACGTATAGAAGCGTGAAAATTCGAAAAGTATTTGATGATTGCGTATTATGTATCTTGCAATAATTAAAACAAAAAAACAAAAATACTTTCCGAAATAATACATTTTTTTCTCGCAAAAGAACATAATAATTTTATTTCTATATAGTTTTATTACTATTTTGTAATTAATCGACTTATCACAACTATTACTGTGTTTTTGACGAGATCGTTAAAAGTCAACAATCTCAAGATCGACGGAATATTTTATTATGTTTTTAAATTATAAAAACTATTTCTTAAAGTATTTGAAATATATGAATTTATTATTAAGATACAAACTATGTATTTTATAATAACGAGTATCGAAGAAGTTGAACGGAACACATGCAATCAACGTTTCATGAATAAATACATACGAAATACATGATGAACTTAAATGAAAATGTTAATTTTTTATGAAAACAAATGACTATGCATTACTTATTGCTTGTTCTACTATATATTTTCTTTTTTTTTTTTTTTAAATTTGCATTGTTGGTTGAACGTTTTTTCTCGTGGAAAAAAATCCACGATTTCCGATTAAACTGTTTCAAACGTCGAGTGTCGCTAATTTTGTTGACTCTATAATGTTATTCAATACAAATATGTATTTTTGTAATAATTTTTAAGATTCAATCGAACACAGTTTCGCGTTATTCCAGATGGTTGCTCATCAGTTATCGGTGTCCAATGAAATGTCCATATCCCAGTTTGTCAGTCACAACACCAATATTTCTCCACTCCATAAAAAAAAACCTTCTCTCATTTGTGTAAATGTTGTTATTAACAATAATAATAAAAATATGAAATAAAAATATGTTAGTTCAAGAAAGTGATATAAACCATATTCTTGAAATCGTATTTACTTTAGATTTCATGATATAAGTACAAATTCACAAATTATTAGGATAACTATTATAATAAGGTAGGTGTTACTATTTGGTTATTTTATGTTTTCATGGATAAAGAAGTAAATTTGTTATTGAAATATAATAAAAACTATTTCAAACAATCTCATACTGTATTTCGTTCGTTGCCGTGATACTTTTTTTGTATATTATAACTATAGGGACCGGATTTATATGCAAATGCATACCTACATGTATTGGAATAAACTTTTTGAAATCTGATGAAAATTGTCCCCGATTTAGATCACTCTTATTAAAATAACGCCAATTTTATTTTGCATATTTTGCATAATTCAACGTTTTTACCTATTAAATACATATTGAATGCATATTTGTAGTTTGAAAATGCATATTATTATTTATAACACATATATTCGTTTTTCGTCGTATTTTCACAATTGCTCAACTTTTCGATCGGGCGCTATCAATTTTATGGCCTACTGGTATTCGTCATGATAAGGTATTGCTATTTTTAAGTGACACCGCACCCTATATGATTAAATCAGGTAAATCTATTAAATCATTTTATCCAAAAGTCGTTCATACTACATGTGTAGCACATGGATTACACAGGGTTGCCGAAGAAATAAGAAATCAATTCCCTCAAGTTGATGAACTCATTTCTAACGTCAAAAAAGTTTTTTTAAAAGCTCCATCCAATTAAAAAATCGCAAGATTTGATAAAAGATCCTATTTTGAAAGCTAATTTAATTTACATTAAATCAAATTTTGAAATAATTCCGAGCACGATAAAAATGTTAGAATCAAAAGATTACTTGTTATCAGAAGCCATGATCAAAATTAAAAACGCAAAAACCACATTAAAATTATCAAAAAACAAAATTGGTGGTATTATAAATGCCAAACTTACAACCGTATTAAGAAAAAACCCTAGATATAAAATAATGAAGATAATTTCTAAGATTTTGGAAGGAGAAATAGACGGAAACTATGAACTACCTTAAGATTTAAATGCAAGTGATATTGGATGTATGAAGTACGCTCCTATAAATACTGCTGAGGTCGAGCGAAGTTTTTCAATGTATAAAAATGTATTTACAGATAATCGGAGGAATTTAACGTTTGAACACATTAAGGAACTTCTGATCATCCAATGCAATAAGGTAAAATATGAATTCAATTTTTATTAATGTGAGCTAATACTTTATAGATTGAAGATACAGAATGTTGAATGGCGACGAAGACGAATAAATACTTTACAAGCTTTTTTATATTTTTTTAATACCGTATTAGTTAATAAATATTTTTATATAATTTTACATAATACATTTATATTTTAAATATTTTACATAATTTTAAACAAAATTTTAATTGCATATTTAAGTACATATTTAAAAATAAATACACATTTTATAACATATTACAGCATTTTTAGAAGCATATTTTGAGAATTTTTCGTGCATATAAATCCGGTCCCTAATTATAACATAATAATTATAAAATATTATTATTCGAATATTATTCGTATCTACACGCGTTCTATACAATCTTTCATAACAGATTTTGAGCTCGTGACGAATAGTCGTTATATTATAGTTTTTCAGTTCGATAATGAAGAACATTGAAATCGGTTTATCGATCACTTTGACGTCGACCGAACTAGAGTTGCTGGGAACGCTGGCCGATGTCACGCGATTCGCGCATAGCCGTGGACCGCCTTGCATCACGATGCGTTCGGGATGCAATTATGTCGATGAACTTCCGACGACGTCCCGTTTGCGGAGCGGCGGCAGTACCGCAGTCTGCAGCGAGGTTCGTTCGACTGGCTCGATTGGGGAGACAGAAAGCCACTCGAAGAGACGAAGACGGATGACGACAATTATACGATTGCAGAGTTCCGGACGGACGTTCAACAGCCGTCCACGTCCGGAAGTGTCGTGAGTGTGGCGCCGAACGAAAGGCGTGTGCTGAGGGTACCGTCGATACGACGGACTATTCTGCCGGTAGGACCCGACTTTTTGGACCGACTGCTTTATAGCGCATTGCGGTCGGATGCTGTCAGAAGATCGCTAAATGTCGTCATGCCGACTTTCGTTCGCCGCGACGTGTTCGTACCGCCGACACCGTTGTTGGAGAACGGTCCCAGAGGCGTGCAAACCGTGGCCGTCCGTAATGGACGTTCGGATTCACGTGGCTCGATAGGAGAGATCGAGTTTCCGGAAGTAACACATACGGCAGCGGAAAATAAAACTGAGGAAATCCGGACAGACGACGATGTTCGACGGCCGTCCACGTCCGGAAGTGTCGTGAATGTTGCGCCGGACGAAAGGCGCGTGCTGAGGGTACCGTCGATACGACGGACTATTCGCTCGGTCGGACCCGACTTTTTGGACCAACTGCTGTACAGCTCAATGCGATCGGCTTCCGTAAGGCGATCGCTAAATGTTATTATGCCGACTTTCGTTCTTCGCCGCGACGTGTTTAGACGGCCGACTCCGTTATCGGGGGGCAGCCGTAATAGTGCGACCGCAATAAAGGGGAGGACGTCCGAGTTCCGGCAATTGTTACCGATGGTTTCGGAATCGCTTCCGAAAGACGTCGACGAGCGAAAACTGTCGTCTTGTTTGGAAGTCGCCGACTGTGCCGCAAGACGTGACGGTGACGGACTGGCAGCAGCGACGGAGGTGGCGGTCGAGGAGTTGTCGAAAGCACCGCCGGGAGACTTGCCACGTCGCAGGTCGCTCCTGTCGGCCTTGGGGAGGCAACTGCTAAAGGTCGGTAGGACACTGTGCTACTGGTGTTCGACAAAAAACAAAAAGAAAAATAAGAAAAATAAAAAAAACATGTACCAATAAGTGCATATTATAATAATAAGTTCGTTCCATGTTTCTATCGTTGTATAAAAAATAAAAAAAATGATAAAACACTTGTTTATTATTTAATTATGCGTTTGAAAACGTTACCCGCTTGAAAATATGTGTCTGAACGAGTATACCACAGTTTAAAATTAATGAGATAAAATTATAAAGATTCAATAATAATAAATCACGGTAGATATTCTTTAACGATTTTGATTGAAGTCAAAAACCTAAGTCGATACATCTGTTTGACACCTATACTTACATTGTTCGTAATATTATACGAATAAAACGTATAAATTTACGACATAAATATTCGTCATTTTTCCGGCTGCGGGTAAACCTTTCAGACCTGAATTAATTGTAGCAGAGAAAAAAAATTTTAGCGATGCATAATATATGTTATAAAAGGTACTTGATTAAGGTTCTCTTCAAGTTTGAAGAGATTCTGACCATCTGGACCAAAGATACAGCTATGCACATTATAATATCCATTGGGCCAATATGGAGATACTTGCGTGCACATTACAATGTACATTGGGCATCCTAGCATATAACACTACTCACATTATACTGTACAACACGATTTAGGTGATAAACTTATTATTTCATAAAATATTATACAATTTTAATTATGAAACAAAGACCAGTATTGTCTTATTGTGCACATATTGCAATAAACTATTAAAAAATGGTTTTAAATAAAAAAAGTAAAAACTATATTATTTATAAAAACATAATTTATTGATAAACAAATTTATCAAACATAAAAAAATGAACGTAAACAAATCTTATTTGTGTAACAATGGACACTAAAAATTAAAAAATTAAATCATGTTGTCGTGACGACAGATAATTAAAAAAACCTTGTGATAAATATTCAATTAATCAATTATATAGATAATAACGGCCATCCGATAACATAATATGATTGTATAAAATTCATTCGTCTAATCCCATAGCACATTGTAATGTGCATAGTTCAGCGCCTAATACCGCGAGAATGGTAATAGATACCAATCATTTGATAAAAGGTAAACTTATTCATATGCTACTTATTTGTAATAATATTGTGTCACTATAATTTTGAGGTTATCAAGGAACGTAAGATAAATACAATTTAAAAAAATAAATAAATAAATAGACATTTAATTTTCCTGATATTTTATAGAATCTCACCGTGTTAAAATGTAAACATGCTTATGATTACACTGAAATCAAAAATATCACGTGTTCTAACATAATTATGATATAACAATTTTCGTCAATTTTCCTCTTATCAGTAATTTTATATCAATTATTCAATTGTATGCACATTAGAATGTGCCTGGGGTCTGAAAGGGAATTGAGAATTTATTTGTTTTTTTTGGACAGGATAAATAGTGTGAATTTACTTGTATTGCGCGAGAAATTATTATTATTATTATTATTTTTTTTTAAATATTTGAGTATTAATCATTTAAAATAATTGTAAATTTAAAGAAATTATTTTATAGTATTATTGTTAAGGTAATATTGTACCATTATTCACCACAGATTTTTGGAAAAAATTAATATCATCATGTCATAAAAAATAAGTGATACGACCAAAGTATTTCATCGTCGTTTATTCTAGATAAAACACTATAAGGTTGGCAATCAAGTTTTTAGATTGATGAACAAATTACTACTTGCAATCAAAAGGTACCTACTGATATGTACATCATAAATTATTCATGACGTACAATACTACATATTTTATGGTATACCTAATTAATATTATTTATATTAAAATTAATTCCCACGTGATATTCATAATATTATACATAAATTACAAGGTACGAACTATATATAATTCTTCGTATTATACGAACTGTATCGTTCCGTTTTACGTTTTACACGAAACGTTTTTACAATTACTAAATTATCCTAAAATTATAGGTACCTAAGACGGACGTGACAGTTTTAGTTTTGGAATCAATTTTCGAATTTCATATAAAATTAAGTAGCGCACGCGGACGCAAATAAAATTTACAAAACTATGGTCAATAAATATATTTAGTATATACTTTTATGTATCACAAATGAAATATCATTGTTACAGCGGAACCGTAGAAAAATAATAATAATTGTAATAACGTACCCATTTATCATTAATGTCACTTCATTGTTGTTGTCGAGCCATTATATTCAGTACTTATGCTTTCGGGAAAGATAGCAAATAATAATAGTTACTATTTTGCCATTTTTGAAAATCTATTACACGCGGTCATATATCAACATTACTTTTGTATTTATTTTTATTTATTTTTCATTAAAATACTAAAATACCTTTGTTCCTTAAACGGATTCCTTTTATCAGTACATTTACTGCCCATAAATGTATTGCTCTGTGTTGTTTATTGCTCTGTGTATTTATCTTTAACGAGGGTCTTAAGTTGTTCCTAATTCAACGGGAAAGCTTTTCGCCGACTTAACGTGTTAAAGTTCAAATATTTTTGTTTTAAATGTTGAAATAAGATCGAGATCTACACAAATGCTAATAATAATTATTCCGAATACAATTGTTTGATGAATCGTTTGAATATAATTTGTAAATGTTATTTTAAAATATATTTGTTTAACTTTATTCCATACCTATAGTGATGAGCTTAATATCGTAATTAACTAACAATATATTATAACAGGTGTATAACGTTGTTAATAATATTTTACTGTGTTATTACTTAAATTTCTCATTAACCTATATTCCAAATAATCGTATATTATGACGTTTTCGTTGATTAAAGTAGGAGTAAATGTATTTAAATGCGTTAGTTCTACTCCGATTATAATGTTATTATAATAAGTCAAAGCAGTGAAAATCCTGAATTAAATTTTAACGGGTTTATGGGAAATTTCACGGAGATCAATTAGTTTTATAGTTTACTCAGAATACGCCTTTGGAAAATTGAATTTATATCGAATTCAAACGCACGTTTAATGAAATAATTAATTTGGCACAATGAATTGGAAAAATATATATATATATATATATGTATGTGTTCGACGTGATAACGCTGCAAACAGGTAAGTTGTTCGATTGAATAAAAAACGCGATAACATTTATTTTTTTGAAAAATAAAAACGTGTTTTCCGTGTACCGGCGGCATTATAGAATGAAAAAATAAATGTCCAATAAAACATGAAACCGCGTTTCGCTCCACACGTCGAGTGGTCTCGTTATAATATACCTATGGTCGCCATTTCAGAGAACGTTCAGCACAACAATAATATCGTAAGTACTCGCGACCAGAGGGGCGTAAATATTAAAATAACTAATATTTTTCGTCATTTCGCGTAAATATAGTATAATATAACTAGGGCCCGGAACTTGATGCATTTGCATCTTTTTATGTAACGCTTGTATTCGAGGCCCTTTTTTTTTATAGACATTTGACTTGTGCCATGTAGAATTCAATGGTACAAATTGTATTTTGCACTTTTTGCATTTTTTTGGTAATTCTCAGTTTTAAGGTCATTTTTTTTTTAACAATTTTAGTGCATTTTATGCGTTTTTCTACTTTTGTTGGTATATTTGCATTTTTCTTCCAGAAAGAACATGTTTTATTCCATATTATTTTGATAAAATCAAATATTTAAAAAAACTAACATAAATATCGTATAGCTGAATCCTTCAATTATTTACTTATTGATATTATTCTGTATCTTTGTTTCAATTTTTTTAGGCCCAGTGCAGATGTCCGTGAGAAACCCCTGTGTCATTGTAATTTCGATTTGATTGGTTTACCCAGAATAGATTTATAGACTATATTTAGACTTTACTAACGGGCAATCGACAATCTTTTTTATTTTAAAATATTAAAATGTGTGTAGTTTAAATTCATTCTAATAAAATAATAAATAAATTATTAAAAAATATAATTAATAAAAATAATTATGAATTATGATTTTTGACATATTGTGAGTTAATTATTAAAAATAGTAAATTTTTAAAAATTAATATTTTTCACAGTCATTATAGTACTTTTTGTTATTTTTTGAGTCATTTTTTGAAGTCATTTTAACACTTTTTTGTGTGCATTTTTTAAAGATTTTTAGGTCGTCGAGTTCCGGGCCCTAGATATAACATAATAATATTGTCATTCCCGACGACCGCCGCCGCCGGTGGTCGAACGCGGAAACCTGCATATTCCGGATACCATTAATTAATATTATTTTATCAACGTATATTATATAATATTTTACACTCGGTGAATATCTGCAGCAAACAGCATAATATTATTCGTATCATTCGAGTATAACTGCGCGAGTGTACCACTCACGGTGCTCCGCGTGACACGAGTAATTTTATTTATACTTGCAGTGGTTATACGACGTAGTTTAGATTAACCGACGCATTATTTATGCGGCACTGTCATTAATTATTCGCCCATATTTCGTGTGCGTTGCAGGTCCCGCGATATAATATAATATATTATATAGGTTAGGTACCTATTTAAATGTGATTTTAAAACGAAACTATAATTTGTACGCATATATAATAGGTGTTACCTGTATGGGTGGTTAATAATGATTCGCAGAAAACGCGCTAAAATATTACCGAAAGCGAATTAGTTTTCGGCGAGTCCTTTTTGTGCGTAGATAACGTGACTAAACGGTATCGACCAGCCAATCGAGAGGAAAGCCGTATCGAAATGCGGGCAGGCCGTTTTTAGAGACCGTGCAGTCTTCATCGACACTTCAAACCGTCAACGACTAAAAATCAACAGACGGCCGAGAAAGAATACTATAGCGGAGGAACTCGACCAGTAGCGATCCATTGCGACCAGTACGAGAATATCACCGACGGCCGACGACGATCGGACCGATTCCAAGCATCGTCGCCGAGAACAACAGTGACGACGACCACAATTAAAAATAAATCAAATAAATAAACAATAAATTCCAGGTCCACCGACCATACCGCGGAACGGACAAAAAGTCCTCGCCACACTAGATCCACTGGCAGTGGGGTTGCGGGTTGCCTATACCGCCGACCAACGGCAACCGCACGACAAACACCTCTCGGGGTTAATGATCGACTATTGGCAACGATCGCGTCCAGAAGACGTCCGACGAGCGCCCTCGACGTTTCCAGTCGATGTGAATCAAGCACTTGCCGTGCACTGGGTATGTCGGTCGTGAAGCAGCGGACGTCGGCAGCGACTGAGGTAATGGTTGCCCGTTTCGGGTAACCATAAAACGGCCATTTTCGGGGTCCCCAAATCTTAGTCCTATCGAGCGCACCTGCCTAAGTCACTCATCCCGGTCGGACCCTGTACCCAGACGCCACTTAATCGAGCGGGACGAGCCCCATCCCTATAATTACAGTAACAACAAACCTTCCTCAATCGTAAGCGAAGATCCCACCAGGATGGCATTCGAGGGCGTCTAGTCGCCGGACGTACGAGATACTACGCTCCCCAGATGTATATAATTTATATTTCAAACAGAAATAAAACAACAACTGTAAACCTATAAACTCGAGGACTAAACCATTACGAGGCGGCGACTCACCCCCGTGAGCACCGTGTCTCTCAAGTAGTATGTAAATACGCACGTGCGAGCGTGTGTGATAAGTTTTTTTTAAACGGCGGCGGGCGGCGCTGTGCTTTGGCATAATAATCGAATCTTTTTTTTTTTTTTTTGGTGGTACCGAGCAACCTTTTCCCCATATGCACACATTTGGTTTATTTATCAGCAACAAACTTTATTTGGGGGAAAAAAAACCCACACGTACAATTCTGGTCAATACGGAAGACCATATATTATTATGTCAGTACTAATGGTGTTTCGTATATTTACATAATATATGCATTATACACATAACAACATGTATAACAGAAATAACTGACAAACGCAATAAAAACGTTCGTTCCGACCAATACTGTGAATACCATATTTTTGTCGAATAACTACTACTATTGACAGTCATAATTCATCAGAGTTGTAAAACATATTATATTTGTATATTGATTCGTACGAAAACTTTAATTGCCACGACTGATCTGCAATATTACATTTTGGTAGGTTCTTATTCGGTTACACACTGCATAATATAATAATAAAATGTATGGATCGCACGAACAAAGTTCCGATTCGTGTTTAAATGAAACTCTGCAATACACATAATATGCCTAATTGTTCGGAAACTATTATATCTCTGTACACAAGTCGTTGATTTCAAAATTCAAATGGTTCCAAATGTGAAAGGTGAAAGATAAGCGCCGATGCACGGAAAGTGAAAAGTCACGTCGTCGTCGTCGCCGTACACTGGTTCCCGGAAGACTTTGGTTTGTTTGCAACGAATACGATTGTTATTAATATTATATTATAATATGAATTTATTTGTAAGCATCGGACAATTCAAAGTACCGCAAAAAATATGGAATTGTAAACTATAATATTATAATATTAAACTATAATATTTATAAATAGAGAGAGAACGCATACGAAACGAACAAAGTGAAATATCTAATAAATTATAGAACAATAATATTACATTGAAAGGTATTTAAGAGTTTAAGTTTTATGAAAATTGTATAAGGTTATGGGTGGATGTTTTATAAAAGATGGATTATCAGAAAAAAATATCAAATTTAATATTATTGTTCCATACAGAAACATTCCTACTTACTGAAGAATAGGTCCTGACCAATGGTTGAATTATGGGTCGGCAATTTATTTTGACTATATAAATTAAGATAACTATTATCATATTAAACTATGTGTAATCAATGATATTATCAATCCCGTCATCGAGTATATTGTAAAATTTAAATAGATGCGACATAAATAAATAATCATGTAGATTTTAATGTTCTATTATAAAAATACGAACTTATTAATGATTCATAATTAACCAATTAACATTGAATGAATATTTAATCCAAGTATTAAACATAATATCGAATAGTGATCTAAAAAAATATATTATTATATTATTTTGACATTCATACATAAATAACTTTTTTATTTAACTGAAAAAAAAACATCAACAACAAAGGTTCTTAGTAAAGCTGAGATTTTTATGCACTTTGCATTGTTTTCCTAATTTACACGATGTTCATTTTATAGCATATACCTACGTACATTTATTTTTTAATCAGAATAAGAAGTTTTTATTTTGCATTTTGTGAAAATTTTAAGTTTTAAGGTAATTTTTCAATTGTTTGTATCATTTTAGGATTTATGGAGTTTTTGAATCCAAAATTTGAACTCAAATTGTATTTTAAGATGTTTACATGGTTTTAATATAAATGTAATAAACTATAAAGTACCTATAGTTCTCTTATTAAATTATTAAAAATAAAAAATATTTTAGTGCATTATTTAGATTTATTAGGGTATTTCAGTCCCAGCCCTAGTTATTAGTTATTGGTTATAAATCATAGAGCTTAATATGTGGTTGAATATAATATATAATATTATAAAGTTAACAATCGTTATAATATACTAAACGTAAATTAATAGTTAAGCCAATTAAATATATACAATACATAATAATATATTAGCTATTATTATAAAGGATCATTATTCAATAATGATATTTCAGCGGTTTGAAATTGAAATTTAATTTTTATTCAGCCACTCTCTGAAATTCTCAGAATTATTTTGCTCGGCTAGACGGGCGTTACGTGGAGTTTGAAAACCTCTAGAAACTAAATAATGGCCATGAATAAAATATTATGTTATTGGCTTTAAAATATAGCAAGATGTTACCTCGGCGATTATTTGGTTATTTTAGGAAACACTATAATAGTCGTGTTGTACTCGCGTCGAGAATATTTTGTACGTATATACGACTTGCATATTAAATTATTGAATTTTTTACTCTCGGGCCTCGATTAAAGTTACTCTGTAAAATACATTTTATGCTTCCCAGAGTTTCCGACGCAGCCTAGTAGACACTACTGAAAACAAAAATTTCAAACTCGTATAAAAATATAAGCACTAGATGATAATAATAATATATAGACGCATAAATATTATACGCGATCAAACGCGTGGCGGACAACGGTCGAAGTAGATAAAACGAATGGAAATGAAACGAGGAACCGGGATAGCACACATCAGTAATTTTTAAGCACCTTGTCACTTGGTTAACAAAGTACCTACTAGATCGAGAATATTCTTTTGATATTTATAAGGCGACCGTATCTCTTGTTGGAAAACTTTTTTAGGGTGGAAAAACTAAAAAAATTGTAATAACCTTATTTTATCGACTACATACCATCTTCACGACGTAATGGATTATTTTTTTATATATATATAAAATAAGGTCTACACGTTTTTTTTTTTTTTTTTTTAGACGCAACAAAAGCGGAAGTTTTCTATAATACGTTTCCGGAGTTCAGGAATATCGAACGCCTACGATGTCGCAGGTCGATTTTAAATTTAACGAATAAACAAAATGTATATGTTGAACATTATATTGTATTCCTTATACCATAATCATATTTTACTGGTACGGATTTTGTTTGAACTTTATTCAATTTTAGCATTTTTGTACGTATGCATAATATAATATTTTAGTGGCGAGTTTCTACATAGTTAATATTTTAACACGAATATAGTGTCAAAAGACGTATGCGCTAGGACATATTATTATCTAAAAAAACAACACTAATAGTAGAAAAACTATTATGATTCACCAGACATTTGAGCATGGTTACAATAAGACATAATTTATTAATTTAAATATTTATGTAAGAAGATAATAGATCATCATAATATTATAATACTTTTATCGTTTCCCCAAAAGTAATGTTTTATAATTATGTTTTTTTTTTTTTTTTAAACGGTATACTCGTCGGTGGTTAACAGTCACGATCTTTAATCGGATAGTAACGAATTTGAACGGTCTAGAATGGTTTGATTATACAACAATTTAATTTAATTTTAATTTTAATCGATTTAATGTACAAAAAATTAATTCTCATACAATGTTATAATATTATGCATTAATATTATTCATGAAATAATAAACTAGCAAATAGCAGTATAAATTATTAAAGTTTTAATTATCTACTTATATTATGTACCTATAAGTATAATACACAGTGATATGTTCATATCAATAATAGTTGAACGTGCAAGATATCATTTTTCCTCATAGAAACTAAAAAAAAAAAAAATCTAAATCTAAAATTATTATTGTAATCGATTTGTGCGCGTAATACAATAATTAAAACTTTACCGTATAGGAAACAGATGCTTCTTCGCGAAAGAATGGTGAACAAACAAATTGAATAAACATAGTTTTTAATTATAAAATTATTTTTAAATGTATCTTGTTAACCATATTCATTAAATTAGTTTCATTTGCAGCTTGAAAAATAATTTTCAAAAGTTCTAGCGGAATTATTTCACTTGACCTCCGTCACGGCAGTTATTTCTCATCAATCAAGCGGAATAATAATTGCAGTAGATAAAATATATATATATAGGTACCTATCATATTGCGTACACTATATAGTTATCGTTTCGTATAGTTTGGTTTGATTATTATTGGTTTCGAATACGTAATAAATGCAGTTAAATTAATAATATATTATATTATTATCGTGCGAATACCTGAGTGCACTGAAATAGAAATGCGCAGATTCGATTGCCTAAAGTAAAACTATAACGTTTCCAATACACTTAACGTCCGATTGAAGATATAACATGTCGAGGTATAATATTTACAATATCGGATAATAATTAGAACATAAAAAAAAAATATTTAAAACCGATACCAGTACACGCTTTGCTAAAAATATACAAACGATTTTGAAAATATATATTGGTACCTACAATAAAACTCGAATCGTCAAAATAGTTGCTTTAAAAAAATAACAAATAAAATAGCATCTTTGACTTTTTTTATTTATTTAAAAATGGTCCAATATATTGTTGATAATATGTTTAAAACGTTTTTTTACGATATCGCCACGGTGTTCAAGACAAAATCAGAAAAATATAATGACCACAATTATAGTACTAGACTATATTATTATAGCAAAATATTGATCAATAACACATCGATTGGCAGTTTCTATCGGAACGTTCACATTAAAAACCATATCTTAGCAATTATTATTATGCTACAAGCGAAGCGTCACTGCAGTCTACCTTTTTAAGCGCTAAATAATAATATAATAGATTCGATTTTGATGTGAGTTCTAATTCCAGATTAGGTTATAAAATTGTCATCGACTCGAGCGGTTTCTATGTCGGACACCCTAGCATAAATTAACAGGTTAACCGCTACGTCATTTTTCGGTACATTGCCAAAAGAGCTACGTGTACCAATTTTTGGTACACTCGTGGTTTTGCCAATAAGTTTTTGTGTACCATTTTTGGTACACGGGACTACGGGAGTCTTAGTAAAAAAGTGTAATGTGTACCTACTATGGTACACGTAAATACGATTTTAACATTGGAAAATATTTCGTAGCCCACCAGACAAACAAATTTTTGACCAGCCCATTGATATCTTATAAATTCAATTTTTTAGGTAAAAAATCAAAAAGAAACAATAATAATTTAAAATAGGTCCGTAGCAAATAAGACAAGTTCACTACTTTTTGGGTTAGCTCAAAATGCAAATCAACCATGTACCATAAATGGTACACATAGCGGTTAACCTGTTTTAACAATAATATTCTGCTCCGATTTTAGAGCCCTAATTCGAGTGCAAAATTATACAACGCGTATAGTGACGACGGCGGACAATGTCGACGATTCGACACGGTTATTTTATAAAATAATATATTCTCGTTATGTTTTTATAACCGTCTTTTCGTTTACATATTATATAAATAATAAAACAATGACTCTATACCGCGGTATTGACTGGCATACCGTCGTTTGCCCTGCCGCTGCAGCGACGGTGCACAATACTTTTTATTTTGTTCTGACTATTCGATTGGAGGATGATGATTATAAAATTCTAAAAGCTGCGCCAGGCCCTTAGACGCGAAATGTTATTCAATTATTAGGAGTCGGGATGAAAAAAAAATTACGCGTTTCGACATTGTTCTCGGTGCTCTGGTGTGAATTATAACAATAACGGAGTCTCGATGAAACATTCATATTTTATAACCACAACGGTCCGTAGGCATTGTTGGCGATGTTTTGTTTTATAACAATAATAATAATAATAATAACTACCGTCATTTAGAAATTATAATAATGAACGCAACAAAGTATGTTGTTTTACTATGTGTTAAAAAAAAAAATAATAATAATAAAAAAAAAATCCTGAATAATTATAACGTCCTGTCACTGCGCTAGCCATTAGGAAGATTTTAATTGCTTTTTTTACACATTTATAAAACTATATACGACTCCGTTCATCAGCCAAGTTTATTTTCGAAAATAAAAACGGGGTTCAAAAACGGTTTTAATGGACATCGGACGTCTGACACAATACGCGAGTGGAGAGAAAAAAAAATTGATGCTAATAAATTAATGACATGTTCACACAACCGAACGACGGCAGACCTATTCTGTGGAATTTTTCGTTTCGCGTCCCAAGCTTTTTGATAATACAGTTCAATTAAATTTTAAAGCAATGGGATTGTTTTAGTGAAAACTTTTTTGGATGATAACTACCGTGGATTTAAAAAAATAATAATAAAAACAGGACGTAATAATTTGTAAACTAATTTAAATACTTTTTGAAAGTTTCAATTAAATACTCTCCAAGTTACTTGTTGTTCTTGGTTATGACATGAATAACTGTTCTTGAAAAAAAAAAAAAAAGTACTAAATGAAAAAAAAAACACAATGGAAAGGGGATTAAAAATTTTATTTTGACAGACTATTTGGAAATAAATTAGCGCGAGCGTTTAGTTGAGTAATTAATTTTACAGACAAGAATAAAATTATTTTTAAACAAACTTAAAAAATGTGACCGCCATTGTGCTTATATAATTGTTGACTGCTTATACCGTTATGATTTTGTTCTTGTTTGTTTGTTTGTTGATTAAAGTAGTCTGTCCATACTTACGACGATCGCCATATTATTTTAGCTATTAGCCGGATACCGGGTTACTGATCAAAGACGAACCGTCGAAATAAAATCTATAATATTTACAACCAGGTTTTTTAGGTTATATAAAAACGTGCTGATAGCTTATCAAATCTTACAGTGTACAACAATGAGGTGCGGCTAAATCAATATCCAATTTTCAATAAAATCAAAAACATTTCAAAAACGGTCCACGGGAGACGGTTTGCTTATGATTCACATTTTATTTCTAATTTTACTCTGCATGTTAAAACAAAAGACGAAGAATCTGAAACGTTTTATAATATATTTCACGCCAAACTTGCAAGCCACAACAATCCGTTTATAACAATTTTACACATTCAAAACCTTCCGGGAAATCTTAGTCATAGATTTAAGAGAAAACGGCTTGACGTGACCTTCTTTTGTATTGTATATAATTATTTTAATTTAAAATCGACATTGAAGTGCCACTTGTGGTTGGCTTCTTTAATCATACCAAACCAAAACTGATAAAATAAAATCACTGATCAAATTTACTCATTGCAAGTTGTATGTGTCGATGGTCTATGTCTTGATTTAAAAATAAAAAAATATTTGAACTAGAAATAGTGTGTGGGCGTCATATCGTCAAGACATATGATCGTCGTGTGTACGTTGGCGTAAAGAAATTGAAGAAATAAAGTTTAATTTTTCACGGTTACTCGTTATAATCTTTTTTTTTACAGCTTTACAATTTTCTCTACGTGGTTACATTTTTTTTATAAAACAATAGCTGTGACGATGACGGATAATAATATGATTAATGTGGACAAATATCAACAACCAATTTTATACCGTTAAACTTTTGAATAATTTAATATTGAACATTTCATGGCCGAGAATAGGTACGTGTTAATAGAGTAGGTAATGGTTGAATTGATTTCCAATTAAACCTCTTGTAAATTGAAATAATGGACTCTCGCACAAATTAATATTTATTATTTATTTAATGAATGTAAATATTAAGCCATGTTGTTTTTCATTATTTAGTTTGAATGAAAACAAAATATTATATTATAAGCCTGTAAATTATTAATAATATACCACGAAACGTGCGCTTATTAAAATATTAACACAAATATAATTATGATTAAACGATTTAGTATAAACTATAAATTGTATAATGATTAAATTCACTTATAGAAATCTATCCCGCGATTAGGAGGATTAAAAAAAAAAAAGACGGGGATGTGACATTATTTTATAGATGGTAGTTCATTTCAAACTTTAAATTGAAAAAAAGGGAATCAGATTTAATTGTTTACAGCGGTAATAGTTGTAGCTAGTAATTATTAATTTTTAAACAAACTTAAACGGTTATAGTTTTGCGACTTGCAGGAAAATAGAAAATAATATGCACTTTACGCAGACCACTGGCGCGCAGTTATTATTATTTGAAACAACGCTTAAAAATGGAAAATTGGCCATCTTCGAAACGTATAAATGTATAATATGCATTATATGTATCTATTTTAAATTCTTATGAGGTCTGTGCAGTTATAACTACCCATCCAAAGTTGAGTTTAAATCAAAATGTGTATAGTGTGATGAAGTCGAGAAAATTTAGAAAATTAAATTATCAAGCGTCGTACTGTTTGTGACATTTGGATGTTTTAATCGAATAATTCCAGACCGTAACATAAAATAACATACGCGATGTCGATTTTATTCCACTGTAGACTTAGGTATACAGGGTGTGATTCACGAAGCATGCTCACCCCCATTTTTTCATTTAACAATCATTTTTTTCAAATTCTGATTGTCAGAAGTTTTAAATATACTTGAAAACCATTATTATTTTCAAATTCTTGAGATTTTTCGTAACACTCAAGGAGTGTCTTGTGAAAATACAAACTCCTGTTTTTTTTCAAATGAGAACCACCTATTTAAATAGTAAATTATTAACCAGAACATTTTTTCTGTATGCTTTGGCGTATTAAAATCAAAAATTGAACGAATAGTTTTTGAATTATTTAACTTTAAGTACTAAGGATAATAGGTCCATGATAGTAGGTTTGTAAATTTAAATAATTAATATTAATCCATCAATATTTGTTATTTATACAACAGCGGCCTAAGTATAATAAATACAAGATCCAATATTACATATATTTGATATTTTTGTAATACTATTTTTAAGGACTATTATCCTTAATATAAAATTTTTTAGTCTCTGAAAAACTAATCGTTTGAATTTTCAATTAAGTATATCAAATATATCAAAAAAATATATAATGAACAATTTATAGTAAAAATGGAGAGGAGGTTCTAATTTTAAATTGATATCACCTCAGGACACCCCAGTACAAAAAATCAAAATTTAAGTAAATTCATTATTAAACTAAAAAATGGGGGTGAGCATGCCGGTCGAATCGCCGTTTACAATGCACGAGAACACGGCACACCCGGTGGAAGACATAAAACGCAAAACGAGATAAGAAAAAAATAAATCGTATCGTATAAAAGCGCCAAACGTATAATCTTAATCGACATAATATGTATTTTTTTTTATTACGGTACAGCAGAGTACTCGCGTTATAAGTTATTTTATGTTATAATATATTATGTTCTGAGCGCCTAGTAAACAATTCGCCGTAATCTATGCCGTAAGGAAAAAATTAATTTTACAAAACGATATTACGAATAAAATCGTTTTGCGCATTTTATTATTAAATTAACAAAAACGTAGATTTTTCAATTATTATTATTTAGGTTCGCGTATTGTCGACGATTTTGAAATACATAAAATATTATTACCGGTGCAAATGATAATTTTTTTTTGTCGACGGTATCTCCGAAGCTCGTATGTCATATCAAACGTCTCGCAGACTTGTACAGTGTACCGGTCCGGTTGGGCTCCGTCTCAGCTGTCATTATCGTTTCATCGCGTGGCGGTTTCGAATAATTATTAAAACTCGCGGGACGAGATCGCCGGCTGCATCATCGTATAGCAATACGGTTAAAGTGCAGTGCGTATGCATGCACATCCTAAAATGGTTGTTAGCTAAGCGAAAACGGTGATAATAAACGGATTGGCCACTCCGATGCCGACCGACAGTGTGCACATAATAATATTATTATGCGTTTCCAAATGTTTTAGGTGCCTATACCAATATTATAGGATCTCTGAACACAAGACGTCCGTACGTAAACGTGTAATCCTTCCTTCCGAATGTCATCCGTCCTCCTCTTCCTCGTCGTCGTCCAGTATTATAATAATATACACCCGGGACTTCCCCCTCCCCATTTCCCGCGAGCGCGCTTGTGCGTACGATTTTCCGAGTAGCTCATTACGGAAATAAAAATAAATAAACAGAGTGGGGACGGAATCGATACGGGACGCGTAGTTTTCATACTACTGCTGCAACTACTGTCGGGCGGAGACGCGTAGGATTTAACCGCTTATTTGCATCGCAATTTTGTCCATATTCGCGGGCCGAACGTGACACCGCCGCGGTCGTGCGGATTTTTTTTTTTTTTTTTTTTAAACCGTCCTTTTTCCAGCCGTTCGGTCATTACGCATAGCCGGGACAGACGACGCTCGAATGAGACCAATCCGATTTTCGATTTTCCATCGCATAATAATAATAATAATAATAGTGATATAAGTAGGAACTTACGTGCGGGTATAGACGTTAAGCGCGTGGTATCGCGCGGTTATAGTATTGTGAAACACTCGCAACTCGAATTCCTAAGCAATTATATTTGAGAAAAAAAATATAGTAGGTACTTAACGTGTATGGTAATATAATATCAATAACTGTGTGCGGTCACCGCGGTACCGGCCATACGATATTATTATTATTATTCACGCACAGCTTCCCGGAGTTTTGACTAAATTTCAAACTCGAGTATGGGATACTATGCGTAATATTGTACAAGCGCATTTGAAATTTGAATTAACATAACTTCGTAACAAGCCTTCTATACATAATACCTAATATAGGAGTCGGTTTATACTGCAACGTGACTACTATCACAGCGCGAAATACTGTAGCCACTGTGCTACCCACTGAAATACGTCGAGTTACGACGATATTGTTACGTCCCGCTTCAACGTAATGGACTTATCAAAGTAGTAATGATAACACTCGGTGGATTTGATAATATGTGTTGTTTATTAAGTATATTTAAAATGAAATACAATAGTGTACAATATAGAGTGGTGAGCGGTGTTACGACCAAACTCTGAATGATACCTAAGACGTGTGAGTGGTGTTACGACCGGGCTCTGAGTGTCATGTGTATCCCTAACCGTCTCCCTGAGCTCTTGTCATGGCTTGCTTATATATGCTCTTGTCCTTAAGAGTGGTGGTAGTTGTGCAGGTGGTGGCTTTCTTGATCTAGGTCGTCTGTGGCTTAATTAATATTCTGGTCGGTCCGTATCCTTCTCGTGGATATCGAGACTTTCCGAAAAAGACGTGTGACGACATTTTTATTATTTGGTAAGAACAATGTCCTAACATGAATTATTATTCTGAACGATTCATATCCTTTCTCGTCAGCATTGGGTCTTTTCTGAGAAGAGACGCGTGATATTACTTTATAGCTTTGGTTTAATTTAATAGTGTGTTCGCCACGTTCGTCAAGGTGACCTAAATGTGTCGGAGGGTATTAATTGCCTACTTGATTGTATTCGTCACTTTCGCATAAGCGAGTGGTATTTGTATATGGTTATAGTTATATTGGAGTACCTGGGTACGTAACAATATTATAATAATTATTACCCTTGCAATGTACGTCGTGTTTTGAACGAAATCAGATTATATAATAATATTATTAGGTCCAGCGCTGTACAATAATAATTATCGTAAGCGAGTGGTGCGGAATGGACCTGCGCGTGACACGTCTAGCCGCGGCTTCTGCAGAGCCGGTGCAATAGCCAAATACAGGTACGCGCTCGTATATCGATCGATTTGGCGTGACGGTAATGATAATGATATCCCTCTTTTCGGACGAAAAACGGCCGTCGTCGGTCCACTGCGACGACGATCCGGAGAGACCGCGTACAGTGCATTTGATTAGCATAAATCGTGTCGGCTCTCGCATCGTCTACCTACATAGTACATAATATATATATACAGTAAAACCTCGTTAAGACGCTCTCGAAGGGGAAATCGTAAAACCGCGCAATATGCGGGATAGCGTTATAGGCGATATCCCGCCTATTACGCTCTTAAAGCGTTATAGGCGATACCCGCCTATTAAAAGCGTTTTAAATGTGATAATATGTAGATAGAATAAATTAGAAAAATGTTCATAGTGTGACTTGTTATGTATTACACAGTAACATAAGTTGTATTTAAAATCAATAAAAAAAAACATCAAATATACATACAATAAAATTATTAGGAACATTTTGTATTTTTTAATTATTATTTTTTTGGATTAAAAAAAGTGGTAATGGTTGGTTGTTTCAATACATTATTTTTATAATTATTCAATAAGAAATTGTCCACCCTACCTAGATATAGAAGCATGTTTTCGGAGCCATCAGTTGCAGTAAGTGCCCGTCTCAATGTAGATATTGATTGTACAGTACTAGCGATTGACGGAAGTGGTGGAATGTATTCTTCCTCATCATCATTTGGCTCATCTGGTTCACCGCTGAATGTATTAATCGGGTTTTTGTCTATTTTAAAAGGTTTGAGAAGCCAGAAATTAGAGCGTATTATGCGGGATTACGTATTATGCGGTGGCGTATTAAGCATGTTTTTTTCAATGTTAAAAGTGTACAAGTACCTGGGACCGGGAAAAATAGGCGTGTTAAGCGAGATGGCGTATTAAACGGGAGCGTCTTAACGAGGTTTTACTGTATATATATATATATTGTGTATGCGACATACACGCGGCCCCACCGCTACGCGCGCGGTGTAATAATGTATATATATATATATATATGTGTTATTATGCGCGTACATATATTATGATATAAGCTGTGTGTGTACCGCGGGGTCTGCTGCTGTGGCAGTGGCCGGTTCTCGTTTCCGGCGATAAATCGCTAAACGAAATCGCGCGATAAATCAACGGACTGCCGCACATAGAGAGAGAGAGAGAGAGTGAGGGAGGGAGGGATGGAGGTAGATAGATAGATCGAAAGATACACACACGTGCACGAAGGACAGAGGGGTGTGTGACCGACTGCAGGGCGAGTGGGAGAGTGAGCGAGCGAGAGAGATGTAGCAACATTATCGCCGGACGTGTATACGTGACCGCCGCCGTGATGCAGTGGTCGGTGTGCCCTACACTGCCGCCGCCGCCGCCGCCGGTTAGTCGTTGGTCGACAAAACGGTTACCCCGTCGCTACACCAGGTAACACGCGGACGCACACACTCTATTCCGAATTGCCGCCGGTAGGTGTATGAAACGTGGAAACGCGTCTAAACCATCTACCGGGTGCAGTAGGTGGCGATGGGGAGGGGTCACCGCATAGAGCGTGTCCTATATATGTATAACGCGTATATTATATTGTAATAATATATTATATTTATGTTATATCTATATAGACGTACATTATGCACGAGTACAATATAAACCCTTTATATCCCACACACCCCGACTCCCCCCCCCCCACCGCCTTTTACCGGAGCCGTACGAACGCTATTATTCATGGTTATAGGGCCTTATCTATACTGTGCACCTATGTGTGAGTGTACACGAGTGTGTGCGTGTGTGTGTTGTACCAGAACACGCTAAACTCTGACATATTGGACGTCGCCTGTTCGTAATAGCGTGTACGCGGCCGCCCAAATGCATCGCTGGACGGACCGCATTCTGTGCATTAGCGCGCGGTGCAGTTGCACTTCTGCATCTCTGCGCGCTCGGTAGCGCCGTCACGTCGAAACCCGTGACCGCGTGCCCACATGTAGAGGTACCCGTGTTATGTGCGACGCGAAAGCAATTAATTTCTTTCGCTAATTAAATCGCACGAACCACTACCGCGGTATAATAGATACACGTATACTATTATACTGTATTGAAACCCACCACAGAACCACATACCGTCAAATTCGTCGATGGCTTGATTTTTTTTTCGCTTCGTTTGTTTCGACGGCCCCATCCGGCGTCTGTTGTTCGCCATTTCGGACCATTGTTTTTTCTTATTCGACAACGGAAACAATTCATTTTGCGCCCACGACTTTGAGCTAACAATGCCCGTCGCGTATACATAATAATATATATACATAAATTATCTAACGTTAAAGGCGACACGAGTTTTTTTAACAATTTTTTTTTAATTTGTTTTTTCCTTTGAACCAAACAAGAAATGTAATTGTATTTGATACTATATCGCAATCCAATTGTATTTGGTAGTAAACACAAGATAATATTATATAACGGTAGTTATGATATTATTGACACGAAATATTAATACAGTTGCATTTATATTATACACTACATATTATGTAGTTCAACGTTATACAACTGAAACGGTAACATTTTAATTGTGAAGTACCGTCTATGATTAAAGACAGAAAATGTTTAACTGAACAAATGTCACGACTGACAAATAAATCAAATATTTAAAGCGTGATTAAATATTTGCGTGGGTATGAATATTCAAAAGTCTTGATATTTGTTTAAAAACGAATGGTGTTAATAAAATATTATATCAACGTAAATAAAAAATAGGAAAATATATTTTAATGAATAAATACAAATCCATTCGATAAATATAGTGAAATATAAAATTCACTACGTTATATTTAGACAAAAAAAAGATAAAAACAAAAACAAATAAAATAATAATGATAGTTTTTAAATTAAATAAAAATTAATTTCCCCGAAAATCATTATGTAAAAATGCAAATAAGTATTAAAGTATGTATGAATTTACTTTAGCTTGCAAACTATTTCTAATTCGTGAGCAATAATAATATAACGAACAACTTAAATAAGTTATGGATTTGAGATGAACTAAAGAGTGAGAAAATTGGTAACTACTCTCCCGTACAGGTGAAGTCGAGTGTGAATATGTAGTAACGCAAGACGTGTTGAACATAAATTGAATGATAAATCATAACATTCGAAAAATGATTCCGAGTGGAGAAGGTCTCTCAGCCTATAATTGTAACAATTATTTATGTTTTATAATATTGTGATAACAGACACAAAAATAAAAATAAATAAACACATACAAAATAATAATTATAAAATCAATACGTTGAACGGTCCAATGAGAATGTAAAAAACGGAACATTATGGAACTATAAATAACATTATTTAGTTATTATGATTTCAATCGTCAGCTAAAAATATTATTAATTGAAAATTCAGTCGAGTGACAGCGAATTTGTTGATTATGTAAACCTGTTCCAAAGTAAATACTGTCGTGATGAATATTCGTTGTGTTGTAAACATATTTTAATCAAGTAATTTCCATCTTGCAGTGTGCTCCGTATAATATTACAGTTGAACTTCCGCGCGTCGGCAAAACTTTGAATAATAAAATTAAACAGCATTATTTCCTTTCATGTGTGCGTATTATTTGCATACGCATTGACGCCGGCTGATTATCAAGGGTGGGAATAAATTAGCCAAAAATTATAATCATAGGGTCATTTATTTTACGCAATCTACCTATGAGCGTGGTAAAAGAAAAAAATGCATATCAGGTAAAAATATATACGTACCGTGTAAATTAAAAACGACCGAGCTGACGTCAACTAACATAAATAATTGTACACACGTAGATTATGACACGGGATGGTATTAAAAATTATAGTTAAAAATCCGGGGCTTATACTATTTAAATTTCGCGCGGTGTGACGTTTAAATAATTAAAAAGCCGAAAAGTTTTACGAGCGAATAATGTTAATAGGTACTCTGGGATGTTTAAAAGGGATATTAAATTATGTACTTATTGAACGAAATAAACTTTTTTTTTTTTTATTTCTTATAGGAGCGTCCGATTCGAGATAAATATTATATTATATATATATATATATTATTTTTTTTAATGAAGTTAAAAATAAATAATCTTTCGAACACACGCTTCTTAGGCGTGTAAATAACGATAGTATAATACTTATTATAATACCGCTTGCCTCTACCGACAATATGGAAAACTTTCATCAAAGCTGTGCCAGAGCAACTGAAATAACTCGGCGTACCTATTGAGACTGTAATTATTATTATAAACATTGGCGAGCGTTTTTTTTTTCTCCGACATTTCTCGATCGACGTGTACTATATTATACATTTTTTTCCTCCGTCGGCGACGGTAAAGCTTATATAGGTATGAAAAAACAAAATATATATTACACTCTTCAGATTTGCCACGGTGTTGTAGACCGAAGTGGCGGGTGTCAGAAACAATAGACGTATTGCATTCCACGGTTTTTAATTGCATTTTGTTTTAATATTATTATTATTATTATTATTATTGATTAATACGAGGCGAGACGTGTGTGCTCGCACCAGCTTCTTGGGCGGCAGCGGAAGCAGAGGCAGCAACAGCAGCAACAGCAACAGCAACAGCGGTGGTGGTGATTTATTTTCCTCGTTTTTACTCGAGCCGTCCGATTCAGACGGTGGAACGAAAATTGCTCTTCCGAACAAACGGGGAATGCGATTGTTTTTATTTGCCGGAGGAACGAAAAGAAAAAAAAAATAATAATAATAAGGAAAAAGTACGGCTTGCAGGCATATATATATATAATAGGTACCTATATATCTATAAGAGGTATAGGTAATGCTAAAACACTACAACAGACGTTATATATATATATATATATACGTGTATGCCATGTACTTGTTATATATATAATAATGTATATTATATATATGTGTGAGTGTTTATGTATTGCATTAGATCGGATCGTCCGGTGCAGTGTACGTATACACAGTCGGCTTGTTTCCTAACCGATATATAACAATATAATACGCCTCCGCGGCCACTGCGTTTGATTCGGTTTGTTATTAGTTATAATATTACATAATATACGTTTATACTTACTTACCAGCTGTGTACGATATATATATATATATATATATATACATTATGTGTATATAATCGCGTTTGATATATTTTTCGTGACATAATATTATTTGTATTATTATTATTATTATTATTATTATACGTCCCCGGCGGCGGCGTATCGGTCGTATTTCGTTTATTTCATATCGTCGTCGTCGTCGATCGTTCGTCGATGCGCAACGGTTAGCGCAAACGAACCGTCGACGTACGTGAATATCCGACGTTTATACAAGCGCTTTGACCTGCCGGCCACTCACTGCAAGCACTAATGTACTGCCGCGGAAGTGGATTATTGAACGGATATCGTCCGGATTGGGTTATCGAACGATTTTTGAGACAGCGAACTTGGCAAAACATCAATAATACTAAACATTTGCTTATTGTCCCGTCGTCCACTCTGCGCACACTAGAAAATATTGTCAAATTTTTAATTCACCCGTTTCGGAAACATATCGGACAACAATTTTGCACTACTCAGCAAAAAGTGCCGGTAAATCACTTTAAACTACGAATTTAATGAAAATATGATACCATTTATTTTATAACCTTTACTCTGCTGCCCTGCACCGCGGTATAAACACTAATGTACCACGATAGAGCCGAAATCGTTCATCGCGTGGATCGGGATAACTAACGGTTTTTGAGCTAACCAACTCGCCGAAGCTGGTAGTAGCTGGTACCCGCGTGGCAATAATAATATTGGAAAAACATTTGTTTGTTCTCGCGTCATCTCGGTACGCCTTGAACAAACAGTCGAATTTAGCGAAGAAAAAATATTCATTTGGAATTTAACCATTCCCGAGAAGATTTGAAAATTATTACTTTACACGACAAAAAGTGCAGGCGGTCCATCGCTTTTATCTAGGAATATAGAGTATGTTATTATCTTTATTCTTAATAAGCCTATGACGGTTCTTTTTTACTGTTGAAAAAAATATTGAGTTTAAAACGTAATTCATATAATTACCAGATAAAGCCAATACGATTATACTTTAACAGCGATTGCTTCCCGTCGTTTATTTATTTTTTGTAGTTTTTGTAAAACAAATTTTACAATACGTAATAATATAGTTTTCAACGATTTGACTCCAACAAAAATATTTCGTTTAAACATCAAGAAGTTTACGCCGTGCGCATTACATGAATCATAATTTGACAATGTCCAAATAAAGTAATATCATTTGTAATTCGTATTTCTACATTTACCACACCATCGACCACTAATACCATAGTAGACATCAACAGTACCATGTAATACCGAAATTTGGCTAGTATGAGACACTGTTTTAACCTGCACAAGGACAAAAACTGTTACAAACTCATCAAAATATTTCATAGAAAACGAGGCTCGTGAATTGGTTTTACTTGCGGCTCGCAGTATTTCATGCATTAAATTAAAATAACTATTTCGTAGATAAAAAATTTTGAAAAAAAACCTGTTCAATATAATATCATACCACCTCATTGGACGCATAATATTATTTATTTGTTTTCAATATTCATATTTGAATATTTAACAAACAAAATAATATAATGATGATGCACGACGATGGTCGTGATGAATTACCCCTTTAATCGTCAGTATCGAAGACGGATAAAGCATACAAAAAAAAAAATACAAAACGTATGAACCACCGGACGATTAAATATTGTAACGGTGACAAAACACGTTAAGTACATCGTCGGGGCGCGTATATATTGCAAGTCGAAAACAATTATACGAGTACAATCATCAGAAAGTAAGCCTACTTTATAATTGTTGCATTCGGATCCCATTATTTTATTCGCGTGGTAGCTAAATCCGTGCAGTGTATACCTACTTTGCAGGGTTTCAGATGTATACACTTTGGTGTTAGCCGACTATATTATTATAATATAATACAATAGTTGGTTCCGTGCGAATATTCGCAGAAACTTTGGCGCGTCGTCTACGCAAATTGAATTACACGCAGAGACGAAAGTCCCGTAAAGAAATAAATTTCCTAGATCATTAACTGCCATTCTCGTACTTGCGCTTTATTATAGCAGCTCTCGGAAATAAATTCCGTAACATAAACTTACAATAAACTCGAAATAAGTAGCGATAATTATAAAGAGGGGTTCTTTAAAAAAATATATTAATCTTCCTTCTCGGATATTAAGGAGTACCGCGGGGACTATTCCACCTGAAGTAATTTAAAAAAAAAAAAAAAAAAATGTTCATTATTCGTGATTTACAACGGTTTAATTTTTTTTGAAACCTTATACTTTGGAATTTCTGCCCGCTCTTCGAAACACTTTTTTTTTTTTTATATTTGTTACCTACTACTTTTATTTCTTATTGTCATTATCATATTTCATATTAATATCATTCTTTGCGACGTGTAATTTTACAATTTTTTTTAATGAAGCTTTTCTTGTTGCTCAACATTTACACTATGACTTTCAAAATTAAAACTTCAATTTATATTATCTTGAAACAGTTGATTAATATTATATTATTTTTCTCTTTTTGCATACTTCTTTTTTATATTAAAGAATTGATAATGACATTCAGATACATGATTCAATTTTAATTACAAAAATTAATTTCATAAATAAATTGTTGAATTATGTCGAGTTTAAGTTTTAAATCGAAGACACTTTTTGTTTTTATTATAAAGGTTTAATAATAATATTCATTTATTTATTATCATAAAACGGGATTAAAATTGAATTTAAATCATTTTTTTCCTCGCAACATTTTAATATGCATAATATATTGTATTGACAAATAGATCGTCTTACTAAAATTATAATAAAGATACACATAGGTACAAATAAATATTACAATCAAATCTATTTGTCAATTAATAAGATGTAATTCATTTTTAAATGATAACAAATGCGTAATATTGTAAGATAGTTAGCTACATAGAATAGAATATAATACATACATAACTTTGTAAGAAAACTAATGGATTTATTAATCGGGGGAAAATAAAACGGGCACCCGTGTAATGTAAAATAACACGAATCAGTGTTTCGTAATATAAATTCTGAGATAATCGATAAATCTATTGAAATAAATATAATTGTTTTATGTATTTAACTCGCGGGAACAATGGCCATCGGGTGGTGTCGATAAGGTTTATGTCTGATTGGTAACATATTAATAACGTTCGAATATTATAATTAAAGAATATTTAAAATTTAGCCAGACAACGCGTCGAAGAGAGTTCTAATATTAGCTCGTCGAGTAAATTGGCGGGGTCGCTTACGGCGGACATGCATGGAATGCGATTTGAGTTCCGACCACGTCGTTTGTGCGACCGAGGGAAGCCATATTATTATTTCGTCCGGGCGCCGTCAGATCGATTTGAAGTATTAATCTTTTATCTAACGTATCACCGTGTTTTATGACTCCGTGGCTGGCCGATCCAACCTGTTGACCCGAAGACTAATAATGTACGAGCAGCGTTCGAAATCGGACGAATCATTTCGAATATCCCCGTATAATAATGTTATAATATTACCTGCAGCAGCGGCCGATATGGCCTCCGCAGGGAGATAAAAACGAAAATCCCAACGTATTATTATGCGTTCGACTGCGCGGGACCGATGCAATATTATTATAATAATATTACAGTGTGTGTGTGTGTGTGTGTGTGTGCGTGTACGAGATATCGTTGCACAATGCTCGTTGTTGGAAAACATTTCTTCGACAACAGTGATAAATTCATACTCGGCGGCGGCGGTGGAGGTATAGTTTTGTTACGCGCCCGGCTCTCGGGCGTGCAACAACGTCGCCGGGAAAGGTCGTGATTTGGGTAAACCGTTTGAGCGCAAAAGTTTGACCGGCCGGTCTTATCTGCGGGGACCCGATAAGCTCGACCAGCACTACTATGATATTGTATACGCAGCATACCTAAACACTGTCACGGCGTTGTCACGGAGGCGCGGTGCGGCGAAAGTTTCGAGCAATGATTAATGCGAGTATTCTCATCGTATCAGGTGGAAATATCGTCGGGACGCCGCGGCGGTCGCCGAAAAGGGAACCGCCGATGTTATACGAGGGGTGGGCGGGGTAGTTGTGCGTTTTGATTTGTTGAGCATTATCGTCGTGGACATCGTGAAAGTCCAACCTCGTCCCGACTGCGGCATAATATTATTGTAATAATAATAATAAGCGTGTAAGAATGCTAAAAACTTTGTTTCGTAATAATAATTAATACTCCTCTCTAAAATATTATGTTAAACTGCTCGTGTATAAACTCCTGCTCAAACCTATCTGGCTCTATGTGGGATTCAGCTATGGGAAAACGCAAAAAAGCCGAACCCAAACAAAATTTTAACTTTCAAATGCCCGTCCGCCAAATCACACACTCCACACTGATGTAAATCTAAAAACGCTTAACGAAGAAGCCAAGACCTACTACAAAATATTTCACGCCAGGACAAATAATCATACAAATCCAAGAACCTAACATCTAATACCATACCGGGAAACCCCCCCCCCCCCAAGGCGTCTCAAGCGAAGGTGGTGTCGAGTGGTTTTAAGTAACTAACATGAAAACTCTTCTTTTGAAAGTGTCACCACTGAGTGGCTTCTTTCGTCAAAATATTATCGTGTTATTTTTTTTTACTCTTAGCATATAATATGCTTATTGTGTTAGCTGATACAGATTGTATATTACTTATTCAAAATAAAATAATAAAATAATAATAATCTCATAAAAAAAAAACACTTGAACATCGTAAGCTCTGCGTAAAAAAAAACCGGCTGACTTAAGACAAACAATGTAGGTATATAATTTACAGAGGCTTAGATTTGATTCGACTTCTTATGATAGTTAATTTCGTGAGTAAACATCAAAGGATTTTTAAACTAAAAATAAATAATTAGACTTGGCTCGGCGCGACCGTACAATATGGGAACGGAGCACAGTTAACACCCTTTTAAACCTATTATCTGCAGCTATGCCGTTGCGTATGTACTTAAAATTACGAAACTAAACCAAATACTTGTATTACACGAGTCCGTTACTTTATTTAAAATCGTTAATTTCACATTCCCATGTGACTATAATATTATAATATAAATATCAAACAGTACGCGCATACACTGTCGGTTCGTGATTTTAAGGGTTTAAAGATAATACTGTTATTATATTGTGTTGGGTTTGATTATGCTCTGCCCCACGCCACCCTTCTCGACTAAACCTTAAATACTTGTGTAAATAATAGCTGGTTGGCAGTATTAAACGTTTAGCCCCTGCGCTTGGAATTTAATATATTTTCTGTAGGTAAACACATTTTCAGGCAAATATCGTATTATTATATTATTGCGTTCTCTTACATGGACATAATAATATTATTATAATCATTACCTCGAGAAATAGAAAAATAGCTTAATATGTTTTTTCAAAAATAAATACAATTTACGTCCAAAGCGAGTGGCGTGCGTACAGAATAAAAATATAATTTCAAATATATCTTAACAATAATAATATATTGCACTATTTGCGGTCGTTATGGTGTCGGAGAAGGAGGCGGCGGGCAAAGCAGCAAAGGGGATAAACCGTAGCCCGAGGACACACGCCGTTGCACAGCACCTATACCTAGGCATTTGCTATTTATAACTGCATATCATACCAGGTATTGCCACCGCCGCCTTTGCAGCCAAGTGCGAGGAATAAAAATGTCGCGATTTAAAGCAAATATAAAATCTCGTCCTCGTTATTCGTATACACACAATATAAAACAGGGGTGGCCACGACGAGGCTCGCGAGCCGCGCGTGGCTCTTAAATCAGTTTCGTGCGGCTCTTGAACTAAATTTAAACTAAAATTAATAAATTTACGATTTGCTAGAATCGTTAGAAACGTTAGATAGCATTTTTATTGCCGTCGATTCCGTCGTCATTACAGTCGTTATTATAGGTATAGATTGGCACGGCGTCGGGGCTTTTAGTACGTGAAGCCACTCGAAGAAACACTTCTCGCAAATAAACCAATAATAGTGTTAATAACTATATGTCAATAATAATAATGTAAAAAATAAACGTTCCTGCATATTTTGATCTAAAATGAAAAATGTGTCGTTGTATTTCATAAACACCGCTTTACAACGTGCGATCGCCTCAAATTAGCTTTATAAATTTGCGGCTCTCCCAAAGTCAAGGTTAGCGGCCACCCCCGCGATATAATATACCTACAAACGTATTATTATTATTATTATTATTATTATTATTAAACATACTCGATCACGTGGTTGCAGCTGCAGTAGCGTAGCGTAGCGTTTACGCGATAGGTGGGCTCGTATAATATAATAATAATAATAATAATATACTCTCTCGTCCGACACGCTGCTGCGACGGCGGTGCAGCGTTTTCCAACTTTCGGCCGGGACTTAATATTATAACGAATAAAACCGGAAAGGGACGAAAGACGTATAATATTATTACGATAATATAAGCAAAGTTTCGAGCGGAGCCGGCGGCGGCGGCGGCGAATTATTATCGCTCAGAATATTGCAGTGCTCGCGAGTAAATAAATATTTTTTTCCATAGTTCGTTAAACACTAATCAACGCGCTCGCGATTCTCTATTTCGTGACGAAAAAAAAAAAAAAAACCTATCGCAATAATCTAATGGAGTATTGTGACCGCTCGTTAACCGTTCGAGTTTTGACTTCCATCGTAATAATATAATAGCGACGGTTTCGAATCGACGAGCGTTCTAAATAATAATACAGATATTATTATTATTATTATTACGACGACGACGCGAAAACGACTGTATAGCAGTTATCAATATTTTTTCGGGCTAAATAGTTTCTCCAGTCATCAATTATTTTTTTTTTCGCCACGACTAAATGTCCTGAGCAATTGACTAGCGCTAAACGGACGTGACACAAAGTCCTAGAACGATTCCTGGAAGTAAACGTTCGGGTCGAATATTGCGCAAGACTGCACTATAATAATATAATCGGACATTATTATTATTTTTCAAACACAAGGCATCATAATAAATAATTGTTCCGATCGTAATTTAAGAGAGATATTTCATCAAATTAAATTCAATATTATGTACATAAGGTGCACAAATCAAGAACCCGAGAACTCAGGTGAGTCGGTCGCACTCGTCTCGCTCGGCTAATTTTGGCGCGGAATTTAATAGTATATAATATTATATTTCCACAGATTTAAATAAAATTATAAAATATTATGCGATTGCATTCAAAAAACGATCGTAAACATTATGTGCCTGCTACTTTCCGAAATGTTCATAACATTTTTCACGGTTTTTATACCTTATACGAGACACTTAGGGAAAGTTCACTATACAAAAAAAAAGTGACTTTTTAAAAGTTATGCCAACTTTATAGACTGATTTACATTCAATACGTTGAGTCACTTGAACCGTTTGGAGCGTTTTATGCCCTAAAAAGTAAAAAGTAAAAAGTGTCTACAGAATATAAGACACCGTTATATAAGACTCTCCTCGTACGTCATAATTCAAAAATAAGTCAATCTAAATTCAACTCGCTGGATCAGAAGACCTATAATATATACAACTATATTAAGATATTAAATTAAGACTGTGTTCCAATAGTGTTATTAGTATTTTTTCATTTAAAACTACTGTTCAATTGTTTTTTCGATACTCACAATCCGTGTTTTGTTTTATTTAAATATAATATATTATTCATAACAGTAATTATATTCATAATATTATGTTACATATTTTAGTGGAATTGAAATCATGAGTTGAGTAATAATTAAAGTTAAACATTTATTAATAATATCTCAGGGTACGTTTTTTGGATAAAATCAAAGAGTTTGTGGGATGATATTATTATACGCGAGGGGATAACAACATTATAAAGTTTATGTAGGTAGGTATTGTTCTTTAAGTAATTCACAATTCACAAAATAGTAGTTGACAGAGGTGTACAACTTCTAATATAATGATTGTGTACGTTATTCTGAATCATTACAATCGTATTACTGTCCATTAAAACATAGTAATTTCCCTCATAAGTCAGTGAAAGACGACAGAAAGTCTAAATTTTAATTTTTTGTTCGGTGTACGGTGCATTTTAAACTCGAAACTGAAACTCACGGATCCGTGTCATCTTTACTGTCGTGGCTGAATATTTTTTTATTAAAAACCGTCTACGCCGTAAGTAAAAAGTATATATTATTATAAAATTACATTTTAATAGTGTCGCGGGATTTCTGCCGTAAAGGCGTTATGAAAGGAAAAAAACTGTTGCAATATCTCAGTCTGATATTTTTTAAGGTATACGAACGTTTTACTTCGAAGGACCTACAACATAATATGTTACGTGCATATCGTAATATAATAAAACTTTAATCGCCCGATACACATTTTCTGGGTAGTTAACAATGATAGCAGGATGATCGTTTTTGAAACTGCGGTCATATAATTATTATTCGCATTATACTCGTTCTAACTGCATAATATTATTATCTATACCTTCTCTGGCCGTTGAGGGCGTTCTTATAGTATTATAGGTATGAGTAAATGAAAACGTGGACTACATATTATATTGTAGATAAGACAAATAATATCGGTAGATCGCGATATTATAACAATAATAATATGAGATACGCACCTATAGACGAGTTTATCGATAACACTATACAGGGTGTAACAAAAAGATATGACAAATGAAATAACTTATATTCTAATGAATATTTTTGAATTTTTTTTTTTCCATATAATTTAGAGACGTTTGTACTACATGTACCACGAGCACTTTTTTATTTTTATTTTTTTGTACATAAAATAAGAAAATTTAAACTAAATTTAAATTTTTTTGAAAAAAATCAAAATAGCCAATTTATAAACATAATGAAAAAAATAGTTTTAGCGTTTACAATTTTTAATTTGAGTAATCCGTTTGCGACTTATACCTACACGTTTAAATATTTATTCAACTTTCTGCTACCGGGTAATTCACCAAAACAAAAAGTCATAAATAATAATCATTAATCAGTTGTCTCAGAATAAATAAAATACAAATACGATAACCATATTCTTTATTATCTATATTGTACATGATATTATTATCAGTATAGTGTATACGGATATGGTTATCGCATAGAGTAATAATATGGATTATAGTTACCTTCAGATAAAAACGTCATCTCGACTACTGGTTTTTACTTTCGGTTTTGATTAAATCCACAGTAGCAGAAAATTGAACGATTATTAATTAAACAATCATAAGTCGCAAACGGATTACTCAAAATAAAAATTGTAAACGCTAAACCTATTTTTTTCATTATGTTTATAAATTGGCTATTTTGATTTTTTTTCAAAAAAATTTAAATCAAATTTAAATTTTCTTATTTTCTGTACGAAAAAATAAAAATAAAAAAGTGCTTATGGTACATATGTAGTACACATTTTAAAATATTGATTAGAATACAAGTTATTTCATTTGTCTGCATGTCTTTCTGTTACACCCTGTATTATAGGGACTTGCCGACAATATCGGCAAAATAATGACTGAACACAATATCTAAAGCAAAAGCGTTATTGCATTTCGAACGATAATGACCCACTACGAACAGAACTATTAATCGTTGTTTAGCTCCGTTTCGCCGCTGTGGGTGTACCTCTCGATTGGACGTCAGCCCGGCAACGGGAAATCTCGAGTCGGGGGGACTCGTCGCAGGTGCACGCGTTGTGTTATAGTAAATTGTAGTTACATAATATAATATAGAAATATTTTATTTCTTATTTATTCATATAAAAACCTCAATTTATTACCGCGGATTACGTATTCATTTAATTGTGAGTAAAAACAGCGAGCGCACGATCACTTTACTGACTATATTATAACAGTAATAATGATAATATTATGTAACGTATAACCTTTATAAATCAGTAAATAATCAAGTCAGTGTTTACAACTTACTGTTACGCACGTCTGGAGTTTTTTGCAGCACACGAGAAAGTGTATAATACGTTATTACTACGTTTGAATGCTCATTTTTCGTGTCTATAGTAAGTTATCAGTCACATCGGAATGCACTTCTACAATTCAGAGCAAATCTACAATCTCAATACTAGAACTGCAGTGTAGCTGGTTTATTCATTTCGACGTGCATTTGTACGAAACGACATAGCCACATAGGTATATATCTACGATAACTAAAAATAATAATAACTAAATATCTCTACACAGCGCTTGGATCGGGGAAAAAAAGTCGAAGGGTGATGCAAAAGTGCAAACATGATGCGCGTACTTGTGATTATTCAAATGTCTTATTGATTAGAACATAATTAAATTGGGGGCAGTGTATTTTTCTAGAAAGAAGAAGGACTGTGTCCACCCCCCCCCCCCACGTCCTCCATCAATCCAAGCACTGTCTCTATATACGCATAAAAAATATGGGCATGGCCGTTTTCGACCAAAAACGTACCCTTCCCTTTTCGGCCGATTCACTTTTCGACCAAATTTTGAAAAAAGTCGATTTCGATTTCGACCAAAAACATACCCTTCCCTTTTCGGCCGATTCACTTTTCGACCAAAAAAAAAAAGTTTAATATAATACACAATATTAATGTTATACAAATTGAAAATTATTAAAACCTATAATAATAACTTAGGTAAATAGTGGTCGCCGAGTTTGATTGTGATGTGATATAACAATTGGCAACTACCATAATATTATAAAGGTTGCTGTATATATAGAATGTACATAAATATTATTAGATATTCATTTATACATTTTAGTATTTTATTCAACTTATATATTTTTTAATATTTTTTTATGATATGTATAACATAAAGACTTATATGTAATTATTATCATTATTTATTTGTAACCTACTACTATATTTAAAAATAACTAAAAAAAATTAGTTTTTCTATATAAAGACTTATAATTATTATTCAATAATATTTTTTTGGTCGAAAAGTGAATCGGCCAAAAAGGGAAGGGTACGTTTTTGGTCGAAAAGTGTCTCGCCAAAAAATATAACGCAAAACTGTATTCCACGTTAACGATAAAAGAAAAAAAATGCAAAAGACTTTTCACGTCATCATCATCCGCAGCAATCGTAAAGGATCCACTTACGGCGAGCACAGATACATTTAATTAAAATTCAATAATAATATTACTATCGCAATTCAAATACAAGCCATTACCTGAATAAACGCATATTAATCGATTTATATTTACTGACGTGATGATATTATTATTAAGTCATATACCTACTAAATGGTATCGAACCTTGAAATCTAATTTATATTAATTGTATACGAGATCGTGAATATCGTATATATTATTAAGAAACCCTTTGCATCGGGATTTAATATCATCCACCGTCAATATAATAATATATTATTGTGCACGGATAGTCTCATACAGAAAAAAAATGAACAACTTCCGAAATTTCTTCCTACCAACTTTGGCAATTTTTTCCACCTGGAACATTTTTAGAACAGACCTACCGCGAAATCGGCTTAACACAATATGCTGCTACTTAACTGTTTATGAATCCACAGTGGCTGCATAGCCTATATATGATGAGATATCAATCACTTCAATAAACCTTGGCGACGGTGGCACTAAATATTACGGTATTCCTATAAAAATCGTGTATAATAATAACCAGTAACCGCAGAATCGATAACAAGCGTCAATGATGTTCATAAATTTTTTTTAATCCTATTTAACCGTTGAAATGTCGCGTACCTATTTCGTTTTTTTTTTTTATTTTCAAGGTACGACCGTTATATGAAATAATTAAATAAGAACAAAATACACTTTTTATTTGTTCCACACCGTCAAATAATAATAAAAAGGCCACTCAACCTAATTTTATAATAAAATATTGTTTATCGTACACAGAAAACGAAATTTAAAAATTAACCGCACTATTTATATTTCTATCGACCGCACTATAGCTGAGAATAATTATTATGGAACGTATAACGTTCTTAAAGAAATTTATAAAAAAATATATTATTATTATTGTCTAATGGTTAGAAAATGCGGCGGCACACGATTAATGCGCACAATTTCCATCTGCGTTTATTGGATTTTGCGACGGTATTAATAACACGCGATAACGATACTATTATCGCTATGATTAAAATACACTATTTATTTTTATTCAGATTAAGTAATGTTTTACGCTATAATCGCGATCCAGAAATTATTACGTTAATCTATTTTATAGTCACTACTATTTGTCTTCTCTGGTGTATAGTTCATCGAGATAAAATAAATTTACTGTTGTAGTATCTATGCACGACTAGACGTTTATGGATTAGAACACACTGCACACACACACACACACACATAATTATAATAATCAATGCGAATAAACGAGCACCGCCGCCCTGAGATCGTATCGGGAGAAATTTTCGAATAAAGAAACGTTTTCAGAATATTTCCGATGAAAATGCGAAACGCACAAATGAAATGGTTGTAAATCGCGGAAACGCACTTTATGGCAACACGACAACAATAATAATATTATAAATAAATCAAGAGTATAATATTGCGTTTATAAAAAGTGAATTCCCGGCGATTATTATAACGACTATATATTTTATTGTAACTCATTATGTATTTTAAACTTTATTAAAATGTTTAGAATTATTTTAAAACAAAAAGAAAAGAGATCGGAAGTTTATTCGTAAAAACGCGTAGCAAGTATAACTACTGTTTCTGTATAATAATAATTGTTTGATATAAACATTATCGGGTATTGATTTCTATTATTACAATTCAAATCTATATACTCGGAATAAAACTTTTAGAAAACGAAACAAATGTGTAACCTATTCAAATGATTCAAAAAGTTTTTGAAAAGTTATGAATTGACTTACAACAATATTGTCGTCCGACTAAAATATTGAGTACTCGACAAAAACTAAAAAGTAAAAATTACGCAGTGGTTGATTTGTAAGCTTGCAAAATAATGTCTAGGTTTAGTAGATGCCTATAGGTACTTATTATATTATATTATAAATAAATGAAATCGATTTAAAGGCATCGACATTAATTGATGATTATAAAATATTATATTGTAATAATTTTAACGCGTACACGTTTATTTCGTTCATTTATAAAATGTACATTCGAACTACATAACTTGCAGTATGCTTTGTCCCAAAAGGCGATCGTGTAGCGTGTAGGTGTAAATGAATTACCGAAAATGATTAATCGGTTTCGGATAAGTGACTATGGCTAGTGTGGTTGTCTGGTTCACTGTCCGATTTCCAACAAAAACATAATATTTTAGTGGTGTTACAATAACGATAAAGTGAGGCCACATAGTATTATATACAATCGAACGATCTATGAACTATCGATCTGGTGTTATTGATATATTGTGGTACAGGGTCAGAGCCGCATTTTAAGGGGGGGGGGGCAACAGGGTGCTGCAGTTGCCCCGAGCGGCTGATTCTGGGAGGACGGCTAATTTTTTATATTTTCAATATTTAATTTATTTATTCGGTATAATAAAGCGTTTTATTTTTGTCGTCCCGGGGCGGCAAGTTGCTAAATACGGCCCTACATGGGCCGGTCATCGCTTGGTCACGTCTGAAGGTCGGACGAAAATTCGAAGACTTTTGTAGATATATAATGTTCATCATAATATTATTATACCTATTATATTATACGTGCATCAATGACGTGACGCGGTTCGCAATAATATAGAAATTGGAAAGTTTCCGACACAACTATTATAATAATACTAGGCACCTGCTATTACGGCGATAGTAATAATAATAATAATAATTGGCCGATAATAATATAATGACGGTTGATACACGCGCTGCACCTGCTGCAGACACATCGCCCAACAAAACGGTCTATGGCGAATATAATATTATGTTCTTCGAAATGGACAGACGGAGGTTATATTTTTTTGAGTTCGGCCTCGTGCATAATACAAAAGTCGGCACTGTATCCGAAAACGATAATAAAATAAACTCTATGCCCGGAGACGTATATAATAATAATAATAATAAGTACGCACGCCCAATAACAATAATAATGGTACATCACATTATTATTATTATGCATGGAATACGAATGACGCACGTGGTTATTATCTACTCGTGTTTGTCTTCTCGAGAACGACCGGCGGCGGCGGTCCGACGAACGTTTTTCGTGTTTTATTTTTTTTTTATGATCGTAAATCGATAAAAAGTGGCGATACGCTCGCGTGGCGGCCGTCCGTCGTTTGGTCGTATAAAATGTGGTTTATTCGAGGAGCTTGATTAAGACATTTTGGCCCAGTTTAGTCTTGATCCGGACCCGAATATAATCTATGGACGTTAATGAGTCCGTATCGGCTCCGGGTGTGTGACCTTGCCGCCGATTAAGTGTCCTTATTGCGTCCACTGAGAATTGTATGCCTAACGTTTTCAATTTCGTGGAAATGTTGAAGCAGATACAGGCTAACACGTATGTAAATCTCCGCGGCAATAATATTAGGAAAAAAACTAAAAACCGGCAAAACATTTGCAACGTTATTCAGAAATGTATTGACCAATTAACAAGGACAAATTACCAGAGTGGAAAAAAAAGTTTCATTCGATTTCTAACCACAAGTTTTTAGTATTCATTCAGTTCAATTTGTTTGGATTTATCGTGTTTATATTTTTTTAAACGTCAACCATCACGTTTTTATCCGTGCTCACAGAAAATGTCCTTTCTGCACTGTGGCCAGTCCTCGGCCTGTAAACGGGAAGGAAAATGTTGTTGATTGGGAGCCTATACGTCCATGATACCACTGTTATCGGGTTGGAGCCTTCGAGTGAAAGTCGGGAGCTCCGATGAGGATACTTCGTAACCACAGATAACCGCGGTGACTTAGCCGGGTCGGCTGCAGCGTGCGGGTATTTCGGGCAAGACGAATTTCAATCTAGTTATACGACCGTTTGACGAGTGTTGGCGACCACACCCCCCCCCCCCGCCAGGTATCGGTTTTATATTACTAATAATAATAACTCGACATAACGTTATATATGCGTAGGTACCTATAAAATATAATATAATGTAACGTATACATAACGTATTGGGTCGGATCGCCTATATGCAGATAACGGGCGACCGAAAGGGGGGGGGGGGGCATCGTCGGTGTGGTGCGCGGGGGTAGTGAGCTAGTACCGAAAGCCGCGATTGGCATCGCACAAATCATCGACGCCTGCACCGCTGCCCGTGACCACCGTCGGCTTTTCCGTACGCAGAATTCTGAACACCGCGTACCTCCAGTAAACGCATAATGTACGATAATAATATTATGTGCCCGTAAAACATAATATATTATTTTATTATTATACACGCGCCCATATCACTGCAGTGCTCGTATAATATATTATAACATACGAGCCGAACACTACGCACAGCGCGGTGAATGAACATATGAATATATGTATATCATAATATGTGCACATATTATTATAATATAATATAGGTTACGTCGGTTTCGGGGGGGGGAGGGGGGGGGCGAAGGAGTGCGAATTTTTAACCGCAATTTGCATATAATGTTCGGTTTTTAAAGGGGTGGTGTGGTGGCTGTGGTGGCGGCGGCGGTGGTCTCCCGCCCCTGAACGCGGTGGTGGTGGCAGGCGGGGTGCGAACGCGGAAGGACGGCGGCGCTCAGCGGGCGCGGATTTATGGACGAGTTTTCGATTTTGTAATAAAATTGCGGTTTAAATGTGCGGCGGCGGTGGCGATACATGTAGGTATATAAATATATATACGACTACGGCGGAGGGACAGCGTGGAGAGCAGTGGAGGCGATGTTTCGACCGCCCGGCCATGAATCAAAAACGTTCTCTGGATGCTACCGGCACACCGCCGCCCCTCACCTCTTCCTCCACACACAGGCACACACGCGCGCATACACTGCCGCCCGTCGACGTCGTCGAGGAATATTTATGCGGCCGAAAGCGCGTAAATCATTTTAATTACGACCGCGGTCGGCGGCGGCGGCGATGGCGGTCGTGGAGGTGGTGGTGGCGGTGGCGGTACGTATAACGTCCGTTCGAGAGGGGTAAAAATATGTGTGTAATAGAACTTCGAGGGGTCGGTGGCGGCGATGGCGGGGGCGCGCGGTTGCGGCGGTGGCGAACCCGACCTGGCCGGTCACCGGACTTGGGGTCAGACTATATGGGAGACGTATAGAAAAATTCTAGTCTCGAACCACCGCCGCACATGATAATAATAATATTATAACACTATTCGAAACGTTTCGCCGAAAACGTCAGCGTCGACCGCCGCATTGCTCTGCGCGTAGAGAGAGGTGCACGACGTGCTCACGCTTTTGCACCACCGCACCTCCGCGCCGTCGTCCCGTGTGGTTTGGACGGTTTGCCGTTTTTCGTTCGTCCTTCGATATTGCACATCGTTTTCGCAGACCGCGCGTTCGCCTTGTTTCGGCTTTTCCGAAACGGCGCGAAAATCGTCAGTATAGACGCGATGGTTTTAAAATTCGCTCGATTATGTGTGGCGCAATAATCAGGGTCGGCCGCAGTCTAGACGAAGTGCACACAAAGGCAAAATCCAAATATGCCGCCTCTTTCGTTTTGTATCTCTCTCTGTCTCTCTCTCTCTCTCTCTCTCTCTGTACCAGCTATCGTCTATTTACCGCTTAACCGTGCATACGCTCAAACACAATCACGTCCACTTCGGGTCTAAGCCACGGCGCGTATAACACCCGCTATATAACTACAAAAGTTTAATTACTACAGTGCGTATTGTACATACGTACTTGTATATTATACCGTCTCAACCGAGGCTTTTATTCAGTTCATATAAATGTAAAAATTTTCCCCTACATCACATATGATTATACGTATTATAGGTACTTATTGTGCTCGGTTGTATATTTTATAAAAATATTGTAACTGATTTTTTTTTTTTTGCACATCCGTATTTCGAAAGAAGTTTTAAAAAAAAAAATGCCACTTCTTACGTAAGGCTGCCCCACTGCCCTAGTTTTCAGCCGGTCAAGTATATTATAATATAATATTAAATTACTCATCCTCTGAAGCGCATACACCGATTCTGATAGTGATTTCCCGAGGAGGACGTTTGTCGGAAATATCATCTGGAAAAAATCGACACCGTTCAATTACACGACTCTACGATCGATTAATATTTTGTTTCTTCGATTTAATCGATACGTTCGTCACTTCGGGAGAGGAGGAGGCACTAACGCAACATTGTCGATATTTTCAATTTTTATTTTTTCCACGAATATTTAGTCATCGATTTCTACTAAGAACTCCAGATCAATTCTGTTTAAATTCCTATGCTGAAAAGCGGGCAGATTAATTTACTATAAAAAACCACTGAAACATCAAAGTTGAAATAACAATAATATCAATATTATAAATTATAATATTAACGAATGGCGTGTTTAAGGTCCGACCAACACTAGTAATGTACGAGTTCAGAAAAGTGGTAATAATATCGTATTTATTCAGCGGGACAATAACACATAACAACGCAGCTGCTGTTCGTATATTATACTATATATAAGGAAGCTTTTGTGTTTTTCCCTTCGGCGAAACGACGCTCGTAAAATCAAAATAAATCTGTATATGAGCTTTAAAAGTATACTGTATCAGGTATAATAATAATATATATATTACCGTTTGTGAAACGTTGCCTGCACATACGAAACATCGCTGTTTTACTCTGATCAGAGTTTATTCATGAAAAAAAAAAAAAAAATTGTAATACGGCACACGGTCGAACAACAACACCGACAATAATAATAATAATAATTATAATGTTTAATTATTGTATTCCTCTAAACATTGAAATGATATTCTACGATGGTTATCTAACTAATTTCATTAAAATATGTGGCGTTATTTATGCACCAAGCTGCCACAGCTGTTGCATATTATTGTACTATGTTGCGATATTAGCAGCAGAAAAGGAAATATTATTTCGTTTTCCGAGGCACAACACTCGGCCGTTATAATTGGAAATTGTTATACAGTCATTGCGTAACTTCGGTAATGGGAAATTTTATTAATTCGCTTTTAGCGTACACATTAATTATTATATTTTCCAGTGGTTAGTAATGTTCCCGGTCCGGAATCAATATCGCCTTATTTTTGACATTGTACATACTATATCTACTATATAAATGTGGAATGTTGATTTCTTATAAACAATGCTAAATGTCAAATCAAAAGATATACACCTAGGTATTATATTATTATTTTTATATTAGTATTATTAGTATATAATATGTCTAAGGGCGATACGCATGATGCGAGTAACCGTAGATGAAAAAATACAAATTATAATATGTATTATATACTTACAATATTATTGGGTACGTTGGTAGGTATGAGTACTAATAAGTATTCCGTTCTGAGACGCACGTTCGCATACAATGCAAGACGTCACGAAGTTTAGCAAACAAATAAACCGCGAAATGAAAATAATAATAAACTACGAGGACGAAAATCGCGGCCTAGGTGACGTACAAAGAAAATCTCTAGCCTATAAAGCGACACATTCGGCGACAAAATAATATTCAGCTCGACTGGACGGAATAGACGTAGAAGAAAAGAATTGAATATGCGATGGAAAAATAAGGTTTGAACGAAGAATCCGAATATCGGACGCACATTTTGTGAAATTCGTTCGTGTCGAGTTGTTTCAACAGAGTACAATAATTAATTATACAAGACGTGTGTGAATTGAAATTAAAATTAATCATTACCGTCGTAGTACGCTGATATAGTTCCGGTGAGGTACGCATAACCGGGACAATCGTAATCGTCTGCGAGCAGTCGATTAGTCAATAAGAGATTGCGGATTAGGTAGGTACCGGACACCTAAATTAGTACAGAATTGAGAAATTTTTTTTTATAAGTTCAATCTTTAAGTTTACATAGGCACGGGTTAACTTTGTCCGATTGATCCAATATTTTGTGTAGTAATTATTTTTATACTGACATACACTGTTTTAGGGTGTGAGATGATACAATTTTCCACTTGAAATATTCTTAAGGACCACCCTACCTGGTACCTCTGTACAATATTATAATACACGCATATCATATACTATACTAAGTACAAGATGGTACGTTTGACAGCAAACACGACGAATATTTCGAGGTCTTTCGTTTTTATGTCGACGAGCATAACGATTTGATGATACTATAATATGAACAGTGAATTGGCCTGCAACCGCAGATTCAGCGTATGTTCAAGATGGGAGAAAGCTATTTTATCAATATTTTGATCATAATATTATCATGATATATTTATGTCTGTAAAATAAATAAGTAAATAGATAGGACCGACCGACTACACGTGTACGAATGTACGACGCGTCATATTTTATAACACTAAATTCAGTTTGAAGTATGAACAAACCTTTTTAAGAAAGTCTGTAGGTACATCGAAAGGAACATTATTTATGTTGTAAATTTATAATACTTTATGTAAAAAGTAATATCGATTATAAATAATTAAAAAACATCGGAATTAGTACAATGAGTTAATGGTACCTACTTATTTATAAAAATACAATCAAAAACTCTATTAGGTGCCTAATTATTCCATACATATTATATTATTGATTTTAATTCAATGAAATAATTATAATAAGGCTACTGGTGAGTACATGCCTTTTTTGTAATTGCAGTATTTATATCGAATAATAACTATAATCATTTTCACAGTGATTTTAATATAATATAACTCCTTTTTTTACTTTTGTGTAGAATTTGGTGTATGTTTTGTGAGTATTATTTGGTACAAGTCTCAATAAACTCTAAACGTGTATGATATTTATTTGTTGAATTTAATTCGTCCGTATTCAATATTTTTCAAAAAATATTCCGCTTCAGATCAAAATATTCAAAAATATAACTCGGGTTAGAAATAAACAGTTTATACCGGATTAACCAGTATGATCGACGTAAAATTATACAAAGGTCATATTTTACAGCACAGTTACATAAACTATTTTGGAACATCGTTTTAACGAAGTTACAATGATAATATGATTGACAAAATATGGGAAAATTCTCGTATGCGACAGAGCAGCTCTCTCGTTCGGTGCGCTCGTTACAACAATTATCATTAACGGCGCACTCTTGGCGTCTCTCCGTCTCGGCCGTCGAATGTCTTAGTGTCTCGCAGCAGCAGCAGCAGCGGTCCCCGAGACGTGAGGGTATGTGGTGGAAACCGTATACGAAAACGCAAAGCGACGAGACAAAAAATTCCGACCCCGTCGAAGAAACGACGAACACACGGCTCGCGTACAAATACAACTGCAGTAATAGGTACAGGAGGTGCGTAGGTGCGTACACGATGTAGTAATTAAACGGCGGCGGCGTGTCTGCGTGCCGTTCGCCGACGTTTGTTTTTCCGACCGCGAAAACCTCAGTCGCGGGCAACATAAATAAGACGACGTGCACGACGGCATGGGTGCTCATTGAGCCCATATATTATTACGAATCGACCGGCGGCGGCGCCCGGTTTTCCGCCCGTGTTGCGAAAAGTTTTCCGCGCGCCTCCCGACGCACTACCGGTACCGTGCGGTGGCGGCGGCGGCGGCGGCGGCGGCGGAGTTCGCCCCGCGAATACTTATTTCGGTCTTTATAATTAAGGAACCGCGCAGAGGTCGGCCGTGTATATACAGAGCGATTCGCCGAGCGCGCTCGGGTCAGTGACAAATATTGTGCGTTAGCATGTCCTCCGCTTTTTACCGTGTGTTATACGTTCTCCGCGTTCTCTCATTGGTCAAGAACGATATAGGTATATAGACATAGGCGCACATTCAGTCTTAAACTTGGGTAGTGAATCAAATTTTCAATAAAGAATTTTTTCATCCAATATATTATAATCTGTTAAATACTTTCAACTGAAATAATAAATCAACTAACAAATTTTTTTACTAATTCATAAACTGTATATTATATTTATCTAAAATATAACGCAAAATTACACTTTAAACAATATTTTTAGCTCAATAAAAGTCGGGCCAGCTGGGGGTGCTAATTTAAGACTAGGGGTTCTGAGCACCCCCTGGCACCCCCGTACGTGCGCCAATGGGTATAGATACAATATGGTCGAATAAATCGAAGAGAGGAGAACCGCCAGAACTCCGGCAAACTTACATTACGCGATTGTATATTGTACTAGATTGTGCGGAGTACACATAGTTTATGTAGATCTCTGGCTAACATAATACGTACATTGCGAGATAGTATATTATACGAGTTTCTATATTTTGCGACTAAGTCGAGTATACGATAGATAGGGTATTATGCGAGTTAGACGAGTTTACGAGATAGGATACCTGTATAGTGTATATAAAAAAACACTATAAATCATTTTCGTGTGGAAAAACCACATATTTTAAAGAAAAAAAAATACTAGACGAACATAATATACCAGCACCCGAATTAATACAACACTTAATACTCGATAACTATTATACGATTCGAACGACCAAATTGGTCGATAAAGGGATCGAAAAGAAGCACATTATTCGCGAACGCTAACACTCCGGCAAACGTCGGTAAGCTGTTTGCCTAGACCTTATTTATGAGCGAAATTCAATGATAATACAATTGTTTTTAATTATTATTATTTGGTAAAGGCTTTACAAACATAGGTTTTTAGCCTGTATTATCTTAATACTTAAACACCGAGGTATGAATGTACATTAGAACTTAGTATTGAAAAGTTATTTACAGTTTATGATTAAGCTGGTTTATATTGCGGAAAAATGCACTGACTGCAACGGTGTTATCTTCATCGAGGGCTTGGTGAAGTGTGGTAGGGTTGTTGACGATCTTGCGTGATGCTTCGTCGTGTTTGGCACAGTCGATGACTATGTGTTCAATTGTTAGAGTTTCATTGCAAATGTCGCATACTGGTGCTGGTTCCTTCCCGGTGAGGTGTGCATGTGTTAGATGAAAGTGGCCCATTTTAGCTCGGGTAATAGTTATTTCATCTCTTCTTTTTGTGTCAGGGGGGCATTGTAGTTGTTTTAAAAACAGTTTTACATTTCTCAACTTGTTCGAGAGTGGTATGTTTTCCAAACATGTCTGCCATTCTTCCATTATTTTGTCATGGACTATGTTAAATGTTTCGAATCGGGATGATGTAAATATAGGGTAATAAAATAATATTATTATACGATTATTAATATTTTGTTCTAGTCAACAGATCATCATATAATATTTAAAAAATATATATTTATTTTGCATTGCAATGGAAGTTCTTCAGGTAAAAAAAATTCCCAACATTTTACGCGGTAAGTATAGATTTTAAAATAAACGGATATCAAAATATATATAGTGGCAATTTATTATCTTACGTCATATGACACTGATGACGTTGCACGTTGATAAGATTATTATGGTTACAAAAGCATACTTTGAAACGTGTCGATCGATAGCACAAACATTTTCAGTGGAATCAAATGATATTTAAACGAGTGGTTATCAAAATAGTAACGAGCAGGTGAGCTCTCTACGCTCGCCGCGATACCAATGACGGGCCGTGATTATGAACGTTAGGTACCAGCTGCAGCTATGGCGAATCAAAAGATCGTTACAATACGAGATGGTTTTTCGCGATTCTCAGCAGTGTGATATTTCTATTATATTTATTATTTCCTCCTGTCCCCGATATTAATAGATCACCTACGTATCGGCGCCTATACTATTACAAGACGTTACAACAACTACTAACTAACGCCCTAACCTTTTCGGTTCCTCGACGATTTAAAACTCGACCGTGTATTTGTCGACGTTCAAAACTTCTAAAACGGCTGTTTCGCTTTGGCTCTTCCGGAATTGATTTTTTTCCCCCCAGATCGTTTTCGATTACTTCTAGCATTCCCATCTATTACGGCGTATCATACGCGTCCAATCTATTTCCTCGTCGTTTCAAAACCGTTTTCACCGTATCGATTTATTTACCGTGTACACAATATAATACCTGCGCATGTATAATATACATATACCTACACGTCCCGTGAATATTATACTCCTCTGCACAACACATTTCTCCGCCGGTTACCTGCCGGGGTCAGGACTCGTAATCTTCTCCTGTACGCGTCTCCTCTCCGGCGCCAAGTCTCGCGGATTTAAATTCTACTTTTTTTCTACTTTTTTTTTTTTTTTATTATTATTTTTCATCCGCCTACCTTTACACGATAATAATACGGTCCAGACGTTTGCTCAGCGAAAGAGGTTTAACTAACGATTTTTTGCTTCTCCTTTCGACGTTCAATCTCGCACGCTGTTATAATCGCGCGCATGCGTGTGCTCGCGTGTACACGAAAGTCGGATTCATATTATAAATAGATAGATAGTTAACGTTTCCCAGACGACGATTGTTCGTTGTTATAACGCAGTAAGTCGACCAATTGTCGGTGTTAAGAACATTATCAGCCGTGCGCACATTTTTACGATATTTTATGCGATCATTTTTAAATTGTAATATTTTACTTACCTAGCTACTCATAACTTTCTTAATACCCTGAAAAAAGGGCAGCATATCAGCACAGATTCGATGTTTTGGGCCAGAGAAAAAAACACATCCTCTTTAGAAATAATTATCACTAGAAAATGAGCATTTTCTATAAGAATATGTATTATAAATATCTAAAAACAACTTTTATTATTAGAACTTGTCGAGTATGCTTTATTTATACTCAGAGCTTTTTACATTATTTTTTTCGAGAAAAATAATTTTTCTAACTTTACTTTATCTACCTAAAAAACACACATCATTTTGAAAGGCTATCATGGCTCACAATATGTCTAGTTTATCATATTTTCCTTCGTCCCAATTCTACTTTTAAATTATATTGTATGGTGTATAGGTACAAGGAGCGTATTGAAAATACTTTATCTCAGTTCCCGTGGGGTTAAAAATCAATTATCTACCTTTTCACTTTCATTTCTTATTTTTCATTCCAGACGATATTCTCACCTCGCATCGTATGACCAACAATATTTCTCTCGGCTACATCAACTATGTAAGCTCTATTTACGGTTCCTTGTTATCAACGATTAGTAATAATTTATTTTTCGATGAATTATCGATATGATTAATTTCTATAAGACATAAATAGCATAATTTTATGTGTAACAAAACATAATATCTTTATTACCATTAATTACAATGGATATCTAATTATAATAAGCAAGCAGACGTCGCTTTATATGTTTAAATAATACATTTCAAAAATTTGCTGACGCGTGGGTTATCAACATTATAAACGTCACGAATCATGGAATTAACATATTAAGTTCTGTCTTACGATCAATGTAAAGACATATTGAAACGAAAGATAAAAGCCGTTAAGACTATTTTTTTTTATTATTATTATTATTCCTTTTACGATACGCGTTCACGCTTAGTCAACGAGTGTCGAAATTCTGATTGGACGAAACAAGAGGTGTAAGAGGTGTGATTGGTCGTCCAATTACATTGAAATTAAAAGTGAATCTAAATCTTGAGAAATATTATAATCATAATAAATAATAATAGTTTAAAAATAATGAACTACTCGAGACTTAATCGTGGGGTAATCGTCAAATAATATTGTTGATAATTTGAATAATATAATAAAATGTATTGAAGAATTTTTTTCATTTTCATAAAATCTCCAGCACTTGAATTTTTTTAAATTTTTATTCGAACAGGGGTAGACAAATAAACACAGAACTTGTGTACTCTCGAGATTATATTATACTATTTGAAACAAAAATTTAACCAAACTACGAAACAATATTTTCAATGTTTGATTAAGCAGGGATAACATTATACGTTTAAACGTTAACAATAAAAACAAACTTAAAGTAGTTACTAAAAAAAATTCTTAGATTATCATGGCCGAATTAAATAGTTTAATTCGTTATAATTAGTTAAGAGATAAATAGTAATAATATTTATTGATTTGGAGATAAAATAGTTTATTTATTTCGAAGATTTCCAACCCTTGCTCTTGTCTGAAAAGTATTATAAAATATATTTGAAAGTTTGATGAATTATAAAAATATACTTTTCATTGTACATCGAATAAATACTGAAAATGAGGAACTTATTATTAATGTTATAATTTTTTCCACCAGGTTGGTTGATATATTATGGTTCTAAGAGATAATATTCAATATAAACATACACATAATATATTAAATGCATGAATATGTTCACAATACATATTTTATATATATACATGTACATTAAATACTCATTTGAAATTTATAAAAACCACTAAGTCATTATTATTGCATTATATTGTGTATAATATATATTATTTTAAAACTAGAAACCTTTAAACAAAAGTACAGCTTGAAAGCGATCACGCAGATATTATTCAAATCAAATGTTTTTAATACTATGAAATATTTTTTTCGTCTTATTCTGCTGACTATCCACTGAATTTATTTAATAAATTAATAGTTGTTTATGTCAAAACATTTTTTTTTGTTTATGCTGTATAATATCATATTGACTCAATGACTGCACATAGTTTGGTGCAGTTGATATAAGCTGTTTTTTTTTTGTTCATATTCGTCCACTTTAATATAAAAATAATATAATAATCATCATAAATATGTATACGTGTAGGTATACAAATAGCGTTATACAAACATTAATTTGTTTTATTTAATCTTACTAAAAAAAAAATAAAAAAAACTTAATTATGAAACGACAAACATCAAAAATGACTGCACAGTTAATTAAATTATTGTTTTAATTTAGAAAAATGAGAAAAGAAGACCCCTTACTTATTAAAAAAGCTATTAAAGTTTGACTAATGATTTAGTATGACAAAGCTCGGAACGATATTTTTTTTTTTCAAATGACATTTATAATATTAAAATAATTTCTGCCACAAATTTATTTAATTTATCTACAAGTTAAAAAGTAAATAAATAAATAAAATAAGAAAAATATAGGTAACATGGAATTTAATATAATAATATTATGTTATATACAATCCATTGGCGCAACTAGTGGGGGGGGGGGGGGGGAGGCGATTAAAATGTGCACACCCAAAAAATAAAAGTCTCTCTAATAATTCTCTCTTGATTACTTTGAAGCAAATATTATCTATAAATACAAACATTTTGTATTCTACCCATGATTCACATTGAGGAATATTATAGTAGGTAACTACCTCGCCGTTATGCTCCCAGCTATAACCTAATATCAGGAAATTATGAAATAATCTTTAGTTTATTTAATGTTGTATAGAACATATCACAGATAAGTAATTATTTATGGCACAATAATTATCATACTAATATTATGCTATAATATTATATTGACGAAATAACTTTGAACGCAAGGTAATAATGTTTTCCTTTATCTATGGCAGATCCATTCCTCCATGGACGGCCTATGAATATCAGCTCGCTTAGATTGTTTCAGTATTTATAATTTGTTATAATACAGTTAAACAGTTGAAATGTATTGTAGAAAAATGTGTTATTATAAGTAATTACAATATACGCCATAATGAACTGCAGCATTATCATGTTAAAATAGTTGTATAATTTTATTCTGTTAACTGTTAACTATTTCCCTTTATATTAAGATATTGTACATAAATAAACTTTTGAAATTATCGTCAATGTATAAACAGTGTGTAGGGTCTGAAAATTCTTTACAATATGTGTACCCCAAAAATTATTGATTAAGATACGCCTATGGATTACAAGCGTGATTGAGTTCATTTTTTTAGTATTTACTCGGAGCCAGAAAAAAAGATAATAATATGACACATATAATATGCATATACAATTAAGTTTTTCGTTTTAATAGTTTAAATATTATAAAATATATTTATAACTTTTGATTGTAAACATTTAAAAAATAAGTATTTACATAATATAACGTATATCAAACAATCCAACCAGAGACTGATTTACACAATATTGTCGTCACTAGGCAATTCCTTTTCTAAACATTTTTTATTCATTTTTAAGCTAAACAAATATTATTAACTAGCTGGGAGGTAAGCTTTCAAGTTGGTTTTTAAATCTTTTTAATAATTGTGAAAAAAAAAAATAAGGCACAAAATCTATGAATGTTATCAAACTATTGGTAAGCTATATATAGGCCAATTAGAAAATAAAAATACGAAACATAGTATAAAAAAGACTGTAATCATGGAATATGATTACATAGACTCCAATTAATGGCAACATATTATAGTGCAGCGGTGCTTATACACTCATTTAGCTTGATATAAATTTGACTCTGTGGGTCGCTGCTTATTTTGAAAACCCACCATAACCTAACCTTTGCAAATCCACTACAGATTATATTATTAAGCGCTCGGTTTCGTATAATTCGAGTGCACTCGGGTATTTTATTTTTTTTAACGCGTAAAATAATAATTGATCCTCCAATTAATAAAAACCTATACAACACACGGAAAAAACGATAACCGATCATCGTGTAAATTACAATTGTGTATAAATATATTGTATGTGTGAGAAAGATTAAATACAGTAGTATCCTACTACCCGTTTAAACTCACAATACATATTATGAGGTATACTGTGAAGTGATGCATTTTAAAGTTGTTTGAAATAATTACGTAACTGATTACAATTTACAAGTTATAGATGAAACTCAGTTACGTAACTTCGATACAAGTAACTTATCGCTGATCAATCCTATATATTTTGTACCGTATTACTAACCTAACTTTTCATTAATGAGTACACAATTAGAAATTGTAAAATGATTACAATTATTGACACCCTCAATTGATGTTCAATATATACTTTTAACTTCTAATTTTTTTTTTCTGAAATAATATAAACTTCAAGTTACAACATCTCGACTATTATTTTCTTATAATAATTATCGTTATTGAATATATTATTATAATTGATTATCGAAATATAAAATAGCTACCTAATATGACTGCTGTACAAAGCAATAACGATAACTTTTCTTTGATTATTTAATTCGTTTTAATTATTTCCAATCGCAGTTATAATTTAAGATTTAAGTCTTTTTTTTTAATTCGTACATTCCACCATTGAATTGAATTTACGCATTTCAAAATCAGGAACTAAGATAATTATTATTAATATTAATGTTCTAAATAACTAGGTTAGTGCGTACTTGTAGATAGCTGTTTAATCCTCCTAGGTCCGAATGCTGTAATCGACGAGAAATAAATTACAGTTTTATGTTGTGACCATAATTCTTCTAAATGCAGTAGTACAAACAATAAATTTCATCGTTAGCCAAATAGAATAATTGCATTAGAAAGTTAAATCAGTGATCTAATTGACTGCCGTTGTTGTACAGAACCTTATCCCAATAGCACAACAGCTGTTTATTGCTTTAATATCATTACGAATTCCTTAATAAATATGAAGTACATAATTATATAATTAGAAGTTTCGTGGACTATCCCTCGCAACCCTAAACAATCAACCGACGTTTTAATTTTTTAATCTATGTCTTTATTCAATTTTTAGTCGGAGGGAAAATCATTCGATATTCGTTTTTTGATACGCTCTAGGATTATGAACTCGTTTTACGTAATATTATATAGACGCACATAACTAAGAATCACCGACAAAATATCGCCGGTAAAATATCGAGTGACCAAAATATCGAAACTAAAATATCGCATGAAATATAGCAGTAATTTAATTATAAATAAATAATATATTTCAAGCATATAATATTGTTATTTTAATAATATACAGGGTGTAACAGGTCTATTTGACTAATGCAATAACTTTTACAGCAGTAACAGTGATTAGCAAGAAATAATCTTAGATTTTTTACACACTTTGAAAATTGTTTAAAAATTAACGACTTGACCAAATTAAAAGTTTTAAACGTCAAAATGGTTTTAAATACTTATTTATGAAATAGCTATCTTGGATTATTAAAAAAATATTAAATACAAAATTGAAATTATTTATTTTAGTTGTAAAAAAATAAAATAAAATATAAGATATACAAATTATAGCGCAGAGCTCTACAAATCATTACAAAAAAAAAAAAACTTAAAAATATTGAATAGAAAAAAAGTTATTGAATTAGTCAAATAGACCTGTTACACCCTGTATAGTAGAATTTATAAAAATGATAAAAATATGTATAATTTAATAAAATTGATATAAGTAATAAAAAAAAATTAAATATGTATATTACTCGTAATTATTGGAAGTATATATTCAATGAAATACCTTGAAGATAATCTTCAAACTCTCGATTATGATAATCTGCTACTACTTTCTTTACTCGTTCAGCCCTACTGACTGTCTTGTTCTTTTTATTTGGAGTATTTGGATTTCCTACTATACTTTGACTTATTTGTATTTCCTTTAAACCGTATAAAAGTAAGAAACTGTAAAAGAGTCAGTCACGGTGACAGTACAAAGTATTACTAAATAGAAATTATAAAATGAAAAACCAGTGTACTTGAATACAATATTGCTAGGTAAAATGTGAATACGATTGAAGATAAGATAAAGCTGTTAAATGCAACATACAGACGCCGATATTTTGGTCACACGATATTTTACCGGCGATATTTTGTCGGGGTACCCATAACTAATATTTCATATAAAATAAATATATTATATACAATAGCTTTACCTAGTCAAAGAAAACAATATCTGTAAATAGCGTGAAATAAGTTATATTATAATTAATTGCGTTCGTGATAATTATTGTAAAACTGTAGATGAACATAATATTTCTGGAGTCAAATCATAGGCTTATTTTATCATATTATGTTTCTTTACTTTTTTTTTTAAATCAAAAAAGTTATTCCAAAAAACGTAATATAACAATATATAAATTAAATAGCCTCCTGTTAGCTACATACTATATGGGTATTTGTTTTATTTTATTTCAACGTATGAATGCTGAGCCCCACGAGAAGACTCGTGACATTTTATGATATAAAATACAACAGCATACAACAAAAACGCATTTTTGAGTGCTTCAAAAAACCTCTGGCATAAAAATAATACATTTCTTTCAATCAATATCCCTTAGAGCAATAACCATGGTAGGTATGTTAGTAATCACACCCTCTACAAATACCTATACCTGAATATAATGACCACCCTTGAACATTCATCTATATTTTACAAACGATTCCATAAAAAAACTACGCCTTCATTTAAATCAAATCATTTGCTACGAATCCTCAGTGAATCTAATAAACATCATCAAGCAACTGAAAAAAAAATTTTACGGTGATCATTTAACTTAATTATTATCATTTTTAAAAAATCATGCCAAAAGTGTTACTGCTTGTAATACCTTGTCTCTCGTGTTTTTATAAATTGCCTATTCACAGCATATTATGTTTATTTTAAATAGATTGATTTAAAATTTATTCAAACACATTTTTAAAAAAGATAAGGAAATAATACTTTTATTAATTAAAACAATCTTCCCCAAACTTTCCCGACGCTTTCCATGGCATAACAGCAACACAGTCATGTGTAAAAGTTTACACTTTATTTGCAACATGTTTTATATCGAAAAGAAAAATTATTATAATATATTCAACAATAAAACTATGAATAAATTAAAATCGCCTTAATAGTTACATTTTTTTCAAATTTAATACCAATCACCTGGCTCTGAAGGAAAATACAGAAATTGCCAATAATATTATGAAATCAATCATTGCGTACACAATGACCGTAACGTGGTATGGACAAAGGATTCAAATATATTTTTATTTTTTTAATTAAAACACATTCCATGATCAATCTATTTTCTGTAATTTTTACGTAATTCCAATCTAAAAAATTCATATTTAATTATTGTACAACAATCAAATAATTTAAAAAAATGTCAATAACTCAAATTATTTTGTTAACAATACAGTGTTTTTGGATGTTGTTCGTATTTTATTGTACTCTTTTATTGTTATCTCAATAAATATTATTTTCAATATTTAATTTAATAAAATGTTCCATAAATACTTATACGAGTACTATAGCTCTTATTATAATTTAAGAGAAACGTGGTATGAATGCATTATAGCGAACAATATGATTTTTTGAGCCATTATTGTTCAAATGTTAATACGGTTGCTACGAACTCAGTGTACCGTGACATAAACAATTTTAGTATTTTATTATTATACAATTTTTTCTCATACTCAAGATCTTTAGCGCACAAAGCTTATAATAATTTGAAAAGTTATCCACACGGTAGGCACTTACTTAATTGTAAAAACAGAACATAATATGGAATAATGTCTGTTTATTCGTTGACGTAATAAACAAGCAAACATAATAGTTATTATTTGAACCGACCGGTCGAATGATGTAAATAAGAACGTCCAAGAGAAAATATTCAAACGGTTTTAAAAACGTAAGCTTTTATAGTATTTTATATTTTAACGAATAAGCCATTAATTGCGTTTATACGCGCGTGTCAATTTACTGTAAATCTCACATTTCCCTTCGCTACCTAATATAGTATAATATAATATTATATTATATGAATTTACGACGAACTGAAATATTAAAGTGAGAACATGACAATTAAAACATAATTTATTTTTCACAATTCGATAGGTGGCGAAAAAATCTGTCGTACTTGTGATTAGTGCGGAAGATTCTAAATGTTTTTAACACGAGACCTATGTTCACGGTCGAGTGACCGGGCTTGAAAAATATATTTACAGGACGATTCGCCCGTGCTCACCTCCATTGTTTCCCATAATAGTGAATTTAGTTAAATTCAGATTTTCGGAATTTTGAATTATTATACTCAAGGAACATATTATTTTCAATTACTTAGTTTTTATAAATCATTTAATGAATGTCCGGTGGAGATGCCAACTTGCCTTTTCCCCTGTAAATCATTAATCAGGTGACTTTTTTTTACAAATTGTGATTCATCAAAATCGGTATGTATTAAATGTATTTACTAAGCTTATTTTGCTCAAACCCGTTTTTGTTTTTTTTTTTTTACATTTTCGATCATTTATACCTATACCAGTTTATAGATATTTTACATTTTTAACAATTGTTTTGTTTATGCACTCATTAGAAAAAAAAATCGTATTTTTGTGAAATAGTTTGATAATTGAATAGGTACTATAGGTACATATACCTTATTACAACGACGTAGCCCGTTTTATTAACCAAAGTCACTTAAACTAAGTCGTTCGGCCTCAAGCGTTCGAGGGGCCTAAATACAAGTTTCCAAGAAGTTGTTTAGCAATATTGCATTGGTGTGCAGCTCTAGTATTTCGCAAACTTTTTTTATTCTGTCCAGGATGATATCATAGGTATATGGTATACGGTATATGATTGTAGGACATTTGTAAAATATTTATATTAGTTTTTAAACTATTAATTATACGACGAACTTTGTTCATACTGCTCTGCGGTGCACATTCTGTATTCTCTAAGGACTGTACTTATTATATTAATTAAGTATCTATTTATCGAGACAAAGTCATTTTTTTTGTTTCATGGTCTTTTAATAGAAATAATCTATATATATAAAAATAAGTGTACATTTTAAATAAATTTTATAGCTCAAAATTCACCGAACCGATTTTGATAAAAATTTCAGGGCATATTAAGACTGATATGTAAATAGTTTCTGTGAAGTTTGTACGCTGTGTGATATGTGGTTCCGGAGTTATGGCCTCTTAGGTTAGTACGATGTTTCGCGCACGCTGAATTCCTCCTAAACGGCTGGACCGATTTTAATGCATTTTTTTGTATAAGTTTGAGTGGGGCCAGGTGGCGCAGTGGTCACACAGTTGACTGCGACTCACACAGTCATCGGTTCGATTCATAACAAGTGCAAACAATTTGTGTGATTCTATGCAATCACCATTTTCCCGTGCTGTCGTCCGATTGCATCATCCGGTTTCCAACTAGGTCCCACTCCACTGGGAGTGAAGACCACACATGTCTCCTCATGCATATAGTGATATATACATAGATAAATAGATCACATGATCTCCTTACTACCCACTTGTGATAAGCATTGACGAAGACCTTGAGGGGTCGTTTCAATGAACATTAGAAAAAAAAATAAAGTTTGAGTGACACCCTGGATGGTTTAGATTCACAAAGTGGTGAGGTGAGGGGGGTGATGTAAGGTGCTCACACAGAGATTTTGTGATTTACGATGGAAATAATTGTTTATAAATGGTTGCTATTGGTAACCATGGTTGCTATGTACTGTTTATTTATAGGGGTGTCAATGGTTACATATTTTATCTACACTATACTTAATATTATAAAGAGGAAAGATTTGATTGTTTGTTTGTATTGAATAGGCTCCGAAACTACTGAACCTATTTAAATTAAATTTGGTACATAGATAGTTTAGACACTGAGAAAGGATATAGGCTACTTTAATACTAAAAACGGGCTGTAAAGGGTTGAAATAGGTTATGGTATGTATTTTGCCCTCAACGTAACATCATTATTAATTTTTTTTAATGGGCAACGAAGTGCACTTGATCAGCTAAATATGAAAAAAAAATACACACGGGCGAAGTCGGGTAATTCAGCTAGCTTCAATAATAACTATTGAAATATAGAGTATGTGGTTTTTATTGTTTGCAAAAATGTAAAGGAGTTTATAAAGAATTGTGTATTGTCGTCGTGAACAACGTTTTATCATTGAATTAAAATTTACCACATCCATTAACATTGTTCACTCAACGACGAGGTAAATTCGACACGTCCTATCGTTTTTTGTTTAAACGTACCCTAGATATAAACGAGTGTATTTTTGTTTCGAATAGCTGAAAAATTGTTTCAATATCCAATAGGAAGTCTAACTATATTATTGTAGATTAGGTACGACTTGTATTTATATATTTTTTCGGTTGAACGTCACTCGATATCTCTATTCGCGCAAGTATATGCACAACATAAAACGTCTTGGCCCAAAAATTATTGAAAATAAATAAAAACAGAACAATTATTTAACGGACATAAATCAATGTACAATATTTATTGCAAACTGATCGGTATAGGTAGTGAAATATTTTTAATTAATATTAAACTGATGTATTAAATGTTTTGAAAAGTATGCAAAGAATATTTTACTAGTGTTAATAGGTAGGAATATTTAAAAATGTAGATTTGTTAATGATAATTATTTTCAAAGCGCGTTTTTCGAATTCAAGTATTTTTTAAATAAAAGTCTTAAATTAATGATGGTTATTAAATAAACGTAACACGGTTTAATTTCAAATATTATTCACATAAAACGTCATTATAATTTGTAAAGTTTAAATATCTTTACAAATAATTATTTTCTGTTAAACCGCCGATACACAGACAAACGAAAAAATATCTAAAAATTAAATGTTTACAATATTATTATTAAACATTAATATTATAATAATTTTAGTAAAATGCAGAACATGAACGTAGGTGTTAATTCTTTCGATTTTTTCAAGTAAATAAAGATTTCACGGACCGCAAAAAGTGTTTGTTGTAAATAATAATTATCTTAACTTCAAATGACAATAAATAAATGTCAACATTAAAATTAATATCGTACCACAAAGTATCCAATTCATCATGTTATAATATAAGCCCAATAGTTAAAGCCGCATTAAAGAAATAATAATAAATTATGGGGAGATAAAATTTCGAGTTTTTGCCATTGCCACTAATGCGAATTCTATTGACATTTATCTGACAATAAATATTCATATTATGCACCATCCCATGCCAACATATACGAGTACGTATAGATATTATAATATTTCATTCGTAGTACACTTTGCGATGTACATAATTTAGTCGAATAATATTAATATGTTGGTACAAAAAAAAGTATTAATGGTGGTTTTAATAATAATTTGGAACCAGACTATATTATTTTCGTGTTTCCCTCCGATGGGCACCCAAAGAAAAGTTATCACAAAATAATGTGTCAAACAATTCGACTTATTTTTACCACCATTCAACAAACTTTTCTGACAACGGTGTGCGTGCACGTGTGTGTGTGAAACTTTTAAACTTGTGTACTCGATTAGTTTCCGGTTTTCAAACAGTAGTGCTGGTAAAGGATTCGATAAAATTCGACCAATTTGATTAGGGAAAGTATTCCGATTGTTGGATTTCATTGGATTTTATATTATTTACTGTCCTTTTGTTGCCCAAATTTTCCGAACACTCCGTAATAGCTGCAGACGTGACGCTTTAAAAAAAGTTTTTGTTCAGGACTTGAATACTAAAATAACACACGATTAATCGATATGAATTAAAAATATTTCATCTTCTCTCGTAAATCAAAATATGCAATGACGCAATGTTATGAATAATAATTTACAGTTTACAGAGTTTAATATATTTTATCATACTCTTATATACTAAATATTATACATAAACTCGGTTATAGCACAATGCCGCTCTTGCGCATTGGTATGCACATTATTTATTATTTAATTCCAATATCATAATACTGTGTTCTCGGTTTCCGTTTTGCAAATGCCAAATTGAAAGTAAAATTGGCACTGCCGTGTTTTCTTGTCACGTAACGCGACTCACGAAGAAATGTAATAATAATAATAATAATAATAATAATACGAACAGTGTAATCCTCTTCGTGCCATGACAATAATACGCGTAATTCAATATTATTATAGATACGCGTAGGTAGGTAGGTAAGCACATCACACCACGTTATAAGTCGGTAAAGTATAATATTTCTGGTGGGAAAAAAAGAAAATAAACAAAGTCCATCTATAAATTTTCACGTGGAAAATAACATCGTAATTATCTTGGCGCGATAACTGTACGATATAATATTATACAATATGACATAATATACAGGACTAACCACCAAGCACGTTCACCCCCATTTTTTCATTTAATAATCAATTTTTTCAAATTCTGGTTTTTGGAAATTTTAAATTTTGTACTTCTTAAAGAGTGCCTTGTGGAGATACAAACTTTTGCTATTCAAATGAGAACACCCCTTTTCAACTGTAAATTATTAAGCGGATAATTTTTCTGAAAACGTTGACGTATTAAAATCAAAATTTGAACAAATATTTTTTGAGTCATTTAACTTTGTGTACTAAAGATAATAGGATCATCACAATGGGTTTGGAGGATATTTTTTTATTTAATACAATAATAATATAATATGGGGACTATGGACATTTTAAAATTTTAATAATTAATATAAATCCATCAATATTTATGATTTATAAAAATTGTCCGAGTATAATTAATACTAGTTCCAATATTGTATATTTTTTTATTTTTTTAATATAATTTTTATGGACTATTGTCCTTAGTACAGACATTTTAATAACTGAAAAACTACTCGTTTGAAATTTGAATTAAATACAAATATAAATATATAAATGTACACGCAGCAGTGGAAAAATTCTGCAGTATCGTTCGCTTGAGCGATAAGCTAATAATATATACCTTTTGATAACGACTATATAGGCTAACCTTAATATATATATATTATATACCTACGAAGACGGATAATGAAATTAGTGTTAAACCTTTTGAAAGGTCTTATTAGGTTTTATGCTCTACTGCACAGCACAGAACAATGCACCGGAATTAAATGCATATTGCCGGCTGGCCGTATTTTGAGGGGGATCTTAAAAAAACGAGAGAAAAGAAATTGTTACAAAAAAAACGCTCGAGACCGGTGGTCGAAAAGCCGTCTGGCGCACACAATTATAATATGACTATATAATATAATATTATTATATTATATAGTCATAATAATATTATTATATTATGCCCATTAGCTAAGGACACCGAACTTCACTAAGACCGAATTTTACAAGCGACTATTGTTTCGAATATTCCAATTTTGTACAACATATACTAATTATTAGTAATTACTACCTCGTTTCCGATAATCTTTTTTTCCCACCGCCTAGATGGTTTTGATCATAAAATACGGTTTAGGTGATATATAATATAGATTAATTTAACGTAAATATATTTTAACGGTATCAAATACTTGAAAACAATTCAAATGTATTTTTAAATTTCAATAAAACGATTTTAAGTAATGATGTTGTTATCTAATAGTAATAATAATAATAATAATAATTGTATAATCGAATAAAAAGACTTATAGTTTTGTATTGGAAGGGAATTTTTAAAATATATAAGTAGGTACTGCAGTTCAGCAAAAAAATAGTTAGAGGTAATCTATGCAAATTAAAAAAAAAAAAAAAAGGTTTACCCGTTTCTTATCTAAATGTTATAATATATTTTACGTCTGTCGAGAGAATATAATATATATTTCAACCGTCTTTTATGTCTATATCTGTAGGTAGGTCGTACGTTTTCAGTTTTATTTCCTATCACTGCAGCTGTGAGCTAGTGCAGCCGAGGTTCCGGCTTTTCGGCCTGCAGCAGCAGTCGAACTAGCATAACGACGCGTGCCCGCCCGATATCGATCTAAACGATATTTTGTTACGTTCCATTAACCAGAGCTCTGTTGGCGTGCCCGTACATAAATATAGTACATATTATTACATATATGTATAGTACATATTACATAATATATATGGTACATATTATATATATATATATAATGCATACACACACAGCAGACCATGCGTATACCGAGTCGAAGACGTATGGACCGTAATGCGTTGACTTTTTTCCCACCGTCACCTCACCGGTGGCAATAACAAACCGAAAACGGCGGAAATATAAAAGCGCGAGGCGATATTTTATAGTCGTGCGCGCGCCGTACGCCATCGACTCGGCAAAACGAGAAATAAAGGCAGAGATAAAAACCGGCGACACTGCTAAACGCCTTTGCAAGCGGTCGTCTGCGAAACGCAAACACGAATATTAAGCCGCCCATTCCTGCACACTACATATAGACATATAGTTGTAGTTACCTCGGGTATCCCCAGTGCGGTATACTGATTTCTAGGTCCGTTTCTGGGTGTAAGAAGTCGAAGTCGCGAGTTTCCGAGTGTATGATATAGTGTAATTTACAATTTCCCCTGCGGGTAAGCTGCAGTTCGAGCTAAAAACGATAATCTGAAAGTTTGATCGCTGAAACAGTTTTTAAGATTTTTTGTATCAACGAACATTTTGGAAATACACACAATACAGGTATTATTACAGATGAGTTTATTTCTAAGTATTGAATTATGCAATACTAAGACCGAGCTAAAGATATTCTATATTGGTGATAAGCATGTTGTATAATCGATCACAAAATCACTAAATGTATTAACTGACCCTCTGAGGATCAACAAATTGATAAATGTATAACCTCTGAAGACATAATATAAGCGCGTTCGGACATATTTATACAACGGTGACATAACTCAATAGTCAAATCATAAAAACTTTGTGGTAATAAATTCCATCAACAGCTGGTCTTATCAAATAAAAATAAACTCAACATATACACAATATAATATTATATACGGTTTTATCATATTATGTACAAGTGAGTATGTATATAATATTATGGGTGTGCAAATTATAACCGAAGTGCTTAAGACAATCCATCTGACAGGTTCAACGGCAAAACGCAAAGGCAATTACGTTATAAAATTCATTGTGCACAACTGCATATAATTAAATTTTCAAAATACTACTCCTTATGCTACTAATTAAGACATCCGCTTAAATTAATAAATATTTGACGGGTGCAATAAATGGGAAATCGTGTATAGCGTTTAAAACGCTTGTTTTCCGAAGGCATTTATGAAAACAATAATATTACTCGTTCATTCAAATAAATATTTTAAATTTTGTATGCAGAATGAGAAAAATGAAAATACATTACCAAACGGCCGTGGAACGAGAGACGAGAGAGAGAACGAAAATATTTTCTCATTATTGCCGTTTATACTGCCGTGTGAAGTAATATACCTACGCTAATAAAATATTTGAACAACGAGCCTGTACCAAGTCGATTGAACACAATTATTATGTATCACAAAAATTATTATTATTTATTATAATACGCTATGTACAGGGAAATTCACAAAGCATGCTGACACTCTTTTTTTTCTACAAGAACGCACTTATTCAAAATCTGATTTTTAGAATTTTTAAATATTCTCAATGACCATATTATTTTCAAATTCCTGTGTAGATACAATTTTCTGTTTTTCTAATAAGAATTCCCCCCCCCCCCCATCCTTTCTACTGTTAATTATTTAGTGGTTTTTTTTTTTTGAAAACGTTAACGTATCAGAATCAAAATTCGTGTGAGTAGTTTTTCAGTAATTATTTAACTTTGGGTACTAAGGATAATAGGTCCATGATAATGATATTGTATTATATTATATGGAGGCTAAGATGATTGAACATTTAAGTGATTAATTCTAATTCATCAACATTAATAATCTGTTTAAATGATCAAAGTATAATAAATACTAGATCCGATATAAAATCTATTTTGTATTTTTATAAAACCATTTTAAGGACTATTATCCTTAGTGCAAACATTTTAAATCAACTCGTTCGAGTTGTAAAATAGGTATGTCAAAGTTTTTAAAAAAAATCTTCACTAAATAATTTGCAGTAAAAGGGGGCGGGGAGTTCTAATTTGAAAAACAGGAGTTTGCATCGCCACAGGACACTTATCGAGTAGTACAAATAAATTCAAGAATTGAAAAAATTCAACTTTGGCCTTTGAGTGCCTATATTATTTAAAAATTCCAAAAACTCAGAGCTTAAATGAATTCATTACCGATATTGAAAAAATGGGGGTGAGCGTGGTCGGTGAATCATCCTCCCGTTATGTAATTGTGTATATTCAATATATCTATATTATTGATTTCAATAATTTATTAATAACACGACGACGGTGGTAAATAATAAATAGCGTTTTGAAAGTGTCACCGTTTCGGGTAATAATTATCGCACAACCCACGCACCCGTCCGCGTGTACAGTATCGTAAATAATAATAATTATTATTACTATACGAAATGAATAAAGCGCGCACAGCGAGAGAGCGTCTTGTGCAGACATCCGCGTGGGTGGCTGGCGCGTATACCTGTGTAATATATTATATTATAATAATATTTAATATCACACAAACACAACAGAGACACGTAAAATAAATCAAACGAACCGTTTGGTGATAATATTCAGTTATTTGAAAATCCGCTTTCCGCGAAGTCGTCGGTGTGACGCGTATTACGGTCGGCGCGTACGGGTGTTCCGCCAAAACGATTATTGTTTTTACCACATTGACTTTTGTTTCCGCGGATTTCGCTCGAGTAAAACTCCTTTTCGTTATTAATTTTTTGAGGTGCGTTATATATTTTCGTATCTTCAATGTTATAATATTGTGAACGTTTTATCTCGCGAAAGTTCCGTCACAGCACGTCTTGGATATCTATGCGCAGGCCTAGATAAGCGGAGCAGAGAGAGGGAAACACACGAAGATTTTGGGCCCCGACTCGTTCGGTATTCTAATTTTCAGATTTAAAATGTAGAACAGCACGTAAAATTGAAAAACAATATGACACGTCTTATAGACTATAATTATTATTCAAGCACGTTATGTTTATCAGTTATCACAAACAAGATATCAAGACACGGCAGTCATACAGGTGCGGCCTGCTAGTGTAACGAATGTCGTCATCGACATCGTACATTACTCGCATTGCGTCGAGCACGACTAATATGCCGGGTGCGAGGAACGGCAAGACGTGTGGTATAATATGCCAACTAGGGTTTCTGGCAAGCGTCGATGTGTGACACGGCCGACCCCGGGACTCTAGGCAGTGGAGGTGCGACTCGAGCAAGAAGAGGACCACTCAACCGACGACGACCAGGGCACCCACGGATGATATCTACGACACGACAACGCCACGGCCCGATCGGTATGCCCTCTCATTTAGGAAATACATATTATTATTATTAAGGTACCTGCTAGTAATATTGTAATAGCAATCAGTTATATAGTAGTATCAATCAGCATTAGTTCTGCGCTCCGTTTTGGTAACGGAGTGTTTGGTTTAATAAAGGTCCACGAATGGCAAGTCTGTCCCTGGTGGGTCTTGCTACGGAGTGATAGGACGGAAAAACACACACTGAGCTCCTTCGTGCTTCGCACTCGTATTTATATAGGCATGCTCTCGTCTACTGCGTCGTTGTGATTGGTTGTTGCGGGTGGTCGCACGCGGCGACGAAGAGGCTGCTCTCCAAGCCACGTCCACAGCGCTCTGTCGTCGTAGGTCCGTGCGTAGTCGACTTTGTAGCGCCGTGGTCGGGACGGGTCCGTGACCGTTGTGAATCGGTGGCGCGCGCGATGCATTCGGTGCCGTGTTCTGTTCCTGACTCGGAGGGCGCCGGCCTGTCGGGCCCCAGTTGAGTCAGCAACAGAACACCGCACCGACGTCGAGTGTTTGTAGCTAACGTACCTCATCACTTATAGTCTGACCCGCGGTCTGCGTAACGCATAGATCGGGCCGATACAGCCGGCGGCGGGAGGACGCAGCTTACGTCATGTACAGCCTCCCGACGTCAAGCGTGCCCGCCTCGCAGCGTTTTATTCGCGACGGTCGACGACCAGACAGAGTGTTCCGAATCTCATGCCATTATGCTGCGTATTTTTTTGGCTTAAGGCCCCATATATAATATATATTTAATTGATAACTAATATACCTTAAAAAAGATTGTGATGACATTACCAGAAAATACTTCGCGGGGCGCGAACGGTAAGTATACAAAATACATATTTATATAGGTGCGTTGAGTACTTTACTTAAACATAAGGTAATCCCGTTCTAGTAACGGTAATAACGCACACTGAGGTCGAGTCCCCGAGACCTCGTAAAAATAAACAAAACTAACGCGGTGGTACAACAGGAACTCGTACGACCCGTGGAAGAGGGGACGGCGTACAGTTGGTGGAGGCGCCGGGTACTGTACGTTACACTATAGTATAGTACAGACATACATACCACTTTGGTTCCTCTAATAAAAGCTGCTCGATAATCGGTTATAGTCGGTAGTTAATTTTTCTTATACATTTTTTTATCCCAACATAATCTTATAAATCGTTTCAGTTCTATAATATTATGTAAAATATGATTCTAGATTCTTTTCGAGCACGTCATGTTACATTATTTGTCTTTAACACTGATATATATATATATATACAGATGGTATGTTATTACAGACATACTTTCATTCGTGATACCTGCACCCTGGGTCTTTTTAACAAAAGTTGTTCGATAGTGGGTTATAACCGATGTCGAATCAAATAGAGTTTACTATCGATTATCAATTATTGTTATTACTAATAATAACGCTTATGATGTTACCGAACAATATTAACCCAGGTGCACCAAATCACGGAGCAAGGACAAAAAGTGTCTGTATTTTTTTTTGTTTATTTTTATTTGTTCTATCAATTTTTAATAAATATTGTCAATAGCAGACAAATAAACGAATATTGCGTGTTTCGAAAGGCCCGCGGGATTGGTCTCAATCCACGGGCCCGGGTCCCCTATTTACGTAATATTATTATTTTATTCGAAATGAAAACGACGTCGGACGCGGCTGTCGGTATCAGTAGCCGCGATTTGACGATAACAATATTAAAGGTGGCAAATATTAAACGATTATCGTTATTATTATTATTATTATTATAGTTGTATTATAATAGCGGTCCGTCTATATACGCTACCACGAAAATAATAATAATATAATAATTAATGTACGAAAATCAGTGTTTACTCGATGGATTGCCTTTGACGCCGTTCGGTTACAACCACCTCCCTCCCGCCCGCCACCGGTCGCCTCCACTGCCACCTGTGTGTTACGCGCGGACAAGCGCGGCGTCCAATCGGGCCGAAACGCCGCCGAGGTGACGGTCAATCACTTTATAAATAAACGGATGCGCCGAAGTCGCGGTCTGATCGACCGGATATATTTTGGGCGGGCGAGGACGACAGAATATATTATTATTATAATATTATTATTATCACGCGACACACACTCGTTTCGTCCCGTATCGCCGCGAGCGCATAATGATAATAATATTATGTCACAATATTAAATTTATTGTCGATACGCGTAATGCGCGTACTCCAGTAGCGACAACTCCAAATCCTCATCGACGGCCAGAAAAATAATATTTATACAATTTATAAGTTCATAGAATATAAAAAATATTATTAGGAAAAAAAGGTGTATTTACAAAGAATTTTGTATATATTTTTATTAATAAAAACTAATATGTCGTTAGTTTTAATTTTTATATAGGTCATATAATATGGGTTGCATACGTCATAATAATAATATTCTTTTTTTCTTTTTATAAACTTAATTTATTAATTGAAGTTAAGTTAATAATATTTGTTAACTTAGTTGATGTTTTAAAATTGTCTATTAACTTAACTTTTAATTTAATTGAAAAAAAATACTTAACTTAACTTAACTAAGTTAAAAAATATCATTAACTTGCCCAGCCTTGTTGTATACCATTGATTATAAATACTAAATACTATAATAATATAATTTATATAATCGATGGTTGTACACGGTTAGTAATTATTAAGTCGATATACGGTGTGGTATTGTTATTATAATATCCACGTACGACTACGACTGGCGGGATAATAATATCATGATATTCACCTCACTAAAACCGCGTTAATTTTTGAATTTTTTTTCAACAGAATATTATTACAGACTAGGCGGTATAACACGCTTCTCCCCTGCTGTCTTGGTCGTCAAATGATGTTGTCATAATGTCGTAGTGCCGTGCTCGGATCTGACTAATTATTGGCCTTCGTTCGATTTATAGTTTTGGTTATCGCGTCGACCAATCGACCGCGATTAGTATTACAAAGAATATTGTCCAAAATAACGATTTCGAAGGCGTTTTATATAGGCAACTTCTTGTACGACGAATAGGAAAAATGTTATAGATTCTGAGAGCCGCGAAGAATGTATTAATTTTACAATGATGAGTGGTTTTTTTTTCTGTCTGTTTACACGATAAGTTGTCGAAATAATGCTTCGATTTTCTTCATCGGTATCTCTTCTGGTGGGCAAGAGAATCTAGTTGGTAGGTACTTTTGAGAGGTCATTTTTGAGAATTCCCAATAATTTTATAAGCGCCGGGAAAAACAAAAAGAAAATAAGGAAACACAGGAATTTTTACGCAAAACTGGTTTTTATCACACAAAAAAAAATGACAGTAGATACATCAAATTGTCGCCAAATGTTCGTATAAGTATTTTCTGTAGACCATAAAATTTCAATCTTTTTTCAATCTTTCTAAGCTATTTATAGGCATAAGACATTTTTGGATTTTTTAAAATTTTTTTGTTTCTATTGTCGATAAAAATTTTTTAATCAGTCGAAAGACTTGAAAGTGAAATTTAAAAAAAAAGTTTATGGTGAGTCTACAAAAGGTTTTTATAAGTTATTATTTCGACAAAATACGTCAAAATCACAAAGATTTGCAATCTTTTTGACTTTATTAGAAATACATAAAAATATTTTTGTTTAAATCTAAGAATTTAAAATTTAACACAAAGTCAGGCAAAAAAGCTTGAAAATCTAAAACAAAGTTTTTTATAAGTTGTTATAATAGTAGTTAAAAAATATGACGAATACAACACAATGGGCACAATTTTTTTTTATAAACATTTCAAATTCAAATTTTGACCAAAATTCATCAAAATATCGAACATTTGCAAAAAAATGTTTTGTAATTAAAAATGTATATTTAAATGAAGAATAACAATGTTAGTTATTTCAATGTACCTAATTTAAAAATATTTTCCGAGGGTGCTTGAAACTTTTAATGTATATAATTATATTTTATACACTCAATGACATTTTCAAATGCAATGTTTTCTGCAAAAATCAATTCAATTTACTGTATTATCAATACAAAAATTAATTATTTCAATCGATTGCATTGATACAACGATTGCACTATTATCATTGAATTCAAATTTAACACATCTATTACAAGGACCCCACTCGTCGACCCACTGTACAGCAGACCGGTAAGACCCTTTTTTTTTTTTTTTGCTATCGTAAAAGGTCGACTTTCACCACTGACGTCCTACATCGCACCGCCTACGCAAATACTCTAATAAGACACAACTTTTTCAAAAACTCGTATGAACTTATATGATGACGTGATGGTCGAAGATTTACGGAAATTGACGTTGCAATATATTATAACAGGTGGTACATACGGAATTTTAAAAATAATAATATTATGTTCTCGCATATCACAGTTTACCCGTGTCTCGACCATCGAGTGAAAACGTGATTCGATTGGTTTTTCTCACGATAACGGTACCACTAAATTATAGTCATATTATATTATGTCGTACCCTTGCCGGCTGAAATCCTCGTGAAACCATTTTTCTCCAACCGACCATACCGCGTGTGACCACCGGCCGACCGCTTAAACTCCGAGTGAATATATAGTACAGAGGTATTGAATAAAAGTACGTTGTTTTAATCCGATCATAATATAACATAATGTCTACCGTTCACTTGCGGTCGCGCTTACTATTGTACGTCGACGACTTGTGCACTTTGACGTTTTAAAACAAAAAACTGTGTTTAATAGCCACTTCGCGTTATTAAAAACAGATGTCACTACAATATCTCGTGCGTATAGTCTCGTGCACCGTAAGCACGCCAGTCCGTTACCCGATTCCTACCTAACAGTTATCTCGCCCAAATGGAATTTTCACTTCGCGATCTCCATTAGACGAGAAAATCTCTATTACATAACATAATAATATTATACACCTTAAACGCGCATGTTATTATATCAGCGAACAATGTAACTTGTTAATAATTTAAAGAGGTTTAATTTATTGTTCCCACGTCCCGCGTAATGTATTCGTGTAGATAGTGTAAAACATTTCTTTGCAAACATTCACACAGTACATAGGTAGGTACTAGGTAGGTAGTAATTATAACAGAACACTCCACACCAGACTATTAATTCGACGTGTTGCAGTAGTTATTGCCACGTCGTAATATTATAATTATACAAGTTTCCATATAAAAAACCACACACACACACACACACACACACACACACACGACCTATACCAGTCGGTTAATTTACTATAAGATTTTTTTCGTAAAAAAAAAAAAAAAAACAGATGAAAACCAACAAAAAACGTATGTAAAGAGCAACAATTGTTTTAGACAATGTATCAATCATCGTCTCGACGTGTGATAAAAAAAACTAATTTCAAAAACTTCACTCGCAACGAAAGCGTGATAATATGTAACAAAATATTTCATATTTTTAAAACCAATATTGATCTATAAACAAAATAGGTCCTGCATGGGAATTATAAATACCAAAACACGACTTGATCAAATACATTTAATTCAATATATTTATAGTTAAAAAGGACCGATTTTATCACTCTATTTGTTCAAACAAAGTTTTTATATCGATATAATATGTATTATATACATGTGTGTATTGCCAAAATATTTAATTACAAAAAAATAAAATATTTTACTCATTCAGAGATCCTTCATAATAACAACTGTATTATACTCTTTTATTTTCTAAATAATTACAGAGTAGGTACTCGTAACTTTTCACTATGGCTCATATTATATTAATGTGTACTGAAAATAATATTATGTTATCTAAACACTTAGTTGTTACTCTGTTGTTAGTGCTTGAAATATTAATTACCTTAAATTTATAACACCTTATACCTGAGTGTGATTTCAGTTTCCAACAATATAGTAGCTCAAAGGATAGAATGAATATTATTGTGTATGCTTAACGTAAAATATAATTGTGTAATATGCGTGAAAATACCAATTTTAAATATTATATAAATTTTGTAGAAGGTAATACAAATTATAATCAAATTGAATTTATGGTGCCAATATAATATTCAATTATTTAACATTCAATTATACGTGCAATATCATAATATAATAAGAGTGTAAACATGTTGCCTATTGATTAATATAAATTAAAATTACATTTTATGTAATCATGTTTGGAACAGTACGATTTAGGCTTCTAAATCAAAGTAAATTGTATTCATAACATACGTGTCTATTATGTAATATTTTTTTATCAAGAATACATTATTAATATAGAAAATTAGCAACCGTTATTTTAAATAGGTACCTTAAGTTTTGAAAGTATATTAAAATTTAAAATTTAAAGTAATTTTCTATTTTTTATTCAGCTACATGAATATGAGTTATCGATTAAACTATAAACTATCGAACTTATAAACTAAATTATTCATTATCTATGCATGTAAACGGAAATGAACCTATTCAATCGTTGTCTTTTCCAAATTGTCAAACATAATAATATATTATTAAAAGTGTTTTTATAAATATTTTAATGTCACGTTAAAATTGAATTAGGTCGTCGAATAAGTCGTCTTCACATAATTTGGCAGTCTGACTTTAAAATATTCACAATGTATTTCGAGTATTATTTCTGTGTTAACTAGCCTTTATTATGTTCAACAGTGTATTGTACAAAATTGGTAGGTAGATAAGTCTAATTTAGATGATCTAATGTCAAAACATAAAACAAAAAATAATAGGTAGCAAAGTATATAATTTCCTCGAGAATAACTAATAGTTTTTTTTTGAATTCGTATTATCTTATATATAAAATTCTCGTGTCACGATGTTAGTTACCATACTCCTCCGAAACGGTTTGACCGATTTTTATGAAATTTTATATGCATATTCAGTAGGTCTGAGAATCGGCTACTATCCAAGTTTGTATGCTGTGCGACAAGTGGTTTCGGAGTTATCGCCTCTTAAGTGCACAATAACAGTAGTTCACACAATAGTAAACTGATTGACTGATCTATCAACGCACAGCTGAAACCATTGGACGGATTGGACTAAAATTTGGCATACATTTAGCTATTATGGCGTAGGCATCCGCTAAGAAAGGGTTTTTCGAAATTTTGATTTTAAAGGGTTGCTCACACAGGGATTTTGAGATTTACGATGGAAATATTTGTTTATAAATGGTTGCTATTGGTAACCATGGTTGCTATGTACTGTTTATTTGTAACCAGAACAGTTGTTGAAAATTGGAAATGGAACTTTAGAAAATGAAAATGGTTACATTTCTGTCAATCACACGATTGGACGGGTTGAGTGTTGATTTCTACAGTTTATTCTGACATTTTTAATCTGTCCAATAATCTTATCAGTGGTTATGTGAAAGAGCTATTATCTCTCCAAGAGATGTAACAGCAGGAGTAAGAGTATAATATTATCATGTACACATTTTGGAAAATTAATTTATAAAAAAAAACAAATCTTTGGCTCGGGCAACCGTCGCAATGTTTTGCGTCAGGTTATTCTTAACTTAATATTTTGTTCGGGCAACGCCGGGTGGGACTAAATTGAAATTAGTATTTTTGACCGTTAAATTATATCATAAGACATATTACTCATATAGAGTTGGGAAATATTAATTTTTGGGCAACGAAGTGCACAGGATCAGCTAGTCTTATATATAAATTTCTCGTGTCATGATGTTAGTTAACATACTCCTCCAAAACGGTTTGACCGATTTTTATGAAATTTTATATGCATATTCAGTAGGTCTGAGAATCGGCTACTATCCAAGTTTGTATGCTGTGCGACAAGTGGTTCCGGACTTATGGCCTCTTAAGTGCACAATATTAATCACCCTGTAATTTTTTGTATTTATTTAAACGGTTGCCATTGGTTATAGATTATATTACTATTATATAATTAGTAGAAATCTATATAATATACCAATATAAAAATGAATGTCTGTCTGGCTGTCGTTTATGCATTCCCAAACCGTTCAACCGATTACAATTGAATTTGGGACAGAGATAGATTAGACCACTGGGAAGAAGATAGAATAATTTAAAAAGGTGGAGGTGTGCTCACGCGGGGATTTTGAGATTTACAATGGAAATATTTGTTTATAAATGGTTGCCATTGGTCACAACCTACTAACTTGGTTGTTGTTTTTTTTTTAATGTACCTAATTCTGATTTTAGTTGCTTACGCATCTCATGGGGTCCGCAATCCACCACAGGTGGATTGCCTACCTGATAATTTACTAATACTCGCTTATATTATCCACGATCCGATGCGGTGGATTGCCTACCTAGGTGGCTTAGATGTATGTAAATCACTTGAGGTCAATCTTAACATACTAGGATAGAACAGCTAATATAGCTGACACTTCGTGTCACGAAGTGCACGGGATCAGCTAGTATTAGATAATATTCTGATTCAACGATTTTCGGCAATGTACAAGGTTATTACAACGGATTACAATACTAACAATTACAATTTTTATTTTACGGGACGAATTAAAATATAATTTTGAAAAAAAAATTTGTCATGTCTAACGGTAAGGTATAAGCCTAAAAATCGAAATTTAGAAATGAATAAACTTAAAACGAACATTTCAAGTTGATTTACTATGACCAAATATGATTGTCCCAAAATAGCAATATCCTCGTCTTTAAATATACATGATAAAATTACAACATAGAGCGCACGTTCAAAAACAATTAACGTCTTTTACCCTGTAGAGATGAGTTTTTTTGAAATGTAGTCAAACATCAAATTAACAAATCAATAATACTAAAGTAAATGTTCGCCTTCCATCCCGAGAGTACAATTAGCCTAAATAATTTATACTGAGGGGAGCATTAGGTAAGGCAATTTGTAACTGGGAATAATAACTCTCAGTTACTTTTACTCCCTATAGTCATATTATATCCTCGAATATTAATAGTCAAGGACAAAAATGTTCTGTGATATTAGGGCCCAAAGGCTATTCTGAAAAGAAGAAAATTATGGTGACTATCAAACATTCTAGAGTAGGTATTTGCATAATATTTCTGTAATAATATAAACTGACACACTGTTTCGTAAATTATTATTCATTGAACCAATATAGTATAAATCTATATGCTTAGAATGAGATAATAAGTTTAGGTATTACATTATTATTTTTACAAATATATCAACAATTTAGTTCGTTTAAAAATGACTGATTAAAAAAATATATTTTAATTAATAAAATATACTGTACCTTTGGGCTTTGAGACACTTAAAATATATGAACAAGTCTTTATATTCAATGTTCTGTTGGTTTTTTTTAATGGTTAAAATTAATTTAATTTAATTTTTATAATTATTGATTTTTATTAAAATTTAAAATACCTACCTGCTAAAAACTTGTTTTAGTATAATTACTATAAAAAATGGCAAAAACTCAGTAATTCGTGTCTTTAAATCGAGTAAATGTCTATTGTATAAAATAAATTAATACTAAAAGGTGATATAATAATTATTTAAATGGTCCAGAAGACACCATTATACATAAAATATAATATGTACACAGATTTAATATTTAAACTTTTACATGCCCATATTACATATGAAAATGATGAAAACATTTTATATTTTTTCATATAAATTCACCAATCCGATGACCGAAATTTTACTATGATGTAGACATTGACCTATAGATCTCATTAATAAATTAATTACTGTCGATTAGTATCTAAAAAGAAAATACATCAAAATCATGAACCAGTATTTGTGATCGTACAATCTCATCATTTAGTTACTTGAATTCAGTTATAGGTTTACATTTTTTGTCTCTGCTTTTTTTTAGTGTTTGCATATTTGAACAAACAACTTTAATTCTTTAGGTACTGAAGACGGAATAAATATAAATAACACAAAATATATTGTTATTAAATAGTTTACATTTTCATACATAATTTTATATACAGTATTTTAATAGACATTACACACTAACAATTAATATAAACTATAATGCAAATACAAATCATGAACTTATTACAGAATACTTAAAGTAGAGAATAAAATTTATGTTTTTAATTTATATAATATATACTATAATATCGTTTTTAAGTAAAAGTAAATAATAAAAAAGTAAATTATTTCGAATATTCCAAGTGATATACAATAACAAAAATATTGTTAATGATTTTTAAAAAATGTATGGTATTTTTACATATTTTTTAGAATATTATTATAATAATCGTAATAATAATAAATGGTCTATGGCACTTCGTAGTGGCAATAGTGCTAAATGCTATTACATAATATATAACTATATATATATTATATGCTCAGTAAAATAAAGTATATATTTTATACATAACATAAATATATTAATAATTTAACACTCCAAAATTCTTGATAATAAAGGCGATGATTTTATTTAATTTATCATCAAAAATACACATCCAGTTGCATTCAAAACACGAAGTAATCTCATGAATATTTTTCATATCCAAAACGGCTCTCTGTACTATTTTTATTGTGTTACAATTCGCATTTATATCTGTCGTACCTTACACTCACAAGTTTACTCTCACTTTTTAGATTAAAATATTCTCCGTTCACGATCTAAAACAAAATAAGGCACGATGTTTTTATTTCGAGTTCGTGATAAGCTAGTCGTGAAGAATTCTGTGCTTGGTAACTACGTCGTCAATATAAATTAATAATAGAGCGATTACCCTGTCAAGATAATAAAGTATTTAGACAATTATTATCATAGAACGTTTTTGTATGTGAATGTTTGTACTGATGCAATGATGCAAGTACAATACTTTTGGGCGATACGGTATTCCGTTTAAACGACGATTCGAATGAAAGCGAGCACTTTCTTATGCGTTATTACCGTTGTCAATTTGAATGCAACCAAAGGTTGGGGAGTCGGAACTGTCAAATATAACAGTAGGGTTACGTTTAAACTATATATATATATATAATTATGTATTATATATTTATATTTATCTATAAATCTGTTATACTACAATATTATTTCCCCGTACTCGTCAACGAGTTGGTTGAGCTTTCATCAGTCTTAGGAGTCGATTGTTGTGGATATGCCTGTGATACAGCTTGAGGTGATGAGTCACTGTACACATAATTCACTTTGGGCGACTTGTATGAAACGAAGTTTCCATTCGACACCTCGTTCACGCTCAAATGGTTTATGTCATTCAATAGAGTTTCCGTGCCTTGAGCAGACTGTTCTTTTCCGTCTCTCGTGCTATAGAACAAAGCCATTTCTTGTTTTTTACTTGCAGAGTTTTCTGGCCAGTCAGTACTAGCGTTGGCCGCTGATGTTGAGACTTGTCGCACTTCGGACCCTTGTGGTTGGTTGTCGTATGGATTTTCTGATTTCTGTTGATTTTCTATGGCCGACAAAATGTCTTGAAGTAACCCATTAGAAAGTACCTGATCATGAGCGACGTTTTCACTACCTCCTTGACCTGGTTGGATTTGGAGCATGTAGTTTCCACTAGACCCTTGAACAGGATATTCTTGTAAACCATTTATGTCAACAGATTTTGAACCAACAACTGAGGATCCTTCCAAACCTAATGACTGAACTATATCGTTTACATTTACTCCATCTGGTTGATGTTGATAGTTATTATTTTCTGATTGCTGTAAATTATTCTCTGCGTCTCTTAACTGTGGATTATTTTTGCTTTCTTCAATTTGTTGATTTAAGTCAAATGATTGCTGTGGAGTTCCATAGTTGTCAGCATTTGATAATGGAGGTTGATTTGGCTGAACATAACTGTTAGGTTGTTGACCAGCATTCACTGAAACTGTTTGTGTTATATGCTGATAAGATTCAGGAGCTGGTATAGCATACGATGTAGATAGTCCTTGATTGTATACTCCATTATTTGGTGTATCTTGTGTAGCTGGAGTATTATATTGTTGTTGATCTTGTGAAACTATTGAGCTTTGCTCTAATTCTGGGCTACTGTTAGAAGTACTGTATCCCGTAGAACTTGACGGAGCAGCATATGCATCGTTTCCAGCTGCTGATACTTCTGATACTGGAGGAGGTATGTATGGTTCACCTTGGAAACTATTATACTGTGTTGATTCAACAAGGCCGGGTGGAACAGGTGCCCTATTTATCACTGGATTTTTTGGTTGAAGATTTGGCCCAGGTATTTGTCTTCCAGATGCTTGTCCATAAGTTAACCCATACTGAGCGTCTGAAGGCTTTTGTGACGCTAAATCTGGTGGGGGTGTACCACAGCAGATTGCTATGGGTGCACCGAATGTACCTTCTGGAGGAAGGCCGTTGTATGAAGACCCTGACGGTGAGCCGTATTGTACTTGCAATGAATTATCAATAAAACCTAGAGAAGGAATTCCATATGTGTCCTTAATGGGAGGAAGTCCATATGAATCCTTAGATGGGGCACCATACGATTCACTTGGTGGCGCTCCATACGAATCCTTTGGTGGCGGAGGATGATATACGGGTTTAGATAGGGTTCCATATGATCCACTAGGTACTGAACCATGTGATCCAATTGATGGTAAACCATATGACTCTTTAGGTGGCCCATAAGAATCCTTAGCTGGCCCAAATGATCCAATTGATGGTAGCCCGTATGATTCTTTCGGGGGTCCAAACGATCCACTTGGTTTAGGTCTATATGATTCTTTTGAAGGTGCTCCGTAAGAACCACTTGGTGGTGGTCCATATGATCCACTTTGTGGAGGTCCGTATTGTTCTTTAGGAGGTGGACCATACGATCCAGTTGGAGGTGGTCCATATGATCCACTTGGCGGTGGTCCATGTGATTCTTTTGTTGGTGGGCGGAATGAAGGTTTATATGGTGATCCATAAGATCCACTTGGAGGTGGTCCGTACGAATCTTTGGGAGGTGGTCCATATGAACTTTTTGGAGGTGGTCCATATGATCCACTTGGTGGAGGTCCATACGAATCTTTTGGAGGGGGTCCGTAAGATCCACTAGGTGGTGGTCCTCGGGATTCTTTTGGTGGTGGGCCATATGAACCACTAGGTGGTGGGCCATATGAACCACTTGGTGGTGGCCCATACGAATCTTTTGGAGGGGGTCCATACGAATCTTTTGGAGGTGGTCCGTATGATCCACTAGGTGGTGGCCCATGTGATTCTTTAGGGGGTGGTCCATATGATCCACTTGGTGGAGGTCCATATGAATCTTTTGGAGGGGGTCCGTAAGATCCACTAGGTGGTGGTCCTCGGGATTCTTTTGGTGGTGGGCCATATGAACCACTAGGTGGTGGGCCATATGAACCACTTGGTGGTGGGCCATATGAACCACTTGGTGGTGGCCCATACGAATCTTTTGGAGGGGGTCCATATGATCCACTAGGTGGTAGTCCATGCGATTCTTTAGGAGGTGGGCCATAAGATCCACTGGGTGGTGGACCATATGAATCTTTTGGAGGGGGTCCGTATGATCCACTAGGTGGTCCATGTGATTCTTTAGGGGGTGGTCCGTATGATCCACTGGGTGGAGGTCCATATGAACCACTAGGTGATGATCCAAAAGAATCTTTCAGAGGTGGTCCATAAGAATCTTTCGGAGGTGGTCCATAAGAATCTTTTGGAGGTGGCCCGTATAATCCACTAGGTGGTGGTCCATACGAATCTTTTGGAGGGGGCCCGTATGATCCACTAGGTGGTGGTCCGTGTGATTCTTTAGGAGGTGGGCCATAAGCACCACTGGGTGGAGGTCCATATGAATCGTTAGGTGGTAGATTGTATTCAGGTTTAGGTGGACCATATGAGTCAGAAGGTTGCTTAGAAGGTGTTGGAGGCCCGTAACCGGTATCTGGTATGTTTGGTGGTAGTTTATATAAACTGGTCAATGACTGAGCGTGAGAGTTTCCATGGTAAGAATTTCCATCTTTCGGTGGACCGTAGTCCGAATTTGGAGACTTTTGATTGTACGACGGTAATACTGGTGGCGGTGAACCTCCGTATGAAGTGTCTATGGTGTTTATATTATTATTGCAACAACCTCCTGCATGAGACAGTGGTGGTCCGTACGCAGTTCCTAAGGACGACTGTTCGTAACCGTTATTTTTCTGAACATATGGGATTGATACACCCGGAATTGGTTGCCAACCGTGGTAAGATATATGAGGTGGGGTTGGCGGGGACGGTACACCCGGAGGCCCCTTTGCATAAGACGCCGATGGAACACCGTAAGAAGGACTTGGAGGTCCAGATGGCGGGCCATACACGGAGTTCGGAATTTGAGGAGCGCCATATTCTGGTTTTGATGGACCGTAAGACGTCGACGGAAGTCCATAATTAACATTGGGCGCTTTTAAATCAGATGTAATATAAGCCTGTGGTGGTCCGTAGTTAACTAGAAGCGGGCCGAACGAAGGTGGTGGTGCGCCGTAAGAATCTGATGGTACGCCAAGACTTGCGTCTCTTCTTTTCGGTGTCTTCTCGTCATTTGCTCCAGAATTTATCACGGCATTCGTAGTGGCTATCAGCAATAAGCACACCAAACACTTCTGAAACAAATACGTTAACATAATATTATTAGTTCAATGCTGTGAAAACGCAATTAATTTTTTTTGTTACATATTTTATTTTTAACGCAATTCGTTAAATAATAACAAAAACAAATTAAATGAGATGTACAGGAATTGAGTTTATAAAACTTTCCTTTTTGCTCGTTAAGCAATAATTCGGGTTAAAAAAAAATATACAGTGATGACAAGATTTACAGCTGACAATGACACACGACATTAGAAATACATTGTTTCGACGGATGAAGAACAGCATACCGATTACCGACTATAATCAAGTGTAGTGCTTAGTAATGATGTGTTGTACGATTCATTCAAACTTTCCCCGTTCGTTTAAAACGCATTCTAGTACTGAGAAACCCATAATATAACATAACGTGTATATAAGTGCAAGTATGGCTGCTGTAAATTCAAACTTTCAGCGGTCATTTCGTTTACGGTTTAGTTTTACTATCTCGTTGAGCGGACAAAAATAATTTCCTGCGATACGACGCGCGACGGCTACAAAGTGAGCGTGGTGTCTAAATAGCTATAAATATATAATTTAGGCACCTCCCATAATAGTTTATGATACACAATTATACGAGTGAAACTGAAATTTGAATCATTGTGAAAACAATAGTAGGATTGCGCAAACGAAGAAACGTTTCGAATAAAAGTAAACATTGAAAAAAAAAAATACATATTATATTAATATCATATATTATGTATGTATACTAATGTGCTGTGAACTCGCTAAACAATTCAAATCCCATGCGGCGTCCTCTCATAACGGTGAAAACTCGAGTTTGTGTAAAAAATTAAATGTGAGTGCGCGAGTTAACACCTCGAGCGCATCTTCCCCGATTGCGATGGCGCATGGGTGTTTTGTGACGAAATACCGACGATTGGTTAACCTATTTTCAAAAAAAAAAATTCCGAAATCATGAAACTGTGGTTTATGGTGTTGTTTTAATTCGATTTTTGGGCGCAAGTCACATCAAACGCGTAACGAGTAAACGCGATAAAAAAAAATAAAAAAAAATACGCAATCGTTAATAATAATAATAATAATTGTATTACAAAATGTGTTATTATATTGTCAAAAGTAATCTTCTGTCGATGTCCATAAAAAATATTTTAAATCAGCTTTTGGCGATTCCGCGTGTACGCACGTGTCGTGACGGAATACGCCATACGAGCTGCAATCGGCCAATAATAATCTTATTTGGACAAATTCACACACCGCCTCAAATGGTATCCGACGATTTTATTATATTATTATTACTATTAATGTTGTGCACCCGTATGGTCTGAATAATATTATATTATGTACCGTGTTGAATTCACATGATTTCTAAACCGTTTACACGGTATAATATAGTAAACAATTATTACGAACGTGTGCGCTTAGCCGTCTCACACGCGTGTCGTCGTCGAAACGCGCAAAAATGAGCAAGTCATGTATACAATATATATTATATTATATTATGTATACGTCATATTATTATGTAGATACGCGTTTTACTGACGCCGTCGAACTTTGGAAAATTACACACACTCGGTATACCGCTGTTCGGTGTATTTGTGTACCGTCGATACAATGCAATCTCCTATTGGAAAGATTTTCGATGGTTTTTTTTTAATATCATTATATTTTATTGATTTTTTTTTTTCAAAATACAAAACACGTGTTTGGGATCAAATTGGATTTACCGCGTCCAAAAAAAAAGAACTCGTTGAAAAAGAATTAGTAAAAAAAAAAATTGGCCCGGAAAATCGAATTTTACTACGTTTTGTATAGTCGCGAGTGGGTGCTTATATTTTTTCAATTTGCACATTATACGTAGGTACCTAGCGACGATTAATTGCAATAGTCAACTATAGATTTTTGACTGCTCGACTTCGCCCAATATTACTATTGTTCGATTAAAAACAATGAAAACGTTAAAAACTAAACGGCGATTGTCGGCGACAAACCACTATATAGAGTTCCGAAAAACTGATTTCCGCGATAACAGAATAAAACGTAAATCAAAAAAAAAATTTTTTTATAAAAAAGAATAATTTGATCGCAACACGGAATATTGCAGTCAAATAATAAAACTGGATTTCCAATTCATTGCATAATAATAATAATAATATAATTCTCCGCCGCTGCAGCAAGGCACAATACATTGTACTGGGCTACATTTAGCGACCCGAATCACGTAAACGGCCCCGATAGTTAATTAAACATCGATTGTTCGCGGATGACGTCGAGAGAAAAAATTGAGCGAATAAATATAATAATCGTAGGACAAAATCGTTTACGTTTTTGAATCGTATCGTTTTTCGGACGACAATAAAATGCCACAACAATATTAAAATAACACAATAATAAGAGTTCCTAAAATTACATTGAAAGTACATAATTTATAAATACTATACAGGTAACTCGCTCGGATAAGCTGTACAGTGATATTTTATTCGCTAAAAAAAATACGACCTATTTATAGCATTAATTATTTTATTATGTCATACGGATGCGATCGCAGGAGTACAGATTAACTACGGTACATTGAGTTTGCCAAAGTAAAATAAAATAATTTTGGTTGTTTAAAGACGCTGCGAGACCCGAGTCAAATATTAAAATATTATATTTATTTCATATTTTATTATTATATAGGAACTATGAACGTTAGTACAATTAATAATATTACGTTCTCGACGATGGTGATATCCTTAACGAATCGTGAGTATCACAATAATATCGATCTAATTGAATAACGACAACAATAACGAGTATAATATCTCAATAAGGAATGACGATTTAAGGATAGGTAACGAATAAAAAATTAACGTTTGACACTGTTGAAACGAGTACGTGCGTACCGACGATTGGATGCGATTCGATCATCACGATGACATTAACGATGATATACATAATTATATTATAAATGTGTAACGACCAATGACTTTGTTATATTATAGATTATTTTTATTTTTGTATTTACATATTATCTTCAGGGAGATTTACCCAAACATTGATCGCACCCCGATGGTTTCCTTCGGTTGAATTCTGATTTTTGGAAGTTTTTATTATACCTAAGAATCAAATATCCAAATAAATAGATTTTTATTTCATTTAACGAGTGTCCTGTGGTGATACCAACCAAATGAAAACCACACGTATTTTCCTTGAGCAAATTACTACCATTTTGAAAATGTGTTTGTATCTAAATCTCAATTTGAACGTGTAGTTTTTGAATTATTTAATTTTATGAACCGATTACCTATTAAGAATAATGGCTTGGAAGATAAATGTGAGCTATAATGGTTATTTGAAAATTATTGAAATTCATATCGAGTTTTATCAACAATTTATAATTGAAGAAAATTGCCTGATGAGTATAAATGAACACTAGATATCTAGTAGATATTATTTTATATTTTTCTAAAACCATATTTTTTAAGTATTATTATTTGTAACTATTGCTATCCTTAGTATGTGCAACAAAACACATACCTAACTACCGATAGATACCTGTGTCAGAATTTTCAAATAAAATTAACCACTTTACCTATAACAGTAAAACAGGTTGGTGTTCCTCTGAAAAAATAAACTTTTATCGCCATAGGATACTCTTTAATAATAGTTTATTTAGAAAATCTCATGTTCCTAATTTATAATTACAAATTCAAAAAATCGAAATTTGAATAAATTCACTATTAAAGGGAAAGCGGAGGGAGTTCGAGCACGCTTGGCGAATCACCTCGATAAGTGCATTTGCACCGAATTTGTTTTTATTTTGCGACATGCCGGCGGCGTATATTCTGATCATTACGGCCACCTCCACGGCGGATAATATAATTATATAATTATTATTATTATTATTATCACGCCGTTAGCAAACCATAAAAAACGCAAATAACATAAAATTAAACGTATAACACGCGGGTGTGCGCGGGGGATATCGTTTTAATCACAACAATCGCGTATACTTGCATTGTGCACTTATACGTATAGCTTATACGCGTATACAATAATAATCATGTACCAGTGTTATTCGGTCACGGTCTTTCGCCGCGGTAAGTGAGTGTGGGGGGGGGGGTGGTTAGTTACGATAACGATATTGTACAACGGTGTCATAATAATAATATTACATTATATTATTATTATTATTAGTTATTATTCTAATCACAAATCGAACTTTGAAGACGTATTGCACACGTCCGATCGCTTCCACCGTCGGCGTCCATAACAAAATATAGTAATATAATAGTCATCTGCCGAAACGCGTATGCGATTCGGGTCGGTGCGGTGTTGTGCACATCAGCCGGACTCGTATAAAATGTATTATTATTACGCTATCGACGAAAAACATCTAAACGCGTCGCTTGAATATAATAATATGAATAGCCGCGGTTGGACGTAATAAAATATAATGATATGTTTTCGGTTTGTTGTTATTATTGTATATAGGTATTATTTTTTTTTTTCAGTAAAAAAAGAATGGACATAAAAAAACACAAGTAACGTTGTTAGAGAGAAGATGCATGTGAAATGAGAGAAAACGCGACCGTCATAATAGGAATGCAATAATTTACATATATATACGCACACATAGTACGCCGCCGCCGCGTGTAAGTAATTAGAATTGCACGGAGAACGCAAATATAATTCTTGGCGCATTGTCTTACGACAACAGATTTCTATTTGAACGGTCGACTACTATGAGTACGGACGTTTGTTATTATTATTATTATTTTTTTTTTGTAATACATATTTTCGAACCCGTTAACGGCTTCGATTATAGAAACACCGCGTATACGATCGATGAAATAATATCACGACGACTCGTCCGACGAACGATTGTATAGGTTGTTGTTGTAAGAGCGTGAGGTTCCCATCGTTTTTTTTTTTTATTTTTTTCACGAGAGTCGTATTAATATTATTATTACAACAGCCGAAGACTTGCCGGTCCGCTGCCGTGTTGCCGTGACACTAAGTGAAACCGTTTAGACGCGTGATCTGACAATATTATTAAATCGTCGATAAATTTTAAGCGACGGCGGACGACTGACGGCCGTCAAAAAAAAATGTAATTATAAATAATTAAACTACCGAACAAGAGGTCGATAACGACGCCTAATTATTCACTTTTATTGTCTATCTGCATAGTAACAACCGGTTGGACAATAGAACCCACTCCGCGGGCTGCGATGAATAATACCAATATTATACCGCGGTAATCATAATAATTTCTCGACACGGTATCGGTGCGATTTAAATCGGGTGATTTCGATGTTTATAACTTATATAATAGTTTTGAGATTATTAAATTTAATTAATTCCAAATTCACTGGATTATACATTATTATAATATTATTATAGCGGTGGATATACTCGGCACATAGCTGTATAATACTACTACACACATATTATAATAATAATATACACGGTGAGATCTTTCTGATGTTTGAAACGCGCAACGCGCCAAATAATCAAAAGCGCTTTAAACGCGAATGCATTGTAATAGGTAATGATGATAATAATAATATTATACTAATGTATTATTTTCGTTATCTTCTCGCGTTTTCTTCCGAGAGCAATATATTACTAGTGAAATCAGACGTAGAGAAAACCAAGAGTACCTAACAACCACATAAACTGGCAAGTATAATATGTAGGTAGGTACCTGTAAATTGTAATGAAAATACAACGATTGCGTGAATTATTCGTGTTGACGTCCAAAGAACGCAAACGTCTATGAAACATAATAGTTCGATAGTTGATTTTATAAAATGTTTTTTTTTTTTTTTAAATACAAAATATATCGTATGTTTCGAGACGCGAAACGAACTGTGTACTAAACGTACATATAAATAATATAATATAATATCAATTCAACAAACGTTTATAATAATATAATATCATGAACCTTCGTTAATGCGCGGAACGTCTCGTTGTTGTACAACATATACCTACGCGCAATTATAACGATGAGAACGAATAATTCGAGTTAACAGTGTTCGCGAAGTCTTAGACCGGAAAACAGAGTTTTATTATAACGATCATAACCTATCGCGAGTGGCGAACCGTTCGACCGGTATTCAATCGCTGCCATTTTTTTTTTTTTTTAGTCGGACGTAAAAAACAGGGACGTGCGGGTGCGACATATTATTATAACGACGTGTCCGATGAACCGATTTGCGAACGTTCTGCAATATAGTACGCAGGTACTCTATATAATATCTGACGTTTTATTTTTATTACATTTTTTTTTTTTCGTAACTTTTCGGACGTCAAAATAACGACGACAACTCTCCGTACAACGCGACTATATTATTATTATTATAATACGACCGTTCGAAACAGCCGTATCACGCGTCTTACTCGCCACCACGACGACGACGACGACGACGCGAGATCGGACGGACGATAATAGCAATAATAATATTATAAAGTACATTATACGCGGCGAAAGGTCAACAACGAGTCGGCCGCGTAATAATAATAATATAATAGGAACCGTATTTTTCCGGTCAATTAAAATAGGAACTACACAATATAATATAATATAGGACGACGTGACGACAAAGATATTCCGTCAGTTTGGGGCTATTATTGTGCACGAGCATACTCGAATCGGCAAGTGTAGTTCTACGCGCCATGTCGTGTATAAGTACGACGGTATTTTGCTGTTTTTTGTTGTTATTTTTTTTGAATTTTTTTACTATTAACCTCACACATATTATAATAATTATTATTATGCATAGACGGCGAATAATATCGATATAATACGTATTACCGAAAATAACTGTTCTAAACCCAAATCGTTTGGCGGATCTATATAGGTACCTACTTATTAATAAATAAACTAACGATCACGATCGAAAGGGGCCACTATCATCTCGGCATTTGTAAATATTTCGTTGGAATGGCATCAAGCGATAGGTTATAGACAATATCCGTTCTCGGAGGTTTTCCGATCCCGAGGTCAGCAAAAGAAAACTGTCACGGTCATCACGGCGGCGCCTGCTCCGTCGCCAAACTGCACGTCCGCCCTCGGGGGGGATGACCTTTCACGTGCTGTCCGCGGGCACGTATACGCGTACCTACTGCACGTGTACATGAAATGGGTGGGCGCCAATCATTGGTATATTATATGGCACGTCGGCCATTTACTTTACGCGTCAAATAATACATTTTCCCGGAAAATCCGGCGACAACGACGAGACTGTTCGAGTTTTCGACAGCGCGTTCAGTGTCTACTGACCGCGATAGTATCCTGCGCCATCGGTGACGACTATGGTGAGAGGGATGGGGGGTAGTCGCCGCTCCTCGGACCTTTTTTCCATACGGTTTCCTTTCAGTGTTTGGTGTGTTTCGGGTCAACGGTCATAATAATTTAGTATGATATATTACAATTTACATTATAAATATATAGCATTAAATTTATGAATATTATTTTTATTTTTCCTCAAAGTTTAAACAAATTTACGTCATATACAGTGAGAACCGATTACGTTCTTTGGACAGTATGTTGACGAAATAACCGAACTGAGTGAATTTCAAATTATTTTCTAGTTGTTTTCTACTACCTAGTTTGTTATTTGAGAATAAACCGCATATGATGTATAAAACGCTTGTGGACGCCTTCAGTGTGGACGTAACAGATACGCATTGATATATTATTCGCATGGTAATCATTTTTTTATGCATAACAGTCTCGTGTATAGTATTTAAATTTTCTAAAAAAAGAAAAAATAATCACCGCGAAAATCGGACCTCAGACGTTTTTGCGTGCATCGCCGTGCAGATGACTGACGTGACATGTCTAGTGTACCGTACCGGTATTATAGGTTTATATTTATACGAATTCGTGTACTTATATATTATATTATATTGAACGGTTGACGACACTTTTACCGTATATAGAATACCGTAGTCGATCGTTTAACAATGTCCCTGGTATGTATATGATATTTACCACTCATAATGACTATACGATCGATGATATATATCATTTCCGCGAGAGAAACCTTTCTGGATGCGCTGCCGTATAGGAGCAGTATAATATGATGTCTATTATCTATATATAGGTTAGGTTATATATATATCACTATAAATACGATACACGGACTTGGGTCTAGGGTTAAGTATATATGGGTAGGTACGGTGCTGCAGTAGGCGTGTTTCGTGGACCGAGATCGTGACGCGAGGAGAATCGCATTCCGAGTAATTAATTTTGCCGATTTGCGACGATTTACGCGCGATACGGTGCTATTACAGCTGCGTTTTAGTGATAGGAGAGGCGGGCGTGTGGTGGCCGGCGGGTTTCTGCGCTGGCAGGGTCCATTCGTATTAATGGTGCAAGACACGACGCACATATTGTACCTATATAATAATATAATACGGGTGGCTAAAACGCCGCAGAGGTTTATAATTTTATAAAAAGTTGTGGTGCACTATCTATATATATATATAAAAAAATAAGTGTACATTTTGAATAAATTTTATAGCTCAAGATCCACCGAACCGATTTCGATAAAAATTTCAGGGCATATTAAGATTGATATGTAGATGGTTTCTGTGAAGTTTGTACGCTGTGTGATATGTGGTTCCGGAGTTAAGGCCTCTTAGGTTAGTACCATGTTTCGCGCACGCTGAATTCCTCCTAAACGTGGCTAGACCGATTTGAATGCATTTTTTTGTATAAGTTTTAGTGACGCCCTGCAGGATGGTTTAGATTCACAGAGTGGTGAGGTGAGGGGGATGATGTAAGGTGCTCACACAGGGATTTTGTGATTTACGATGGAAATAATTGTTTATGAATGGTTGCTATTGGTAACCATGGTTGCTACGTACTGTTTATTTATACGGTTGTCAATGCTGGTTACATACTTTATCTATACTATACTTAATATAATAAAGAGGAAAGATTTGATTGTTTGTTTGTATTGAATAGGCTCCGAAACTACTGAACCTATTTAAATTAAATTTGGTACATATTACATATTAGTTTGGACACTGAGAAAGGATATAGGCTACTTTAATACTAAAAACGGGCTGTAATGGGTTGAAATAGGTTATGGTAAGTGTTTTGCCCTCAACGTAACATCATTATTATTTTTTTTAATGGGCAACGAAGTGCACTTGATCAGCTAAATATGAAAAAAAAAAATACACACGGGCGAAGCCGGGTAATTCAGCTAGTAAGGTATATAAACGTCATCGCGGTTTTGATCTCAAAACAATCGCGTCGAACAACAATAATAATAATAATAATATCATATAAGATAATAACAATATTATAAAGGATTACACTATCCGATGTCGACGCGATAATAATTGATGCTCAAAATGTGCTGAACTGGAACCCGCAGCTTTATTCCCTATAATTGTATAATGATAAACGTGTGCGCAGCCGACACACAGTTGTTGGAGATTCCAGACGAATCAGCCCTCGTGAAACATTGCAGCAGACGTTCTCGTCGTCGTCGTCGATAGACGTCTCAGCGGTCAATCTCTCCGTCGTGCGGTTCGTCGTAATAATATATAATGACATAATATTATTATATATATTACTAATACTAATTGTTGTTGTGCGTGTACGACAATGATTATTATAATATAACATTATGCCCGTGCCACCCAGCGATGGTCAGCATACGCGTAACAGAAACCATTATGTTCGGCGTTAATGTATGTGTTGTGTATATTATATTATTTGTAAGACGAGCGTACAACACTATTATAAACTATAGTTATCGTTATAGTTCAATCTGCGTAATTACATTTTTTTTTTATTAATAATTGTATTCGCGCCCATTCATAATACATTCTCGCATATTATTATTATTATTATTATTATCGTTTTGTACATCGCACAAAACGTTTCGATTTACGGGCCGTGAACACATATTATGACGTGCCTACGAAGACGCCGAAATTAAAATGATAATAGCAATAACGCAATAATAGTGGAATATCGTATACGCAACGTTGTTCGCGGTGGTCGAGAGAAATTCGGAATAAAGAACTAGCAGGTGCATAGTTATAATAATAATAATATACGCGTATATTTTACGTTTTATACGTCATTTATACCTAATGTAATGCATGTGTGCATGTCGTTTACTATTTTAATTAGTAGTGCTTACCTATTAAAGCTGGTGATAATTAATATTAGACATTAAAATTGGGCATAACTATACTGTGTTCTCACAGTGAACGAAAATACACATCGCGGGTACCTGCAGCAGTGTTAAAAATTCTCACGTTTCGTAGCAATAATGACAAATGTATTGCAACGTTAAAAACAATCTACAATTATTTTATTGACTCAGTAACGCGATCGATGGTGTAAAATCTTTAATCACATTTTTTAGATATACTAAACACGCACAGGGTTCAAAAATGAAAAAATTGTCAATTTTCGAGACGTTTTGACAATTGGCCAAACAATGTCAATGCCATAAATTCAAGCGGTCATACCTGCGCTTTTAATGTTAAAACTGGTTATGTGATATTTTATATTATAATAACATGTTATTGAATTTCAAAAATTATTCTCGACATTCAGCAATTGCCTATTTAACATAATTAAATTCGAACGTCGATCACAATTGTAATTTTATTCTTTGTGAAATCGTCCTAAATAATGCGAGTTAAAATGTTTAGTTTTGTTGTGCACTCAAAAAAAAATATGAATATAACATAAAATTACGTTGCTATTGATTTATTTTTATTTTTTTTAAGTAGTTGACGATTATGCATGAGTATTTTTCTAAAAAATGTATTTATACATTAAAAAATAAACTCTGGTGTATTACACAATGTACGAAAAATATTATGTTTACTTAAATCATTAAAAATTAATATGAGTACCCTCTAATTTAAAATATAATCATTGAACATAATAGCTCTGGCAAATATTAATAATAATTTTATGAATAATGAATTTTTCAAACATTTTATGAGTACTTTCGGGATATATGGTACCTTTTTAACCAATTTAAAATGTTTAGCGTTTTTTTTTACTGTTCTATAAATAACCATGATTTGTATTTATTTACCAAAACAGTTTACACTGCAGGGGGAACACAGATACCAAATCCTTTAAAATCGTTTATATGTACAGCAACACATCGGTGTTGCAGTTATTGTAATCTGAAATTGAAATTGGACGTATTCAAACGTTTTTACAATAATATTATAGCGTGTACATGATCCCAATACGTCTTCTCCGCGGCTATACGCATAGGTTAGTTTTTCTTGATATAATATGTGACGCGCGTAATATATAATATATAATAAACAATATAATAATATATTATAATATACACGCCTGTGTGCGAATAATAATATTTAGGTACCTATATGGTATCAGTTATTGGTTTGTAGCACATGGCGTCGAATAGAAAAGCATTTTTGCCCGCGGGCGGCGATTATCTACAAAACGAAATCCTTCAAAGTTCAGCACAGTTTAAGCGAGTGATTTTTTTTTTTTTTTTTTCGCAAACAACAATATTTTAATAACGCTATTACGGCAGCTTTCTATTCCGCACGATCATTATTCGCCGCCAACCGGACCGGGGCAGTATCGCGAGCGCGTACATACCGCTGTAGACGCACACATTCTGGCAATCCCACACCAGATGATTGGCCCGCGAAGCCCCGGGGAGACCGAAAACGACGACGTTCGCCCATTAATTATACGTGCGCACAATAATAACATGATCGATAAAAAAAACGCGCGAGCGACGTACATTGTAAGAACGGGTTTCGTCGTACACAATATGATGATATACGCGCGCGGCGAACGGTTGTGATTTTTCGACTGGAAAGCCGGAAGAACGTGACCCGACTCGGGCGCGCGCGCGGAAGCGTATCGCGGCGAGGGGATCGCGGAAAACAACCCCCACGATTGTTGATTACTTCGTGAATGGCAAATTACGGGAAACGGAATGGAAAACAACGAGACGGTGGCGTATATACACGGGAACGAAAAATAATAATAGTAATAACAGAGCGTAAGGAGAAAGAAAACCACCGTACGTCTACCCTTATTTCGTATGCTGCTCAGGGGCTCCGGCTAATGCGACAAGTTTTCCCCGGGAAGACGGCGGGGGTAACAAAGCGAACGAATGTGATTGAATGTTTTCCAATGAGACATATATTCACCTCACATTCTGTTATTATCGTTTATAACCATTGGCAGTAGTGTGGTATGTCGGGTACGAATGGTGGGAGGGGGGGGGGGTGATTTCTGATTTGAACGCAACAATTGAAACTCTGTCATATTGGTTCTCTCAGTGCCTACTGCAGTGGTGGTCAAACAAAATGACCTAATAACACTCATTTCCATAATTAATATATTAATATTATGATCGTATATTCATTGGGTACATTAAGGTAGACGTACAAGCTACAATTCAATTAATTTTTAATCATTGTGGTGGTCGTTCTTAAAACGATTTGCGTCAATTTGAATAGCATATAGCTACTGAAATTTCAAAATTATGTTAACTAAAAATATGATTTATGGTTACTAAAACTTTAGTTATAATAACTTTGTGTAATAAAATGTAACTTAATAAAAAAAAATAAAAAAATTGAATATAATATACATATATTTGTTATATAATAGGTATTTGCGACACATGTCACAACATATAGTATACGTAAACTTTCAAAATAATCACTTTTTAATAAATGCAATTCAGAATTAATATAGGACACCAAATTATATTATGATCTACTAAAAATATAAATCTGGTTTTAATATCATATTGTAGTAGTTTATAAGTTGAGAATGGTATGTATCTGAAATAAATATTAAAATAACGATATTTTTCATGATATGAAATTCGAAAACATAAAAAGTAATAACCTAATAATAAAAATATAACTGTTTTATTTTATTTTTTTAAAAGATACAGAGAACAAATGAAAATAAATGGTATATTATATCGGTAATTTGGTAACTGAAACTTTAAATCGTATAATTTAGCTCAAAGCCTAAGGCAAATAAATAACTGTATCATTTCTTTAAAACCAAGGTTCAAAAGTCCACAGGTCCCTTAGGTTCATATTGAAAATATTATATTGTAATAATATATATAAACATTATGAATATAATATATATAATATGATTGTCTCTTAGTATTTTTTATAGTTTATGATGTCGTTCTGACGTTCTTGGTATCTCTTTTACCAACAATAACTTTCTTAAGAACGTAACATCAAAGTTTAAGTATAAATAGGTACCAGGAACATAATTTAAATTAATATTTCCCAAACATTTTATTAATAATTTATTGTATTTTAATATTTTTCATGATAATATGTAACAAATAACAATAGTTATTTGTTTTGTTATGTCTCGTGTGGTCGTAAAATAAATTTAAATTTGAATTAACCATTAAAATCGATAGAAATAGCCGTAACAAATACATTACATTATACCTTTCTAAGTATTGAATATCCATTCGATATGTAATATTAATAATGTTATTATTTAAACAACCTTATCTGATACTATCGTTATTATTTTAATGAGTTGTAATACAATCATTTGTCAACAAACCAAATTACCTACGACGGTAATAAGTACCATTATAAAAGGATAAGTCACGCTCGAAAGCGGAAATGAGATCTGTGCGATTAAGAAAATATTCCGTTCTAGACGCATTAATATTTATCTGATTTAAAATATTGCATTATTATTACATCTCTTTTCTCGACTTACTAACTTCCCCACTAAATATGATTGCTGAGGAATTCCTATGAACTTTTTTTAAAAATAAATAGCGTAATTAGACCGATTAAATTATTATTCAGTAAATATTAATTAAAAGTTAATTTATTATGAATAATATAATATATGAAATTGTAATATTATAGTCTATACGCAAGCCTGCAGTGGTTAATTGATAAATTTAACACTTTTTATATCTAAAAATTTCGTTTTTATACTACTAGGGTTACAAACCAAATAGGTGCATTTACGTTGCGTGTTACAATAATACGAAATTAGTTATAAATACACTATAATTTATTCTATAGGTTTTATGAATTACATTATCGTTATCCAGACAATATCTTAGAAAATAGTTAAATACTTAATTATTTAATTTATAATTGCCACAGCAAAATCGTTATATTTATTAACCATACCGTCATTTTGAATAGTAAATTCATAAATAAATAATTTAAAATAAGATATTATCTGGTTCATGATAGTCGTCTTTATTAGTGAAAAGTACTGCAGTAGTCGTATACGTAAGTTTCATATATATTATATAGGAATAGTGAAAACACTATATTCGTATCGTGCTCAGCGGCTCATCCCTTCGAACAATATTGTATATTAATTGTCAAAAAGATACGGCGTGCTCACGGATAATAATTACAATATTTATAAACTACTAGCGAGTATCAATTTATTTTTTTTTTTCTAAAGATCCAATTATTGAAATAAATGATCTAAAAATGATTGGTAATCTCATTTTTCATTGGATATTATAGTTTAATTTTCTAATCACATTCGTCGCGAATTACTCAGCGTCCGCCGGTCAATACACGTCAATACAATATGATCTGTGGCGCGATAGGACGTAGGTAAAATCGTGCACCAAGATAGTCGGATGGATATTGATCTTAGTTCGCGGTAAAGTGTAATCTTAGGGGTGGGCGTTAACGATGTTCAGCGATGATGATTTACCTGTGTCAACCGGAAATCCATGGTATAATATCCTTTTGCGACGGGTGTATAATATTATGATGGACGGCGATCTGCAGGAAGGAATTCTCCGCGTTTTTACGGGCGCGGGCCGTTAAGGGCTGCAGCGGACGACACCCGAACGAGCGATGCGCAGCTTTCGGGTGGAAAGTTCTTGGAGATTTAATAAAAAAAAAAAAAAATCCGAATATCGTCCGGATATTCAATTGGGTATTAAAAGTTCGTACGACGATTATAAAGAAAAAAACGCGCCGTCGCACACGCCACTAATATACTCGCGAGGGAGAAATCGTTTTCGTTTGTATTACGCGGCCGTTGGTGCGCGGTCGGTCATCGCGCGATCGGAGACATAATGAACCGGACCCGGCCGTCGGGAAGGCTATTTATACGACGGCCGCAGCGGTCGAGACGGTACGGGCCCGCGGAGCGGACCATCCGGCGGCCCGAGTGGGAGGCCGTGTGCGCGCGTATCGCGTACACATATATTATGATACTATTGCCGCGTTATTATCGTAATATACCGCGGTCGTGTACGGACGACGGCGGTACAACATGAGCTGCCGGCGACCGGGCCCCCGCGAGGACCGTGGTAGTGGAGAGGTGACCACGGTGCCCGCAGGGGAGTCGATCCGGCTCGGCGGCGGACGAAAGAGAAAGTGTGCGCTTTGGGTGCGCACGTGTGCCCGTGATATACGACGAGGAGCGTTGGCCGTATAGGCAATATATTATATTGTGTGCACACGCGCCAGTACGCGTCTGTGCTTACGAGGAAGACCGACAGCGTGTGTGTGTGTGTGTGTGTGTTAGAAGAAAGCACGGTAAGCTGCGGCCTTCGAAGACCTCCCCGGACGACGACCTTGAACCGGAGTGGTCTTCAGTGGTTGATCTTCGCGCGTCGGGTTTCGCGGGCGTGATTATTACATCGATCGATTATTATTATTGACACTGTTAACGCGGCAGCTACTCTAAAAAGTATTATGACTAAAAGCTAAAAAAAAAAACATTTTCCTAGTCCACAGCAAGATACATTATCAGTGACATTATCGTGACGATCGGATAATGGTAGTTTTTATATGATTTCCACGTGTTCGTTTCGATTTAATCCCATTTGTCTTACGAATGCGATAATCGTTATAATACCTAGCGATAATAAATGACGAGTTTCAGATTGATACAAGTATAGGTATTAAAAATATTCAAATATTATTATTTAGTATCGCCCTTGAGATGAATAATAATATAATGTATAACATAGAAATAATATTTTTTAAGTTTATAATGTGTTATAGGAATTACGAAAAAGCTAAAATAAATTTTAATCACAAAATAGAGTCTCGTTTACTACAGTGGAGTCGTTGAAGTCTACTTATGTGTCATTGAATCTTAAACACAGTTAAAGTATGAATGAACTTTAGATACGACATTTAATATTAATTAATATTATTACCTATGTATAAATATAAAATCAAAGGGTGTCCGGGAAGATGAGAATTAAAAAATTAACAAGCATTATATTGAGAGAAAAAAAATATTTAAATTGGTTTTCGAATCCCGGAATACCTACTATACCTATGTACACTATAGGCTCTAGTGGTTTTATATATCTTTTGCTTTATGATAATATTGACTCTAATGTAACTTGAGAGATACACTGGTATATTTTTAGTTTTTGATTTTTTTTCACCCCAATTATTAGTATATATGGTTTGAAATTTCGTGACAACTGTAGGTACATAATAATACATATTGTAGTTGAAACAGTATTATATTTTTAATTTAATAAATTATGCTTAACTGTTTTGCTTTAAAATAATATTGTTAGACTTTTACTTTTTAATGGTGAAGTAGGTATCCTAAGATTTTTATTTATACAAATAAAAAGTTAAATGTATTTTGATTCTAAAAAAAAAAATTTACATTGATAAATTGGTACAAAATAGTAACCTTAACTATCTAACGATAATTTGAATCGTATATTATTTGATATAAAACCGATGAACGGGGAAAAGATCGATAGAAAATATTTTAGGTACCCGGGGTACTTACGCCGCCGTTAGGCGTTTTCTTTCCAGTCCCATAAAGATTAACAAAATATATTGCTTATAATGACTTAAGCTGTGTATCTGCGATTTTAGGAAAATATTATTCCTACGTCTAGTATAATAAGTAATTATAAAGTTAGAGTGATCAAATTCGTATATGCTCAGAACACACAATTATTGTACACATTATAATATTACGTAAATACCTATTTTACAAGATAATTTAAATAATATATATATACGTTAAATATTATTCATTGCACGTGAAAATTACCAGCGCTGCGTTTAGGTATAAGCTGTACCCTATTCACAATTTTATTGTTAAACGTACATTTTACCCGCATTATTTATGTGTCGAGGAAATACTTAACAAATTATGATAAACAGTTAAATTACATGTCGAACGAAAACATTTCGAAATAACCTAACCTAGGTAACGATCGTTTGAGTATAATATCTCCGCGGTCGAAACTCTGAAACACATTCGTGCAAAGCTACAAAATATTACGCTAGCTACCAAAACTAGTAATACGCCTGCAGAGGTCGCAGGTAAGTACAAATTAAATTACCAGAGAGAAGCTAATTTGTAAACGACGCGTAAATAATTTTTCAAAATAATAATAAAACCTGGCAAAGGTGTTTAAAACTGTTATACAACTAGGTATACAGTAAGTCATAATGTACTGTTTATTATATTATATTATATTACAGTAAAATATCGACATTAATGTCGTTTGTACAAACAATAATCAATTGTTGTTCTGTAAAAAACCGTCCACCATTGTTACGCAATAATAATAATAATAATATAACGACATGCTAAATTACATATTACCGTCAAATGTGTTATAAACGGAACCCCGGGGTGTGGACAATTTTACAACCATATTTTTTTCAACATTTTATTGTCTACTATATGAGTTTCTTGTGACCACCGCGACGTCGAAATTTTATCTCGGAACGTTATCGTGTGCCAGTCGTAATAATTATCAGTAGGTATTTAATATTATTACTTATCGGCTTGTATTTTATTATAGTACACGAACGTCTTAGACACGTCGACGACGGGGAGACAACGAACAAAATATAACGCTTTAACAGATGTGTTAGGAAAAGTAGCTTTCGATTTTTACGAGCAAACCATAATGTGCAATTGTTTGCGTAGCGACTTTATTATGCAGGTAGGTAGGTAGGTAGGTATAGGTAGGTAGGTATGCTAAAAAAAAGTAATAATAATTAGTTACCCAACTGTTCGAAGGGAACAGAATTAATTTTAATATTATATTACCATAATGAAAATTATTCGCTACTTTTCCGAAAATACAATAACGATTTCGATATTTTTTATTAGACCGAAGCGCAACTACTAACTACATTGAAAACTATCTATTAATTAATATGTAGTAAAACATAGAATAGAATATTATTACACGAGTTATATTATAATGTTAATCCACTAACATTTTTTTTCGAAAGTATTAACTATTAAGTATAATATTATATTATATCTACTATTTATTATTTTTGTCACATACCTACTATATTATATTACCTACTGCTTTTAATAAATTTAAAAAACATCAAGTTTACATTTTCAAATGATGATCTTATTTTTTTGATGAGATATTCAAATACAATTTTATTTGTAAATATAAACTATTAATGTAATGAAAATATTTTACTGATGTCTCGCACATCCTTTGCAAAATGATTAATGTCAAGACTGAAAAATGAGGAAAATCGCAGTCAACCAAAGTGTAATTAAACAAATTGTCAGGTCCGGGATCCTATAAAAATATATTAATAAAAAACATAGGTATTAGTTTTATTAGACTATCTAGAAATAATTATATTATTTTTAATGTTATATAGGTAGTAAAATTGTACACGTTTTTATGAAGACGTATTATAAAGTTTGTCTTGTACGTCAAGCAACTCAAAACGATACAGGAGAAAATTAAATTACATAAATTGTTAGTTACAGGTATATTTGTATTATTTGCATATCAATAAAAAACAATGAAAATGTTATCTTTTAAATCATCCTAAATGATATTATTATATACCTACAATATATCACTCGTTACGTATAACAACGCCAATTATTTATCTTATATTTTCCGGACAACCATTTTTTTGCGTTTCGAGTTTATAAAGTTAAAAATCTGGTCTTGTTTTTTCTCCTATAGACATTGGAAAGCGGACTGCGAAGTGCGTATAATACGTATACAAAGTATATCGCTATTGTAATGCAATGCGTTCGAACGCGTGGTAGGAGGAGGAGGAGGAGGAGGAGGAGGAGGAGGTACCTTATATCAGCCGAGTGCACAAAACAAAAGTGTAATAAAGTTCGAGTATAGATTTTTAAATCGATAAAAATGTACACTACGCCGTGAACACACTTTATACAACGTCATATTGTTCGGTAGACAATAATAATAGAAACGGATTTCGCAAGTTACTAAATAATATATGTTTTTACGTTCAAGCAATCAATCGCCATTGTTGGTTATGATGATGATAATAATAATAATAATAATAATATAACGAGATTTTATATCTAATCTATCAATTAGATAAACGCACAATCACACGCGCCGTCGCATCGTCGCTCGCGGAATAAGTACCTACTCGAACAGCGTATTGTTTTCATCGTCGACTGTGCCTATATGAAGTTGACGGCTCGTGTCGTTTTTTAATAACAATTACTGGCGAGATAATTGTGTACGAAAACATAACACTCGCTTACAATAATATAACAGGCAAAAATAATATTATCGTATAATATATTGTATAAGACGTTTTTGTTTTGTTTTTTATTCGTCCGACGCGCGCGCGAAACTATATTATTATCATAATACTCGTTTTTCGGGTTTCATTAACGTTTCACCGTAATTTTTAGCAAAACGGAATAAATTTACATCACTTTGCAGCGTGGCGTTGTACTCCTGCAACGTTACAGCAGGACGGTTAGGTCAGTAGGTTAGGAGGTATATATTATTATAATACGCGGTCGACGACGGAGAAAAACGTTTAGATATAATATTTTATAGGTACCTACTAGTATATAATTAATAAGTGGCGATGTTCCGACTTTCGACGACACATTATTTTAATATAGCGAGATGGTAGTACAATAATAATATTTAACATTTAGCACGGCCAAATCGGCTGAAATACGTGGTAAATTCGCAACAGCGACCAACGACAAATACACGCCGTAGTAAGTTATAACTTATAGCCGTTATAATATTATTTTAAATCGAGTTTTATCGAAGCAAATCATAAAATCGGAAATGCGCGAACACCGAAGACGACGATGTCGCGCCGAACGTTTGGACCGTTTTTTTTAAACATATTTTTAGCCATGCCGAATGACGTCTTACGAGCAGAGGTATTCACACTTGTTAGTGTGTCAGTGTTCGGAAAGATAATAATATAGTTAACTCGAAAACTATACGCGTTTATGATTTATTGTCCGCCGCGCGGAAAACCTCGACGCGTACATGAAATATTCAATATTGATCATTGTAATATATTTTTAAACGAAACAATATTATTATATAGTGTACTATACGTCGAGAATATTAATATGAATATAACAATAAAAGTAAAACTATTCAAACATCTCGTCCAGAGTATACAATTATTTTATAATGCATCTATACGTATATAATAATATTTTATTTAATATCACCAACGTATTCAATGTGAATCGAATTTATTTGCAATATAATGCAATACTCAGCCAACAGTATAGTATTGTGCAGTGGTCGAGTGTATAATACATACCTATACTTACCTATATCGATTATACCAGAAATCGGTCAACTATAACAATATTTACAAATTTAATTCCGTCGGAGGCGCTCGCGTTTCGAATACACGATAATATTATACTATTACTATTAGTGAGGAGATGATAAGATGAAATTTCCAGTACATGTTCGAAAAAAATGCACGTATTTTCTTTGAATAAACATCGATATTATAATATATGTCTTATTGTAGGTACTCAGACTATATAAACAGTGAGTGCAATTATTATTATTATTATTCTATTGCGTGGATATATTTTCGTATTCAGGAAATGTCCCCATCAATTCTTCAACTGGTATATCGAAAATGTACGGGTGCAGTTTGACGAGCTTCATCCTAAAATTACTAAATTTTAAAAAACTGATCAAAAGTTAAGTACCTATAGTTACTGGACTTTAGAGATCTGCTTAGCTTGACTTTGCCCTGCAATACAATATAACAATATATTGCAGTATATATACTATAAGCCCCGCGGTTTTTTGTGCGTGAAGAAGCGTTATATACGCAGTCTTTGCGTTTTAAATCTTTTAAAACCAATGCACGATGTTTAAAGATAATAAAAAACAAAAAATTGCTCTACGAAATAAAAGGTAACAACCCGTATCATTTTATGGAATTAGGTTTTGATATGGGGAACAAGATAATATAATAAAACAAATACATTGAATAGGTAGGTAGGAAGTTATTTCCTCGGTCACGAGCATACATTTTCAATAGGTACTCGTTCAAAAAAAAAATGATATGCCTATTCTTTCAGATAATTATTGATATTTCTTATACTGTATACTAATACGGACTAAACAGTGCGTGTGCAATACAATTATTCTATTACATAGCTATGTTTTTGGATTCAGGAAATATCAGCTATCAGTTCTGCAGTATCTAGGTATCAAAAATGTACGGGTGTTTGGTTTTCATCCTAAAATGGCTAAATTTCTAAAAAATTATCCCTATAAACCAGGGATCGGGAACATCCTTGGCATGCAATCCGTGGCTCTTTGGAAAATGAATCAATCTAGTGGCTCCGTATAGCATCTTGACCAGTGCGGCTCTTTGGAATGATGATTTTGCGATTTTTTTTTAAAAAATGGCTCATTTACACGAAAAGGTTTCAGTACTTTCCTTACTGCAAACAGCAGTACACATAATAGACTTGTTATAACGTATCGGTCGGCGAGGATTATAATGCGCATTAATGCGTTCGATTGAAAAACATATATCATATACCGACCACCAGAGATCTTCGCAGCTTAACTTTGCGCTGCAATACATAATATAAAAATGTACAGCAAGTTCAGTGTATATACGATAAGCCGCGGTTTGTTTGTGCGGCACGAAGAGGCATTACTGCGCAGTCCTTGCGTTTTAAATCTTATAAAACCAATGCACGATGTTTAAAGATAATAAAAAACAAGACATTGCTCCGCGAAATAAAAGGTAATATCCTATATAATTTTATGGGATTAAGTTTTACAGCCACAAGATATTATAATAAAACAAATACATTGAATAGGTATAGGCAGGTAGGTAGGTAGGAAGTAATTTCCTCGGCCACGACGACCATTTCCCGAAACGTAAGTGCCGAATACATATCGACAAACAATAATAACAACCGACCGTAACTGTATATTTTTGAAATGCCCCCAGTTTGACGTCTCCGCGAAGAAATAGGTCGAAATATTTACAAGCATATATACGCGGTATACAAGAGCAACATCTATATCGGTTTATTTTCGAATTATTACCGAAACTTTTATTTTATTCTCGATTGAAATGCTCCAGTATAAAAATTGACTGTTATTGTCTACGCGCGATCATTCCGCACCGACGATATCATATTTTCTATAAAAACCTAACCAAAAATGTATAATATTATGATACACGAACGTTGCGTACAAAAAATAATAATAATAATAATAATAATACAAATATACAATACACACGCGCAGATATCGACATTACATCATGATGTTATTAGGTCGAATGTGTACCGAAATGCCATTATTTATAGTGAAATAGCGGTATAGCTGGTCTAAAAATATATATTACCATATTTGAATAACAATAATATTATACATGCACGGGGTGGGCCGCCGTGTCACATCGATTTCGTGCAGACCGCATACGATGGGCACAGATGATAATATAAAAAAAAAAGGCAAATACGTTGCGTTTGCCCGCCCCCGAAACACGTCGATACGATCGGTTTACAACATTACGCGTATGTATAGGTACCGGATGATCCGTTTAACGACGCGAGGCACTTATTGTTTCAAAAAGTATAATAATTATTACGGAAACATTTTTCTTACGCACGGTTTTAAGTCGTCAAAAAAAATATATATTTTACTATATTTTTTGAAGTTGTTTAACGCTTTTTTTTTGTTGCGACAACGTACATTTTTTATTCCTCACTCCACAGCAGAATAATTTTTGCAGTAATTTGACACATAAAAATCGAATTTCAGACTATTAGTCGTGATTATAATATAGTTATGAGCATTTAAAGTTAAGATGAGCGGAGTGAAGTGGTACTGAGTACCCCGCAAAATGGGCAAATGTAAACTGGTCCCGCGGTTACCTTTTTTGTTGTAAACTCGGCCCGGGAAATTTTAGGTAATAAAATAGGTAGATTGTAAAATCGGCCCCCGGAAATTTAAGATAGCAAAAAAGATCGATTGTTAATTCGGTCCAATGTAAATACATTTTACATATATTTTTACACTTAAAATTTTACATAAATCCATTTTACTTATATTTTTTGCATTGCATTATCAAATGAAATCCAATACTGAAACATTTTACTTAAGTTTTCCATTTATTTATGTATAACAAACTTCATACCTACTATGAATAATAATTTGAAAATAATTTTTGGAGGATGATGAGAATCGCCTCCTCGTGGTATCCTCTGGCTACATGATTCTCAAAAATATTATAAGAAAATTAAATCTACATTATTATTCGGGCCGAGTTTCCACCTAAATAATTTTTATCTGAAAAAAACACGGGCCGAGTTTACAATAGACCTTTTGAACATTTTTTTTCTTCGGGTCGGGTTTACAATCGTTTATAATTTTTTTGCGACAACGTACTTTTTTAATTCCTCGCTCCACAGCAGAATAATTTTTGCAGTAATTCGATACATAAAAATCGAATTTCAGACTATTAGTCGTGATTGTAGTTATGAGTATTTAAAGTTTAGGTGAGCGGAGTGGAGTGGTACTGAGTATACCCCGCAAAATGATGGTCCACTACGCTCTGCTCGTTTGAACGTTAAACACTTTAAACTAATCACGCGCGACTACTGGTCAACAATTTGATTTTGATGGATCGGAATACTTCAAAAGTTATTCTGTATATTGTACGCCGAATGACATTTTTCTCCGGGATATGAAATTAAAAATATAATATGTTCATTCGAAAAAAAGTAAAAGACTTTTGAAAAAACGATAACTATAGACATAATACAGTCTGTAGTGTAGTAAAAAATATCATTCCCTCCCTCCAAAAACGTTGTTTCGTAACGACTTAAAATTATTGAAGACTTTTTAAAGACTTTAGTGTTTTCTGAAATAATAATAATGAGTGTGTTGCGTTTAAACGCGGATCACCCCGATCGATTGGTATTACAGTATAATATTACACAGTGTTCATCGATCACTCGATCGCAGAGGCAGTGCTTCTCTTTCTTTCGGCTTATTAGTACCTGCCTACCTAACTATGTTTTGTTTTTTTTTTTGTTTTCCGACGGCAATGAATAAACAAAATAAAAACTACAATATTATTAAAAAATATTTCTATTTTCTTTGCGACGAAAAAAAATTAAAATCCGCACAGCGTAGTGCGACGTTCTAGTCGGACGGTCGTCGGATTTGAATAATTTAATGCACTCCGTTTTATAATATTATTATAACGAACGTAATCGTCGTGATCGTCTACCTATATATATATATAGTGAAATATAATAATAATAATTCGAGTCGGGGTGTTTAAATTATATTATATTCCGGTGATTTTGAAGTACGAATGCGAGTCCTCGTGCTTCCGAATGTAAACAAAACTTAATGGATATTAACGCTGATACGATTTAAAAGTTGCCCGTATACTTTTATTCAAATTAGAGATTTATATGCAACGAACGAGGTAAACTCCCACCGGTATTATGAAAGTGTATTATATGTTCGACGAACGTTTATTTCACGTTTTTTAATTACATATTGTACTGTTATTATTATTATTATTATTATTATACTCGAGCACACGTATAGTATGAGAACTTTGAAATTAGAATCTCCCATTGTGTTTTCATATATTATATGTACACCCGAGTCGTAATGGTTGTTTTTACTTGGGTTTAAAAGAAAAAAATGGTATTTGCTTTACAGTATTATATTCTATAAATTGTCTAAACGCGAATATTTATGTTCAGTACAACACGACAATAATAGCAATACTATACACAAACGTAGTAGATAACTAAGTTCGATTTGAAAACGATAATATTAACGTATTAATTCCATTTAAACATAATAATATACCTCTCATACCATACCATATGCATACCATACGTGTTCGACTTCATGAAAGTAGATCGTATAATAATATTTTTCAGGCATATTTACGAAAATGATACGCAAAATCGTCACTATATATTATGATAAAACGCACTGTAATGTCGGAATTTCGTCGATAAATGATTTATACACTCTTACAAACTGATCCCGGGGAAAGCGTCGATTTTTCTACTTTTACTATATACCTACACATAAGCACCTTCCACAAATATTTAAACACCGATTTTGATAAAATGTTACCTTTACCTTCTTCGCATACATCGCACCAGTGATACTATAATATAATAATATTATATTATATCGCACGGACACAGCACAGACTTTATTACTTTATATTGTTACGTGTACATTATATATAGGTAATATTATATCAATGAAAACAGAAACTTTATTGAAATCAAATTTAACCCCAGCGAAAAAAAACTATTATGATTTCATTTCTCGTGTCGGCCATCGCTGCATTTGCCGGAACCTCAATATTCCATATTAATATTTATGTCGCTAAAGTCGATAATATTATGCTCGCCATATAATAAAATATACATATTATCCATACCTACGCATATTTAAATTCACTCGGCATTTCATTATTTTGAAAGTTATATCTACAACGGTAATCATATTTTTAACAGATCGAAAGTCATGTCGTTTATACGAGTAACCTACCTAATAATAATTATACCTTATGAGAATTTGTTAACATTTTAAAACATTCGTTGGCGACACGATATAATTTCCCAAACGATAACGATTCCGTTGCTAGCGAGTCAATTTCTATTATTTTTTGAAAAAAACGCGATGTATTTGTGTTCTCTTACAATCTCGTCCGCCCAACGTTTTTAATATGCTACCAGCCATATAATATATATGATAAATATATATTATATGATATGATGGGGCACGATTAAAACTATAACCCACACATACTGCGTGTATGACTACTGCGATAGACATCGCTCATCGGGTGTCTGTATACATGATATTTTAATTGAATTTTGTGTTGGCATTGTTCTGCAGTATCCCGCTTCTCATAGACGATTATTTAATAAAATAAGATTGAAAAAATAAATATACGAACACCGCGGTGTGCAGACTGCAGGAGAAGGATTGCAAAAATTAACAACACTTTATGTTATAGACATATTATAATAATTGCAGTATACCTAATCTCGATCAAGTTTCAAACGCAAGTCCGTTTAATTATATCAAAAGAAAATACGGAATAAACAAAAATAAGGGTAACGATATTAACACGAAATCGAACATGCCGACATACATTATTATGTATCGATTATTATTATTAATAAAATATAATAGCATGTGACATACTCACATAGGTACAATCGTTTTCAATTTATCATTACCGTTACACAAATATTTAGTACCTACATAATGTGAAGTAAAATCATTTCCGTACAACGTTGTCCGACGTGTGAATTTGTGAACACTTAAATGTCGATAGTTAAAAATCTTTGTAACAAAACGCCTAATAAATCATAATAAATCAAAATATACGACCTATACGACCGAATTATTTTATCATACTATATTATATTTTCAATTATGTTATTTAAATAACGACAGATTATAACGTTATTTATGTACGTATAAAATAATCGTAAACCTGTTTCAAACACTTATCCTACCGTAGCGTTAGTCACTCGTCTCAAATATATGATCAGATTTCTAATGGACCGTTTAACATCTTAGAAACAATATATATGGATAAAAGCGGTAGACATTTTTGAATAATTGTATTTACGATTTCACCAAACAAAATAACCGATAAAATAATAATATCATCGTTTTGAAAAGTAAACTTTAAAAACTAGTAATATAAAAAAATTAATAGTATACATTAGGCTAGCAACGTTTTTAGAATATTAACATAGTACGTCGTACATGGGTACACCGTAAACGGTTTTCAAATCGCTCCAAACACTTGCGTATGATTAGAGTCGGCTTGATATGCATCGTTAATTATTTGACTGTTAAAAATGCAACATTGAACAAATCGACGATTTAAATTATTTATTTTGAATAAAATGGATTTATCTCACTGTATAATAATATTATAATGACTATAAAGTATATAATATAGGAGCTGGAAAGTACGCGTCATCGACACGTTGCGTTTGGTTTATTTGCATTCGTTTTATTACCTACTTGGCTACTTTATTCAAACATATTTACACGACCTACAAAATTACTTGTGTACGAACGTTGTTGGTTCTTAGGATGAGAAAAATGTACGATTTTAATATCCAGAAGAAAATTTGTTTTCCGTCCACGACCGATTTTAAATTTTTTAAATTTAGTATAGTTGAGAAAAATCAATAATTTCTAAACAAACGTGTGAACTAAAAAGCAAAAAATCGTTCTACTAATTTTGAGAAATAGCATAATTATTATTAATATACGATGGTTGGTAATTAATAAATTATAATAATATAATTTATGAATATTGCCCAATCGTTTTCGTCAGCCACATAAAACAAAAAAAATATACGACTCGAAATAAAGAAACATTTAAAAAATAATTAATGAACACACATAGGTGTAGCAATGACCCTTGAACCGCACTGCAGGAACGTTTTACCTAAATATATAATATGTAAAAAAAATTCTTCAATTATTACACTAACCGGTATTATTTTATTGACATGCGCTGCGCAACGAAAATATTATTAATTTCCCATATTATTTTTTTTATATCAATTGTATGTTATTTCCGTCATCGCCAACGCAGTCGCCGTAAATTAATTTGGATTGAGAATAATAATTTGCCACCCTCTGTGCAGTGTATACACACATGTATAAGCGGCTGCGACTGTTTTGCATTTATGCATTTTTTTATGTGCGACTCTAAATGCTCCCTCGATAATTAAAGGCAGGTAAAATTATACATTGTGTGTATATGTAACTCGAGTGGTATTCGTTTTTTTTTACGCTTTTTCTAACGCGTCGTATACTCGTGCACAATAATCGCTGTAGCCTCATTAAAAAATATGTCGTACACGCTAGAAATTGGATATAAATTATAGAATAATATAGTCTGAAGTGGAAAAATCTATGAACGGCCGACATGTAAGACAATAATATTAGACAGTATAATATTATGAACCGTTAATACAACTGCACTATAATAGTCGTTATGTCTCTCGCTGTGTCTACGTACAACAATATTGAATATTCTATTGATTTGCATAGTAAAAAATATGCAGACGACTATCTGAGAAGAACGCATGTGCAATTAAACGACAGCGCTGTATAACGAGACGATGTTAAAATTATAAAACGCAATCTGCACTATGCAGCAATGTCTGAAAACAAATATTAGTGCTGTTTTTATAATTCGCGTTAAGGTCTAGTTTTAAAATATGTAACACAATCGTGTTCTATAATATTCTATTACGCACACACCGGAGTTTTTTAGGCACCAGAAAAGAATAGTATTTTTATTGTCGGGTTGCTTATTTTGTAATCTCTTAAATAGATTAACCACGAATTTTGTGGTTTGGTCAACGCAGCATAATCGGTTATGCGAAGAAGAAGAAATTAAATATGATAATTAGAGCCAATAAATTATAACTAAATCTATGTACCTAAGGGAATAAAGTGAAAGAAATTATAGGCTCGCATTAATATTATTTATAATACAAATTAATATATCGTTATATCAGTGTATTTTCGGAGTTAAGACATTTTAAATTATGTTTACTGTATACAATTAACATCAATCATTAATGAATGTTTATATGTTGTGTAAACATTACACTTATCAAAAATCAAAGTATATAATATAATAAATCATGCACATATATAAATGTACCTTGCATGAGTTGTATAACCTTGAAAATTGTATAAATATCACAACTATTGAACCGTAGCCTATAGTAGTGTAAGTGATGGATATAATATAGCAGCGAATTCGATAAAAATAAAATTTAGTTTCATCTAACGGAACTATAAGTACTACCAGTAACCAGTACTACCGTACTTACTGTACAATATATTATATAACAATGAGAAAAATAAAATAACGTGCAGCAATTGTATTGACTCGATTTGCGGGCAAAATTTACAAATTTCTCAGCGTAAAAAAAAATCGTTTCGTTCTGGTAAAAGTCACTGTATAAATTATTCGCTTTATTCGATAAGAAAAAGAAACAGGAAAGTGACAATTTTTTAGTGGTAAGTATTCGCCAGAGACGCATATACAGGGTGATCCAAGACATATGTTACAGTCACTTTATTGATTGAAAATAGAGAAAAATGCATAATACGAAAGTTACTTGATTTAGAAACGTCTAAAATGATTTGTTTATTTTATAATGTTTTACAATATGTTAGGGGGTTCAAGAGGGTCAACTTTAGAAACTCAAATGGAAACCTATATACTTTTTTTGCAAACCTAATGTGAAGGCATTTTTTTAATACATGTTATTGCTTGAACAACATGAATTAATGCAAAACTCTATGCTTGTGAGATATTTAAAGTCTTCATAAATTTCTAAAGCCGACTTTCCTAAAATATTGTAAAAAATTATATAAAATGTACAAATCGTTTAATGTGTTTCTGAATCAAAACACTTTCGTATCGAACAATAATTCTCATCTCTGTTTTGAATCGCAATAAAGTGGCCGTAACATCAGTTTTGAACCACCCTGTATACGAGTACGGGGCCTTACACGCATGCGATGATAATAATATTATATACGATTACTCGCGTGTGCTTTTTATCGCCTATTTTTAACGGACGTGTGCGATGATTGTGCACCGTCCTATAATAGGCGTGTGTACCTGCGCTCGTCCGACGGCGAAGATGACTCGGTGACGTGATGTGCGAGGAGAGGAATGAGGAATGAAAAAAAAAAAAACTTTAATGAAAAAATGCGCGGGGGGGGGGAGGAGGGAAATCAGACGACAAGCGGATGCGCTTCCGATTTATAACGCGGCGCGCCCGGCGACGGATGCAGATTAGCTCTCGGAGACTTCGACGACGGGGCGGTCGGGCGGGGTATGTGCGGTGTTGGAAAGCTAACAACAATCGTCGCAGACTATAATATTATAGTGTAAGGAGGCTGCAGTGAGGCACCTTAACGAGTTAACATTGATCTTTCCACGCGCGGCACGAGACACATTTATATACACACACACTCGCACACTCGCACTGTGTGATGGCTAAACACCGTCGGCGGCGTCGTTGTCGTCGTCGTCGTCGTCGTCGTTTGTAACATTCTCCTCCGTAACGCCACAGCCTGCACGCGTGCTGCACCCACACGAGTGCCCAGGAGGACTTAAAGCGTTCATTCGTTCCCGCATCGCGCTCTATTCTATTATAAATATATAATATATGACGTGTGTGTGTGTATTTTGTACGGGATATTATGCAGGGTACGCGCTTGCATATATTTCATAGAAAGCATAATATATAGTATAATGAACAAAGTCCCAAAATAACATTTTTAAAAAAAAATATCAAAATATAATATACCTATATTATAAAATTATAATATCCTTCTCGATAAACAGTGCGACGTCTTAAATTTTCGACACACAAAAAAAATGACGAAAAACCTATATTATTTTCTATAGGCAACCATCTAGGCGAATAAATGGTTATCATAAATATTTTTAAGGCCATAGATAGTATAACGAGAACATTTCACTTAGGGGCATTCTGGCATTCATATTTTAGGGGAGTAAAATATTATGTTTTCAGCCTGCACATACCCTAATTCTGCGCACTCCCGTGGTGCGCGTGTGTGGTGAGCACATTATATTCATATACCTATGCCGTACGCGGAGTCATGCTAGCTTGTACCCCGCGCACTGCGCCCACCGTAATAGGCGAGTCCACGTGGGTTTGGGGCAGGCGTACGATTGTGGGGGTATAGGTACGTGGAGACAATACGTGTTGGCCATTAATTATATTTAAACTATTATATTATTATTACTATAACCAGCGGCCAAGGGTCCATCTGAATATTATACGCGATCTATTATATTCCTTTGTGCGTATTAGGTATATGGGGACAATAATAATAAAGGACTCGTGACTTTATATATATTATGATATAATATACCTACATATACCTGTATACCGCCGCAGGATATACCGTGCGGTTATAATATTACATGTCTCGAAAATCTCGACCGACTGCTATAGGTATATACCTAGCTGACTTTATTAATTAATGTCCGTTAATGATTTCGCGTGAAGATATTATATCATCATTGTTATTATTAAAGCACATTTTTGTATACTTGTCGTGTTATATTTTTACGAAGATCATTATTCAATAAGAAGACGCCGTAGGGTAAACAGTGGTGCATTTTACAATAATAACTATCGTTTTAGTAAGAATTAATGTTCCTTAGTATTTGCAATGTAACAACGTAGTAGGTTGTCCTACACTGGAACCTGTAATTTCAACAATATTCCAGATCAATAGGTATCAAAGGAAAACAATAATGTATAGGTGGTCTCACTGACCAACGACCACTCGGTTTTTGATAAACATATCCGCTATACAACAGCTATTATGCGATTCTGATCTTTCACCGAAATACCCATAAAAATATATATACATATTATTATATTGGCTTTGAATTGGTAAGCCGATTTATCGAAATTCTATTCGAGTTATTCGTTGAAAAGGAAACACGATAAAAAAAAATCAATTCAGCCATTAGCCAGGCTAATGCGATCGATGTATTCGAGAGGTCTAAACTTCGAGACGTTATCTCAATCCTGTGCACCGATAATCCGCGTGTATTTCACGACGTTCGTTTTAGCTTTTGGCGGTGCGGTTGCAAACTCGCGGCCGATTAGATATTATATTGCCGCGTGGAATGTACTGCAGTGGAAACCCAGGGTGAATACTGCTGTGATATTGAACGCACGGGGGCCCTCGTGAGATTTTATTGATTTTCAATGTTATAACGTTTAGGATTGAAAAAGCGTATGCAAACTCTTCTTCCTTGCATACGCGTATCATATATACTATCGAGAGACTGCACGACGGGAAATAACAATAATACGCGTTTGCGAACGTGTCGAACGTATTATTATTATGTGTCCGGGGGTGGCCAACTCTATATTATAGTATAAACCCGACCTCCGAGTGTTTCTGGGTTGTCGCGCCTCTGTGGAACGAAAAAAAAAAAATGTCTATAAACAAAAATTAAATATTTTATACAAAAGCGTCGTATAGGTATCGAGGAAAAACAAGACGACGAGACGGGCGGGAGATCGACTGACTGGAACTCGTTTCGCGATCGACCCCTGCAGTCGGCCACCCCCCCCCCGCCCTGGAATATACGATACCTACCTACCTACCTATTCGCGGGAGTGTTCATCGATCCGGCGAGCCGTCTCTCCGCGTATATATATTATATAATAATAATATGATATTTCTCGCCGGCGATGTCGGACACCGTATTGGCGCGGTGCACCCGCGGCGAACGACGGAGACGGTTTACCTGCAGCCTCCCGTATAATACGCGCGCGTTATGGCAGAGCGTCGGGGCAGGTCCGCACCCCCCCCCCCTCCCCACCCGAAGTTAGCCCCGCTGAAAACTCCGGTCCCGTTTTTACGATCATCCCCGCCGGCTTCTCGTCCGGGCCATAAAAACGCTCCCAAAATACGCCATATATATTTTATATGCGCTCACATCAGCGCCGCACGCCGCCGCCGCCGCCCGTCCCGAGTCTGAGCGAGTTTTATTCGCCCTCCCCCTCGACCCCCCCCCCCATTTTATGGTACGACTTTTTATACGCCGTCGGATGTGTATACGGCCGGAGCGACCGTCGTAATTTCCCCACGGGCTATACACCGACTATACCCCGCACTCGGCCTCCTCCTTGCAAAGTCGTCGGTTTCTCGTCATTGAAAATACGTAAAACGCGCGAGTTTACCGACGGGCCCGCGGTTATTATTATTATTATTATTATTGTTATTTATCGCGCAAATGACAGATATTATAATATTATTATTACTCTCCTACAAACGTCGGACTCGTGTATATTATTATTATTATTATTAGTGCTATAATACTTTTATCTTTACTATATAGTCCGTTTGAGCTTATACTATGATAGGAATAATAATTATTATTGTATTACCCCCCGGTATGTAGACCCCAAATTCACGATTGAACAGAGGTATCGATTTCCGGCGGTATTTTGTCGCATTTAATTAATATTACATTTTGTTTCAAAACTATAAATATATTATGATAGTGATTATCGATGTTTCTACACATTTGTACCGCGGTAGTACTCAAAAGCGCAATTTTTATGCAGTCCGATAGCACAAAATTAATTGCCCCTTCTGTTATGTTCCAACGGGACGAAGATCGGACTGATCAGAGTGTAAAATTTGATTGTTATCGGGTTTTAATGCAAATGATTGGAATGCCTGAAAGTTGTGTAAGTTTGATGGTTTGACTACTCCCCGAATTTGGATGCCGTAAGACCGAAATATGCAAGCATTAACAATGTTTTTATAAAATTATTCAGTATTTAAAACTTAAAATCAAAAATTATCATGTTCGGTAGAATGATGTCTTATGTCCTATATCTTTGAGATAATATGATAAATTGAAAATCATCAGATTAAAAAGTTTTAATTAATGTTTTCGTATTCACATAATAAGCCTACGAAAAAAATTGTAAATTAAGTAAATTGAGAATCTAATATTTAACATTGGTTAGATTATTTCTTTTGATTAGAATTTTTACTCTCTACCGAAATTTATGAACTATTTTCTATTGCTCTAGATGTCTAGACAATGAAGAAAATATCAGTTTTTTGTTTATATTTTAACGAATTGTATTGCAAATTACAGAAGATATCCTACACCCCACCCCTGAGTTTAGCTTCCTCGAATGATCCAAAGACCACCAATGGTTCCGAATCATACCACAGTCGCTCGAAAGACAAATTATATAACCCGCACGTAATTTAGACTTGTATTGATGTACCTACATAGTTACAGAATACTAAAAATACATTTACTTAAAAAATAAATCAAATGGACGAGAACGAAAAAGAAAGACGAAACACAACTCAATCAAAATTCAAAAGTGATTTCCAATATACGGAGCGTTTATTTGAAGAAAAAATATTCTGTGTTTTCTATGAGAAAAAAATATTGAAAATATTATTATTGAAATGTCGACCGAATCCGAGTTTACTTATTGAATCATATTTGTTATTATTGGGCGAGAAAGTTCATGTTATCACTTGTGATAGACACAAATCGAGGACAAACTACTTTAATCCGGTGCGTATTACATTTATATTATCGATACAACAATATTAATGTGCGGATATGACATACTTTTAATTGTATTACACAATATTTATGTTCGTATTACGGTTATTTTATTTTCAACGTTTAGGTACCTACATGAAAAAAAAATCACTCAAATAAATTATGTTATAACGTTATTATATGTATTGAAAAATTGTACACAGAACATAATATTATTATAATATTATAATGTGTACGTTTGTTATTTTACTTTTGCCGGACTGAGTGCTTTTTCGCTTTGACCGTTGCATATGCATACAGTGCAGTATTTAGTTTTTTATTCCTTTTTCCAATATCAAGTATACAATAAACTAGGTACCTATACATAAACATTATCATAATAATAGTAATATGTACTAACGTGTAGTTCGTATAATATTAATTCTGTTTATTTCGCGGATCAAAAAGGATTCTGCCTATACGTGAATGGGTCGTAACTTGTAGGTATATATAATATTATAATATATTGTATTACACGCATCGATATTTCGTGCAGGTATCACGTGGTCCATATAGCAAATCTCGTTTGATGTACCCGCGAGCGTATATGTATTTTAATACTTTTATCGCAATATTCTTAAAAAAAAAAAAAAAAAAGTCTAATAAAAAACCTTACATATTATTAATTATTTTATACTTGTATTCATTGCAACAAATGTGTTTTTTAGTTTTTAGTGTGTATTATAATATTACATAATATATTAAAATATTATCTTCTATAATATATCGATAAAAGGAGATGTTTGTTTATGAGTGTGTGTGTGTATTAAAGCAATCCACAGCAAAGTCTCGCTCGTGATTCTGAAATTTGGTACATAGGCAGTCCTATACCCGAGGGTGTGCACTGTGTGGGCCTTTTTTAAATTTTGCATCTCAAAGGGGGATCCTTGAGTGGGGATTTGTTGACTCACGAAAAACGAACATTTGTTGTTGTTTGTATCGGTTGCCATTACGGTTACATAAAATACAATAGTTATTATAAAAAATATTTATATTACTTTAGATCAGTATTTGGTCAAAACAACCCAAATAACCGTGTTAAAAATCCGTGCAGTTTACATATTTTAACAGGGTTTAAGGAGGCGTAAACCCGCGAGCATATTCATTCGCCATGCGCGGGATCAGATAGACAGTATAATAGTATAATATATTATTACCGGTGTATGAATTCGGGGTTCCTCGCATAGGCGGAAATTTGGTGAAATTACTGGGAGGGGGGGCTGAGCATTATATTTCTCATTGCACTCAAGGCCGTATCCAGAAAAAATTTTCGGGGGGGGGGGGTCCAAAATCTATAATATTTATGTTGGTATTAAAAATAAATATTTATTTAGATAAACATTTGTACACTATTTAGGAAATTTTGGGGGGTGTCCGGACCCCTTGGACCCCCCTCAGATACGGCCTTGATTGCACCTATATAGGCACTAAGGTCCTAGTCGCTCACAATTATTTATTTCAACAAGACAATTTACAAAGTTTGACATACTAAACAATTTAACCATAATTCAGTACAAAAACAAAAAGCCGCGATTTCTCATCCTGACACCTGCAGCGTCATCGACGGGCGCGGAGAGTCGTATATATAATATACTCGCAATAGTTGCATAACCAAAGTCGTAAGCGCCGAACAGACGCGTTAAAAACTATAGGTACTTATGCGTAATGCGTGGTTATTACATATTATATTAACACACGCAGGTCAAAATATCATCCGATATAGGTATATAATAATATTAGACACGCGCCGTATCGCTGCTCTTTTTCCCGAACACAATGCACAATGCACCGCAACGATAATATAAATAATAATAATAATAATAACATATAATATGCGAGTAGGTCAAATGTGCATTAGCGACGAATGCGTTTTGTTCCGACCCGTCGGCCGCGGCGGCAAAAAAGACTCACTTCGCACAGTCATTATTCGTACATAATATAATAATAATATAATTTATACAATACACGTAATATGCCTAATAATGGCAATAATAATAATAATAATAATATGTGTAACGTGACGATAGAAAACGGTCGGTGCATTGGCGCTGCTGGTGAATTAGACACGAGATTTTTTTTTTCGCGCAAATACGCCCCGCCGAAGGCGAACGAACAAAACGGAACAATATTTAATTTAACATGCCTATACCTATATTATCATTTCGTCCGCGAGTTTCGGCAGACTTTTTTTCCACCGTATTGGCGCGCTCGACCCGGCCAGTGTAGTGCCTAGGTACCAATAGTTATATACCACGGTACAAGTACCTAAGCACCTATAGTTATACCATGCTACAACTACAACTTCACTGCCGTACAATTTTAATGACACGTAACCGGGCGACTGCTGCGCGTTCATTTTAACCCTTCGGATCGAAGGGCTCTGAGCGCAAAAACCAGACGACTCCATTATTTGGTAAAATTTGTAATTTTTTTTTTTTTTGGTACAGAAAAAAAAATGTCGATAAATCTGTGTAGACGTCATTAGTTCATGAAATATAATCTATTTGGAGTTGTTGAGGGGTTAACCTGGCATTCGGCCTCGAAAAGGTGGATTTCTCTACAGCCCTCGTCTTGTTAATATAATAACATGTTTTATTGGTTTAGGCATATTGTACACTGTACAGCATCGCGTGACGTGTACAATTATTTTGAACACGATTATTATTATTATTATTATTTGTCTCGTAAATTACCATCACTATGCGTTATTACGGCGTGGCATTTTGTCACTGCTATATATAATATTATAATATTATGTGCACTATAGCTGCGACAGCCAACGAGTGCGCGATAAATTTCAATGTTATTCGCGCGATTCGTTGCACTCGCCGCACCATAGGTATGTGCAGCTGCAGTATATTGTAATAATAACTATAACAGTATGAGCCTACAACCACTGTTGTTAAATAACAATATTGTCGTGATCACACGACCGGGGCTTGCGATCATATAATTATTATACCTTGGTATAGTAGAGAGTAACCGGCTGGTGCATATTAACACCGAAGCTGCAGTGAATGAAATCCGAATAACAATTCGAGACATAAAATATCTCGACAAAATCGCATAACCGACAGATTTTTCCGTATGATAACGACCAAAATCAATTCGTAAAAAAAAATGCTCAGATTCAGATAGTGGCAAAAGAGGTGTAGGGAGATGTAGTTAAATATATTTTGCTATGCCAAAAGATTTTTCAGTCTACATAAATGATGTGCCGTGCTCGATTATTTAGCGTGGAATGGCACTTAAAAGGATGAATAGGAACAGATAACGCACACCTATAATATACTAGGCCATAGTAAATATAATTATAACTTAAAAGTTATAACTTTTTAAGTGCCTACATGATTACACCAATATAAAGTCATACAACAAGAACAGCTCAACTCTCCAGCAACAGCTGAGTCGACTCGACATTAGCTTCAATCAAACCTACGACCATACCTAATGGCCAATAGAAATTCGATCTCAAGCTGTGAATATTCCAAGATTATATAAACTCACAGTTGTCGTATCTCACAACCTTCCTCGAAGAATTCAAGTCACTGGTCACCCCACCGAATTTTCTTCTCTCAACAGTAATAAACAAAATGAACAGTCTCAACCAACGATTCAAATCCTCTTGTCAACAGCCTCAAAACAAATTTCTGGTAGCCCACCCAAACGACTAAAAAGAAACCGCAGGACTCTTTAATGAAATAACTCATTTAGTGGTGCCGTCACTTGGCCACTTCCCCTCTGATGTCCTTATTATTCCAACATTCCATCTCACATTTAGTCAATGTACTTATAATATATATATATCGTACGGGTTGTAAATATAATTTATATATTTTTTTTTAAATACTTTACCAATAAACCAGTAGGTAGGTAAAGCTGTATTGGTATCTAATTATATTATAATCATATTTATCACGCCATGTATAAAATATATTATGGTTCACACTATCGTAAAAATTCGTTTGGAGAAGATTAGATTAATATTATTGTTCGGGAATACACCAAGTCTCCGAAAGATATAATACTTAAATAAAGTAACGAAATTCTTTTTTTTTTTTTTTAGAATAAGTTTTTACGTTTCCAAGAATTATTATTAGAAGTCCTATGGTCGCAGGTTTATAATTCCAATTATATTTAGAATTTTTTTTTTTAATAATTTGTTTTTTATCCTTGCAAAAGTTTGAAAAACTTTTAATGGAATAAAGTATATCAAATAAATAAAAGACTGTATTTCGCGAGTTAGTGTATATCATTAGCATTTACATGTTTAAGCGTAATAATTGCTCAAGTTCTTTAAGTCAGTTTTCAAAGGACAAATTATTTCCATCAAAACTGCTTAAGACAAACGGTTAATTATTATTTAATGAGCACATGATTTTTATTTGGTTTTACGTATTGTGAAATCCAGTATGACAATACTACGCAGAGGAAATACCAACAAACAATGAAAGGAACGGATAATTGTATTTATAATGGTTAAATGGTATAGTATTAATTTGTGTTCTTTAATATTATGATTATTGTTTTAATTTTTAATTTTTACAGTTAAAAAAAAACATTTACCTACTCATAACGTTAAAATTTGTATATTAATTTTGTTTTTCAAAACAAAATTGCGCATTTAAAACAACTTGTATTAATATAATACTAACGATAAAAACATTTGTTATAGAATTGTATTTTCCAAAAAAAGAAAAGAAAACAATGAAAATTTCACCGTCTGAAATAAACGTTATTTTACTTTTTGTTCGTTTTGAAAACAATACAGCAGGTACCTAAATATATTTTTACTTTAAAACATTTAAAAAAATTCTATCGCAAAGTGCTCGCCGCGTACCATCCAATTGATAAATCAACCACTACAAGTATAAAAGTTCTTTAATGATACATTTCTGTTTTATGTTAAAACCGCGTTGCCTTTACACCGGTACATATTTCAACAAGTCTTCGAACACTTGGCCCAGCTGATGCTGTACGCCGCAGGTTGTTTGCTTTCAAATTGTATATAATATATCCAAGAAAAATAACCATTATTCTTAGTTTAAATACAATTTTAATGAAATACTGTACTGAAAATATTGGATGGTTATTGGTTATGGTCCGTTTTTGACGATAAAAATATATTTGTATATTACAATAATAATTATTGTTCGGTCCAGCACACGATTCCACGGCGGCAAAGGACAATAATATAATAATATTATAACGTACCTATCACATATTATGATGTAACAAACGTGCAGTTGTTCGAAAGTTTGAACTAAAACATTTTCGGTTTTTAAAAACACGTCCAATGCAAACCGGTAAATATTTTGAATTATTATCGAGCTTGACGAAATAATCGTTTATAAATATAACTCATATACAGGTAGATAATATGAATATTATTATTATTATAGTGTTATCTATGCCTATATATATTATGTTTAATCGTGTTGAAAATTGTTCGTATTCATTACACCGCGTATGACCCGTAGGTGCACGCATTTATTTAAAACATTTTTATTTTCTCCGCGAAAGCGTTCACAGCTCAATTCAACGGTCTTATTCGCGTCCGCCACATTGTCTTATGCGCGCCGTACACCGCCACTGTAAGCCGAACGGTATTACGTTTTTTTTTTGTTTTTTTTTTTATGTATATGTGTTCGACTAAAATCTATTGTCAAAACGAAACGAAAAAAAAATGAAAAAACATAAAAAAAAAAAAAAAAAATGACACCGGCATTCGACCCGACGCGTGCGTTGTATAATACGCGCCGCACATTACGGTAGCAGCCACACGATTTATGAAGTCACCGGGACACGCAGTGGTATAATACGACGACGACGACGACGACGACGATGACGAGGAGAAGGGAGGACGTCATATTTATTAAAAATGTATATACGGTTGCGGTATATATATTATAATGTTCACAACCACTTTATCATTGTTTTATTATGAACGTTGCATAGTAATAATAATAATATGCGTAGACTATATTATTATAATATTATAATTTATTCGCGGTTTTTGATAAATATGTACGATTTTAGAGCGGGCAAATATCGTCCCCGTTTAGACGATAGGTGTATTATTATATTTTTAATGCATATCGTGCCATGATATATTATTACGATAGGCATATAGGTGGTATAATATCATATCAACTTTAATATAAATGGTTTTCGGTTGATATCGTTTTAAAATTGAGACAGTTTTGAAGAATCGTTATTAAATATTATAATCATTAGCAACTATTCAATTATTTAAATTTAGGTGGAAAAAACTTTATCCATATCGTTGTGTAAGGTATACACGAATAACTATTATATTCCATATAAAAATGTGTTAGAAAAAATATTGTAATGCTCTTGTATTATTGACAATATATTATGTCAATATAATTATATAAACGTTAAATAGATTGTCATGATATAAATTTGTAATTTTTATTTCCTAGTTTTCCTAATTTTTTATTAATTTGTATTGAAATACAGAGTTTTTGTTATTATAAAAAAAGATTAATACTTCTAAACTTGATGTCGAAGTTAAACGAAACTGCAAAGTAATTACTGATAATTAAACGTTACTTATAAAGAAAAGTTACTATACTAATAATCGGCTTTAAAAAAAAATAATAAAAAAATACGTTTAATTTCTAATTACATTTTAAAGATGGTAACTTTTTTCAAAGCAGTTCTGAAAACGGTATTTATCGAAAATGTTAATATCACATTCTTCAGAGGGACTAGAATTATGTAAAAATATACGTAAATTAGTGAAATGTCAAAACGTCCACCTGGGTACATTCGTAGAACTTATACCGTAGTAGCTCATCCCTAACGTACTGAAACGGGAAAAAATAAAAAAACAAAAAATATTTTTATGGACAGTGAAAAAAATCCTTGGCTGTAAGGCAACGTTCTACCTATTTGTAATGTGCGCACACAAATACACAATCTAAGTTTAGTGAGCGTTTACATTTGTACACACTATACACACTGACAACAATGGCTATGAACTAATTTCGGTTTCTTTTGCGACGCGGTACGCGCATTTTCTACTCGTTTTTTTTTCCGTTCTGTTTCGAGTTACTCGTTCAAACAAATTGTTTTGAAATCGATATAAAATATATAATTTAATATTCCTCAACGTTTCTACGACCATAATATACTGTGTACTATACCCGTACAATGTAATTTATGCAGGCCTGTAGCTAGGGCAGGTACGAGCAAGTCGTGCGCTGCTTTAGGCCGGCAAAATTGTTTAAAGAAATTGAAGGGGTAAAATTAAAAATAAATAACGGTGACAAATGGATGACAATAATTATTTTCGCTTTAGGGCGGAAACGTCTCCATAACGGCGGGCCTGATTTTACGAAGTACACGTCATATTATTTAAAAACTGTTTTTTTACTGTGCATATTATGTAACTAATAATATTAATATTCTGAGCAAGTCTGCGGGTACATTTCCAACGGTATGTTTTTATTCGTATGAAGCCGCATATTATATTATATTAAAACGTATCGGATGCGTAATAATTATCGAACAAATAGATAGGTAGGTAACACGTTTCAAGCACAAAAGACGACGTTGTTGCTGCGTGCGATGTGTATATAGGTATAATATAATATCGTGTCCGAACTTTCTGTTTTGTTTTTTTTTTTTCTTTCTATATATCGGTCGAGACGCTATGAATAACGATTCGAGCACTTTAGTTGCGCAACGTCGGCGCGATGATAAAATACGTACAACGCCGAACCGAATAAACGGTAGGATCGTATTATTATTATGCGGGCCCCGCGGGTCTCGTGTAAAGAAAATAACAAAAATAATGGAAAAACGTGCGGAAAAAACGTCGAAAAAAGTCGAAAGTCCGCCGGTAATCAGCAAAGCATTCATCGAAAAGCGTACGCCGCCGGAGACGCACACTAATTTGTTACGTACTACATATAGGCGGCGGCGGCGGCGGGCGATAGGAATGCAGAACGACATCCGAGACGACGACGCGCGACCGAGTCAAGGCCAAAGTCACTTTCATATTTTCTTGTGCTCCGTCTTTCGGGTTCCACCGAAACGATCGTTGACCGTGAAATCAACTCGTTTTACGATTTATTATCATCGTCATATTATAATATACACTTACGGATTATAAGCACAGATATCATCATAATAAAAAAAAACACACTCACAATGTCTTCGATTATAATGATTGTAATATTATACACGAAAAAACAACGTTTTATATAGTACGTAAACAACACCCGTTCGGACATATCATTACGATTACGAAAAGGGCTCGTGAGTAATAGAATAATATTAAATCAGCCGAAAAAAAAAATACCACTAGCGTGATCCCAAGATCAATATTAAAAATATTAATATTGCGTAACATTAAAATCGTCTATCGTATACATAATATTATTATTTTATCGTAAACTGTTCGTATTGGAATATTCGGAGAGTCGCCGGCGATTTCGATGACAATCGATCACTGTCAATAACGAATCGTGATCCGCGGTAGGCGGCGCGCGCACGCATTGTCGCGGACACGATACAATTAATATAACGAAATAAAATAAAGACAAACAAACGGCGTTGGTGGAAAAACAACGGTTTTTTATGCCGAGCGCTGACCTAATAACAAATGTGCACACTCGTATACGGGTACGTGTTCAGTCGATAATAAATAATAATGACGAACCTCAGATTTTCGAAAGTGAAACAGTCGTCACTGCCAGTAGTTGTTCAACACCGCACAGTGGACATCACGCGTGGTATTCGGTAACACGTTTTCGGCACGAACATTTGAATAACAAAAAGAATTGATTTTTCACGACGATAAACGCATGCGTTTTACTATATTATATTCACACCGTTGACAATGTAGTCCGATGCACGCATTATATTATTGTTGTTCGTGAAACGTATTCTCGCTTTCGTTTACCGAAACTAATATAAATAATAATAATAATAATAATAATTGTTCTCTTCGGGCTACGACGTAGGTATTTCGTAATGGTCCCGTGTATGCCTATATAATATTATGACATAATGTGTTCATATTTTTTAGGTCTGCAAACGCAGCTGTCCGGTGGCTGCACCGGTCGATGTTTGGATTGTGTGTGTCGATAAAAAATTTTAAAAAAATGAACGACCCGGTCTCGCCCTCTTTCGAACAATATTTGTATCTCATATTGTGCGCGGAGTGAAATCCGATTCGAAAAACCAACATCCGTCCCGCGCAACTGTCCGTCTGCCTATACACTATAATATAAGAGCCCCGAAATCTATAAAATCATAATATTTTCACCCACCCCCCGCGCGGGGAGGCAAATGAAAAAAATAGTAAATGACATTAATGGAAAAATAGCTGCCGATGAATTGCACCCGAGTTTGATTTTTTTGTTTTTACTTTCCTCGATAAAAACGCGCAGTTTAAATAATTACGTACACACTTACAACGGATACGCGATGGTATCGGCCGCACGTGATTTAGTATAATATGATTGGTCTCTGATGGCAATAAAGTCGGCACGTTGTGTTTGGGTGTAGTGAATAATTAAGGTAAACACTCGCGTGCAATATACAAAACATAAAATAAAACAACTTTAATTAATATTATAAGTATAATATAGTGTAGGCAAGCGTATGACCCGTGGACCGTGGTAGGTATAAGCAGTAATATAACTAATAAGCAGGGTTCGGGACTTATAGCATTTGCATACTTTTTTTATTTATTGTAAAATTTAGCAGAGCGCGAAATAAATTCATTTCTCAATGCTGTGATACCAAATCTAAAATTTGAATGTGCATATTTTTGCATATTTCATCGATTTTGCAGGAAAGTGCTTATTTTTGCGTTATTGTGTTTATTTGGCATGTCTTGGAAAATTATTCAAAATTTAAACTTTACAAATTTCAACCTTTCTAAAAACAAAAACAGTAATGTAATTTTTTTGTACCTATTTGCTATATACAACTCACAACTCCTTATAACTTTCGTAATTAGAAAATACGATGGCCCGTATTGGCCGTATCGCAATATATTACATTTAATAATTCATTGTAACAATGAAAGTAAGACACATAAATGTAAAATTATTGATTTAAATGAAAAATTTAATTTTTAATTTTTCCAATCATTTTATAGTTGACAAATAAAATTCAAAAAACTCGAAAACTCAAGAAACAAATTAACAATCAGTTGATTTTTTTAAAAATTGTTTAAGTTACACTAATTGTAATTAATAATTATTAACAAAATAATAAATATATTAAATGCATATTTTTAAATTTTTTATGCATATTCTAGGGTTTTTAAGTGCATATTTTAGCGCTTATTATTGTGTTTTTAAGTGCTATAAGCCCCGAACCCTGCTAATAAGTATACGCAAACTATTATCGTCGTTTTCGACTATTGACTACCCGACAAAAATTATCGTTCGAGAATTCTAAAAATTGTTTTGAGCAGAATTAAATCCGCCCAAAACGAGAGCTTGCCCGTAACAGCTTATATTTCTCTGCTCACTCGTATTGCTGCTGAAAATCCTAAAATACACAAAATAAACACAACATTCATTGGTTAGAATCATAATTTTATATATTTAAGTTTTGAATTAATTTTCTTCTTGCGATATAATACTTTCGAACTCTCGATAATAATGTTTGGTACAGTTAAATATAGGTTTATGCGATTAAACTTTAATTATTATAAATAATACAAATATTATTAGGTTTTAATAATAATATTTACACAGTCTAATGAGAAATAGTTGGTCAACTACGATCATTAATAATTATGCACAAACATAATATTTTATTGTTTGTGATAAATAATAATATTCTAAGTTTCTGGATAATTAAAACTGTTTTTTGTATAATTAGATATTGAGATTGCTTGAAAATATGTTGCAAATAAAATATACTCTTCCGAGGTATATTATTGGTAAATACTTAAATTAGTATAAAAACTCACGCAATAATTGCCAATTAGCCTCGTTCCGTTACTATCATTGTTGTGCTCAATTAGTGATTTCTATGATAGTACATCTGAGTGAAATCATGTGTCTACATTAAAATTAATTTACTAATCATAAATATTTATCACACTGTGTATATTATATATTTTAATTACAAACAAATTTGGTCTGATCTGGTGATGGACGATATAAAAAAAAAAACTTAAATTATTGTTAACTTCATTAATATACCCAATTTTCAAGCCAAGACCATGATGGTAATATTAGTAGGTATAATAAGCAATAATATACTAACGTGTAATACTTTATCTTTTCAAATTTTATAATGTGAACTTAAATTATTATTATTTATTTATTTTTTTTTTGTTTATTCATAAACTTTATACAGCAATATAATGGAATAAATATTACATATATAATTTGATTTTACCAACCAATATCGTATAATAATTTGTATTTTTACGTGTATTGGTTAGTGGCTAAGTATGTATATTTGAGCCGTCTATTAGGCTTTATACGTTTTATAGTCGACTTGATAATTAAAATTAAACTGAAAGCGTTTAAGTTTTATTTTTTTGATGAAAATAATATTAAATACCAATACCTCTGTATAGGTGCGTTAATTATGCTTACTAATATTATAATAATTTTCATAGTCTAGAAAATATATTTATTTTTTTGTATGTGTACCTTTAATAATAATATATTTCACGAATAAAATTATGACTAATTAGTACTATAATGGTACATTTAACTTTTTAAATACATGGAATACATAATTTTTTTCCATTTTTGAAGTACAAAACAAATATAATGTACCTGCTACAGAACAATTTTTTGAACAGTTATCACTCATGATTTCAATAAATACTAATGTTTTGAAAAATATTTTTTGTACTCATATAGAATTTGAAGTCATTATAAAACAATATTTTTTACTTTTTTAAACTAACACATATATTTTTGGTTTCATATTCCGTGACAGAATATTTATCTAAACATTTTGATTTTCAAAAGTCTAATTTTCAACGAGTAGTTTTTAGTATTATAGCTATATAGTCAGTTGTGACACCACAGGAAAATCAAATTTACTAGTTCGAAATTCAATTTGTTTACGCATCGAAATTTTTAAAAAAATATTCTGCTTTGGAATATGAAATTACGTTTTGTATGCTGTCGTTCAAAAAAGTAAAAATAATATCGATAATACATAATAAACTAGGAATTTTTTTAAAAATCGGGGTTCGTCGTGACTTCCAAATGTGTGGAAAAAAACCTTTTCATATCAATGAATGTTCAATAATAATTACCCAGTAAACTTATTAATTATTACTATAACTGTATGTTCATAAGGCCATGTTGGCGTGTACCAAAACTGACATCGCTAGCTTTAAACCATAACCACAGTATTATTTATTATTTCAATTATTGTTGACAATGAACCCAAAATAATTTACAAATCTACGGTAATTCGTATATCGTACCGTTGTAATATTCTGTAGATAATATTATAATAACACGTCAAGTTCAAACTTTTTCCAACTACGTACCTTCATTAATAATGTTATATCAATATTCGTCGTGGGAAAATGCTTATATTAACCTTTTACGGATCACGACAGTATTGTAATAATATGTATATTAGGTATATTATTAACTTTCGTGCTCTCGACAAAAGTTAATAATCACATAATAATATAATATACGTATGTCAATAGTAATGGTCGGCTGTCTATCGGGATTACGATATAGAAAGTATCTACATTGAAAGGACCTGTAGAATATGCCGGTGATGTTTGCCCCGTGTCGATAACTAAAAATAAACTATCATAATATATATTATCCGTCTTGAGTTTGTCTCAGACCTATAATAATATTTAGGGCACGGATTTCAATGCATTTGCATTTTTTTGGGGGGGATATTTTAAGCGATGCTTTCCAAGCTACAAATATGTTTCAAGTACTTCGCGATGTAACCACAATCATTTTTTGGGGCATTTTTTGACGGTTTTAATGCATTTTTTAATTTTTAGGACATTTTTAACCTATTTGTCGTATTACGACTAAAAAAATTGACCTCATTGAAATATAAGTACTACATAGTAGTATAGTACTACGTAATAATAATTATTTTCATTTTTAACTATTTTAACTAATTTAACATCAGGTTTTCCGGTTTTTACAATCTTTATGTCATACCATCCAATTAGCCGATTTTAGTTCCTCATTTTTTAATAATAATTTAATTTGAATTTATTTAATAAATAATGCATTTTTTGAAAGGTCATTCTTTGTTATTTTTAAGGTATTTTTTAGAGTTTTTAGGTCATAAATGCATTTTTTGAAAGGGCATTTTTTGACATTTTTAGGGCATTTAAATCCGATCCCTAATAATATTATATTATGCGTCGATTGAAGACGAAATCAGCTATCGATAGCGTCAAAAAAACGACGGTGTTTATTATTGAGACGGTTTCTCGTATTAAATACTTCATATAAAAGATTGGTTACATTATATCGTTTGGCGATTTCAATAATATTACATTATTATATCGCCGCAATAGTTACGATAATATTGTGACATCTTAGAACTTCTGCGGGGTGTTGATGTTCGGGTAGAGCGCTTTCGTACGTTTTCGTATTATCGTGTTATGAGTATATTTATGACGCATTGAAGCGGCAAAAAAGATACTGAACGATAATGATATTATATTATCGGGTGTCGATAATAACGATATCGATAATTTCGATAAGAATACGACGATGACAATCGACTGTATCGCAAATGAATAACAATAATATTAGCCGTGCAGTTTGTGTCGGAACAGGAACAGTGGTTTTTCGCACGCGTTTCGCCGGACGTGCAGTATATAATATTATGAAGAAAAAACAAATAATGAAAAATGGTTGTGGGTAAGAAAAAAAAACGCTATATATTATTACCTAAAGCGTATACATACCTGCCACGTCTCGCTCGATGTTGAATATTTTCGTTTCGAGTAAGGGGGGAAAAAAACACCGCCGGGAAAACGTCTCGGAATATATTTTTTTTCGGCACCATTACGACCCTCTCTAACCAGGTAACCTTCGTCGTCGAGCCGGTATACCGAAAACGCCGACGTCATCGTCCCGGGGCCGCGGGCGTTATCGCGTAGCGTCTTCTCTCGGCGTACAACACTCGCCGCAGCTCCTGTACGCCGACATCATACACCTATATTTCGGGATTTCTTATCGATTCCAGCCGACCTCTATTTTTTTACTGGAGAAAACAGTGTACATCGATAGTTGCCGCCGCAGAGGCCGTCGCGAGCGTGCAGGTTATAACCCATGTCGATGCCATATTCCATAATAGGCGTATGATATTATGTATCGGCGTCGTACATTCGTACTGAAAACCTAGCCCGGCCGCAGCTGCGAAGACGCAATAATAATTAATATCGTTTAAAAAACCGTTTAGACGTTAAGAACGAGATCAATCGAGTAGGTGCGGTAAACCGGTAAAAAGTATACCTTCGCCGCTTTTTTCTTTGGTTATTATATTATATTGTTTTATAATATAGAGAAACTCTAAGTCTATAATTATTATTATTATTATAAGTATTTACGCGATATCGAAGCAAAACGAACGATAATATTACAATATCATAATATTATTTCAAACCCGGTCGGCTTGATAGTACGCGATTTGGAACGGGCACGCATTATAATATTATGCGAACTGCAGAAAATAGAGGAGAGTTTTTTACGCGATTGTCGGAAAATTGGTACGGTTGTTTTGAACGTGGAATATTGGTACGGTCGTTAAAAATCAGGGTTTCTTAAACTATGAAATACAATCATAAAGCATTTACACATTAGATAAGTACTGCATGAAATTGTAGGGAAGTATTAATCTAATCTACAACGGCAAATGACAATATCGATAACGATGAATAAAGATATTTTATAGGTTTAATGCGACCTGGTACAACTGCAACGTTCAACTTATTGCCACGTGTCCACAATTTTCAATTTTAATTTTTGTTATAATGGAAAGTTTTAAAACTAACTGAAAAGGGAAATGAATTAATGTCGTACAAGAATTATTCGTATGTAATTTTAAGAAAAAATAATAATACTATTAGGTGGAAATGTTCACAAAATACAACATTAAAATGTCCGGGAAAAATTACAATGAATTATTGTGAACTATTATGAATTTATATTTAATTTTGACAATTTGTAATTTTATATTTAATTTTTTGAACCACTGAAAATAAAATATTTTATAGTACCGATATTCCGCCTATTTCATTTCTTTTGTTCAAAACACAAAAACTGTACCAATTTTCCGTTTACCTTTTTACGCGTCGCGTGTGCGTTTTACACCTGCAGGACGCGTGGGAGTTTGAAGGGGGCGAGCGTATAGGGACATAGTTACCCCAGTTGACTTTTTTCCAATTATAATATACTATGCGGTTTTCCGCCGTTTATTGGTTCAGGTCAACGGTCCTAATATTACGATTTGCCAACACAGTAATAATATTATCCAAATCAATATTCAATTTACGAATACGTTTTTATTCTATTTCGGACGTCGAAATGGAGATTGTGGGATTACTGCGCGCAGGAGACGGCGGTGAACCTAACCTGGGTGCGTTCCTCGGGCGACGTCTTGACTTATAGATATACAATTATTTCAGTTATTTTCTATACTATATTGATATGCTGAAATATACAATATATTTTATCTATATAAAAAATAACATTTAAACAGCATTAATATTATATTGATGTAAAATTGTTTATCCACCTTCAACAGTTCTTGTGTCACGTGCACCCTTGTCACAGTACGCATAATATAATATGATACAATGAATGGTAAAATATGTGAAGCACACGTCAAAGCCAAAGACTCGGTAAGTCGCATCATCAATATGATTATAGCGAGTGGTGCGTATAGCGTGAGAATTAATAAGACCGAACGCACTTTGGATTTCTAAAATAGGTTCCTAGAAAAAGAAAAATAGTAATAACGACAATAAAATATATTCACGACGACTTTGAAAACACGTATTTTAGAGATATAATATAATATGATATTATGATACTATTATGCGCGTAGACGCGAGTCGTGTACGAAGACGGGTATACGTAAATCACGGGAGACTTCAAGGTTCGATTTTCGGGTGCAAAGACCTATACCTACCGGATTATACATCACTATCACTATCGGCATTATTGTTATTAGGTATAATTGTGACGTCGGTGTTCTATTGCCGCAGAGGGTGGTCAACATCGTCTACACCGCACGTGTAGTGTATTAATTTATTGTATACTTTCACTCGTCCGGGATTTAGGAATTCCTGCTGCAGTGTTTACAGCTATGGAGACTGAGCAGCCGACGACGACGACGCGACGACGCGGCACAATAATAATATTATATTATACCATATAATATATTGTAATGACCGCGTTGTAATGACTGCGTTGTACCCGAAACGATGATTTATGAATCGCAATCCGATAAATCATTATAACATCAATAAATATGATATCGTATACGTATAATATTACATAGGTACGTCCGTAGATGACCGTGCGCGAGAGACCGGACGTGAATTTATAATGTTATAACATTCGTAACGATCCCGCGGGCTCTGCAGAGATTGGACTCGTATCAAAAACGATACGCCGTTATTGCGCGAAGGTGTCCCCCGGCCGTGAGTGATGTGCTTTTAGCGGGTAAATCGCAATTAAATCGACAGTTTATAATATAATAATACGCGCTACGTCGGGCGGAGGGGTACGCCGCATAATATTATTATTATCGTACGATAAAAACTATATATATTCGAATTCGTTGGAGCCCGAATGAAAACCTAGTGGTGCGCCGACGAAAAATCAGCTGTTGATTTTAATTTTAAAATCCTAATATCATAACAATAGACGATCGCGTACCTATCAGCTATATTACGTCGCAGACTCGACGAGAAAACAGTATACAGGCCACAGGTGATCAGGCCGACCGCGCTCGTCCCTATTTCTTCAAAATCCGATTTTTGGAATTTTTTAATAAGCGTTTAGTCTTTGGATCATATCTGGTGGAGATATAAATACTTCTGTTTTTCAAATGAGAAACTCCCCTTTTAGACTGTAAATTATTTAGCAGATAATTTTTCTGAAAACTTTGACGTATCAGAATCAAAATTCTCACGAGTAGTTATTGAGTTATTTAACTGTGTGTATACTGGCTAAAGATAATACCTAGGTCCATGATAACGGGTTTGGAAGATGTGGGGGCTGCAGTGATTTGAATATATTTTGATTGATAAATTGTAAGAATCGTCCATGTACTTATAGGACCTAAATACTTTAGGCCCAATATTACAACTTTTTATAATTTTTTAAAACCATTTTTAAGGACTTAGCATAAATAATAACATTTTAATTACAGGTAAGCTACAAGTACTTAAAATTACATCAAAATTTCAAAAAAATTACCCAGTTCGTCATTAACAGTAAAAAAGAGATCTTGTAAAACAGAAATTTCCATCAACAAAGGACACTCCTTAGTTGAACAAAAAAAAATAAAGAATTTGAAAATATAGTCTCTGGGTATAATACTAGTATTTATAATCAATAATATTATATAAAAATATATAAGATCAGAATAAATATTATTAAATAAAAAAAGGGTAGTGAAAATTCTTGGTGGATTACCCTGGTATAAGTAAAAACAGAGAGATTCGACATTCGATTTTCAAAATAAAAACAATTACTTCTCCCTTAATTTGGGAATTGTATCAAGTGTCAACAGAATAGGTTTATCCATTTGTTTGAAAATTAACAAACCGTGAAAACGGTTTTTAGTGACAGCTTTCGTTTGTTGCGAGGGAGCAATAAAACTAAGAAATAAATACATCCGAGCCCGGCGAACGCTATAATAATATAACATAAACAGTATCCATTACAAAATACAAGATCCCCTCGAAAATATATTATTATATTATAATGTCGTGCGTATTTTAATAAATAAAGCGTTCAAATACTTAATTATTATGCGATATTATATTGCTCGGAGGTTTTTTTAGTACACTTCTCGGAATTTTTTCTTTCGTCGGGGAGTTATATTACAGTTCGCGAGAATCCCATTCAACTGCAACTTACTGTTGTAGTCTTAAGTTATCGTAATCATTACGTTATTACGTCCAAGGTGACACTACAGACGAATCGCTTCGATGGTCGGTCGTATGCAGAGCGCGAATGTTAAAATAATTATTATAATATATTGTTTGTGTATCACATGACACTGCATTGCGCATTCCAGACTTTTGTCACAATGTCGCTTTCCCGTGCTTGACGGCTGCTTTTGGTATTTCTTTTTTAAATTTACATAATGGTTTGAGTCAGGCGTGAATCAGCCGCCTACAAGTTTAGGACAGCAATGTTGTGACAAAACTGCAGGTGCAAAGAAAATAGGTAAAACTAAGGAGACAATGGGAAAGTTTAGGAAAATTGTAGAAGATCAACCGTGTCAATTAAAACCTAGAATCATGTTGATATCGGTGCATTTTTTAAACAGGTCTTTTTTTTGTCACATTTGTCAATTACTTTTTTCGTTATAACATTGCGTAAATCACCTAAAAAAAATCGATAATTATTGCTGACGACATTTTTTCACAATTATCCACGTGCTCCGAATTTACTAAAACCGTTAAAAAATCACATTTTAAATTTAAGAAACAGTAGTGTAGTTTATAAAAATAAAGTAACTGAACTCGGTTTGGAAACAATTTAGGTTACCGTGGTTTAAATATAACACTGTGTTGTAAGGTAATAATAAGTTAGAAATTGAAACCCACCACATAATTATTGATAAAAGCAGTTCGTTTCAGACAATATTTGACGTTTTACAAATTTGTGTGTTCTAATTGTTGACACAACTTTTGGAGAAAAGGTTATTGAACAAAGCATTAATTACTTTATATGTAGGTAAGGAAGATGTAGATATTTACATAACAATGAATTAAATAAAACAGTTTCAATAGTATATCTCTCCCTATGCAGACCATCAATTAAGGACAACGAACAGCTTAGTATACTTGGTCTTTGGAAATGACTTAATAAAAATAAATTACCTAATTGATGTATTTTCCGATTTATATAATATTGTACTTAAAATGTATTTAACTGTACCGAATTCAAACTGTTCAGCCGAAAGCGCTCAATAGAGTTGAGGACAAATACGGATTAACTTGAAACTAAGGAAATTTGACTGCGCTCGCGATATACTTACATCCAAAAACGACATTTATCAAACAATATTAATAATGAAAAAATTATTGACGAATTTCGCCACAAGCAAAAGCAAGGAGAAAGCTTTGACATTTTAATATATAAATGCATTTTATTATTTATTTCCATGTATATATACAGAGCCGGCGAGAGAGTGGGGCAGTAAGGGTCAGAGCCCCGGGGCCTGGACCTCCGGAGGGGCCCGTTGTTAGAGGCGTATTTAGGCACAGGTGCACAGGCCCTGTAGGCCCGGGCCTAGAGCTGTGACATTTGCAGGAGGAGGACAAATTTTACTAATATTTTGAGTAGAAAAAATATTTTTATACAAATTATATATTTATATATTATACAATTTACAATTACAAGTTAAAGCGTAAACGTTATAAGTGCTACATACAGCTTTATCAATCTCAGTAAAATAATTATATATAAGTAAAAGTGTCCGGAAATAATCAGTCCCGGGGCCCACCAAAGCTCTCGCCGCGGCCGGCCCCGTTTATATATATTAATTATTATAACTGGTCGTATATTGTTATATAGTTTTTTTTTCTTTTAAGGTCTCGTTCAAAACGTTGGCCCTTGCGCCTCAAAATGTCAAAAAATCCGGACTCGACACGCATTTATAGTAAAAGTCTCGATCGGCCGCCGCGGAGGGTCGCGAAAAAAAAAAGGCGATTAGAATATTCTTCGTATACCTAACCGATTGAAGTGCGCTGCAGACGGACACGGAAAACAAAGTTTGCCGCGCGATGTCGCGCTAATCCCTAAGCTTGGAAAATTTCGCTGCACCGAATACGCGACACGACAAACGTACAATAATAATAGTTATTATTATTATACAGTCGTACAGAGAATAATATTATAATATGCTGTTAGAAAAACTCGCGAGCGCACCGTTTTTATGTAACCGTTTCGAGTTAATTCCGTTAAATATTATTCTCGCTTGCACCGCGTCAAACGGCCGGAACTTCGAGTGCCGTTTATTTTTGGTCTGCGAATGGTTTAATTACCGAACAGCACGTGTGTATACACCGCGATTCACTATATTACGATATAAGGTAGCTGCACGTTCGACCCTATAATAATAATCGTTCCGGATTTGTTGATTCGACTTCATTAAAACTTGATTCCGTCTTAAATCTTAACTGATTATAACATATGACATTATACATATACAGGTATTATGAATTACATAAATACATTATATTATATTAGGTAAAGTAATTATACCTATACCTTGAATTACCGCTTAAAGATTTTAATTGTCCGAATGTTACAACACTATATTTGCTAGTCATATTAGTACTGTAGTACTAACTCTGCAGCACTATTATATTCATGACCTAAAATTAGCAAGTACCGTGTAATAGTTCGGCTGATCACATTGGTCAAAGTGAAGCAATCATCCGTGAGAACAAATGTTTTTTTACAGAAATTTGTAGAAAGGTAGAGAGTCAAAGTTTTAAACCGTAAAAACTGTATTAAAAGAGAAGGTTTAAACATTATACCTATAACCTATAACGGAAAGAACATTTTTAACTTAATTCGTTTAAACTAAAATAGCGAGATTTTTATTTTTTGTTTCTTCGACGCGTGGTCAAAATAGTTAAGTACTCTGTTCTTCGTTTGTTGTGGTTTTAACACATCTTTTTAAACACGAGTAGGCCAACTTTGCGATTAAAAAGTTGGTTTTGTAAGTAAAAAGCAGACTCGACAATAATTTTGAAATTACGGATTCATAAGCAAATCAATAAACACTGCGTGCGTCGGTCGATACCAATTTAAAAATGTTAGGACAACTCGGGTGGGCTGCTCGAAGTGTAGGCTCACTCGTCCGCGTATTTCGTCCTCAGTCCATTAACTGCCGACTGACCGACTCTCGAATTCTGAAAGTGAACTGGCAAATCAACTCGCAATCAACTCGCCACATATCGGTGAAGATTTTGAGCCGACACGCCAAAGCGGTTGGGCCAACTGCGTTTTAAAACGATCGCAATCGTCGTTCGTTGTGGCGTTGTGCGTCTTCGTCGGCGCGGAACGTTCTCGGACGATAATATTAATTTTACAGTTTACCGATCGGACGAGAAGGCGCGATGCGTATTTACGCGTAATTCGTAGCGTTTTAATAATAATAATAATATTATTATTATAATCGTGTGCGACCACGTCGGAGTTTCCGTGTGCTGCGAGTCTAGACATCTGGGGCACTGACGCAATAATTTTGCGTACATAACGTCATTATCGTGTTGTTATTCGACATTCGACCGGTCGTGTTTGTTGTCGGGTTCTCGTCCCGATAATCGCGCCGCGCCGTATCCTTATAGTTTTTTGTCCGTCTCGCGTTCGAATAGGAATCCGTTTTTTCCGATTACGTAAAAACAATAACCGTCAGCGAACGCACTTCGAATTCGCACTGCACTATAAATTGTATTACTGCAACTGCATAGTATTATAGTGTTTACCTTTATGATGATAATTTAATATCATGTTAATATATAAATATCGTATATTTTATCGAGTTCATTTTTTATGTTGTTTCAATGCGAGAACCGTTTTGGTTTTCTCGTTATCTGCATTGTTTTTATCTCTTCTCTTTTGTTTTTAAAGATATAATATAGTGCCTATACTCTCGCTCTACAACTCTACCTCGGTGTACGGCGATTTCTAGTATCATTTCTCTATATTTGTTATACCAGCTGTATACCACGTGCATTTCTTGTAACTGAAATAAATAAATAAATGAAATATGTCACCGAACACTCGTGACGTACCGCGAGTGAGAGCGTGTGGCGTGTAACCTGCCGAAGACGATCTGCTCGATGCGCCACCTAATAATAATAATAATTATTATTATTTATTGATATTTTAGTCGTGTTATACTGTTATTACCGACAATAGATTATTCAGGGGCCGCGATTGAATTCCACGCTTTTCTGCAGGTCTCATTATTATAGGTACCCGGGTAACAAAATCACAATAAATTATAATATGACGTTTAGCCCGGTGTGACGGGCTGTTACAATTACCCCCGGTAAATATATACTAGGATATTTTAACATCCCCCGATGCGCCGGTAAATATATCCCAGGATTTTTTTACCACCCTGTAAAAATACACTTTGTTATTTTGACCACCGGGTGAATATGGATCTAGACAAGTATTTACCGGGGGCAATAGAATCCGCTAGGACACCCGCAAACGTTTATCACGACGACAATTATAATAATAATAACAGTAGTATAGTACAACAATAATAATAATGTAACAATAACACAATAATATACCAATACAGAGTCTTCGTCTATATACATTAGTGCCTCTGCGCGGTTCGACCGACGACGGCGATGACTATTATAGTCGGCAGTCGCGTATGATATAATATAATATAATAATTAATAATAAAGCAACGTACTATAAACGTGTATTATTTATGTATAATATAAAAGTAAATACGTATGTATAGATATATATGTGTGTGTGTGTGTGTGTGTGTGTGTGTGTGTAGGTATTTTACTCTTACTGCAGCGCCGTTTGCACACACAATGCGCTAAAATATCGGTCAAATTGAATGTATATAGATATATAGTTATGTGTGTGTGTGTACATTTATTATTATTATTTTCATTACGTACCTGTGTGACTGCTGTCGCGTGTGTCGACTTCAATATGACGAAAACAATATTATTACTGTGTCATTTCACGGGCACGTCATGTGGTGGCAGTGCAGTGCAGTGCGATTTCGTAATATTGGAGTGATTTTCGGCCGACGATTGGTTCCGAATCGAGCCGGTGCATGCAAAAATTAATTTCGGAAAAACCTACCTACCTACGTAATTATATAACTTAACGTCGACATAATATAATATGGACGTGATATAGTGAATACCATATATATAATAATATAATTCCGATTGGTTGTCCGATCGGGCGAAATAATAATCATAATAATACCTAATAGTTTAAGTACCTACGACGACATAAACGCACCGCCGTTGTAAATAGCCGTCCACACGTCGTGCAATATATTATTATATTATTGTCACGCCTATACTCGATATGATAATCTGCAATAATAATAATAATAATAATATTATATTTTGTTTTGCCGAGTTTTAGACTTTATCGCGAAGTTTCATTTACAAAATATGTACGAGTAGGTACCCCGTACAGATTTCTGGCGGCGTTTCGTCGTAAACTGAATTCGTTCGCAATATTTTTCACATTAAATTTCGATCATTTTAACCAGTTTGAGCCATAAAAAAAATTCATAACCGATCAGAGCTCTGAATATTAAAAATAAGGGTATATCTGCAACGAGTGTATGTGTGAGTGTGTCAAAAGCGCTTTTGAATAATGCATATAAGTATATTATAGGTGTAATTAGTGATATTCAGATTTGGGTTACGGTAAGTAATTTAAATTATGTACGTAAAGTTGGCCCTCCGACCGTGACTCGTCGATTCCTTAAAATTCGCAAATTAAAATACCACTGAAAGTCAACAAAATAATTTCTAAAAATCCAAGAACGCACTAATAATAATTTTAATACAACATAAAAATCGTACTAATTTTGTTTTATTATTTGAATTTGATATATTCGTATCATTAACCATTGCAAAATATTAGGCTACAGTCAATTCTAACTTAAAATAATCTATGCGTATAATAATATTATATATAGTATAAAAATTAATGTAAAACAAAATTTGATCGTAACGGTATTTTATGAATAAAATATTAATATTGAATAATCAAATATTTTAAATACCATGTTTATTTAAAACGCATTAAATAAAAAAATAAAAAAATGGAGAATTTCCTTAAAAATTACCAAGAAAAAGGAAAAATGTATTAATTTCGTGTGCTGCAGTATTCTGTGTAATGTGAATCTAGTTTATAGCTGACATAACTTTGTATTAGACCGGTAAAAGAAAACCAAATACCTACAAAATCCGAACCCTATACTCATGATCGAAGAGACCATAAAAAAAAAGAAAAAAAATGAAAGACATATTGATTATATTGCAGGTTTGCTCGAAGATACGATACAATATTATTGATTTACCATTGGGTTTAGACATTTGCCGGAGCAGTACCAACATCAATGTCCGAACTATCGTACGGTCGAGTAATTTATTATAATTAGAATAATTTATGTTATGAAGTAAACAGTAAATACTATATTATAGGTGTACGTGTGTTTTGATCAAAAGTGATTGTTTCTGGTCGTGTCTGTAATGGAGTAACGATCTTAATGGATTTAAAGCTATAATAAAAATAACTACTACTTTTGGGTAATGTTTAAGAATTATCTCGCAATAGATAGAATGCGAGTAAAACAGCAATATTATGATGTTGAATAATTTAGAATATACGTTTGACGACAAGATGTCAATATTGCAACCAGGGACGGATTGGGATATAAATTCGGTCCGGGAAATCTGCAGTACCTATGTCAGCCATTTATGAAAATAATATAGCCGTGGATCAAACTGTTCCCGTGTTTACAAGTTACAATTGATAAAATCATGCAATATTAATAAAATATGATAAAAATACCGTCCATACAGTATGGTTTAAAATTTAAAATTTATAATTAAAATCTGTTATTCTGAAGAAAAAAAGGCACGCTACAGGAGGACCGGCCCACCGGGAAAACTCCCGGTGTCCCGCCGGCCCAATCCGTGCCTGATTGCAACAAAAACAAACATTTTGTCCGTACCGCACCAAAACGCACAAAAAAAAAAATTAATAACAAGGTATACCTTATATTTATAATAATACGAAAAAACTGTACATTAGATAATCGTAAAAGAATATAAATCTTTAAACCTTAATATTTTTGATCCACTAACGTATAAATTATCATAGTAACTTAATAATATTTATTATCTGATATCATATTAATTACAAATCATCCGCAAAATGAAGAATGTGTATTTCGGTGCAATCAACATATTTTTATAACTAGCGATTGTTTTGAAAACATTTCTGTAAAAAGTATATTTTAGATATCCACCTACAATACAATAATTGAGACTATAGTACTTTTACTTGGCTAGTCTTTAATCGTTATAAATAATATATAGTTTCGTTTTACTATTCATTAATTAATACTTTAGTAGGCAGGTCTACAGTTTTAATGTAGTTATATTTTTCTAATATCCATATAGGTTCTCATTTATTTCTCACTTACGTCATATTAAAAGTAAAAACCTACCAAAAACTCCTCATCATCGTGTTATTATTTATCAACGCTTTAAATGTGCACATAGTACACCCAATTTCTTTCAGTAGAAATACTTTCTTCCTTTCTGATGTACAAAATATAATATTATACGTATTATATATATATTTACTATTAGGTATTATACTTACTATTTAGGCACATAATATGTTTATTTTGTTTCATAAGTAGGTCATATGATAATGGAAAACATCGTCTCGTTTAGTATAGTATTCAATTAATTGTACATTTTTAAAGCTGATATAATACTGATTCAAACAGGAACTATAAAAAAAAAATACCACGAGTCCCGAGGGTTTATAGGTCGGCAATTATTTAATTTATACGCTTTTTCCGTAGTCTTAAAATCGTTTCTTATTGTTCGGAAGAACGATCGATTTCGAGTTCATATCGACGCTTCGACTTTTATCGATTTGTGTGCCCGCTATATAATTATGTACACCGAATCTCATACACACGTATCCATTTAAACTTTATTTTTTCAACGCGTGTGTTTGCACGAAGCACTGCAAATCGTATTCAAGAGCGGAACCACCTTTCTTCGGCGGTCGTTTTACACCGAATCAATATTGAAAACCATAAACTAGCTCGTGTGTGTTTTGGCCGTTTTGGGTCACGTTGTCGAACCGTATTCAAACAACCGATACACACACACACACACACACACACACACGAAGGTAGGTACCCGCCGTGGCTTTGTAACGACGAAAATAGAAATCCAAAGACCGATACTTTGGTCGAGTCATCCTCGAATATTAAAAATTCGCCCGTACAATATTTACGCGGCGTCGTAGGATACGCGCCCGACGGCCGCCGACGGTTTCCCGCGCTGTACAACAAGTGGCCATCACAATATATAAACGCACTCTAATCGAAATAATAAGTATACATTCGACGAAAACGCGTAACTCGCCGAGCGGTCACCGGTTTCACGTGATTTTACGGCTATGCATACAGAGCGATTCGCCGATCTCGGTGCTCGGTCGCCCCCTCGAATGAATTCGTTCAAATTCTGATCTTTGGAATTTTTAAACGAGTATTTTATTCGAAAACCGTATAATTTTAAATTCTCGATTTTTTTTTTATTTTGCACTGGGCACTTAAGGAACGTCATTAAAATGTTTACACTAAGAATAACGCAGTCCTCAAAAATGTTTTTTATAAAAATATAAAGTCGATGTAATATTGCCGAATCGGATCTAGTATTTATTTATACTTGGACCATATTTTGTACAAATTAAAAAAGTTGATAGATTAATATTAATTACTAAAATGACGCTCCATATCTTCCATGCAAATCCATTATCGTGGAACTAATACCTATAGTATTATTATCCTTAGTAGTTATATTACATAAAGTTGAATATAGTTCAAAAACTATTAGTTTGAATTTTGATTCCGAGACGTCAACATTTTCAGAAAAGTTATCCGCTAAATAGCTACGTATAGTCAGACAAAAGGGGTTCTAATTTGAGAAATAAATGTTTGTATATCCGAACGACACTCGTCCTTGCGTAACTCAAAAAATCTCAAATATTTGAAAATATGGCCATTGAGTGTAATATTTAAAATTTCCAAAAATCGGAACAATTTGAATTATTGCACTGTCGGGAGCAAAAAAATGGGTTAGCTTGCTTTACGAATCACTCTGTATGTGATATTACGCGACGCATAAAGATTTTACCTATACAAAAATATAACGTAGGTAACATATAATATTATTATTATGCACATAGATGTGGGTGCATTATGAAACGTATATTACTTTCCTCGGCCCGGATTGTTTGATACGAAACGTCATTATATTATTGTGTTGACAATGTGTTAACGAAACGTTTAACGCAATATTTTCTATAGCACTTCACGGTGAATATCATAACATTATACAAATGTAGAAAAAAAAAATTTTACTTGGCATTAAATGATGTATAAACGTTTCGCCTTCTTTATGTTTCTATTTTTTTTTTTTTATCATATTCTACGACATAGGGATTTAATACCATAATGATATATATGTGGTATAAATGTATTACACTCCACGTCTTCGTGAACAAGCGCTGTCAATAGTATTATATTATATTATAAGTTAATAATTGAAGATACAATTAAAATATAGTGTTCGTTTCAACGCGTGGACGACAATATTATTATTCAAAATGTTTAAAAACGAAAAAAAAGACTATTTTCAAAACAAAAATAAAATATTTTCGTAGACATAAAATGATAACGTTATTACATTATATTATTATACGCGGGCTGGGAATTTGATGAATTTCGCATTATTTATCACGCAATGTTGGCTTTGTTAGAAAATCCATTATTGCGTCTGCGAGTAAAAGTATATTATAAAATCGTATTTTGCATTTGTTGGTTCTATTCAATGGGAGAATAAAGTATAAACGCGTCGCATGTTCTTTTCGTATATATAATATGTATGTATATAATTTTTTATGGTATTATATCGCGTACATGATTAATGCGTTATATTTCAAGCCGAGAGCCGATTATTCTCAATTTAATGTTAATTTTTGTTTGATAACTTAAACAATTATGTAATAAAATATAGAAACCCGTGTATAAAGGGATGTTTCAATATTATGACTTTTAGCGCGTTTTTAAATTGGATTATTAAACATTTGTATAGAGTTTTTTAGGGGTGCATTATTAAAAGTTTCCCGTGTTCCGTTAACAATAAATCCGAGTAAAAATATCGTTGCGTTTAGGTACGTTTTCACGACGCCGCCGTGCAATTCCATTAAAAAAAAAAAAGAAGAAAAATGGTGAAATCGCGCCGTTTATTAAAATATTTTATAGTGGGTTACACAACATAATAATATATACGGACCTGTCTGTAATAGGTTATTACACGAATGATGTGTAAAGTACTGCGTGTGTGCTGACGACAAAAGTGTGTCTCATTGAGAAAGACGTACAAATTATATATTATGTTGTGCGACTTGTACGCGGTAAACGGTGAATGACAAGAAGAAAAAAAAGACAAACCCCATAACGAAATTATGTAGGTAGATACTATATATGAATACGAAAGATGAAACGGAACGGTGTTGTAATGAATAAAAATAATGATTTTACAATAGATTTTACAAACGCAAAGTTTTTTAAAGAAAATGTCGAATAAGATAATAGCAAATTTCCACTCGACCCGTCAACAGAAATACTCGTAAGTATTCACAACGTGATAATAAACTATTAAAATATATCGAAAACTCCTTATTGATCTATTAATTCAATATTGTGTTCAGAGATGACCTAAAAGTTATCTAGATAAGATAACATAATACATTTCAAAGATAATTCGTCGAAATTCTAAGCTATAGACAAGAATAACAGATAACACTCGGAATATTTTTCTAGATTAAAAAACAAATAATTCAAAACTCGCATATTTTGTAAAATAGCGTTTTCGCTATAAATATAATAATATCTATATTATGAGCGTTTACATTTTTACATTTGCAAATACGCGCGTTTTAAATACGATTACCTACCTACCTATCGGCAGAAAATGCCAGAAAACGAACAATAATATATTGTACAACATTACTACGAAATAACCACACTGAAACACTCGTAATAAATAAACATAAAATAACCAAAAGAACACGAAAATAAAATCGAATAAATACAGGCTATACAAGCAATAGCGATGAAAAAATGTACATCTACCTAGTCACAAAAATACAATGATTTTAAACGAAATTGAAAATCTTGTCACGATAATTATCCAGATAAATTATCTCAAATTTTTTTTCATTTAAATGAATATAGATAAAAAAATACTTTAAATTATTTTTATCTAGATAAGACAAAAAGATAAACAGTTTCGTCCAGACTATGCACAATATTGTAAATTATAGAATTTTTCGGATCGAAACACGATTGTGAACGTTCTTCTTCCCGTATAGCAGGATTGCTATCGATTTTACCTGTCTTTTTTTCGTTGCGAGATCGTATTTCTACCGTATCTTTATAAGGCACTAGAACCAATCCAAGGTTTTGTTTTAAAAACAATTTCCCCTCGCCGAGATTCATTACTTTACGACTTGAAACTATTTGAAAAAAAAACTTGAAATTAATAATGTATTATTAAGATATTTAATTTTTCAGATCTTCGTATATTACGTAATGACGTAGGTATATAATATATTAGAACATTTTTTTTTTATTTTAATAATAGTAAATCTTTTTTGATTATTTATAGTTTATTGATGACTAAATATGAAAAATATAACATACAAAATTAAAGTTGAACCACTTATTTGAGTAACGACGAAAGTTATTAAAAGGTAATCCGAAGAAAAAAAAGAAAAAACTATTGTTTTTTACGCTACCAGTGATATAATATAATGGTTACATTTAAAACATTATCACCGTTTTTAATATTTTGTGACTTACGTAATTTCTCAAATTGGCGGTTTGATTATAATGTATAGTTAATGCATTCGACAATTTTCAAAAAATAAAAGTTTGCCTACCAATAATTGTACGTAAATCATATCGGTAAATTCAAAGGATCTCACAATAGTATTATCAATTACGTTTTAGAAATCACCTGCAGTGGGTCACAGAGAGCTTTCGTGGGGATCAGGAGCAGGTGACGCGTATTATGCAGCGGTCAGTTTTGGATACAAAATGAGCGTCCCGTGTAACTGCACGTTTACCTAGGTAGTGGTTTCGATTTTGAAAGATACTCGTGCCCAGACGAACACAATTAATTTCGTCGATCGACGCGATTAATTTGAAAACGTCACTAAAAAAAAAAAAAAACGTTCGAGACAGTTCGTTTCCGACTGAAAACATTGTAATATTATTGCCTTTGATGGACCGACGATCGTTTGCAGTCGTCCATTTCACTATAGTATGCATGTTTCAACCGAATATCGCGTTTTCAACTATTCGCGTTCGTAATTTTCTCGTTCGTTTTACGTAATTATTGAGTGCCTAGGCGAACGAGTCGAGCGCAATTAATTCGGCGGAGTCGCACGTTTGTCCGCGACGCGAATGTTATTTATTTATTTTAATTTTATTTATTTAAATTTAAATCTATGAGATTACTGGGCCTCACTGACACATACTCGTGTGGAGGCTCAGGGTTATCTACTATACATTACATATTTATATACAAATTATAATTAACAGATATTTACAATATTTGTGTTTGAAATGAATATCCTAATTGTATATACAATAAAGGTAAAAACAAAAACAAAAACAGATAGAATATACTATAGGTAGATTTGTACAAAATAAAATAATTTTATGACAATAATAATATTAATAATATAAATATAGACATGGAAGTAATAGGTAACAATAAGATTCTGATAGACAATATGTGTGTGAACAGAGTAGTTAATTTTTAATCATATTTAGTGACGTCACATTCATACATTAACCAGTGTGTGATTATATGTTTCTTAAATAATGTCAATGGCATGTTTGCTAAATAAGTTGGCGTTGAATTGAATAACTGAATCCCTGTGAAATCAAAAACCTTTCGACAGCCGGTTTCTTTTTGGCCAAAATTGAGAATATTTATTTAGTGCGTACCTATAGTATTGACAACATGGTTCAAGGGGAACAGTAAATTGTGTTTTTTTGTGTACATAATGCATGTTTTAAAGTACAGGTTTTTAATAGTCTGCAATACATTAAACTCTTTAAATATTTTTGCGGTTGGATATCTACGGTGTTTTTTTAATTACAACTTTGATAGTTGTGTTTTAGGTTTTAGGTTATAATAATATATATTACGGCATGACTGCTCGAGTAAACCGTATAATAATAATAATATTATATTCGCGATGCGGTGCGATTTTATTCCCGCGAGTGAATTCGTTTTTATCCCGGCAAACGGGCGGCGGCATAATAAATAGCCGTTGTTAATTTCCTGGTGTTTTCAATGTTCGTATATATACCATAGGTATATATAATAGGTACGCGCGCCGGGCAGATCGTTATTCGTTCGTCGTTACAATAAAACCTACTCTGTTTTAATATCGTATTTATTCACTTGGCAGCGGCGAAGAAAATATAATAATAATAACAGTAATAAAAAATAACATTCTGAGCTGTATGTTCGCGAATAATACGCGACAACACAGAGGAAACGACGGCGGCGGGAGCCTTTTTTTCCGCTCAGACTAATTTATGCGTCTGTAATGCGCCGCAATATTATTTTTGCATTAGTAAGTATAATATCGCGCGTAACAGTATAATATGTATACGGGAAACAAAAACTATATAATATATATTTTATACAATACCTATTTATGCGGTCTGATAGCGATTATCGAATCGTTCCGGAAACGGTTGTGTCGACGAGACGATACGCCGCGCTAAACTGCACTGTTTGCGATACTATATTATTATCAATCGCAATTATTAATCGACCGTCGAAACGACGTGATGTGGAGGTCCCAGTGGAGGCCGCAAAAAAAGCGAAATCAATCCTACCGCAGAGACCGGAACAGAACAGGACGCCGTAACAGACGGACAGACGCGACGACGACAAGCCGTTAACTATACATGTGCAGTGATGATATTATTCACGTGGAAGCACGCACGCCCCCCATTTTTCCTCTGATAATGTTGCAGTGATTCAAATTCTGATTTCTTGGGATTTTCGAATATACCTACCTACACTCGGAGACCATAATATTTTAAAACTCTTGCTCGATCTTTGTTTGTCCGAGTACAAAAAGATGATAATTGCGGGTAAAAAATGGTATAGGTACCTAGCGACGATTTTTTTTTTTTTTTTGCTTTCTACGTCCAAGCAGTTAAACCGCGACGCGCCGCCGTCTTCGTAGACATTCGTCCGCCATGACGAGCGCTAAGAAGAAATTACACGATGCGATCTTATAATGCCTATATTATTATGTTTACACGATATTCTACGAGTATAATATTATTGTAGAGAGGCCTGCGATCGCGTCCAATCGTTTTTTCGTTTGACCGACCGGGGACGTGTAACAATAACGCATACGAATTTCCGAATCGCGGTGGACCTGTACCCCACTCGTTCGCAAATAATTGGGCGCTGCAGACGTGGCAGCGACACTTTGACCGGCCACAAGCGATCGGCCCATCGCCATTCCCGCGTAGTCGTGTTGCGTAGGTGTATAACACACGGGATCGGGTAAAAGTTTAAAACACAGCGGCGGCGTGACAGAGACCGGCCATGCACGTGTTTGAACTTTGGGCGCTAATTACTGGGAAAATGGAAAACACAACGCGGAAGAACGCGTGATAAATAACAAGGTGGAAAAGGCTGCAGTGCACTCTTCGCGCGTGCAGGCGGGGATGCTGGCTCCGCTTTCGGAGGGGGGGGGGAGGGGCTGCAGGTGCGGTGTAAACCCGAAACGATTATTGTCACGTTCTTTATATATATATATATAATATATAATGTATAAAACGGTTTCGGATCGGGTTTTATACGTACGGGGGTCTTATCCCGGGGAAAACAATGGAAATTTCGTAAATTCGACGTTGCCGCGGCGGAGTGCTGCAGTATATACCGGCGGCGACCCCCAGACGGCCGATTTACTGCCGGATGACACGATGGCACACGAAACTTTTAAAGCGCATTTACGACCCCGAGAAGTGTTTTCCGCTAAAAATAATCACATAATTTCAGGACCTAACCTCCGAGCCGATATACGCGCGTGTGCACGCTATATATACGCCTATATTATATATATATATATATACGTATATTACGCGTAGCCGTATACACACGACCTACAGTCCGATCCGTTTGGAATCTTCAATCGGACAAATACTTACATTCTCGAAACCGCCCTTCCGTACGGGGACGGTTTTCTTTTTCGTCGTTGTAAATTGTGTTGTTTATATTTTGTAATCGACGAAAACGCTTTGGGTCCGCTCTGGGGGGAATAGTGAGTTCCTACACGATACCCAGCAGGTAAACGATCACATACGTTAGCTCCTACAAAGGCGATGTCTTAATTCCTATAGGTACGTGTATAAAAATTAGGTGTGTATAAGTTCCTACCCGGTAAAAAACAGGCGCGTGTGTTAATTCCTACACCTCGGAAAATTGATATAATATGTAAGTGTAGGAACACGGTAAAAAAAAGTTCAAATATCAGTAAGTGTATACTTAATCGATATTATGGATTAGGCGACAAAATAATAAAAATAGGTGCATTTTCATAAATAAATAGAATAAATTAATATAAATATAACGAAAATCACATAATGCGTTGATAATGTACAGTATAATAAAAATCGAATAATACATTTTTTAATAAGATTTTTATATTATACTGTATACTCGTATTATCAATGCATTATACGATTTTCATTATATTTTAGTACCTATCAGCATATCTATTTATTTATGAAAATTTACCTATTTTTATTATTTCGTAGTCTAATCGATAATATAGCTGAAGTATACACATTTGACATTTGAACTTTTTTTTACCACGTAGAAACTAACATACGCACCCGTGTTTTACAGTGTAGGAACTTACAAACGCATATTTTTCTAACGTGTAGGAACAAACATATTATGCATTTTTCTTACCCGCTAAGTCTCGTGCAGGAACTTACATTCAACCGCTCTGGGGGTATCCGGCCCAAAATAGCGAAACAATTACCGCGAATGTAAAAATCGCGAATTGATAATAGCGAAAATAAAAATAGCGAATTGTAAAAAAAAGCGAAAATACATAATAGCGAAAATCAAATATATTTATTGCAATAAAAAATAGATAAAAATAGTTTATAAATGAGATTAAATTACATTCATTATAATTATAATATCGTTAAGTTCTAATAACAAGTATTTATAGTATTAATAATAATAATTTTAAATAAAATAGGTAATTATATTCAATTTAAATATAATTATATCTAGGCATTCAGTGAGAAATTATATGCTATACCTTTTATGAAGTTCTTATTCTCATTAGTATTATAATTTGTAACTAATGTATGAATTCTTTTATTGCGGTCCTTGTACTTTTTTTTTTCCGTGGTTGTTCTCCAGCTATATATTGCTCTCGTTTTAATTCTTCTATATTTTGAACTTTCTAAATTCCATCTATGAATTTCCATATATTAGGGTGGCTTGCTCCTAAAGAATATTTATTCTATTACTAAAGATACTAATTATTAATAAAATAATACGAACCAATAACAGATGTAAATCCTCTGTGCCATCCTTCAACAGCGTTGTTTGTTGTTGGAAGACCATTTTTGGCTGAATAGTGACAATTCCAAATATGAATAGGATGTCTTGGCTGTCGTCGAGTTTTTCGTCTTCCTGTTATTTTTCCTACCCAGTTATCCTCGAAATAATCCAAGAATGGCATTACCAGGTCTTCATTTTCAACATAAAATTGTGTTTCTAAACTTTCTTCGTATGCATTAATAACGTTATCTGGTGGAACATAGGCCAAAGCAGCTAGCATACGAATGTGAAGAGCAAAGTTAGCATTATTAATATAATTTTCGACTAGACCAACATTTTGAATTTGTCGCAACATACATTTAGAAAAATGAAAAAAACAACCTTGTAGTTCAGCATGTGGAAAAACAGTTTTGAATGCATTGATTGAGGCATTTTCAAAATCCATTATTACCGATGTAGGATTTAAAGATGGTTTTATTTCTAATAAATATTTAAGAAAACGCGTATGTGTTAATTGGGATTTATCGGTTAATAATGCATAAATGGTAGGACTAACTGTTTGGTCACCTTGTTGAATAAGTACATGAATAGTGAATAACTGATAAAAAAGTGAAGGTACCGTTTTAAAAGTTCCATCGACTAACCAATTAGCTGATTGATCCATTAATTTTAAATTATTTTCGGTCGAAAATATTAAAATTCGATCTTGTGATGCTCCGCTGTCAAATATTAAAAATTGTTCTCCTTTCATCGTTTTAGTATACTCATCAGCAATTTTAAGGTCACTCACGGTTTTCGGAATAGGTGGCGCGCATTGGTTACGTGTCCGAACTCTTCGTATAGTGTGTTTTAAATGATGAACTGATGGCATTTCACCGGCTACTCCAGGTACTATTTGAACAGTACTGATTATATCATGTGGAGTATTTTGTGTATGAACAGCCGCTTCTTTTATCTTATTCACGGCCATTTTGCGTTGGATTTTACATGGATCGGGAACATGATTATGTGAGTTATCCTTAGGTTGACTTTTAATTTCTCCGTTTATCGTAATAATTCTACATTTACATGAACTTTCAACGCAACGCCAATATATTGTGTTATTTTGTTTTTTATCTTCACGATGCAAAAAGCCACTATTCAATAATAAATCCTTATTTTTATTACTTTTTACAAATTCCATTGAAAATAATATTAATATATTTTTTCACTGCACACTTTTTTTTTAACGAACGAAAATATTAAGTTAAATAGTACAAGCTACACACATTTACGCACTATCGAACTACAACTGTATTAAATTGTGTCAGCTCAAATATAATACGATTGACAATCTTATCTCGGTATATTTCCAACATCAAAATAGTCATAATAGTAACTAAGATAGCACATTGACGATAACCCGATACGTCCGTGGTTACGTAGTGGGTATGTATTAATTGCGCCAGAAATTACAGGTAAAAATAAGTTTTATCAAGTATTTAAGTTTTAGTTTTATTATATGTTTTATAGTATTTGAAAAAGAAATTATAAAAATCTGCAGTTTCGCTATTATGCATAATCGCTTTTTTAAAAAATCGCTATTTTTATTTTCGCTATTATCAATTCGCGATTTTTACATTCGCGGTTAATTGTTTCGCTATTTTGGCCTAGACCCCGCTCTGGGTCCCCATCAAACAATAAATTGATAAGGATAGTACCTAGGTACCTATATACTATATACAATAACATCGACGTCAGATCGCTTTCTTCTCGTCGCTTTCCGCCACCGCCTCTGCGCGTGTTATAATGACGTGTACGTTTGCACAGTCCGAGCTGTAAACAATTCAATCTGGCCCTGCCCCGCAGTAATTATAGCCCTGCAAGACTCGTTCGACGTCTGTAACACGCCGCGCCACTGACCAAGTCGTAAAAGCCACAGTAAATAATATTATATTTTATTGCCGAATGCCGATCGTCACAACAATATAAGACTATAACCGCGGTCGTTGTCGAAGTGTTCGTCGTTTTCGACTTTGGTTGATACTTTGATCTGATCGTTTTTTTTTTAACGCGATAGCATATAATAATATTGAAATTGCCGTTTTACGTCTCGGCGGAAACGCTAAATCGCCATTGAAATTACTGGCAAAACAATAAAACCTACAACTCGAGGTGCAGCTTCTAGACAATTAGCCGCAGAAAACAATCATAAAAATGAGTTTGTTGTTTCTCAAGTTCCCAAACAAGACAGTCGTTTTACGACGGTGAAACCTAAAGATTTGACATAATTACACGTCTAACATAATATTATTATTATGTACTCGTAAGATGTTGAGTGTTGGCGAGTTCTTGTAAACATTATTTATATAGTATCCAATCGATACTGCAAGTGACATTTTTTTTTAAGGAGAATTAAGGGTGGAGTAATAGGGGTGACATTGGGAACGGATCTCGGGGGACTGGGGGACCTGGCCCCCTCGAGACCCTGATACTACCATTGGTTATAAATACAATATATACACTGTATATTTATAATCCATTCAACTATAATAGGTATAATATTGTGTTTGTGTCGTAACAAAATTTTAGTCTCCCTCCCTCCAGATCTTTGCTCTAGATCCGCGCGTGGGTGACATCGGAGCATAATAAGGCATACCCCTAGAGCTGGGTAAAAATTCTAAATATCATAGATATTATGTTTGTGCGTGTCCGGCGTGGTCGGATTTCTATATTGTCGTTTTAAGCGACCAAATAGATTGCGCGCGTGAAAGTAGACGCGTTGGGCGCGCGTATATTGTAATGTGCGGCGTTTCCTTAATGTCCACCTGACTGCATCGTACGCCTATAAATAATATCGTAGGTACTATTTTAATCATAAACGACCGTTCGCCAGTCATCACTGCTCGCCGCGGTCTGTTTTTCGTACGCGAGAAACGCGCCAGCGGCGAACTTGACTATATTAAGTTTTTTAGCATAATAATATATTCTCTCCCGCGTGATGATTATAAGCGCGAGCCATTCCGAAAAGACGCATCAGCACGTCGTCGTCGTTTCTATTTGCTCGTCGCAGACGCATCGGCAATCAGGTAACGACTAGCAGTATCGTCATAATATTCTCGTGGTTTTATTTTTTTTTTTTAATGCATTTTTTCTGTTTTGTATACATTTACAAAAGTATAAGTACTCGAAAACTTAATTAGATTACAAGTTTCACGACGTTCTTCGGCACGAACGTTATGACACACACAATACACTATTACTCGTGTAGTCGTGTACGTCATATGGATTTTCGTCGCCGAATATACGTAGCTGCTATGGTCTCGAGGATTTACAGCGCTCAAAAAAATATAATAATATATTATAGTAATCGCATTATCGTGTTTCCGTGGACAGTTCATATATCATCATTTTATAAAGCTGATTTTCTCGGACCGAGAAAGGAAAAACGTATTCTTAAAAAACGAATCTCTGCTGCGGGCGCTATTATTTACTGCGGCCGAAAACGTTTACCGGCCGCCATACGCGTCATCTATCCAAACGTTACGTTTTCAGACGATGGTTATCATTATAATATAACAACAATACGGTTTGATAATGTAGAGCGGTGACGATGACGACTGCTGCAGCTGCACGCCCTCGTTTCATACACAACTCCACAATTCACACGGCGGTGTGAATATAAACTCACTTATATACGAGTATACAATAATATATTATTATATTATATTGTAACAATAATAACTACTATTATAATAATATTATAGATAGGCGCTTGTGTGAGGTTTCGTAATAATAATGATAATGGAACACTGTCACTATTGTCGGCGGGCGCCCGACGCTTCAACCGCACACGATTACACACATTTACACGTCCTGTCCTGTCCTGTCCTAATGATAACTTTATACTGTGTTATCACTTATCACTCGCATGGTAGTACGGTGTACGTATAATACAAACAAGTCGTCAGTGGCGTAGCCGGGGGGGGGGGGGGGCTGAGGGGGCTGAGGGGGCTGGAGCCCCCCCAACCCGAAAAGTTAAGAAAATTTAAAAATTATTTTATTAAATTCGATTTTGTTTTATTATACTAAATTATGTCCAATTGAAAAGAAAATTGATTACTATTTTTATTGTTTTTTTAAATAAATAATACAGGTAAAATAATTTATTGTATATTACTAAACCACCTCTGTGTAAAAAATTGATCAGCCCCCCCCCCCGAAAAAAAATCCTGGGCACCCTTGCCACAGCAAGTCGTGTATTCTGTGTGTGTGTGTGTGTGTGTTGAGTTAAACGACTCACTCAAATTACTTACTCGTTCGAGTTTTGATAGTCAAAATGTTCGGTACAGTATAGAAAAGGGGAATTCTTGCTTGGAAAACAGAAGACGTTTTTTTTTTCCAGTTTTTCACATAACACTCCTTAAATAGTACGAAATATTATAAAATTCCAAGAATCAGATTTTTAACAACTGCGTCGTTGAATAAAAAAGGAGGGTAGGCATGTCTGGTGAATAACTCTGTATAATGTTTATAATATTACATTTAAATGTCTGCATAATGAATATAGAATTTCAATGAAAAATAATATGATAACTGCGGTGCATACCGAACAAAAACGCTAAGGTACATCTCGAATTAATATTATCGATTGAGAAATAATATTATTATTGTCGTCGGTCAGACAAAAAATAAAAATAATAAGATACCTGCAGTGATAAAAAACCGGCAAGATGATGCGCTCTAGCGTCCTATACGTTATTATGAAATATAATATCATAACATACAAACTTTCAGAACATCTCTTTGACCCTGACGGAACACGAAACGCGTATAATATACGGTTATTGCTTCGGATCGTTATCCTGGTCAGTGGTCAGTGAGCAAACCGGATCTAAGTCAATGTCGTCCGATTACATAATATTTAGTAGGCAGGTACCTATATATTATGACGGGTTACACCTCGTTCGTTTTTATTTAACATTTTTTTCACGTAAACTGGTCGCCGGTTGCCGTTGCTTGCTTGCTTGCATTAACCCATCGGCCATCGCATCCGTTTCATTATTCTTTCAATAACGTCGGTGCCGTTTCGGTCAAGAGCGGCTGTTGTTACTGTGGTCCTCCCGAAAGCCATCATTCATATCATATTATATTATTACACCTAAGCGCGTGAGAAGAGAAACGTACGTGCGAACACAACACGCACATGGACAATCGTTAATTATATGACTCAGTAAACTCTCTAATTATCGTCGAAGCGAACATATTTATACGATTCACATTCATCATTAAGTGCGGCGCGCCGGCTGATGCAAAATGAGTAGACGGATAAAACCAAATAAAATAATATTATGAACTATGAAAAAAGACCCAAAATTTTTTTAATATTTTTTTTATTTCACCCACATTTTACTATAGTTTAAGTAAAACATGTATACCTATATATTTATCATTATATATTGTTCAATAAATAAAATAAATGTTTACATAATATTTTAATGTGTAACTTTAATTAGAATTTGTTTTAATCCACAGACCAACATATGGAATATTGATACCTAGATAAATATATGATTGTATAACTATGTGTATATCATGTATAGCCCCTTATAGGTACCTTTATATAGCTATAGATGTAGGTTAAAGTAAACTTAACTTTGCTCAAACCAGTCAAAATGGCAACATATTTGTATTAGTAGTTGTGTAATAAAATGCAATTTATTGGGATAGGTATTTAATAAATAATATTATATTGATTTTTATTTAATATTCTAATAATATCCTTCTGAGCTACATTATAATATTAGCTATAGCATATTACATTTTCGATTCCTCGTAGTTTTTTTTTTTTTTATAAATATTAATTAAAATTTTTTGTTGGATCAAATAGCTTGACAATAATTATTGATACAGGATTCCTCATAAGTTGTCTTAATAATAGTTCAAAAAGATTCCTTAACACAATTTTTTTATAAGCTTTTAAAGTTCAGACTTGGACGAAATCTCGAAAACGTTCAAGTTATTTTGTACAAGGCGCGTCTCCGCGTTCCACCACTATTCCGTTATCGGACATATCGCCCAGTAGTGGAGTAGTAGACTGCTCGTCACCTCCCGCAAAAAGTGGTGTTCGCCGGTCCTCAATCAGATCGACAGGACAGACCCGATCCGACAGCACACTTAACTCATCTATACAGTCGGACCTTCGTTCTTATTGCCGTAAATGCCCTTCAAAATTTCCTCCATGTGTTCGAATATATTATTGCCGAGATCAAGTCTCCGATGACTTCTGCTGTTGTGTTGTGTAATTCCTCTTCCGACGAAAGGTATAAAGTAGCCATTGCGAATATTATAAACTGAATAGATGTAATATAATGACATGACTGATTGGCAGGTCTTTGGCGTCTGAATCGCAAATAAACTGTCTTTGGATTTCGTCCTAGGCCGTTTGAGATAAATTAAAACATCGCCCGGACTTACAGATACACCGTCGTTTTTTACTAGCCAACGAGAACGCGCCGGCGTTCGCATCACATTATCATTCTAATCGGCACGCTTCAGCTTTATTTCGGGTCCGTTTATTCTTCCGATGACCATTATTATTATTATTATTATTATGATTATTGTTTATTTGCCAGCTATACTCACGCAGCGAGGTATACTGCAATTATATTAAAATATTTCACGGAGAATTTGTATTTCGTTTTGCATTCTATACTGTTGCGTATACCTCTACTCGTTTTATACTTTCATAATATAATAGTGTGAAGTATTTTGTACGCAGATAGGAGCGATGGTCGTTTTGCGATTTTACAATGATTTACACCAAAAAAATAAAACCCCACATCAAAACATAACCTTGCAGTATCGATGACCATCGGGTGAATGCGGCAAAAGCTCTGTGTGCTATGAAAGAACGCTCCAAAACTGGTTAATCGTAGCCACTTTTCCTTGGTGTATTTTTTTTGGTTTTCGTCCTTGACTTTTTTTCAGTGAGATTTTATACCAACTTCCATCAAAATAACAATTTACAGATAAATAAAATGTAGAAAAACATAGCAGTACTAATAATTTTATTCGAATATTGGCACTTTATTTCCTACTAAACGTAAACGATAAGCTTTTTATATTGCGTATAAATATTACACCATATAAATTAGTTTACGCTTTGCTTTGTTTTTTCAACTATACTCAATAACTATAAAACATTTAAACATTTTTTACGTAATAATAATATAAGATATTAATCGCATTTATTCACTAATGATTTATCATTTTAATAGAAAAATAATGTATATAAAAACAATAACGCAAAATATTTAATTATTTAATATTAATTCTTATTACCTATTATTAAAATAATCATTTATAATAATATGAGGTTTTTTATTAATAACAATGTGTAAAAAAACTTTGTACAGAAATTGTCGAACCAATCTCTCGGAAAACCCAACGGAAATTCGTTTCGATAAAAGTTCCCTGCAATAATAATGTACCCTATACCCTACTTTTAAACTAGATATACTTATTTTAAATAACCGAGTTTAAAATGAATAACTATATTATGATTCCGTGAAACGAATAGCTTTTCCCGGAGGAGGACTCGCGTCAATCGACGATTGTCAAATGGGAAATGAAAATTGTTGCTCGAAGGTTATCTTGACAAAACGAGTACGGAACACAACGGTAGGACCGAAAATGTTAACATTGACACGAGGTCTCAACCCCCTTTCGGCGCAAACAGATTCCGTATATTTAAAAGTTTTCGTCGTGAAGTGTTTTGTTGAAGTAGGTACCCGATCAATATAATATTATTCCAATATCTGTTTCAAAAGTAAAAAGTTTAAAGTCTGTTAAACGACTAAAATATTTGGTCGAGGCGCCGAAGCGTCAAATATTATAAGATTTTCCGGTGTATTAAAATATATACTACGTACATTTCCCCAGACACGCGGCACGTGTATGCCAGCTTACTGCAGACGTACAACGTGGAAAATATGAGTTTAGCAGAACCGACTTTATGGCGTTGAATTGAATATTAAAGTGAATTAACCTATTACCAAACTAAAAGGTATGAAGGTATACATTATCCGAGTTCCGACGTCGGTTTTTACGATATTTTAATGTTGAAATGCTCATAAATCGCATAACAATTTATCAGTTGTAACAAAACAATTGATGTACAATCACAGATAACGTTCTTATACCTTTAACTGTTTGATAAATAGGTCAATTCACTCTAATATTAAAGCTAACAACACAAAATTGGTTCTGCTGAACGCAAATTTTCAAAGTTGTAAAACGAAGACAACGCATATGCAGGTGTGACGTTCTAATGTATTACACATTTATATTTCATATCCATTTATAATGCCACTTTAATTAATAATACTTAATTAATACGAATTATTGTCTATTGTGAAAATGTAATATTGTTTCTTAGCTTGCACGCTATCGTCCTAAAAATTAAATAATAATTAGATTGTAATCTAATCTTACATAGTTGAATGATATCGTATAAAATAGACCAATAATTCTGTCACTGTTTAATTTTAACTTTGAGCATAATACAATTTTATTCTGAAGACAACGTTTATAACTCATATCGTAAAGAATCACACTTAATGCCAAAAAGAAAACAATCTACAACAGTAAGACGAAAAATAAATTAAAACATAATAACTCGATCTAATTGACATAGTATATGGTTAATTGCTGTATTTCTTCAAAATAGTTTGAACAATGACGAACCACAGGTGGTGTGCAAATAATTAACTGAAATAACTGAATATTCAGTTACTAAACGCGTTGTTGCAAGCATCACTTTAATATAATAAGGTAAGATACATTTTTTATTCAACTGAATTTATTTTTTTTCGCACCACTTTTGAACGTGACGAAAGTTGGTTTTAAGCGAAAATAAAATCAGCGTGTTATTGCACCGGTGGACCTTTCAGCAGTATAATGAGTACCATTCGTATTCGTGCGATATTATACACAAAGACTGCACAGAGCCACATTTAGGGGGAGGGGTTGAGGGCTACGAGGACAACCTCCATGGGTGACACATTTTTGAGAGCATTAGACTTATAAGGTGATTGTAAATTTCTTTCTAAAAAAAATTTATTTTTGTATTGCGAATTATTAAAACTTTTGAAATTGAGGTTTTTTCCAATAATAATATATGTATATTAGTTATTACTTATTTATGGGATAACGTCGTATTTTAAAAATCATGTGCGTTATACAAAATGTGCATTTGAAAAAAGTGAAATTAAGAACTTTCCTAACCTTCTTTTTATTTTATATATAAGTGGCCGTGAAATCAAAGCAGGGGTGGGGGCAAATCATTTTGGCCTCGGGTCGCTAAATGTCTAAATTCGGCAGCGCGGGGGCTGCAGAGAAACGGAAAGGACGTGCGCCTCGGCGGATTATATATTATTATAACGGCAGTTGATATTATTATTGTTGTCGTCTCGGCGAGACTAAACGACCTGAACGCGGACACACGCGACGGTGGACGTCCGTGGGCGGGAAAGGAAAAATAAAAAAATGTACAATAACGATTTCAAATAACACTCGAGTGCGCGAATTATATTATATTGACGGATGGCACCCACGGACAGACGTGCACATATTTTAAAAATGTGCACGGGTACACTATATACATATTATCGTATTATTATTATTATAGTAATAGACGTATTACACACCTAAGTAGCTGAATCGCGTGTGTCGGCCCAAGAACGGAGAAAGGAGCGTCGGACCCGCGGCGGCCATCGGGGAGCACGATACGTCGCGGGCGCCGCCGCCGCCGACTAGAGACCGAGTGGTTTTATTATTTTTTTTATTATTTTCTTCCAATTTTTTTTATTCCCCGTCGATGAAAGTAATAATAATTTCACTTGGCCCCGTCGCGCGGGTACCTGACCCCGAGACGCTGCCTACGACGACCTTGCCGGCGAGAGTTGCCCGCGTCGATGTATATATAATAATAATTATATTTACGACATATTGTGTACGTGCAAAGGTAATAATAATAAATTATAAGATGTACGTCGTGCCGCTCATCGTCATCGTCTTCGCTTATCCCGTCGTTGACGGATAGACTATACGATGATGCTTAAACGAAGCTCGTTTGTGTATTTATTACACCGTAACCTACCGCGGACCCAAGACTGAAACCTAACCGGAACCTCATACCTACCTACTGGGTAACGTACGAGAATCGTACAACCGAAACCCGCGACACTCGGAAGTTTTTCGATTTATATACAGCTGATCGTTTTTTTGGATATATTATATGATTTTTTTTTTTTATTTCTATCGTATCTCGTCGTTACGACATTATGCGCTTTAATGTCGCTTTAGACGTCAACTCATATATTTGATTTCGATCAAAAAACAGCTTGTTTAATTAGACATACGGCACTGAGGACACACAAGTCGTACTTTCGTGAGAATAACGTAATCAATCCATAGCAAGACGTGCAGATGAATGAATACAGTTTTGATTTTAGAAAAGGTTATAGCGGGTCGGTTTAAAGTGAAAATCTTAATTCCGTATTTCGAGTCAAACCGAAGCCTATATCATATATATATATACCGTATATATATATATAGACCGTTAAAGAACTTTCCGATTGTGGCTATGTAATTGTGACATAAGCGCCGAAGATATAAAAATAGATACACATAATTTGCGCCAAAATTAGTGAGACGCAAATAAGTTTCAAAGATATGTAAAAAATAAATATCATCTGTACCAATATTAATTATTATCGCCAATAATCCATTATATTACATGATTTTATATAATTGTAAAAATATATATTTTCGCTCATTAAATGAAAAGCATCTGACGCTTTATGATCGCTCTATGATCAGATAATACATTATATTATTATTCTGTCGATTGAGATTATACGTTTAGCGTTTTTGAACGATACGCAGTTCCAAATTCACCACTATCTGGAACGAAGCACGGCTCAGCAGGTATTCGGGATTTTGGCGCTTTTGTACGATAATGCGATTTGTTTTTTTCTCATCTCGTTTTGGCTCTCGTGTCTCTTAGTCACTGCAGGGTTGCAGGACCGCGGCCTTAAAAAAACAAACACATCGACGACTATTTTAGTACAGTATTATTATTATTATTTTATTGATCTCAGAGGAAAAAATCCGGGCTTCTATGGCCATTGTAATATATAATTAGGTATTTACAGAAAAATTTTACAAATAAACATACAGAGTGATTCAAAATGTATGTAACGTTCACTTTATCGATAAAAATGTATGATACGAACTTTTTTTGATTTAGAAACATCTAAAATGATTTGAACATTTTATAAATGTTTACAATATTTTAGGGGGGTTTTGGGCGATCAACTTTAAACATTTATTGAAACTTTAAATATATCTCAATCATAGAGTTTTTCATTAATTAATGATGTTCAAGCAATAAAATGTATTAAAAAAATGTCATCATATTATGTTTGCAAAAAATTATAATAGGTTCCCATTGGAGTTTATAAATTCGATCCCCTAAAACCCCTCAAATATATTGTAAAAGAATTATAAAATGTAAAAATCACTTTAGATGTTTCTAAATCAAAAAACTTTCGTATTGTACATTTTTCTGTATTTTCAATATTTATGTGACAAAATGACTATAACATAAATGTCGAATCACTCTGTACACGAATACAGTGATACATTAAAAATAAACAGTATGGTGACATTATTTATACAGCTAATTCTCTAAGAGCTAAGAGCTAGAGATAATATGTTTTACATTTTTTTTTTTTAATATAAAGGTTGTACCTGTGTTGTTTTTAAGAAGGCGATCGTTTTGGTGTTGTCCTCGGTTGCTGGTCCCAGTGCAGTGTCGAGGATCACATCCATCCCGATCCTCTGCCGATCTCGCTCGTATTTGAGGCGTTCTATTATGATAATATTATGTTTCACAGTCAGCATAACCCCAAAGACTTTACATGTGGGTGACTTTTTCCTTTGACATTATGTCGCTGCGTGTATATAAGTCGTGTATGCGACCATTCGATTTAGTACCGAGTCTTCTTTCCTTTTAAAAGAGCTGTTCGTCATTACAGCGGCAATCGTCGGTTTCGTTTTCATTGTCGAGTTGATGCACCGAGGAGATCAGTCAACACACCACCGCTGCCGCTGCAGCTGTATCGCAGTGACATTCCGAAATGGGTTTCTAATCGCGTGGGACGCGGAGCTGTGTTTTTGAACTTTGAACTTTGAACTTTGAGCGCCTCGAAGAGTGACCATAACGCGCGCTCACGTACAATGAATAATAACATTAATTTATATTATTGTAATATTATTCAATAAATCACAAACGGCGGTGGCTTCGGAGTGAAAATTTAAAAAATTATAATACGACGATCGTCGGATCACATCATGCAGTCACACTCGCCGACGGTGATGATAATAATATAATATAGTTACGCATAAATTAGTGCTGATGAGAAATTAATTCCGGGAACGGAAGAGAGATTGCAGACGGCGCTATGGTTTTGAGCCGATTTTTACTGCCTATCGCCGCGCACAACGACAATAATAATAATAATATGTGCGCATCGAAAAAAGGCTGGGCCGTAACGAACCATTGTACGCAAATGAGAATGACAGAATTTGGTCTGCCGCATTTACAGTCCTCGCGTATTATAATATTCAAACGGCTTTTATATGCTATTTAACAGTCGAAACACGCACTCGCATGAGACGACGGAATAATTTCATTTATATATATTATATTACATTCGTTCAACGATATAACGTAATGATAATAATATAAGACACGGCATCGGTCACATTTGAAATTGTAAATTCAAAATGCATAATAATATCATCTATATAATACTAATTATAATTTTAAAAAATCTCCAGCTTTTAATTCTCGAAAATATTAAAACCATACGGTTGAACGCGCAGTACGTTTATGACTCGACGAGTGACCTCAATATTAATGCCTATCGTATCGTCGCGTTCGAACGACGTATAGTTGTTGACTATCACGATATGTGCTGCAGCAACGACCGCCCGATGGAGGAACTACATTTTACAATATTGGTGTTTGGAGATAATATTGTCAACGGTTTGGTCGAATAATAAATATCTACAAATTTATAGTTCTGATCAATTCGCAAAACGTCTATTGCAGAAATCAATAACAGTATTATTAAACACCCATTAAGTGTATAATATGTAAACGCGCCACGTGCGTTTTATGACTACGATAAAAATTAAAATACGTTTTTACACACCGTAATTAAATTAAAATTTTTTTTTTTTTTGACACGTAACATTACACTATCTCGTAAAAGCGGTGTGTAATATATTTGGATAAATTATGCTGGTGACCTAAAACCGAGTTTATTTTACACGCATAATAATAATATATAGTCGAATTTTTTAACAATCGAATCGGTAATTATTTTATAGAGTCGCGACTGTCGTAAAAACATCGTCGTACAAAAATCTGTAAACACGACGAGACACGATTTAAGTATTAACGCCATGTCAACAAATCGTATAATATTGCGTCCCGTGAAAATAATGATAATAATATAGCCTTGCGTAATATTATATAAATTTATAAGACGTTTTATGTCCAGTACGAAAAAACAAACGTTATACGGTGCGCATATCAAATAATAATAATTATAGACATAGAAAATATTATATTACGTCATAACGCTTCGAAAAATCCTGGTCGAGTCGAATATTGACCGTATCAGTTGTTGTTGTGATTTCTACGAGCATCTGGCCACAGTTGGTTTAAAAGGGCCCCATCGTATGTTTTTGCACTCTTTTGCACTTTTCGAATCATTCAAACGTCGGCACGGAAGACTATATTATATTACAGTCGGTATAAGACGTGTACGATATTATGTATTACTGTGAGTTTCGCTTAATTATGTGATCGCCAAATGCCCAAATTGGTGCCGGTAATTTTCTAGGTCTATTAACCTATCGATTCCATAAAACAAACGATTTTTTTATTTTTATAATTGATACGCTATTTATAGTGTGTTTCAGTACCCATTTAGAATTGAATTTGATCAGGCGCACAAATAATAACAAAAAAAAAATACATTCAAAATAAAAAAAACTATCGATTTTGGATTGGACCTGAATGTCTTGTAAATTTGTTTTTTTATATTAGTTTTGTACTAAAGCTCATAAGTATTTGACCCATTTGTATAGTTATCCATTTAGGTTTTATGATGAAATTTAAAAATATTATCTGTAGTTTTTGAAACAAATGAAAAGTAAAAATCGTTGTTTCCGTATTTTTGAACAGCTCCTTTTAACTTTACTCCCAATACAATTCTTGTTTGATTTCTTCTCAAGCCTTCTCTGCTCCTCGTAATATCCATCTTCATTAGATTTTTTTTGATTTTTTATTTGCAAATCAGACATTTATGTTATTTAATTTATCAGACAATGCTCCAAAAGTAGGCAAATGTTGAACAATTAAAATTCAATTTTCAAAATTAGAATTTATTATGGATCACCAGCACCACTTATGGCAAACTTTAACCAGAGACATGGCACTATATGGCAACCTCCATCCACTTTGTACTTGAGCTAGGCCAATCACTGTTGCAAAAGCAAAATTTAAAAATACAATTCTCATTGCATGACAATAATATAATATATATAATTAAATTTAACTGAGCTTAAATGATCCATCACGAATAACATCGAGTTCTGAGCTTTTGCTATAAGTAGGTACACAAAATCGACTGATCAGAATATTTTACAATTAATCTTAGATAAATTTGTCGAACGGAGTAAAGGCGTCAAGACGTAATATGTTATATTTTACTGCGATTTCATATATCGATATCAAATCAACGAATGTTCGTCGCCTCGATCCCATAATAATTAAAGATCTGGAGATGTCGTTTGTTCGGAACAATAATTATTATGTATCAAACAATGTCCGAGACGCGATTCGTTGGCCGGAAACGGAAACCCTCATTCGGGCGGTTTTCGGCGGGTCCAAGCCAAGCATACCGACGACGACGTACGCAAACGACCCAACGCAAACACACGGCCGCCGGCTAAGTCGTGGTGTTGTCATTCGGGCAAACACCGTGAAACACATAATAATAATAATTATAATAACAATATGACGTCAGGGCAAAGGTGAAAGTCAACAGCGTGTGTGTGTGCGCGGCAAACCGTTCATTACCCGCTCGGCGCCGCGGACGAATTACCCGCTGTGTCTGTGTGCGTTTGTACGGAATGCGTTCGTACAATAATAATAATAATAATAATATTATGCGATACGCCAGTATGTTATTAATATGCACGACAATGCAAATATTATTTTTTATTAGCATTATTAGCATTATTAGCATTTGCCTACAACGCACGTCGTCATGTCGCAGACGCCGTATAGTAATTCCCGAGGAAAAACTTGTATACGCTCTGCACTACTTACCTACCTTATAATTATTATATAATACCTAATAATATTAATATTGTTATTTTTAAGAGTATTATCACGAGTCATGAGTTTGAGTTATGCTTATGACTTATATGACGTGAGTATCGCGTAATTTGCAGGGTTGGTGTGTATTTTCAGTTCAGAGTAGAAAAACATTGAACGTTGGTTTTTTTGTTGTATTTTAATTTCTAAGCGAGTTATGAAATCTTGTGACTCTATTTAGAATATAATAATTACAATACCTATTTAAAAACGCTCGCAATTCGCTTGAATAGTGAAACATAGTTAAAAATCACCGGACGGACGTAGATAATTTTTTTCTTAACCTTAGGTTTTATATTAGTTGGTAAATTACTGCTGTAATATTAGTCCAACAACGCAAATTTGGTTCTGCAGAAGTCCAGAACGTAGATATTCTATGTTATAATAATATGTCTGTAAGACGAAGACATAATATTCCTTATAATAATATTATGCTGATGTAACGTACTGACATGATTACTGTACTTACTTGTCTTATATCTTGTTCTCTATAATGTGTTGAGATGGTATTATACTATTATGTATATGGTGTACGGAGTACAATAATTATTTTGTAAATGTCGTAAGCAATACTATAATACCTATTATTACTGTCTGCCGAAAAACCCAAAATCTTCGTAAATAATCGATGAATTATGTGTTATGTTTTAAACGTGTTTACAGCGTAATAGCTCTGAATTCATAGCATACGCCGCAGACGAATCTCCCAAAATATTTGTCTTCGCACCGCACTGTTCTTGTCGGACCCACAAAATACATATTTTTCTAGTACAATAAATTAATAATAATCGTTATCGCGCCTGTCAGACTGTTATTACTTATTTCATTCATTACTCATTACACAAGTCTTTATAGTTCTTGCACTATAATTTGGAAGACAATTTCTCTACAAAAAAAAATAAAAAGATTAGTGGACGATCGAAAACAATGGTTGCAACGACATTGTGAAACCTCAAGTTGAAAAAAAAATTGATTTAACCGTGAAAATAGTATATATTATTATGTACTGTATTAGCACTACGTAGGTAGTATATTCCCGCCTACCTATATATAGTTTATGTAGGTACATTATTTACTAAATTGGTAATATCTATAAATCCAAATAGACAATAACAATCAGTAAATTATTTTTTAAGCTAACCGTATTATAGTATCACGCAAATCCATACTAATACTACAATTATTATTATACTGCCAGTATAATATATAAAATATGAAAAACGAAAAGGTAGAAAAATAAAATATTCGCATTAATTATACAAGCCGCATTTCTCTTTGAATAATTTCTTCGCGTAATTAAAACCCAATTATTAAATGTACTCTATATTATATACCTACCTGCCTAGTATGATAATGTGCACGACAAGAAACTAACTTCTGGCGATTCGACTCTACTTGCACATAATCTGACGGCCTCGTTCGTGAGAACTCGTCGATTATCCCTGGGAAAGGTTCAAGTGCAGTCAGCTCTATATATTCACCATCTGCTTCTCCTGGCGTAATGATTCGGCAAACCCTATACACAACGAGTAGAGGATTTCAAAATCGAAACAACGAGGAAACAAAAACGGTATCGATATTATGACAATATAATAATATGCGTCACCCGTAATAATCCACCTACCTAAGTATTATTTTCTTATAATATACAATTTAAAACTTCTCTTTTGAATAACAATAACGTGTGTCGCTCGATTTTTAAATATACAGACGACAAAATATCTTCACCGCTGGTCGACAATTGGTGTTGCGACACCTAGTATAACTTAAAAAATGATTCAGTGGCGTACTCGAGGGTGAGGGCAACAGCGGCATTCCCCCCTTATAAGTTTTTTTAGCATAACCCTTATTGAATTTTGATTTGCTTTTTGATTTTTAATGGTTTTAAAGTGCGAGGTGTTTAATATTTCCTGATCTCCGGTGTACGCGGTTGACGGAATGACGGGTGCACGAGTAACTGATGTATTTTCGTGCGACTGATATCATTATGTCCCAGACTGGCTCGGCTCATGTCGGACGCCGCACACGATAATAATATTATAATATCAAAAACACTGCAAACGAACCGCTACGTAACGATCTGTATGTTATACGTAATACGGTCTACAATGTCTACATAGATCATAACATTATCATATACTTTAGTCGTCCGACACCGGCACGCACTTTGATGACGCTATTGTTTGCGTTACTGTTTTTATAATTCTTTACCTCACTCCGGTATATCCGTAGCGCGCAGTTCGTGTTCGAGACTATAATTATTATTGTTATTGTACCTACGATATAAAATACACAAATACTATAATTCAGCAGTAATATCGCATAACCGCAGCACTACACGTCCGATAAACGGTGCGCATACGAAACGTTTCGTAACTATGCAGCAGTGTTGTAGATGTGTTATCTACGCGTGCGAACGAGGTGATTTTATTCGCCTTCCTCCGGCATTATTATTATTATTCGCCGCTTTTTATTCTTCGTAATATTTTCCGGCGTTCACTGCGACGACACGGTTTCGCGGGTCAGTTATACCTACGACTGCTGCAGCGATCTGCAACGATTGCGTATGCGGCGGCACTATAGTCGCGGTTCGTCGTCGTGGGAATTACAATTTACTTGTCTACACTGCAGTAGAGGTGCCTACATATTATATATTATAATATGAACACAATATTAATATTATAATGTGCGTACGGTAAACGCGACGCAAACGAAACGTTGCGGGTTTTCACTTTTCTTTTACGACGGTCCACGTGTTAAAAGCGACGCCGCATTCACGACCATTTATATGCATACATACATATTATATGAATTTTATATAAAATTTGGATAATAAACTCATTAATTCGTTATATACCCACCGTAAACCAGCGGCGACGTCCACCGCAAAGCCTCGATGTGCCAACGTCATAATAATATCCCGGCCCTCGCGGTGATATGATGTACAGTGCGATTAAAACGTTATTCGTCTGCAACGCATAAAATATTTTATTATATTATACCTAACACATCGTTTATATAGTAAACTTTGTTCAGTGAGAGAACACGCCATGGGCCCACAAAAATCGGTTATTTTGCTCATCCCCGTCGAGAGCGACACCCCGCCACAGGAGAACCTGTTGATGGCATGGTGACGCTGGGGGATGCGCAGAATCAGCACGTTCTCTCGCTGAACAGATTATAGACACTTATATTGTGCATACTTTTATTGCTTTATACGTGCACACGAAACGACACACGCGGCTCAGGTGATCATCCGCTTCTGCCGGATGCCTTCGAGGATCGCGCGTGAACATAATATTCTTCTTATCGTTCCGTCGAACGTCCAACTCTACACAAAAGTACAATTTTTAACCGTACCTATATATACAACGTGATTCACCAAGCTTGCTTGCCCCCTCTTTTCCTTTAATAATGCAGTTATTCAAAATATGATTTTTGAAATTTTTAATCATACTCTAAGTCCATATTTTCAAATTCTTGAGATTTTTTGTTCTACTTAAGGAGTGCGGAGATACAAACTTCTGTCAGAAATAATAATTTGTAAAAATGGTCCAAGTGTAATAAATACTTAATCCAATAATTACATATTTACATAATTTATTTAAGAAGGATAGAAATGGAAGAGAGTTTTGATAGAACACTGGAATTTCAAACCGAGGACAATGCAAAGTTAATACAATTTTCAAAATCAAAAAATATGTGCAACACAATTTTATTTTAAAAAATTGTTATCATACAACTATTATCTATAAAATTAGTTTTAAAAAAATCGTATTGTTTTACTCTTAATGTATTCTTTATATAGATACAACTATAAATAACATATTATTATAAGTTTACCTAATGATTAATAAATAAATATTTTTTTTTTATTCACGAATAACCATTTTTAAGGACTATTCAATTATTCTTAGTCTAATAATTTTAATAACTTAGAAACTAATCGTTTGGATTTTGAATTAAGAACAATGTACACCAACATTTTAAAAAATATTATTCACTAAATAATTTACAGTAAACAAGGGTGGTTCTCATTTAAAAAACAGAAATCGACACGATACAACACACCTTAAGAACCTAGTACAAAAAAATTCAAAAAATCAGGATTTGAATAAGTTTATTGTTTGAGAAAAAAAATGAGAATAATTATGCTTGGTAAATCACGCTATACAGGCACAAACATAACTAACAGACGTCAACGGTATAATCCTCTCGAATAAACTTTAATATTCTAATCCTCCAGCTTTCAAAAAAGACAAAACTTAGTTAAAATACATCCGTAAAATGTTCTTTAGTTCAACAGATTGGTCGGCGAATGTTCATAATCACAGCCATTGACCAATTTACTAGAGAAGATGTAATGAAGCGGATCGCTTTATGGGGAAAAAGACATTTTTCTAGGTAAACTTGTTTAAATCTGACGGTTTAAATAAAAATCAAACAAACCTCTAGCCGAAATTATAATTTTATCGAAACGCTAAATCGACAATTTAATTAGTAATTTATTATAATATAACTACTTTTTCCAACGAAATACCGAGAAAGGTATTCTTAAATCCCAATCAAACCACCAAACAAGCTGCTGCATCGACTGATGAATTTAAGAAAATACGTTTCTAAAATAAAACGAAATTAATTAATTAGTGCCTATTACTATAACATAATCAGTATTAACTGTATTATTTATTTATTTTTTTAGTGACTTGCTTATTCTTTTTTAACACACTACTTACTGTTCACATCATATATAATAGTGTAAGCCATTAAATTAAACATTTATTTAATGTAATATAATTTTTTTTAAACAAAATTAGCCTTATATAATTAGTAGTACGCTTTGCAAGTAAGATTTGAATTATCTTAATCGAATAAGTATGGACTATGGAGCGATTCGTGTTATAAATTATTCCTAGATAATTATGCCTAATACTTATATAAGAATAACTAGTTAAAATGAAACTAAACTAGTGAAATAAATAGGTAGATCGTACATAGTGTAATAGTGCACTATTACTCGTGAGTAAATGTTGTGTATTAAAGGTATAATAAAAAAACCAAATACATTTTTTGTGATTCTAGCCAAGAAATTATAATTTATAAGCCAGTGTAGATACCAAAGGTTGTTCGAAGGTTTTTTTTTATTTAATATGAAACATTACTATTTACTGATCTTATCATTGATCGGTGATCCAAATTTACGATTTCTATAGGCACCTATTATACAGTATTATGAAAGCTTAACCTGAATGTTCGTTTTGGAACAATACATTTGACTATGGCATTTTAAAAACGCATGAGTGTACAATCGAGTGGGCTGCCTGGCTGACCAAATATTTTATAAGGACCTACTACTTATTTGACATTTTTCCCTCCAACCCTAGAACAATGTGAGCAACATAGTATGTAGACTGATCTTTCGTTTTTAGTATTTTTTGAATATGTATAGTGTATACCAACCGTAACAGTTATCACGATAATATTATAATAATATAATATGATATTATGATATGATTATTAGTGATGTCAACATTTCTCGATTCTGGCATTATATAACTGTACGCGAAACTAATACAATATTATGTCTTAGCATTAGATTAAAATACACTATAATAATTATACAAATTTGAAATTACATGACTGAACTAAAATGTATTGTTAACAAATAAACCAGGCTTGAATTGTTGCTCGAGAGTCCACACATGACAATCGACTTATATTATTGTTATTATTATAACTATTATTATTATTATTATTAGGTATTCATTTTAGATTACATGATAACCAATTTATTAATTATATGACGTGTTATGCAGTGAAAAGCAAATAGTACCTACATCTTTGGTAGTTTTGTAGCTGACAAAAGATCCAAATCAAAATTAGGTTACCAATCAATAAAATTGTATAAACTGTTATACTCGGACAATATTAATTTGTCATAGCAATACATCATAGTCTATCAATCATACATTCATATACGAACAAAAGTAATTGGTTAAATTGATCACATTTGCTAGGTAAAGTTTTCGTAAGGATTATTTTCATAATAATAATATTATGATCTATCATTCTATTAGAACGTCTACATATAGAGATTGTTTTCAAAAAAAAATATTATGTTTTCCATGGAAATAAAAAATAAGTTCGACGTTTTCATGTTTAATAAATAAACGACTAATATTATTATAAATGTAAAATAAATATATGAATATTTTAGATCTTAAATTTTAGAACTCACAAGAATATACTATAGCTATTTCCAGCTTTAGGGAAAATATATTCCAGAAACTCCGTTAGTTTATGACTCGTATTCAATACTATAATATGGTTAGTTCGTACCAATGACAGCGGACGGACTAATAGAAGCGAAATCGCCGAGTAATGATACTCAAGAGTTGAAAGTGCAAATAACCAAAGTTGAAAATTGGCCTCTAGCGGTAAAAAATAAAATAAAAGAATACTGTTCTGATACGGGTTGTGTTCGATCGGCCTATAGTAGAGAGATTAAAATAGTAGTTAAGTTACACGAATCGATTACCTGGAACGAAGATTAAAATACAATTTCTAATTTGTTCCCTCGTCGTTTCGCGTATATATACCTACCGTACACTTCTCTTGAACTTTTGACCTACCGTGCGGCCATGTCACCGGGATTTCTCGAACAATCCTGCACTTTCGATTACTGCTGCAGCAGCTGTGTATATACGTATAATACTGCACCTACCCGCCTACTATATTATAATATAAAACCAGCCGACTGCGCACGCGGTCTGCACTGTGACTGTGTGTTGAGTAGGTACATAATCAAAGAAGTCGACGACGATCTCGGCGATATACATTTCCTGTGTGCAGCAACAAGATTAATGTTGAAAGCAATTACGAGCTCAACTTCATTGTTATTGTATATTATTTAACAGCCATAGCCGTGTTAATCCCGACCAGGATAATTTATGTATATAGTATATTATATATAAGTCATGAGTGTGTACACACGCGCGCGTCACAAAACCGTTGTACGATATATTATTATTATTATTATTATGTGTACAATAAAACACGAACAATACTGCACGAGCCCGAATGTAAAACGTATTGGCCAACAGTGACGGTTTTGGGGGTGAAGCAACTGGCAAGTGAGGTGCCTAACTTAAAAAATTGGGAAGAGAAGTATGTTTTGTTAAACAAATATTACGCTACAGCATTTATTATTGATTTCATTTCTATATGATGCATTATTAAACGTTCGAAATTCTGTCATAATAAAATGTCCGGAAAAAAAATTATTAATTTTTAATACAACAATAATTATTCTGTAATAATATAATTATTAATTGTATCAGCTTACACAATTTATACGGGAACCACACAACTTAAAAGCTCTCTGTTTTTCGGGGGTGGGAGCTTATAGACAATTTGAGGGGCTAAGCCCCGTAAGCCTCCCCCCTCCCGATCTCCGCCTATGATGGCGCATGTAAACATTGGCTCTGTGCCTCGGCCAAAGAATTCAATTATTATTGAATTACTGTCAGTGTTAGCTACATTACTGCGTTAAAATCAGCAAAACGGCGTACTGCAATTATTACAACTCTATGGCGCTATCTTCTATATTCGATATCACTAATCAGTATAATCACTATTATCTCGGGACTCGTGTGTGTACTATTTTTTCAACATGTTTAATGTTCATAATATACGTATTATGTACCTATTATAAGTTATATAATTAATGTATAATAATATAAAAATGTTAAATCAGTGAAATCTGCAGAATCCCAAAACCGCCACTGTTGGCCAACGCGAGTGTTCCCTCCGAATTTTTGCACCCCGATCAGGCTTGCTCTATATAATATAAATACGTATTATACTCAGTTAAATTATCGTAAGTATATTATTCGTATAGATATGTGTTTACTTTTTAGAATGTCCTGCGCAATGTCCATCTGATACCGCAATCCGTCTGCTTATCTGCTATACGTCTAAACCGTATACAAATACCGTCAAATATTCAATATAACAACATTGGCAGCTTTATTTATAATTCTATCGTTGCATACTTGCACTGTACACAATATGACAATATATACATTTGACGACGTTACATCGGCCCCCGCGGCCAATCTGAAATTCGGATTTTTTTGGTCACGAAACTTTAGTAGGTATATATACACTCAATTCCTGTGATTTCTTGACCAACTTTTTGTCATTTTTGTTGTATAGGGTAAGCAGAATTTTCCTCGACTAGGACTTCAGTGCATATAACATAACGTGGGTACACGTAAATTAACAACCGTTTACATACCTCATATTCGTTTCGTCCGCGACGACGTCGACGTGTAAGTACGCCCACTCACGTTTCGAATGCTTTGCAGACCTTTCAATTATATCGATCTCGTTATCCGTCTAATGAGATCTGTAATTTTTTTTCCACAGTATTTCCCGTGCAGTTCATCATACTAGGTAAATCACACTTCATTTCCCTTCGGGCAACCCGCAATTTCCGTTTTACCATAATAATAACTTCATGCAGTCCGCACGGTCCGTACTCCACGAGCGTATTTCATGGCTAACCGTATATTATTATATGTCGTATATAGGTAGTAATATAAGCTCGGTAAAATATTAGCCTCTTCCAAATCGAAATACAACCCATAAATCTTTTCACGGATAAATCTCAAACAACTGGCATCGACAATATTGTATATTATTGTGAAAGTAGGTACAGTCCATACCGTATGCTCATCATGGCCGGAACCTCAAGCATTTATGCAATCGTGTCCGCATAGAATATTTGTATAGTGGCCAATGCATTAAATTAACAATGACTCAGGCGTCTCTAAATTCGATGACGGTAATAATATTGCATGTATATGAGAAAAGATGCAATACTGTAATACAGTTGTAGGTATAAGTATATAGTCAGTTTAGCTACGTCGGTAAAGCCAGTGTACGCGCCATTGGGCGTATCGTCCGCACACTCTAGGGTAGGGGGAATAATTTAAACACTGTAGTCAAAACCATAGGTAACCAAATTATTTGTTTTTGCACAAGTCTTAAAACTCATTTGATGGTTTGGATACAAATCGTAGTTACCCATATCGTTAAATACTAAATAATATTAAGTAGGTATAGGTACCTATAATTAATTTGAATATTAAGAATTCATAAAAAGTGTTAAAAGTGATAAAAAATATATAACGTGTTTGAAAAAAAAATGTGATGATAGTCCTCTAATCATAATTCATGAAATCATATTAATGAGTTATTTTTGTTACCATGGCGAATGCGATGACGTGTACAATAAGTCAACACATTATGCGATAGGAGAAACGTGAAATAAAATATTTTCTTAAATGCAATAGTTCGAAAAAATAATATTTTTATCTTATAATATTAATGTATGTGTAAGTGTATTTCATAAATATTATTCATTCTTTAGGAGATTTAAAAATTCCACTGCTGGGGGCAAAATTATACTTTGACCCCCCCCCCCATTGCCACCACACAATTAGGACACTTGCAGGCAGAGGTGTCGTGGTGATTTTCTGACAACACGGACACGACTGTTTATTTATAAACACATACGTCATAATATCATAGAGGTTAGGTTAGGTTAGCTAGGTATATTATTACTATATATAAAAATAATATTTATTCACGCCCTTATTGGTTTTTCGGTTCCGGTTTGAGTTTTCGAAATCGCATTTTTTCGGTTCCTACTACGATGGCGGGTATAGTGTTTCACGCACACCACATAACATATATTATTATTATTATGACGTGCGCATCATGCTCAAATATTTATCGCGATAATATGCAACTGCTGCACCGTTCGGGCAAATTCGACCGTCGAAGCGTAAATAATTCGCTAATTTCAAAGCCACCTGCTCGTATGTATGGCCCGATGTATAGGTATATATATATATATATATATTATATGGTTACATAGACATAAAATTACTATAGTGTAACGTATAGGATTGCGCTTCTGTTTGCAGTGCGCACGTATGGCGCCGCACAGCACACACGCGTAGGTAGGCCGAACACACGCCGAACGAGAGAAACGTACCCAAATATTGTTTTAATTACGACGTGAAATGATTCGTCGTAGTCCTTTGCCGCAGTGTGTTTGGGTATCTGCAGCTATATACTGCGCGTTTTGAACTATAAACACACGCGTGCTCGCTAATATTATATCATTATATTATATATGTTTGCTGCGACGTTTGCCTCTATAATATTATACGTTAGGGCTGTTCGATTGTCATAAAATATAATCGATTGTCAAAAGTATTAAATAATCGAAATTTTCGATTAATCGAAGATTTTCATCAAGGAGTGCTCGATTGTTGAAATAGTCAACGACCTATCGATTAATCGATTAACGGTTTAACTGGTTTAAGTATAGCTCAATTATATTTCCTGCCAGGTGACCAGGCTTAACTCACTTCAGAAAAAAGCAATAATTTATGGTTAGATTAATATTTAATATACTTTTGTATCGATTAATCGGTGTTGAATACTTTTAAAAATAATAATCGATGCTACAGTCGATTAATCGAAACAATCGAACAGCCCTAATTATACGTTTTACAATAATATGTAAAAAAAAAATAAAAAAAACAATAATATTATGTGCATGCAATAATAATAATAATAATAATAATAACGAGTGTAAGTATATCACGCGCGTGCTGCGGCGGTGTGCGCATAGCATCGCGAGCAGAGGACCGTTGCGCGTTCGTACTTATCGTCCGTACGAATTTTTATATAATAATAATAATAATAATAATGTGTAATCCCCTCAGTCGCTCACTCGGACGACGCACGCAGAGGCAGAGGAGGCGGCCGCAACAGTAACAATAATAATAATAATAATAATAATAATAATAGCAATAATAATAGTAATCATTATTGGTGGTAGGCCTCTAATCTCTCTCCCGTCCATACATACGCACAGCGGCTCGGTCAGATTATATTATTACGCCGATGCATAGCCCGAGATAACCGAGGCCCGGTTGTTATAGCGGCCGAGCGCGTCATTAATATTGCGTTTCGGGCGTCCCGCGAAGTCCAAATGAAATTTCAATTATTAATTATTATTATTGTTGTTGTTGTTGTTGTTGTTGTTGTTGGTTGTTGTTTTATTTACAGATTAAATATCGGGTCGATGCGTTTTGCCGGAACCGTACTTATTTTGGCGTCAACGGCCCGAGTAACGCGACTATGACCAGAACTGCATTCCACAAAATGATAATATGTATTTGTGTGTGTGTGTGTGTGTGTGTGTGTGTGCGTGTGCGTTATTTAATGTGTGCAATGTTTATGTTAACTTCTAAGTACCTATATAAACAGTGGGCGTGTGGAACTCGTAACAACAGTTATTGTAGGGCTGTGACCCAACGTAATTAATAATTATATAGGAAACCGATTGCAGGATATTCGCGTTGTTATGATTATAATTAGTTTTTTAAATTTTTTATTTATTATTTGATAATAAACCAATGGTGTACTGTAAGAGTCAAGATCCTATATTATAATATTATCAGGAATGGCAAACCTATGGCACGCGTACCAAAAGTGGTTCGTTGGCCAAATTTTCACGACACGCAAAAATATTTTTATTACAATATAGTTTTGTCGCGCGTTTAGTGAAAACAATAAGAATAGAAAAGAAAATGTTTATTATTTCTAAAAAATAAACTCATCAGTTATAAAAGTTTGGAACTCACTGCTTCCAGTCAAAACATTTTGTTCTTTGAAAAAAGATGGCTCATAATATCTCATTCCAAATAAACTCAATATTCGCATCATAGGTATTATATGTGAAAGTTTATTTTCCACAATGAATTATTTCAATTCAAAACATATAGGAATAATACATTGTTCATTAAAACTAATACTGTTTGTGCAGTTCATTAAGACTAACAAAATACACAACTAATATTAATATAATTTCAGTAAACTTTAGACCCCATCTCTCTTAGAAGAAAAAAAATTTTAGATACCCTATGAATAGTATATACCTATTACCTACTGGCAACTTGAAGTTATTTTAAAACTTTGATTACAAAATGTTGGCATGTGACCCAAAAAAGGTTCGCTGCTCCTGCCTTATATCAATATTTAGAGTACAAACGACAATAAAAGCAATAAAAATGCTAAAAAATCAGGAGAAATCGAGTGCACTTTGTTGTTGAGTAGGTCAATGCAGTAGTGTAACCAATGGATGGGCTTTATTTATTATTTGAATATTTACCTCCCCTATTTTACGGGCTATATACGTGTATATATTAACATGTAAGGGCAACTAGTACATTTGGTTGAGGGCAACTGGTATATTTCTAAAATCCTGATAACAGCCATGGAGGGCAACTGGTCAACACCCGACGCTATCCCTAGCCTAAATTTCATATAAGTATATAACCGATTACCGTTAAAATACTCACCACTCAGTACTCTGATTGAAATACAATTACTATAAGAAAACTGTAAACAGTAAATAATATTGACTTTACGTATATATAAGTAAATGAGCTGGAACTTAGATTTGCGATTAAAGACTGTTTTTACGTTATTAATAATGGAGGTCCGTCAGCCTGGCACCCCGAATTCAAAATGTTGAGGTCAAACCGAACTAGAAAATTAGTAACCAATTTGTAATAATTTTTAACCGCAAAATCAGAATTTGTAACCTAAGTCTTAACCCCCAAATTTGAGTTTTCTTTTTCGGGCGCTGGGCTGACGTCAGCCTGGCACCTCGAATTAAAAATTTCGAGGTCAAACCGAACTAGAAAATTAGTAACCAATTTGTAATAATTTGTAACCCAAGTCTTAACCACCAAATTTGAGTTTTCTTTTTCTTTTAATAATGCGGTAACTAGTAATTACATGATACACAATAGTACGCGTTTTAGCCGAGTAAAAAGAATGGCCAATGGGACATCAATTTAAAAAAATAAGACAATTTACTCAACATATTTTATTATTCGTTGATTTAACATTAATATTAATTTGTTTCATTATTTGTTTACTTTGTACCTGTGTACACCTACATAAATAGGGGAATGGTAAACTCCTACAAATGTAGTGTAATCTCCTACAAAAGATAGTGTTAACTCCTACAAAAAATTAATACCGCTCGTATTGCTGTAAAAAATATCAGTCTTGCAATACATTAACACATAATATAAAAATGGTTTGAAAAATATAGTTATAATATAATAAATTATAATAATAGTATAATACATTTTTAAAATATAATAAAAGTGTTAATAAAATAATAGTCATAATCATTTAATCCAAAAACAAAATATGTTTAAATTCAATAAAACAATACTATTAGTTAATATAATTTTTTTTGAAAAATATAATAAAAATGTTAATAAAACAATAGTCAAAATCATATAATTTAAAATTAAAATTTTTTGAAAAAAATAATAAAAAATTCAATAAAACAATACTAAGTCATAATCATTTACGTATATTTTTATGGCATACTTGTTCGGAAATATCCGATACGGACGAGATTATCATGTTTTATCGTTATTCGACAATATTCGATACCATATCGCTGCTCTATTTATAACATTTTGTACTGCAAGTGTCGATATGAACGTATAGTAATAGTATAGTATATAATATGGGCATAATCTAACCTTCGAGAATCATCGTACAGCGTATAAACAAGCTCTATTCAAGCGTTTGTTTATTAAATAATACAATATATTTATTATTTTCAAGTTATGATAATTTTGAGCTTTTCAACTTCAAAATTGTGAATTTAAGTAATATTACCCTATTTTTTAAAAGGAAAAATTTCTATGTAGGAGATTACAATATCTTTGATTTTCAGGTAAAAATTTTAAAAGGTTATTAGTGTAGGAGTTTACATTTAATGATGATTCAGGTAAAAAGGTTATTCTTGTAGGAGTTTACATTTGGCCCATAAATACATACAACTACAAGTATAAAGTTTTAGTTTTATTTTAATAATCATTAAAATAATTTGTAAAAAAATAAAAGTTGAATTTATGATTATGCATAATACAATAAAGCCGCTACAAGCCACACCCGACGTCGGTGCCGCCGTGTTCTGTTCCTGACTCAGCTGGTCGGGCGCCTCCGGGTCAGGAACAGAACACGAGACCCCGGCCACATCGCGCTCGCCGACCGCGACGCCACCAAGTCGCAATGGTCACGGATCCGTCCCGACCACGGCGCGACTACGCACGGTCCTACGACGACAGAGCGCTGCGGACATGGAGTTGGAGAGCAGCGGCGACCAACAACTGTCCGCGGGCAACCAGCGTTATCGCCGCCGTGCGACCACCCCTCAATAACCAATCGCAGCGACGACGCAGTAGACGCGCAATAAATTGTTATTTGTTTTTGACGAGACGGCGCGCGCGGGCAGCGACGATCGCTTAAAAGTGCAGATAGGTAGGTAAATAAGTAGGTGTATAAATGGCATATAGAGCGACTAAATGTTATTATAATATATTATGTGGTAAGTCGATTTGCCGCGGTGGGTCAAAAACGGGTATTTTTGCTCAAAAATAGAAAAATTCCGAAAACCGTCGAGCGCCGATAAGAGGAAAAACGACTGTAGTCGTCGAAGACAATATTATATACCTAACACGATGACTTTGAACTGTTTTCCCGATTTAAATAATTTATTCGCTAATATTATTATTTACCACGTTCGTTGTCTAACGCGACACGTGCATAATAATATACGAACATAATATTATTATTATTATTATTATATGCCGTATAACGCGTATACCTACACCGTTTTAATAATAATTATACATAATGTTATCATCGTCTGCGGGAATAAAATAATAATAATAATATGTCAGTAAAATAATAATTATTATTCCGCGTAAACGTTTGCAGCCGACTCGACGCGATTCAAACTTAAACCTGCATCGTCGCCGCCGCCGCCGCCGCCGCCACCGAGCAGACGTATTATTATAATACAATATTATACTTCCGAAATAATTTCTCCGAAACTTCAGTGTGCGTGCAAAAGTACTTATGTAGAGAGATGGGTAATGCAAGTATAATATATATAATATTGTATATATTTATATTATAATATGCATTATATTATATTATATCGTTGAAAACTCAATATTTCATTATAATACATGTTATATATAGTGCAATAATATTCATTGATACGAAAACTGTATATTATATAATACACGAATCGATTATAAGACTTTTGCGGATATATAGTTTAAGATATTATATCGTATCACATTATATATGTGTGCACTTAAAAAGTAGCTAAAATATAAACGTACGACGTGGTATATTACCTATAAACGAATAACCATTCTACTTAAAAATTCAAACAATCTAGAAAACTTTGCGACGAATTTTGTGCTCGCCATATTATGTCTATAATATTATATAAGTATTAAGTATATAATAATATAACTATTTATATAAGTATTACGATATTATGAGAACGTATTATAGTCAGATGATTCAAATACTATATTTTATTACAAGTATACATCAATAATAATAATGTATAATATAAAATGTAAAGTAAAAATACGTGGGTTTAATTTGTTGAGAATAACAATCATGGTGCTATTATTTTACGAGGTTGCAGCCTTACAGAATATACGGAAATTGGACTAATAAACACCTGCGGGCGGGTAGGACGATATGTATTTATTTTTTGAAAAATTTAACTTAAAAACTTATAAATATATAATTCTGTGAAAACTGAAAATATTTATCTATAACCATAACATTTATTGAGCACCTAGTTTTTTTGTTGCAATTTCGTAATCCTGTTTAAGTTTTCAATGTTTTTACACACTTAATGAATTAATTTTATTCCTAAGTTTGCTTTTATATAAGCGTAAACAATATAAGTCTTCATTAGAGTGGGCTATATATCGTTGTCTTTTATTAATAAAGTACGTTTATTAAGGTTTCATAATGATAAGGATTTTATTTTTTTAATTACTTCGCGTAAGAACGTAGGTATATAGAGAACAAAAAAATATTTAAGTTTACCAATGCTATATTGCTATGGATGTTCAGAACAATCGAACCTACGTATTTATTAAGACGTATTAATATATAAAATAATAATATATTACAAAACATTTATAGTACAACTACATTGTAAATTATAACAAATTGTTTGAGCTGTTTAATATTTAAAGCGTTATTCAAGTTTATATTTTAAAATAATGGACAATATACAAATGTTGAATACTCTCACATTTATTTTTAGAAAATTAAGACGAGGCACACTACCTACAACAGCAGAATTGTTAAAGCTTCTGGAATTCACCGCGTCGTGTTTTATTCATTATACTTAGCGCTGAAATCGAATACCATTATTTAAAATCAAAATTTGGATAACCGTAAACGCAAATACCTAACCAGTTATTTAATATTTTATAGTACATTAGTACCTACCTATTATTAACTATTTTAGTATTGTTAAAGTGAATTTATGAAAACAACAAATTATTATAGTGGTATTCGCATTATTCATATTGCTAGTCCCGCACGGTTTTCCTATGACCATTATAATACACTATCAAAATTGTATATGCAAGTATAAATTATTGTCAAAAACCACGTGAAATTAACAACGTTAATAATCAAAATCATAAAACTCATTTCGTCTAGTTATTAAAATTGCACAGTATTACTATACTGCTACTATACAACTATACTTTCTGATGTCTTTCTGCATATTATATTATATGTGTATTTTGTATGGTATTATAATTAATTATATAATACTTGTATAGTGTTTATACCCGAATTTAGTAAGGATAATGGAATGGAAAATTCTCTTTAATATCATGACGAGATACAATTCTAAAATTAAATGCAATATCGTCATCTTCTTGAATATATGAATTAGCTTTTAGGTCCAAAATCAAAAGAATACGTGGAAATCATTTATTATTTGCATCCATCTGCTAAAAACCCTAATATAATGATGCGTGAAAACAGGAAAACTAAGTAGTCTATACAACAAAAAACACTAATTAATATTTTTTGGAGGGCCAAATATCAAAAACTCAGGAATTTTTTTGGGAGGCCATAAAAATAATATACCTAATGTATATAGGTACGTGTAAACAAGTATAGACAAAATCAAAAATAAATTTCTCGTCTGCTGGTCAGATAAAATTTGTTTATAGCCGCTATTTGCTGCCGACCTTTCGTGTATTATAAAATACAAAATGTACTTATTATATCAAGTGACGATTAAGCACATAATGGCTGGCCGGTAAAATATAATGTCTTAATTATAAGAAAAAAAAATTCTACCATAGTTTCAACTGCGCTTGTAAATAAAATATTATATAAAATTAATCTTTTAAAAGTGAAACCCGAATTAGCGGATAGATAGACAGTGAATGTTAAATAAGTAAAATAACATCGTTGAAATACTTGGAGAAATAACATTGCACTTTATATATTTTTCGTGTATTTTTTATGTGCACCACCGTTCAAAACGTTTGAGTTTCGAAATTCAAAATTCGACAAAAACAAATAATAATTGCGATAGATTTGCACAGTTAGCCGTTTGATGCAATTTTTATGGATTACAACCGAAACCCATCTGCCAATTTCGTAGGTACCTGACGGTAGTAATTAGTAATTATTCAACAGGCGTCTACAGTATTATAATATATGAGCATTATGAGCCAGCGGTATATGCTGCAGGTACGTATATAAAATACATTTTGAGTGCGAATGTAATTAAACACAAGTGAAAGCGATCGACGTGATAGAGAAACGGCTCATCGGACGTGTACCTAAACTTAAAGATTTCGAAAAGATGCATCAAGAGACGTCATCGAGACGACGATTACGATGAAACATAAAACGATTGGAGTCTGAGACGACGACACAGACGGTATTATGTGTATGCACACGAGTGCGGTAAGTACCCAGAATGCGATATTGTATGCGGTTACCCATATATTATATTGTACATAGGTAATAGGTATATAATATTATATTAGTTTATGAGTATAATAATAATGGTACGTCTTACGTGATCGCGTATCCGGATGACCGCGAGCTCATTATTGCAGGCCGCAGACGGCGAATAGCCACGCAATTATCGCCGACCGAAACGCCCACAAACGTCGAATACTTACTATAGTAATAATAATAATGATAATCGTTTTATTGTCTTCTGTAAGCCATTAGACACGGGGTATGATAATAAACCTTATTCAAAGTGTTCAAAACTCGCCGACTATACAGCTGAATAATTTCTGCAACGGATATCCGGCTTTACATGGATCCAAAAAAAATATCAAAACATATATCCTTCTCCATCATAGGCGTGCGCAGGAGGTGTGCAGGATATGCGTTTGCTGAGGGCAGACACTTTATTGTTGAGGACTTAATATGAACAAAGTCTCAAAACTAGACTTTTTAGAAAAAAAAATGACAAATTATGCAAGTGCATATAATATAAGATGTTCGTAGCTTATTATAGTATGTGACATTTAGTGACAACAATAATTATGGAATTATATCCTTCTCAATAAATACTTTGTTACGTATTCGCGTCCGATAACGGATAATATACGAGAATAATTTATTATATTATAACCCAACGTTGATCATGGATCGCGTTTTAACACAAATCCAATCTCAGCACTGAAGGTGCCGATGCACACGTTCGCCAGCAAAGGCTACGCTAGAATATATTAGTTTTTATTTTGTGGTATCGTTATGATGTAGTTGCTCTCGTACCCATACACGCTATGAGCATAACCCATCTATAATAGGTATAAATGTATAATATGCATACAAAACAGTATTTACATTGCATTTTATGGTCGCGTCCTTATACACCATTAGTATATCATTATTCTTATCATCATGTATGCTGCAAGTGTCATTCTAAAAGCGCTATCACCCTCATCAGTCACCACCACCTTCGTCTTCATCCGCCAATGACGTCCCTACATCCGTCAGTTGTCAATTATTATTCATCATCTACCAGGTCATCGCGCACTATACTGGTTGCGTGAGTCGGCTATAAGTCATTTTGTTATTATTTGTATCGTTGTTAGTTATATATTGTATTATTATTATTACATTGTGCATTTATACATTACTAAAATTAGGATTATGTATATTTTGTATCATTGAAATAACTTTATGTAGAATAACAACTATTATTACCTTACACCAGCGTTAGCATATCTATAATAAATATAAAATTAAAATACCACTATGTAATGCTAAAAAACCTATTGTAGTATGATCAGATATAGAACCAAGTAGGAAGTAAAAATAATTATTATTTTTAAGGTATGAACATTTATACTTATATAGCCATTTATATTTTTTGAAACACTTCATTTCATCGCAGCCGCATTCGCTGCTACCAAAGTCTGCGCACTCCCATATATCATGCTCTCCATAAGACTTAATATACGTACAACTGTTGGTCTAGTCACTGCGTTGGGCAGGGGGGGGGCAATGCTCGGTTTAAAGTCTTCCAACTCCCTGTAGTATAATATATAGGTACCTACTATTATAATAATATAGTACTATGTAAACATTGTAAGCTCGGCGCGGAGACCCGGTCAGAGATTATCCGCTACATTTAGTCTCGTCGACTACGTTGTATATGGTATATGGCGAGCAAAGCAATAAAACAATAACGAATTATACACCGACCACCGGCAGTTGTACATAATAATAATATATTAATACGGTGCAGCGAGTAAAACGACAACGCGACGACCAGACGGAATAAAATATATATATAATAAAAATAACAAATTACGGTCTGTTAGAGATTGAGATAAGGTAGCGCTGCACACCACTTTATAATCTATACACCAGCTACGTACGTAGGCACTGCTACCGGAGCACGTGGGCGCGACGGACGGACGAGTGCCGCCGCGGGACCACTGCTGCAGCGGAGAGCGGGGGCTGAAAATTAAAATGAAATTGCCCGGAAAGCGTGAACACCGAACGGGCCCCGGCCGGTCCTGCGGCGATAAATTCGGAATTACCACAGCGACTACCTTTTTTTTCTTATTTTTTTTTTTTTTTGCTTTTTATGGAGGAGAAAACCGGGGTGGATTTATGATTTGAACGCGTTATTCTTATAGCCGGAAGCTCGTTTCGGCAGCTATATATACCTCTATATATATATATATAGGCCTTTGCTCCGCACGCAAGCGGTGAATATAAAAACACGACGTGAAAGGACGAGTAGGAGGAGGAAGAGGAGGGCGGAAAACCGTCGCGTCGGTAAAAGGCGTGAAAAAAAAACGTATATATACGCGCAGTGCGTGTAGAGCGTATATTATATTTATTTTATATATATAATATTACTATCGTCCATAAAAACGCTGCTGACAACTCGGATGAATGCCGTTTAAATGATATGTATAATATTATAATATGGGGGCATAACGGTATGTGGGTATTTGTGAGAAAGTCAAGTTTAAAGTCAATTTACTGCACCTACAACGACCTATAATCCCGTCGGTACCTATACGCGCGATATATAATAACATAATATTATGTTAAAATATTATAATTAGGTACTAACAAGCCTAACAACGTCTTCTGCAAAAACGCAACAATTATTATTGATACCGAGCACGATTACAGGGGGAGGGGTTCAACCCCCTCCCACAAATATTTTTTTTTTTAAATGTTTCATATTATATAGACCTTATCCACATTGGCAAAGATTAATAATGGTTACAATTTGTTTTCGTGCCAGTGTTGATTTATAAATATTGTTTACAATATTAAATTTTCTGTGGTCGTGAGGAGAGAACACAAAATCATGAGAAAGAAAAATAATATGAGTATGATATTGAACTGGTACATTATTTTTTTTTAGATTTTGATAAATAATAGATTGGTGATTTGTATAAATTGTAAGACTGTTTCGTTGTTCATCGGGTTTGGATAAATAAAGGTGTCGAGGTTTACTGATATCTTTCGGTTTGGTAATGGGGGCACACTCGGTAAGTAAGTATATTGTGTTCAACCGAAATGCTAACTCCGTGGAATACAAATTGAGGAAGTTCTTCTTCGACCATAAGGAATCCGTGATTTATACGTGAGTGTCCTATTGGAAGGCAGTTTATCGTTAATTTCTTCCTTTCGATTGAGTTTGGGGTTTTCGTTTTCCCATTGAAAAATTGTACACAATATTTTAATAAGGTTTAATTTAGTGTCTTGTTGTATCCATAGTTTTAGCCCTTATATAGTTTAATCCCTTCCATCGATTATTCCTGTAGCACATCCGTATATTATCACCTCGTCGAATTTACCGATATAATTTTATATTGATGATGTTTACTCTAAGACTTTTTCGCGTTTCGTTTATTGCCACTTAGAATAATATTCATACCTATACGATATAATATTCACTATACAATTCATAATCATTTCAACGACGAAAAATTGTTCATAACGATTTCCTGCACAGTGTTATGACAAAGCGTATACGCATTATTATATCATTACATCTATGTGGTTGTATTGTAGTACTGGCGATTATTGTGGGTATGAAATGTAAACACTCTGGCACAAAGGACAAATCGCGGTGATTTGTCATTATAATGACTACAAAGTCATACAGCATACCAAACGTATATAATATAATATAATAATTTTATGTCGTTCATTTAATGATCAATTAACAACAACGGTGACGGCCGTAGGTATAACATTGCTAAATGCTAATAATCAATATACAGAGTGATTCGTTTACGATTAACCCCGTAAACCAGATAACATATCGGATAGCCCAAGGAGTTTCAAATTTTAAGAACAAATGGTCATATTATATTATTTTATTATGTTTAGAGAAACGTAAAATAGGATGTTTTTAAATTATATAAGAAACGAAATTTTTAAATTCCTTTTATTTCCCAAGATATTGCATGATTTGCAATTTAAGATTATTAGTCTGCAGTATAATGGTGGCGTAATCTTAATTTTTATTTTATTTTTGGAAAATGAGAGGTTAAATCTAAAAATTGGGTGACCTCAACTAATCAAAAAAAAAGCGTATTAGAACAAAATATCTGAAAATTTCTTATATAATATTATATACAATACGAGTATGTCAAGCAATTCGTACATACATTTACCCTGATGGACCTCATGGACCTTTTGTGTTAATGAATGGCTATAAGTACATCCGTTAACACATTATACATAATATTATATAATATATATATAAATGGTATACAACATGTGTATCGGCTGAGCGAGTTTGTGCCGTAGACATATTATCATAAAGATAATATCTATATAATGTCTGTTCTGGAGGTGGGTGTATAACTACCATAATAGGTATTAGGTATGCTTGTATAATAATCCGCGGTTGGCGGGTACCAGACTACACGAAGTCCGTGCACTGCGAAACAAGAGAACTTTTTGATAAGAAAAAAATATGTAACATTATCATCAAGTATAATATAACGCAATAATATCAAAAACCTTATTTTCTGCTCGTATATTGTTCTGCAGGGTAGACTAATTATTAAACATTAAAATATTATTATTATGATATTATCCATTTCGATTAGACATATAACTTGTTTCGTGCGTTACCACAGTATTATACGGATATATTATAGATCTGCAGCAGTTTATTTATCGAATTAAAAATAGGTGGAATAAATCATTATAATATTATTGTCAGAGGGAGGGGGGGGGCTAAATAAATGCCGAGTGCTTCGGAATTCGCTACTGCAGTATTATAGTTGCAGCTACCCACGAGTACCTTTATAATATACATAGTAATACTAATAATATATAGGTGAGCTACACACCTGCAGCGTTGACCTGTAGGCAATTTTTTTCACGAGAGAAACCAGTTGCTACGATTCGCTTACAGTATGCTTGCGTGAAATACAATGATATAGTATTATGTTTACAGCCATATACAGTTTGTTGAATAACTTTACAGCGGATATAGGTATACTTACGTTTCAACATTTTTAACAGCATTATAAATGATAAATATATAATATTATTATACATTTATACCGTAATATACGAACAAAATTGGAAATACAGTAGTTCAGTAATAGAATGTGCTTAAAAAATCTGAAGCTATAATATATATCGTTGCACGGGCGTATTTGCCCTCAGTCGCCGATAAAATATAATTTTCGATTTTAAAATCTTACGACTGCTATCCAGCTGTCTTGATAATATTGTTTGTTGTCGGTGCGAACTGCGAATGTGTGATACACAAGTCGGGTGGTTTCACAGACTGTGAAGGTGTGAAACTATATTGATGTTCACGTGGCAAACATAAATCACCGCGAATATTTGCGTCAAATTAAACAGCTGTATTGCTTAAGTCTACGCATTCAGACTATAATAATAATAACCGCTTCACGCTTGAATAAAAGTCACAGCCGTTCGTGAGAAATTAATCGAGTTCAACGTGATTTTATACGATCATCCGCGGCTGTGGGTCAGCAGGGTATCTAGAATTAAACACGATGTTTTGACTGGCTTTATTGACCATGATGTTTTTGACTATTGATCAATATGAGTTGCGAAGTAGAAGGCATTTATTTTGGAAGTATCCATTAAATATTCTGTTTGGAGCATTAGTAAGTCGTGCATATTTAAAATATTATATAATTTATAAAACGTTTTAAATATAACTAATTGTATTTTTAATAATTTACAATTAATATACATTATTATATTTTATTTAAATTAGGTACGACAAGGGGTTGTCTAACCGGAATTTCGGTAAGTCAAAAATCCACAACTGATTCTAACCAATCCTTTTTCATGCTGGAAAAGATACCTTTATAAAAAATAAAGCTTTCTACAGATATTCAAAACCACACATTCATCTTTGGCAAATTCTCATGCACAAAACCAAACATTTCCTGAGCGACTAAAAATCGCTTTCGCCGTGCGAACATTCATTACGTGTGAATACACCTTATAACGGGATAGTTTTATTGTAATATCTCTGTAATTGGCCACATATCCGTCCTAATGCCTACTCTAAGTCCTATAACACATAATACTAGAACAATACAATTATATTTGCTTACACAGTAATAATTGATCATAAAATGTTCGATTCTATTTTTGCGGTTTAATGAAATCTGTACACGAATGTTGATCGCAGTGTTCGTGTACAAAATAAAATAATATCTTTCGTTTAATCGGTGCAATAATAATTATTTAAATCATTTTAGCTATTGTTAGGTGGAAATTAAAATGTAATATGCGCTCGAGTACACAATAACTGTGAGTTTAAAATTCCGGATGTCTAAATGTTATAATTTGTCTGTCTTGTAAAATACCTACTCGCTGAGTAAAAGTGTTCAAATATTTTTTGAGTATAAGTGCTCATATACGTATTTTAAAATATACATTTCAAAATAAGTATCTATATTTGTATTAAATATACTTGAATACATTTAAAAAGTATATCTTTTACAAGACAAGTAATACATTATTAATTATTGTAGGTGCATAATTGATAATAGTAAGCTTATTGGTTCCACTTTGATAATCGCCAATATTATTACTTCGACAGTTCGACCGCTTCAATTCGGAAGCTGTTGCAGTGCGCGCAACACCCGCTATTTCCTATATACATCAGTGCATGGTTACAAACTACATACCTAAATAATATATACCTTTATATAATAATATATATACCGTATACGTGGTCAGCGGATTATTGCGCAATAGTACTGCCTCGGCCTTGACCGTATATTATACGACGCGTATGAGCGTATAAACGCAGATATTCCGGTTTTTAGTCCGCTACAGTTATTCATTATTATTATTATTATTATTTTTACTACATTTTTCTTACGCGAATTATTGTCAAAGCATATTATTATTATTATTGCCGTAGGTCGAGAATACACGCATCTCTCGTAACACGTAAACCCGTATTACTGCTCAGCGACCGCGACGTCTTGCAGTCCGCAATGCAAACAATAAAAAAAGTTAACATACTCGTAAATTATTGTATAATATTATAATAATATGCGTCCACGAATGATTGATCATTATTAATTCATTGCATTATTGATCCGATCGCGCTCCGTCGATAATAACAAATAATTATTTCACGAAAATAGATGTACAGAACAAACGTTTTTTTATCTAAGTCAACAGTATATTATTTTGTTTTAATACGTTTCGATCAATCGTTTTTACTTCAAGACTAGATAATGATAAGTGAAAATCAATTTGAGAATCGGCAAACCTAAACAAAACGCTGATCTGCCGCTGATCGTATTCAATACAATATTGTTATGATAAAGGCAGAAGACTACTAGCATTTGCATATTACTTGTTTTCAGCAGTCGTAAAAAAAGGTCAACAAGATACAAGTTTATTTCATGTTACGACAAATTCAAATCTGTAATTTGATGTTGTATATTTTTGTATATTTGGATGTTTTTGATTTTTCAGAAATATTTATGTTTGTTTTTGATTTTTGAAGCATACTTTTTTATTTTTGCAAAATTTTTTAACAAAGTTTATTATCAAAATGACAATCTATTGTTATATGATGTAAAGGCACCCACACACTACTGCGTGGGTACACCAACACACCACGTATAGCTTGTATTTTCTTATTTAAAAATGTTAAATGCTATTTATTTTATTTAATATTTATAAATTGGACCTTTTGAAAAAATGAAAGTTCATAGCGGTTTTTAGAGCTTATCAAGTTCTCATTAAAATAGGTGCGTATACCTAAGCTTTTGGTCGTCCATTTGGCATCATTTTGTGTTTAAAACCCAATAACCGTGCAAATTCTCTTTTATATACCTACCTAGTATGTACCTATTATAAACAATAATAACTAATAACCATAATACGTCTTAATGCGATAGATGGCGGTGATAGACAGCTATAGGTACCTACTACAAACTACTGATGATAGACGACGTAGATTTCCGTTTATTTGTAATTCGCGCCGAATAATTGAATGGATTTCGTTGTGAACAGCTATATAGTATAATATTATAGTGTAATAATTAATAATCTGAACAGCCGCCGACGCGTATTCGTGCAATATATAATATATAATATATATACCCACCCACCCACTCGCCACGAGCACGTAATAATACGAAACGATTAATATGTAAATCAGTTTCTATATATAATAATATATTATGTATACATATTATATAGCTGAGCACGCGCCGCGTAGAAGATAATAATAATTTTACCTATACATAAAATATCATCATGCACGCGCGCAGTGTTGAATCCAGGTATACTTCAGGGGGGAGGGCGATAATTGCCCCCTCTAAAATTTCATTCACCCCCTGACCAATGTCAATACTCAATACCAATACCAATGTCAACATAATGTATACATTCAAATATGTACAATATTATACTCGTTGCGATTACTTTTTTCTAAATTTAAAAAATCTTAATTGTAATAACTATAGGTAAATAGGTAATAAATAATAAAATAAATCATAATACTAAATTGTATGACCAATAAAAAAGAGTTCCCCTCCCAGAAAAATTGTCTGGATTCAACACTGCACGCGCGGGATCGTCGTCGGATAATACGTAAAAACGAAACGTCGACGAGCGACGGTGGAAATTCTTTGGTCCATGAGAAGGAAAAATATTGTATTCCGCGTTTGGATTTTTTCGGATGATTGTCGTCGTCATTCTCGTGGTGTTTTCGAAATCAATTATGAACAATATAGTATATAATAAAATAATATCCATTCGATCGCTCCTCGGTGCAGCTTCCAGAACTGATCCACGACTGCAGTTGCAGTTTTGTGTGCAAAATTAAAACCATTATATATTATAGTTGCGCAGTTCCACACGCACGATCGTCCCACAGCGCCGGCTATTATATATACAGAGCGATTGTTTATTATCGTGAGTTATAATATATATATATATATTATACAAACAATATTATACTATGGGAAATTCGATGCTTTTTTAAATCATTTTTTTTAAACTCCATATAAGTATATCTTAGTGTTGTTTTTAATTTTTTCAAGATTATCAGGTATAAAATATTTTTAAGTGCTGTAGTTAAGACTTTAAGAGGCTAATAATATATAGAATATCCCACCCCCTCCTATGATGCGCGTTCTTAAAAAAAATATTGTTATCATTGATGTATTCTAATTTTTTATTGGTACCCACCTAAATATTGAATTCATTGTTCTCCAAATTGTGTATGTATATACAATCACATGACACATAATATTGTTAATTTTGTTATCTGCAGCGTTGTATATCATTTGAAAACGATCTGTTTATACGATTATAATATTTTTTTGAATTACTATAAAACTACTAAAATATCGTTTTTTATTACATTTAAATATCAGATATTGTCGAGAAAGAAATTAGGGCCTATGTATTTACTACGATTTTATTTTGTTATATTATTATATATGAACAACTTCTATAATAAATATATACAAGGAACCTTGAGTATTACATTTTCTATGTTTTTGACAAAAAAAAAACGTTGGTTCTTAATCCAAAAATTGTCTGGTTTATTGGTTTGCGATACTGCAACAATCACCCTATACGGCTGTACCTACCAGCACGGAGGTTTTATATCGAATGCGTTTTCACGCCGTGAGAAAACCGCGTAGGTACTTATATATACGACCATCGTAACCTCGGCGTAGGTCAATGTGGCAACGCCATCGCATGCTAACTCGCTCGTCGTTTTTATGTACAGTTATTATATTTATTTTACTTTTTTTTCTTTTTATTTTGCGGAAAGTGAAAACGTCACGAACTATACTCGCGCAGGTGATATACGACTGATTAGAGTACATTATATAGCTAGCTATATAGTAAAACACTACTCGGCAGGATAGCTGGTCTCGCGATCGTACTTTCCTATCTCCGTCGTGATGAACTGTTCCGCGACGTCGGGAATATCATCGAAATCAAGTTTTACTTTTTTCCCATGATAGCGAATAAATTCGTCGCCGCACATTACACTTTTTTGAAAACACCGTTTGTGTTCGACAAAATAGCCAAACACGAACTGACCTAGCTGTTGCTGCAGGTTTTCTATTTAAATAGCATAGGTAATATATACGAAACGCAATACTATAACACGGTTATTATTATTAGTTCTCAATAGGTATATAGGATGTATAGCTATCGAAACTCGATAGTCCTGAATTCTTCTCAAAAGTTATTCAAAGAAATATAAATCCCCTCAAAATATCATCTGTTTACGCACTTCAGCGTGCATATTGATATAACTATATGTATTATATTATTTTAATATTATGTTGCATGGTTTTCAATAACAGTCGTTTTCCTTCCACAGTTCCACTGTCATCATAGGGTTCTAGTTACCGAAATTCTACTGCTCTTCTTTCTGGCGTTTATATAATATTGTGAAGGAGAAATCTATATTATATTGTGTTTCGTGCGTCGCGAACAGGGACGAGGCGCGAACGTCTTTCGTTTAACGATTCCATTTTCTCGCCATACTCAATAATGTATAATATGGAAATCCTGCAGCAGATATTATTATTATCGTCATCATTATTATATACCGATATACCGACTAATACGTATATTATATAACAATAACGCGATGAGAATTGACGAATTTACATAATTCCAAGGATATGACCAATAGGAATAATCTATTGGTGCAGCGAGCGGCCGCCGGGGGTCGTCATCCTTATAGACTTTAATATAATAATAGACGACGCGCTTTCACGCCAGAAACAAATAAATAAATACAAAAAAAAAAAATACAAAAAATAGAAATGGAAAGATGAGATGCCTTACTCGCTCCTCGCATAGCGGATAAAAAGGACACCCGGTGAAAGTGGCCGTGAGGGGCGACGACACGAAACGCGACTCGTGGTAGTGTGGTATATACCTACGCTAACAGAGATTGTAAACGCATAATTTTTATTTTATTTTTTTAATACATTTTATAGTCAATACATATATATTATATATGTACACACAACTATCGCATATACGCTTCTTCCGAATCACTTATGGTCATGCGAGCGCACGCACGCACATATTATAATACATATATGTGTTGTACCTATATATATCGTGTACGAGTGTGGCAGTCAATTGAAATAATATGCGTACAGACTGCGTGCGTGCAGCGATTATTCTGCAGGACGAAATAGCTGGTAAATTCGCAGGTGTTATAACTGTTAAATATATATACGGCGGTGTGTTAAATAGCGTGGAAATCTTTAGACCGGTCGCCCTACAATATTGCCGGCAGTAGTCGACTTTGACGATTTTCCGTTGGGGGGGAGGTATATTCAGGGGAAGTCTTAACTAGGAAAATCTTCGTTGCTTAAATACTTTTTAAAAAATAATTCAGTATAATTATTATGTTTATTATTATATATTACAAGATATATATATGGAATCGCAGATGCTTTAGCGTTGTTTATACTTGTACAACAGTTGTGCGTGTGTGTGTGTGTGGAGTAAGTACTGAAGTGTACTTTCCTCTAATCAAACATTAAACACCACTCAGTGATGGTTTACTCTAGGGCTGGAGGTATTTTTGGTAAAGTGGTAATAACCTGTGTTTAAAATAAAAATAGTATCGAGTATTTTTGGTATTTTTGAATACCGGTATACCTCCTGATTCGGTAATCACCGCTGTTACCGATAATACCGTATAACCGGTAATACCGTGGATACCGGTATTAAACAAAGACCGGATACCGGTATCAAAATTTGAAATACTGCCAGCCCCCAATCACTTACACTGTAATAATGATCATTTAATACTTGGCTAATAGCCACGGTAATTACTAATTACTATAATATACTATAATTACCATATAGATAGGTAATATAGAATTCTATATTATTATCTGTGTTTACTACCCACACGCACACACAACAACATGCATCGTGTATGATGTATATTTGCAGATGTACACTGGTTGGGGGGTGTGGAGGCAAAGCCTCCCAAGAGTCGTAATATGTCTGCCCCCGAAAGGGCTAAAGCCCCCCGAAAAATTTGACCACCCTACGCATATGTATGCACGCACGTATATAATACAAATTGCCTACACTCAACTTCTTATAGTCGGTGTACAAATACAATCCTCTTAATAATGTAATCAGGATTAATATTTAATGATATGCATTGTGCACAACATTATTACGTTCATATCGGCAGAATCCGGTAAAAACGATACACACCGCGATGGGTGACGAGAACTTACCGACAATTTTGAATTATTGTGTGTGTATAAGAATTATGTTCATGTAAAAAAAAATTCTTACAAAATATAGATAGATATTAAAGTATTTTTGGCAAAAGCTGTACTGATCTACATAAACGAACATTAAAAATTACTTAGAGTAGTATGTTAGTGCGGCTTAATATTATTCTTAGTCAGAGGCATAGATATAAGTATCCTTCTATATCATATTACCAATGACTATAATAAACCAAATCCGGACGAACAATACCGGCCGTATTTCATTATTCAAAACCGGCAGTTTTGTTTATTTTTTCAACATTTTTCGATGTCGATCGTTTTTAAGGTGTTCAATATAGGCAATTTTCTAACCAAGCGAGTGCGTTCTGTGTATGTCGTGTGCGTCTTAGATCGTATTTTAAGGCAAATTATCCGGGCTTTATTCGAATACTCAATACTGTAAATGATCTTTAACATTCTGTAAATCATTTACAGTATTTGATTTATTGTAAAGTATAGAAGAACACTAATAATTGTGCAGTAGGAAATTTGAAATGTGTAGTTGACTTAACGAATAAAATACTAAGAAGTCACTTTGATACACTAGCGCAATAATATACATGTAAACAAATAGGTACCTATTATAATATAGTTTAAGCAATAGTAGGTACCTACTTTGAATAATTTAATAGTACCTACTGATTTATATTTTATTATTTTTGTATGCATTTTTTTTTTAGTAGAATATAGATATTGGGGTGCGAACCCCTTCGATAAGTCATTATAACATAAATTATTTATTTGAGCAGTAGGAAAAAATCCTTAAAATAAAGCCTGATAATAATATGATCTAAAGTGTACATAGTAAGGACGTAAAGAAGATTCGATACCGACCTTTTTTCAAGGAGTTCAATATTTTCTAAGTACATTGAATTCTATCTTCTAAGGCACTTTTCTAAGTGCGTACCTCAGAATAGATAGAATGAGGGTTGTGTAAACGTGTGTGTAGTAAATGATCAATGATGATTATTGTGTGTGATAAGTAGAAACAATTAACAACAAAATGTAGATACCTACCTATTACGCCGATTCAAATGCTCCATACTCTGAACACAACTTTCTGTCCCCGTAACGATACTATATGGGTGTTGTGCTGCATTGCAATTTACGTAGACACTTCGACAGTAAAAAAAAAAAATATTAAAAAATTGTGGTTTTTAAAAACCGTCAAAAGCACATGTTGTATACATAATATATATACACAACAATTATAAAACGTTGAAATAGTGATTACTACGTAAGAAGCAGAAGTCAATCAAGCCGAGTCATCAAAAATTACAAAGACTACACAAGGCAACGTCTGCGACGCACGTGAGCGGGGCTATTCGCTTCTTTTCGATTGTTGTCGTAGCTAACGACCGGAGTATTTAACGTTTCCTTTATTATTTGTTTTTTTTTTTTGGTATATTTTATTATATTTAATTCTTTTTTAACCAAGTGTTATTTGTTTTCCTTCACACATATTTTAGAGTTATATTACTTGTGCGTACGGAGACGTTTGTGGTGAATAACACTTTTGGAAAAGGTAGTAAGACACTGTCGTACTTACTTCCTCGTCCAGTACTCGTTATCGTGGTCAGTTGTTCGAGGAGTAAAGTAGGTAACCTCAGAGTTGTAATGTTGTATAGTGTAAATCCTGTTGAACTTAGTTTAATTATCCTTTTGTGCAGTACTCGGTATCGTGGTCACCAAAAGGAGAACTTAAATAAACTCATACCGCAGGTATCAATAATTTACTCGTTTGACGGTTTGGGAATCGGAAACCGAAATATTATGTCTGTTATATACGTCAAGCCTTTGCGTGGCGTATACGACACACATTTCAGCCATGGGAGAAAATCAAAATAGTATTTACATGATAACCGTGGATGAAAAAATAAATTGTTGAACACGGCACGATAACACGTATCTGCAACTGATTGTAGCGGCGGCTTGATAAGCGATAATTGATTAATGACATTTTTAAAAATTAGTTTGCCTTTAATATCTACTATAGAACTATATTTTTATTTTTTATTACTTTTATGTCAATTATATAATATTTGATCATTGGAATAATAAAAAAATTGTCGATAGATAAACATTGAATTTTTTGTTTGTGAATTTTAAACGACACATTTTGTATTAGTTTGACAAGTTGAATTATTTAAAATTATTGTTTATATTGTTATGGCCGAAGAAATAGAAAATTTCTATGGAGTATACCTACTGTATTGCTTGAATGAAAAGAGCAAAGGAAAAACTTATATTGGCTATACCAAGGATCCAAATCGCCGAATACAACAACACAACAAAGGTGTTAAAAGCGGAGGAGCCAAAAAAACCAGTCTTCGTGGGCCATGGTACCATATTGATCTGACCACAATAATTATGAATTGATGTTATACAATAAAAATATATTTTAATCGGTACTGATCTGCCCACAGGGAAATGGTTTTGATAGTACACGGATTTCCCAACGATATAACAGCGTTGAGAGTATGACGCAAGTAATTGAAATTCAAGAATTGAATGATAACATATTATTTTTTTCAGTTTGAATGGGCATGGCAAAATCCCAAGACATCCAGACGATTGAAACACATAACACAAAAATCGAGATCTGAAAAAGCATATGACTATTGCATTCGCATACTTTCTGAAATGCTGCATGTGGGTCCATGGAATCGACTAGCTTTAAATGTCCGGTGGCTGAATATGCTTTATCGACGCGACTTCAATGTGAGTAAACTGTCATACAACAGATAAATAACAAGTTTAGTATATAATGTTATTACTTAAAATGACAAATTCCACAGGATGACAAATTTCCACCCATGCACATGTCCATATGTCAAGGACCAGTTGTATGTAAGAAAACTGTGTCACCAGATGATACCAGCTTGTTGGACACTAGTAAAAGTCTAATATGTGTTTTGTGTGCACGCAATTGTTCTGCGGTGAATTTACTATATTGTTTAGATCCAACTTGTCAAGCAGTCACACATATTCAGTGTCTCGCCAAGCGATTCTTAGGATCATCTGATCATATTATACCAATAGATGGCGAATGTCCAGCATGTGGCATTCGTGTCCTCTGGGGTGATTTAATTCGGCAAAAAAATGGATGCTATAAAAATGTAATTGCCGCTGTCACATAGTTATTAAACAATTGATGTATTATGCCATTGATTATGGTTTGAGTTCCTCTTTTAATGTGAAGTATATTTTGAAAATATGTATGTATTTATTATAATTTTTTTTTTTACTCATTATTGAATTTTGAATATATTTTAGATGTATAATATTTTATAACTTAATTAAAAAAAAATTTATTTATGTATTAATATAGTATTAAATTGTTGACAAACTAACGTTTTTTGAATAGGTAATTTCCTTTAAAACCTTACTGCTCAATGAAAATCCATATTATATCTGATGATTTCAATAAATTTGAACAAGCTGTGAATGCTAGATTTATATCCAACCATTGTATCAGCTTTTTTTCATAATGTTCCAATATTACATAATTGTATGTGTAGTTTCTAGTGTATACTGTATAGGTATATAAGACTGTTATTTATACAGACTTAGGTATAAATCTAACAACAGTCTTATACATAGTGAAAAAGAAAGATGGAATTTAAGAGAGATTTGTTAAATTAAGAAGTGGAGCAAAAAGAATGAAGAAATCTTAGTATATTGAAATCAAAGATGTTTTATCAAATTGGTTTTCTCTACAATATTAAACAAAATATTCCTTTTACATGTTCACTGCGGATGATGCCATATTGCATGATTTAACACCGTTCACATATGCTGAATGACACTAATGCGTCATATACCTTGTTATTAAATGCATTACAATTAAACAATACATATTTTGTTAGCGTGTGCTACAAGTTTTATTTCATAAGTATATGCAAGTCATACAAATGTACAATATATTAACTGTTCAATTTTTAATATATTTTTTTTAAACCTTAATTTATTCAATGTCACGACAAGTATACTTATACATGGTACACAGCAAACATGTTAATAGACCAATATGGCAATACTTCGAAAAAAAGTAGATAAAATTGGCATTATATAAAGTGTGAAAAATGATTTTTTATGTATGTATTTTTTAAAAATGTCAACTTTAGATGGTTATAAAAAACTATTAGAGATAACCCCGAACTTTTTTTTTAACTACCACTTATATAACAGCTTATGAGGAACCTTGTATTAAATTTTTAAACCTTAGGTATACCTTTTTTACTACAAAATAGTCTATATATTTTCTTTATTTTGACAGATTTTGTAAGAATTTTTACTGTTTTCGGGTGGAATTCTTTTTTATGGTTGTTGTAGGCAAAATTTATGTATAATCTATTGTTGAATTTTCAAACTTTAGATATGCATTTTTAACTACCAAAATAACACACATTTTCATGATTTTGTAAGAATTTTAACTTTAAAAGCTTATAAAAAAAAATTTTGACTAACAATTTTGACTTTTTTTAATTTCGATAAGTACTACTTATGATTAATCTTGAATTAAATTTTCAACAATTTTTGATCAATTCTATGGTTTTAATCAAAAAATCAAAAATTTCAATTTCCTATAAATAACTCAAAAAACGTCAAAGTACTTTGAAAATTATACCATTTGTAGATAATGTCTTTATTAATGCTTAGTAAAAATTTAAAATTTCTTAAGTTTTTAGTTTTTGAGTTACAACAAAATTAAGAAATCGGTTATGTCAAAAAGTGGTTTTGAGTAAAAATTCATGTTTTTCTCTAATTTTTGGTTGGTTTTTCCTGATTCTTTCGAAAACTACTGGGAATTTTCACTTGTTGACCCCCCAAAGTACCAATTAGATGCAATTAGTGACCGAAAGCTAGAAGTAAAGTTGAAAATCTGAGCAATTTTACTGCCCTAAAACGTGATGACAGACACAAAAAAAAAACAAGAATGTAAAATCAATACATTCATTGCTCCGCTCAGAATCTAAAATGTATAAACATTCGACGTGGAAATTATTATTTTTTAGTATAAATTTTTTTGGTCTCAATTTAAAAAAAAATAAACTCTTATTTAAATCACAAAATTTTTAATACAAATATCAATTGTATAAATTATACAATATCATATTATAGTAATAATAATATTTTAACATCACAGAACATATTAATCATGTTTTAATATAATATACATTTTGTAAAAAAAATATATATATTATATTAAAACAATCACAACCATAACCTGAGGTTATTATAAAATATAGTATTATAAAATAGTTCACAGTTACAAACAATAAATAATTAACACTATACTTCGATCTTCAAAAAACATTATCATTATAACTACAATAAAAACAATTTATTAAAATTAAAATTGTATTCCAAAACGACTAATAATGGGCACACAGATTTGGTGGAACAACACTAGATAAGGTGTAAACATTGCATAATAAATACATTTTTATAAAAATAACTTGTAGTATCGTTTTATTGCGCACAATACACATACCCTATTAAATTATATAGTGTAGTTGAATAAACACAAATAAAAATCATTCAAGGTCTCGCGTCAGTAAACAATAAAACAACAGTACCTATACTACCTACTTAACACATAATAATAATCGACCAATAAAAATCACAACATTGTTAAGAACATGTGTTTCATTTACAAATACATATTATTTAATACACGGGGTGTATCACAAAGAGTTGACAATTTTATAATAAAATAACATTTAAAAATGTCAAATCATTGAGATACACTTATTTAGACATATGTATATAATTCATTACATTATATTATTATTATAAGTATAAAACTATTACTAAACAAATAACATTTTATTTTAAGTTTTTTTTTATTTTGGTAGAATATATTATTATAATATTCTTTAGTAATTAATATCACATCTGAGATTGAGTTATCTTTTCTTATACCTTGAGATAACATAACAAATAGTGAAGTATATTTATATATCAAAATAAAAATAGAATAAATTTAAAATATGATATATGTGAAAACGAAACAAGAACAAAGTTTTTATTGATAAAAGTAAGATACCGGATAATAAGTTACTGTTGTCGAAAAGTGTAATGGAAATTTACCCTGTATAGTATCATATGACTCAATAAATTAAAAAGTTTTTAAAAAATAAACCATTGTTCATTGAACATAATTGTTGTTAACTATTTTCCGGTTAACATAATATAAAATATAACAATAAATTGTTTATTATAAATAAAATAAGACTTTGCAAACTTAAATGACATGGGCAATTTTTTTTTAGATGTTACTGAGAATTTGCTTCTTAAGTAGAATGTTTCAAATCTTCAGTCACTTCAATACCTTTAAAGATTTGAAACAGTAAACAAATATTTTTCTAATTCACTCTTATTCATATGTATATTTAGGTTTAAAAATTGAGCATTACAAACATCGTGAACAGCAGAGGTCAATTTTTTTTTACTTTAGAACTATTACCTTGTTCAAATTGTAAGTCGAAATTGGGGATTTTCTCTTCAGGTCTTAAAAAATCTTCCATTGTCTTATCGAGTTCGGGGAATAATCTAGTGTAAATGAAATATGCCACATCGTAATTTGACCAATATGACGTATGTGTATACAACATTGACAAGTAATTACTGGCTGATCCTCCAATACTATCTCTCAAAATATAATCTAACCGGTGATTCAAATCTAGACATAGTAATTAATATTTCACATTAGATATTATTATAATAATTAGTCTTAAATATTAAAAAATGCATACAACATACTTTCAACTGGTGTACTATTTCTTGAAAGTGAACATGTATTATTTTCAAACTGATTTGAATTATTGGTTTTACTATCATTGCTACTTGACATATTAAGCCAAGTGCTTATTCTACGACTAAATGTTTCATTTTCTTTTTTTACATCTGGTGCTTTGGCTTCAGTTCCATTGATCTCTTCGAAGGTAGAATCTATGTTTCCAATTAGTTCCAAGGGAACCTCAGAGTAATCACATTTGATACCATAGGCCTGAATACCAACAGGTTTATAGCGACAAAAGTCTTTTGCCACTAATGGTTCAAACCTAAAATAATAAAATGTTAAACATGCTCACTCTCAAAAATGTGAAATATGTGTAATTTAATAAATAATATTATAAATTAGGTGTACCTATAAGCAACAGGATCGGTGGGATGGTAAATGTTGTATACTTTTTTGGCTAGCCACATTGGGAACAAGTTTAAGTTTTCTTTAATTAATTCATTTTGACGTAACGCCAAAAAGACTGACAATGGTGAACCCAAACAGAAGAAATTCTCCAACTAAACATTTATACAGAAGGTTAGCCATTTATGTTAATTTGAACAATGATACATTATTAATTATCTTAAACATAATATATACATACCTCAAAATTCAAATGAATTCTTGGACTACTGTCACTCCGTTTAATCTGGAATCAATGTAACATATTATAATATTAAATAGTTTCAGACAAAGAAAACAAATATTAAATATTACTCACAAATGGTTCCCATCCAGTTATAATATCATACGAAATAACACTACCCAAGGAATGTGCCATAATTGACACTTTGAAGTCATGGTGTGGGTGCCGTTCTACAAATTCTGAATGTAGCCTATTCAGTTCGTTTGCCAGACTGTTTTGTATTTCTCGACCATATATTGGAGAGGTGTAGTACATTATGTCCATAGCAGACGAATTTAATATTTGCCGAATGTTTTTCAAATTTAATGGTGTTATCTGTTCAACTAACCCTGTATTTAAAATAAATATATTAGATGATAATATTGTATGATGTGTGTATTTTATTGTTATCATTATTTGAAATACATTACCTCCGTCAAAACTACACTGTGATCTCCAGTCCACAGGAAAAAACTCTGCTCTCTGTTCAGTACCTTGAAAATATTTATGTTTGATCCATTTGACGCAATCGCGAAATCT